>JAWWEU010000001.1:83720414-83732893 GCA_035583155.1 Acropternis orthonyx | reverse complement strand
GGAGACAGAGGGTGATCCCTCTGAGGTGCAGGGTTGGTAGATGAAAGAAAAATTCCAAGATTTTAAACCCATAACAGTATTATATACATGTGACTTAGATTTTCTAAAACGCCTAGATATTCCTAGGAGGTATCTGTTCCAAGTATCCTAGCTTAGGATATGTGATTGGACTCTAGTATAACATAGCATGTCTAAAGGCAATTTTTCTTTAAAATGTTAAAATAAAAAAAAAAAAAATTATAAGTGTAGTTCTGCCATATAAGGAAAACTATAGACAGATTAAAGAAAATATAAAATGAAAATGAAGATCAAATGGCCAAAGATCATAATAAACCACAGGGTTTTTTTAAGATGAAATGAAAATAGGAATCTCACAGTCATTTGAAATGTAGCAAGTTATCTAAACTTCCAAAGAGGGTGATTGTAAAACCCCAAGTCTCAAGCTATTTGCACACCAAGGGAGTTTTACTTTAACAATATACCAGGTTCCAACAATATCTGCCCTCTGGATATATTAGAAGAGACTTCAGTTCTTTTAGCACCTTAAGAGCAAGTGCAAAGGAGAAACACTGCACACGTTTCCTCAGGAGGTACTTTACTGGCAAACTTTAGGAAATAAGAGATCTTGACCAAAGTTTAAAGGCTAACATCCAACCAAAATAAAGCATTCCACAAAGCATTGACTTAGCACATGCTAACACATACAACTTAACAAAATCCAATCCATTCAGTTCCCAAGTTACCTAAAGTATTAAGAAAAGAGTTTGAAAGAAGGAGTAAAGAAAGAGAGAGAAAAAGAGACAATTATATAGCTACCACTGGAGAGTCCTGTGAGAGTCCAACCTCCACACAGCCAGGCGGTAGGTCTGGAACTGTATGGACAGCACATGCCGCTGCTTTTATTGCTCTGGTCCCCGTTGCCACCCCTCTGGGCAGGACTCCCAACACACTGGCCACTCTGGGATGGGGTGAGGGCGATGCTCCTGTCGTGCCGGCCAATCAAAGGCCAGGTCGGGGCTCCAGGGGGTGTGGTGTGGGTGCGGTCCAGGGCTGCCTTTGATGGTGGCTCCGGAGTCAGCCCAGGAGTCTCACAGAGGCGGAGATATGGGACAGTGCATCACTTCACTTCCAAGAAATTTAACCTGTCCCTTCTCTGCACCTCCCCCCCACTTGAGTTGGTCTGACCCCATAATTAAGATAATAATCCCGAATCTCACAGTGACCAGAAAGGATGAGAGTAGTAAAAGGAACTGAAGGATAGTCTTCATAATTCATGACTAGAAGACCCATTTTGTGTGTTGTCTCTGAACCTGTATGGACATTCAATTTTATTAGGAGCATTTATGCAGTAGGAAATGTCAATAAATTAAAATACAATCTTTATATTTATACATCCCAGGATTTATGGAAGTGGTCTAAGTAGACAAATAATTTATTCATTTAATATGTATTGCTAGACAAGGAGAATTAGGTCCTTATTAATTTAGGTATTTGTAAATGTCACTAGGCAGCTCTCCTAAGCTTAGGTAACTGAAGATTTCTTTATCCTCTCTGATGTTGTGAATGTGTCTTATAGGACATTTTTATTAATGACCTCTACTAAACCGTTGGAACTGCATCTAGACTGACTCTCAAAAACTATCTCATTATTTCTTATGGGGCAAAAAAGTGCTGAAAGTAGTTCCCTAGAGAAACATCTACTCTATTATAAAACAGAACAGGATAGGATAGGATAGGATAGGATAGAATAGAATAGAATAGAATAGAATAGAATAGAATAGAATAGAATAGAATAGAATGGAATGGAATGGAATGGAATAGAATAATCTTCATGTTTCACATTAAGACAATCTGGTTTACTTTGAAATTACCATACAAAGTCTCCTCTGGCAAGAGATAATACATGCAAAACTCAAGCATAAAGAATCAGGCTGAGACAACAAAGCCAGCTGTGATCTTAGTCTTAAAAAAACATTTCAATTCATGAAATGTTTGGTGTGGCCAGGGGCTGATATGGTGTGTTAAAAATCATATATCTTATTAGTTGTAGAAATCCTTCCAAGAAACTGATTTCTTCAGACCAAGCAAATACAATGGCTGATTTTTTTTCTCTTTTTCCCTCTACTTTATAATCCATCAAAGCAGGAACATCTTGAGGCATTCTTTTCGTTCATTTATTGTTACTAAATGCCTCTAAAACAGAATCTTCAATTAGAAAAGATAGGCTTAAAGCAGGACATCAACTCTTTGCACTTGACAAAGCACACGTATCTTCTCTGAGGGAAAAATTTTGATTCTTAGCCTTATCTTTTAGAATGTAAATTATGTAGGACTTTAGATTTATAGAATTATAGTGAAGAAGCAGATGAAATCTTGACACATCTGGCTATTAAATGTGCTGCCATTTTAGCTGGTTGGAAACTGCAGGATGCATGACAATGTGCAACAGATGTTAGAGTATTAATCACTGCATTTTACTTTCTATGCTGAAGTATTTAGGAGTTATTCAATGATAAGCCTTGACAGCTCACGTAAGTTGTTTTCATTTCACTACAGCTAGAGACATAATGTGGCCAAACTGCTCCAAAGAGAAGAATGAATTGTCAGAGTTTGTGTGAGGTCTGATGTTTAAAAAAAAAAGAAAACAAAAGCAAACCCAAAATGCCTAGCACTACTTATAGGCCATTATTTAAAAGCTGCTGGGATAATAACCAGGACTAAAATGGCTAAGACTGTCCATCAGAGATGGACTTTACTCTAAGGGGAGCATTAAGCTTATCACAACTGCTGACTAGCAGTTAGTGACTTCTGAATTGAGAGACTTTTTTGGTGAAGATTAAAATGGAAGTCTCAAGCCTGCAGAAAAGAGGTGTCTTGTTGAAAATGTCAAGCCTAGAAGACTTTCAGGATTCAAGAAATTAGTTATTTCTCCTGGGGTTTGAAACTACATTTTGGATTCTTACTAGAGATAGGAAATAACTCTTTCCACTGAGTCAAATTCATACATCGAAATATTAGAAAGAACAATTATTCTTAAATTCTTATTGAAAATATTCATTGCACTGTTTTGATTGGTATTATTATTCTTTTACTCTGTTTCTTTTACATATCTTAAAATTCATCTTTTCTGCATAGGTGCAAATGAAGCCATGTGAGATTTTCAAAAGCACTAACTCCAGTTCAACATATGGTATGATATCATAGACAAGTTACAAGGTTTTGAAAATCCCCTATGTGACCTACCACCCCAGCAAACAAGACCTTTCAGAATTTCCTTTCAAAAGCAACTTATACTGAAGAGAATTCTTTTATGAGTGTTCGATTATTTTACCAGAGTCAGTGTTGAAACATTGCAAATACCTTCTGAATTCTCATTTCCCAGGGGAATTTTTTAAAATTTGGAATATGAAAATGAACTTTTTCTGCTCTTCTGGGGGTTTTGGTGGTTGGTTTTTTTTTTGTTTGGTTTTGTTTTGTTTTGTGGGGTTTTTTTTGTTTGTTTTTTTTTGGTTTTTTTTTGGTTTTTTTTTTTTTTTTTTTATGATCCAATATGATGGGCGCTTCCTGAAAACAGCTTTCAAACCTGCCACTCTGAAATACAGGCAGGGTCATATAATACAGGTACTAGAGCCTGAGCAGTCATATGATGACAGCACAGAGGAAGTTCTGTGCCTTGCCATAAAAAGAAACACTGATACTAAGGAGACTGATGACTGTTCAGTATGCAATCATTATTTCCCTGCCCCTGGGTTGAATGATGGATAGTACATTGCTGACAAGTGGCCTTCCAGACACTTCAAATCATGCTTATTTATACTCTAAGATGAAAAGTGAAGGTCTATCAGTAAGATAAGTATTTGCATGAGTCCTTTCAGGTCTCCAAACTTTAATTTTCCTGCAAATCCATTTTTATGAATGGTTAAATAATTGAAGAAAAAAAGAAATCCATCTGTATTAGTCAGATCCCAGACTTAGGACTGATTGTTACAAGAGACACCATTCAATGTTAGGCAGCTGCATTGTTGCTTCTCTCACATCATCCTAAGCTTCTAATTGATTTTAACTTTAATCAACTTTTGATAGAACCAGATCACTTAAAACAAACTGGATTTTAGCATATGATACAGGCTTTTTCAAGAATATTTAAAGCTTGCATCTTATCAATACTTTAAAAATATATTATTTTGCTGGCATTTTATTTGATGTTGATTCTAGGAATAAGACTGAGTTTTGAGAGGAAAAAAAAGCACCATGCAATATTTTGACTAAACATCATTTTACTGTATGTCTGTCACACCCTGTCAGCCTGTCTTATTCTTCTTCTGTTTTGGATGCCTAGTTCCTCCATATGCTAAGCAGAATAATGTATACCGCCTAAAGAGACAGTACCAAAAAGTCTTCTGGAATTTACTGGAGACAGGTAACTCTGCAGAAGCAAAAGCATCTTGGATTTGAAAACCTGTAGTTATTGCCATACCACCTAAAGACAGGAATTTTGTTATTTATAGCATAAAAATTCCATAGTTATTTAAATACTAATTCTGAAATTAAATTAGAAAATGAAACTAGGACTCATAATTTACAGAGACATTCTGGAAATTTTACTCTAAGCAAAATAATTGGTCTGACTCACCATGACAACTTATGTGGGATTTGAAGGAGTAATCAGTTTGCTCACAGAAATCTTTGCCTCACTGCCTCCCAAGATTAGGGTAAAAATATGTCAGGCTATCCATAATCTTGATATTTTTAAGATATTAAAACCTGTATGTTAAACCTAGTGAAGTTAATCAGAATGATGACTGGTCAAACATGTTACATATTGAGAAAATAAACTTGAAGGAACTAAGATTTTGTGTTTTGTAAAGTAAAGCCATTTTAAACAAATGAAAATACACAAATTAATTTCATCTTCAAATTTAATTCTGTAGTGTATTACTCTTCATATCTTTAAGTAATAATAAATAATGGCCAGGCTTCGTGAACGAAGATCTGGGGAAGGGCTCTCCCCACGTGGGTGTGCCCTTCCAGTTTGTGCAGTGGATTTTTTAGGTGAGGCACAGCGTGTGCAGAACTGGCCCCACCGTTTAAGTCCTAAG
Source organism: Acropternis orthonyx (assembly GCA_035583155.1). NCBI lineage: Eukaryota > Metazoa > Chordata > Aves > Passeriformes > Rhinocryptidae > Acropternis > Acropternis orthonyx. The sequence goes on along the minus strand of JAWWEU010000001.1, from coordinate 83,727,794 downwards.
GTTCATTTGCCACGGCCGAGCGAGCTTGGACAGTGACAGTGAAATCCTCGGGACTGTCTACAGCACCCAGTACTAAAAACCGGGGCTGAACCTGCTGAGCATCTGAGATCTGACGGGATCGGATGGCAGGGAGGCATTTAACTGCCCAGGGGATGGTCCCTACTGAGACTCGAACTCGAGGCCTTGGGATTCAGAGTGCTAACCATTACGATCTTTAAGTAAAGATATTCATATTGACCATATCTTAAAATGTTTCAACTTAATAGAAAAAAACCCCACACTAATAAAGCAATGCACATCATTTGAAAAACAGCATCTTATTGTGCAGTGGAGTAAAGATCTTGCTTCTGCTTTTTTATTACTGTCTTTGGACACAAGTTTCCTTTAAAATTGCACTTAAATCCTACAGATAGCACAACGTGGACAGAGCACATATTTTCAGGTGGCATTTTGTTCTTTAAAGATGGCATTCTTCTCTCTTAGTTCACTGTGGCTGACACCACTACAGCCTTCAATCTTCTGTAATAAAATGTTTCTCAGGAGTGAGGTTAACTACTCCTTAGCTAAAATTTATTTGGACTTTACCAGACTTCTTCTGTATTAAAAACTATAGAATTAAATCTTCAATAATTATGCTCTGCTTTTATGGCTAATATTGGCTAAAATAGGCTATACTGGTGGTGCAAGTTAACCCACGAGATTAAGCAAACTAAAATTCATTTTAATTTGATTTTTTTTTTAATGTCAGTGTAGAACATCTGCATCCACACACATCACTGAAAACTAACTTACAGTCAATGGGGAGAAATAAACACTGTCATGCACAATTTGTCCCAGTTGATGTAGATATCTACTTCAGGAAAAGATGTATTTGACCATAGAAGTACCTATTTCTCTGCAGTGGCTGTGGAGAGACCCAAAGGTGACCAGCTCAGATATAAATGTGTGCAAGGTCTGCACATTTCATCAAATGAATCGTTATTCAGGAATTAGCCTGATCAAATTTAAATGTTACATATCCAGGCAAAAAGCATCCAGTTGTCTGTCTTGACAGAAAATCAGTAATCATAATGACTTTTTAATAATTTAAAATACCAGCTTGGCTTTTGTATTTGGCATCATCTGGTTTTCATGATGTTACTTTTGCTTTGATTTCTATGCATATGACATGGAGGAAAAAAAGAGGAGATATGTGAACATCTCTTACGGAATTCAAGAGTGAATGAAGAGCTTAGGCATGTCTTCATCTGTAATAATTACTGTCTTTAATTGCCACTCCAAAACAAGAATTTTTGCAAGAATAATTTTACTTAAGTATGGTAAGTATCAACTCGAAATTCTAAAACACCCTTAGAAATTTCAATAGAAGTTATGTCAAACATGATTCTTAGCAATAGCTAGACAATCATCTAGTCCCTTTCAACAAAAGTGTATCATCCATCAAATTCATGAACAGATGCCTCAAATAGTTAAGCTTAACTAACAAAAGCAAATATAGTCATGTCATTCATTATGTTATTCTGATTCCAACTCATTTTCCCCCATCATACTATATATTGTTGTAACTTCTTTTTTTTTTTTTTGTTAAACTGCTTGTAAAATCTTCATTTATTATGAAAAGCATTTTGTTGGTTTCTTAGTCTGTTTCTGTCTTTCTTTCTTTCTTTCTTTCTTTTTTTTTTTTTTCCCAAAATATGTTTCCATTTTTGCTTCATAAAACCAATGCAGTATTCTCTGCTTGGGATTTTAGCTCTCACAAATGTCATAATTCAGAACAGTTAATTTCCTTTACTATGTTTTCTCCTCAAAAAATCGTTCATCTGTAAAAACTGTAGAGATTTTTCATCTATGTAAAATTTTAATTTCAGAGAAAGAACGAGCAAAAATAGAAAGTTTTTGAACATGATTGAAGACACATTTGAAGGTATTATTAGAGGAGTTCCAGAAGTTAAATGAAACCAAAATGAGAGCTAATACTTGACAAGTAGAGATGCTGTACATTATTAAAATAATTAGGTATGCAGAAAAGGAGATAAATCAATCTGGCTGACTGGTTAGATAAAATCCAAAGGAGTTAGACTGTTTTGGGCAATTGTGTAATGGAAGGTTATGAAATTCTGTGGTTCACTTTGAAAACATTTTCTGTTCACTATGACTGGAAAAAATAAATTTAAAAAAAGACACATTATAAATTCTAAAAATATATTTGCAGAGCTTAAAAATGAGGAAAGAAAAGATTTTTAAAAAATTAAAAATATATCAATAAAAACAGCAGGGGACTGATTTCATAGAAAGGGTAGAAACTCATCCCTTGTATGTTTGGGGTCAATAATCACTGAAACAAAATAAAATATGCTTTGTAAAACTCAGCTGAGTCAGATGCATGTTATTTAATATGGGTTTTACATGTCTTCATATATATATTTTTAACATTCTGACTGTTAGCTAATTTTCTCCTCCCAGAATGTGTAGGATCTGGTGATGGGTACAGGAAAAGTGTCCAGTTTAGTTAGGAGACTAATTGAAAACAGTTGAGTATTAGTTTCCTATGCCCTGCTGAGATGTCAATAAACATAACAACTATTGGATTATTGTGCCTTTGGTTTTAGATTCCAGGTGGTCACAAGTTCATCTACTCTAAGTTGCATGAAGTGATCAATTCTCTTTATGTGGAAGCACAGCCATATCAAGTGTTAGAATATCCTTTTTATTTCCACCAACACACCTTTTACAGTAGGAATCACATCTTTTCATTATTGTGCTGGCCTTCAAGATTTTGTTATGTTTGTCAAAAGGGATAAAGTTGAATAGGGCAGTCAGGTTCAAAGAAAAACACAATAAATACTGATGCAATAAATTATTTTCTTGAACACAGTAAAAAAATATCTATTTTCTAATTAGCAATATTACACTGCTATTTAATGTAACTCAAACACAAAATAATGCAACTTGTGTGTGGGAAAAATCCTCTCAAATAATTCACAGAACTGAAAACTTCACTGCATTAAAATGAGAAATGCACCAGCTTATCATTGCAGACAATTCAATGAACATCTGTGGTCAAAAATGATCAAGATGTTATGCTGCATATGCAAAGAAACAACAAATAAGTTAGAGAATGTTATAATTCTCCAATACAAGTCAGTGTTGTAATTTCACCTAGAATAAATGGTCTTGTGCTAGTCTCAGTTTTGAAAGAAAAGCAAGAAGAAAACTTAGATAAGGGCAAGAAGAGTAGCAAGAACCTCCCATCAACTCACATGGAGATAAGCTCTAAAACATGCCACAAACAACTCACCTGAACACTCTACCTGGTTAAGGATGTCATCATCTTTCAAAATGACACTGTGCATCACAGCTATACAGAAGCACATTTCTTCCACAGGCTCCTAGAATAAGTGCACCTAGAAAAAAAGTCTTTCCTGAGTTCATGTCTACCTGGAGAACGTTGTTGTGGTCACAGTCTATGTCCACCCCCTCCCCTCACACATGTTGTGTTTCCCCATCTCTTGGTTTTAGCACAACCACAGGGTTACTCTAGAGGCTGGCCTGGAAGGGCCAGAAATGGCTCCAGGAAAACAGTTGCAGCCATATGAAATGACCCACTGGACACTATAGACTGTTAGAATCTTTAAGGTTGGAAAAGAATTCCAAGATCACTGAGTCCAACCATTAACCCAGCACTGCCATGTTCACCAGTAAACCATGTCCCCAAGTGCCACATCTACATGTTATTTTAACACTTCCAGGGATGGTGACTCCACCACTTCGCTCAGCAGCCTGTTCCCATGCCCGATTATCCTTTCCAGGAAGAAAGTTTTCTTAGTATCTAATCCAAACCTCCCCTGGTGAAACTTGACAACCTTTCATCTCGTCCTGTCACTTGTCACTTGGAGCAAGAGTCTGACACTGACCTTGCTACAAGCTCCTTTCAGGTTTCTCTGGACATGCTCCTGCACCTCATTGTCTTTCTTGTTATGAAGGACCCAAAACTGAACACAGGATTTGAGGTGCGGCCCCACTAGTGTTGAGTACAGGGGTAAAACCACTTCCTCTTTAAGAAGGTGATCATGGCAGGCAGTGGAGTGGCTCAAGGCATCAACTGAAGGTCAGAGGAAGAAAGGCAGCACCTTCATAGGATATTAGGTTCTGTTCCTGACTGAGAATTCTTACACTACAAAGAGGGCCTCACCTCATTGGGAAGAGTGCCAGAGTTACATGTTCAGTGACTTCTCCCAAATAGGTGTCTACCACAGTGCTGGTGTCATGCCCAGACCATTCGCCTTGACTGAGATGAAAGACACCATACATTGCCCCTTACACTACTTTTTATTGATTTTCCAAAGTCTTGTATGGTTTGCTTGCATGTTTTTTCCCCTTTCCAAATACTGTTTTGTTTTTTGGTTTTTTTTAAAGGAAAGTTTATACACAGTTCAGATTTGTCCTAAAGCTTTTCTTAAAATAGAAGTTGCTGCCTACTGTGGAGTGCAGATGTCTTGGCATAGGTGGTCTAAGTACAGAGATCACAGACTTTGAGTTACTGAAGGATGGCTCCTGGCATAATAGCTTGTAAGCATTCTTGGGCATAAAGCAGAACAAGAAATGACAATCCAGTTAGCACTAAGGACCATGCTGTTGAAGTCTCTCCTGACTAACTGTCCTTCAGTCAGGTAGCTGAATCCACACTTCTCCAAGACTTGCCAGAACTGAAGTGAGCAGAGTCCGTGATTGACCTGAAGTCACTTCAGAACTGACAGCTGTAATCAGTAGGTAATATCTGCCATGATGAATGGAATAAGAACCACACACAGGTCATCTTTAACGAAGTTTGGTCCTTTTGCCTCATGAATGGATCGCAGAATATGTTGAGTGTAGTGGGATTCACTGACACAGTGAACAGTACTGGCCATAATTACTTCCAGAGAAGACTGTGGAAAGTCAGAGGCAGCAAAGGTTCATGAGGTAATGACAACCTGTGATGGGTTGTTTTTGTAGGCCTTCCTTGGTAAGCAGGTTCGAAACACAGGAAGTATTCCATCCCATGTCTTTATGTAATCAGGTGTATAAAAACTGAAGGAGAAGGTGTTCACTCTCTCTTCTCTTTTCCTTCTTGGGCGGGCACAGTGACAGACTTCAGTGTTTTGGCCTTGCTTGTCTGTGTTGAGCGAGGCCTGGTCAGAGAGCTGTTTGTCTGAGCTGGCGGCGGAGGTTAACAATCTGCTTTTCCTAAGGAAAGTGGTGAGTTTACTCTTGTGTTCATTATTTATTGAGTTAATTTCTAATTTTAGATTGTGTATATTTGTCTGTCTTTTCCCTTTTTTGTCTCCCTTTCCTCTTTCCCTTTCCTTTGTCCCCTATCAGGGTTGTTTGGGGGTCCCTGTTGTTTTGTACATAGTTTTATATAAATGTAATATATGTAAATATATATATATTTCTCTACAATTTTCTCTTGCTACTTTTTGTCATTTCAGGAGGGAGGAGGGACTCTTTCCCTGTGGAGTTTGGCTTTTGGCAGAGAATCAGGTCAAACTTTGACACAGCTCCTTTCTACACTGGGATGGACTTAAGAGGATGGTGCGAGCTCCCTGCAAAGAATGACTATGCACCATGGATGTTCTGCACCCACCACTGTTCATCCTTTGTGCTGCCCCACATATCATCCCACTAGTGAGGCACTGTCCCCAGGGTGCCAAATCTCCATTCTAGACAACAGGTATTTCATGTAAGGTGATACCTGCACCCGGCTGATTTGGGCATGTGGTGTATGGGGACTAAACTTGTCTGCCATGCATGCATGCAAAGGACAGCATGTAAGTCTTGTGGAATACATTTTGTGAAATGACAGGGCCTGTGCCAGCTGACTAGCAGTTAGAAAAGGTTACTCTGCTTTGGGAGACTATGATTATAATAGGAAGAATGCGTAGAGAACAAGCTTTCATATTCTTAGCACAGAATTATCAGTGAAATGTACATTGTGTAGTTAGTACTTATAGTCCAAGCAGAGACAGTTATAGTAACAGGACCAGTGAATTCTTGGAAGAAATAAGTGGAATGCATGAATCATTTTGAAGATGTTTTCCAAAACAGGTAATCATCCCTTAACAATGATTCTGGACAAGAGGAGTGAAGAAAGGAGCTGTTAACACAGGGACTGCAACTACTCCTGACTAATATGGACTTTGTTCAGTAATTTATACACCATGAATTAGAGTACTACAAGGTGTTCTATTCAGAATCCTTATAGAGCATTTCAGTGGTTCTGCTCACACAAAAAGTCAGGCAAACCATCTTTATGAGCACATAGTGGAAGTGCCCTGTTATTCAGGAGCATTGCTTTTTTAGTGTGTCTTTAGAAAGAGAAAAGAGGTGGGGCAGAAGGAGGGAGGAATGGGAGGAAAATGACATCAGACAGGTATTTGCATCAGCAGGGAGGAAAAGAATTAATTTATACAGAAGCAGTGGAAACAGACAGAATAGATAGAGAATCCCTAAAATCCCTAACAAAGTGTTAATCTGTAATTAGGGCTTCATGAGTAATATTTACTTGATGGTTTTTCCATGTCTGAGATTTTTTAATTGATCATGGGCTCCTGAAGTGTTCATTGCTAATATTTATTTAATAAATACTTGCAGTTTTTGATAGTTTACTAGGAAATTTTATATTGTCAAAACGTGATTGGTCAGACAAGACACAGAATGTGGCTTTTCTTTCTGGGTTAGAAAGCCCTTCCAACTAATGTTTCTCTGTATTTTCTATGTCATCATTAATTTTCTGTGAATGTTTGAGCTGGAAACTAACTGAATGGATGCATGAACTCATAGAAAGCAGTTTAATTAATAATTTGCTTTGTTTTGTCATGTATGTTTAGTCAGGTATAGTGGAATATTGGCAAAAACAGTATAAATGGGGTGCTAATAAAAGAGAAAGAAAATGAGTAGGGTCCAGTGCAGTGAATTAATCAAGCTAGTTACAGAACCGTAAACCAAAATATTATTTCTGTAAAAGAAACAAATCGCTTTAAAAAATATTTGGAACTATGACAGAAAAACCAAGATCTTGTTTTAATTTTTTTCAGGAAAACAAAAAACAAACACAAACCCCCCAAAACAAGACAGAATTTAATTTTCCACCTCATGTCCTTATAAGTTCTCCCACTTAAAGTATCTTTTCACTTCTTCTGCACTAATTGTATTCTCAGATCTTAATTTAAAACAGATTTAGTGTTTTTATTACATGTTACTATGTTTGAAAGTGTTATTGTGTTGGTTTCACTCTTGGCAAAATGCCAACCACCTCCCAATATGACAGAGTTTCAGTTAAAAGAAGTGAGGGAAAAAAACCCTTAAAACTGAAACTGGTATATACACATATATTTACAG
>JAWWEU010000001.1:83639749-83720314 GCA_035583155.1 Acropternis orthonyx | reverse complement strand
ATGACCCACAGAATTGGGGCCTAGCTAAAACTAAAACCTTAATCTGAGTTTTTTTGGGATTTATCAAACCCATCACAGAAAGTTGAGGGCCCTTCATGTATATTTGTAAAATGAAACAAACTCATGTTTGCATTTTCCACAAGGAAACTCTATCTTGGGGTAAGTTTGAAACTACAGTTCCTCAGCAACCAACCTTTCTGATAAAAGTCCACCAGTAGTTTAAGCCTTGAGTCTAATACTTGGAGGATATAAATCTGCAGATAAAATTACAATGATATATGGCAACAGATATATGGAGATGCAGGTCATTGTAATATGATAGGGACTTCAAAACTGTACTTCTGATTAATCTTTCTAAATATCTGTAATTTTTAAGAGAACAATAAGTTAAAAAGAGAGAGGTAGGAATACAGTTAGCTTCCTTAAGGGAATGCAAAACATAGCAAGAAATACAGGCTTTATACAGGCAGAGGAATTAGATTTTTGTAAATTAATGCAGATAGCTTTAATTAGTATCAAACCTCATACTCTGTCCACCTTGCCAGCTTAGATTTAAGGGAAAGCTTTGAGAAATATTTATCTGGGCAGATGTCTCACCAAGACATTTATACAGAAATATATCCAAGACTTATGCAGTCCTTTCAAAATTAATGTTATTTAGTTTGTTTTGTAATTAAGAACATAATTGAAAAATACAAATGTTTGAATTATTAATAAGGCCCAAAGTCTCTGTGTATTCTCCACTCTGAATAACTCCTCCATATTTACAATGAGAGCTGGGACACCACTTAGAAAATTTCTATACCTTGAGTGAGAGAAAAAACCTAGTAATAGAGTCCCCAAGACTGTATCAACAGAACCTTATTCCTTCTTTAATTTTTTTTATATTTACATATTAAAATTGTACAGTAAGTTTGTTTGTTTTAACATTAGAATAATGCCAGGACCACTTTTTCCTGTATACAGCCCCTCCTAGGGGCACAAGCATTGATTAATTTAAGAGCTGAAGAATTACTAAATTAGAACAACTGAGGATGATGAACTCCATATGAGAATATCTCCTGTCAATCCTAGGATAGTTTTGCATTACCTTGCTTCTCCTGCTGCCTAAAATTAAGTACGCTTGGACAATATATGTATAACATCTATGGAAATATTTTCTTAAGATGAAGCTCATTCATCAAACCCTCAGAACAAGGGACGGACAAATCTAAATCCCCTGCTCTGAAGGTTGCCTGGAATGGTTACATGTGTAAAAGGAAAGGAAATTCCTAAATTCATCTTGGACTTGCTCTTTTAGCCTAATGCCTCAAATGTTTTGTAATTCATGGTATGTGGTGGCTTAAACTGTGATACTGGATCACAGTCAAGTGCGTATTACCTTTCCCATCTCTTCCCTGGAATAGATATCACATGGACTTAAAATAAGCATATATTTTTCCATTCTTCATAATGTAAAATTACTTATAAACACAATTAACACCTAAAAAGTAACTTTTCATTACGTTCTTGTTTGCATTGCTCCTTGAAATAAAAAAGATTTGGTATGTACAATTTCATACAGTAAATTAGGAGCAGCATTCTCAAATGCATCTGTGAAACTAAAAGCTTTAATTTTCATACTAAAAATTATTTTGGCAATGGAAAGCTAAACTTAAATGCTCTGAAATACCCCGAAAGAGCCTTTCTCTTTCTCCTTGGCAAGTAGGAGAAGAGTCTTCATTGGGATACAATTAGCTACTAAAAAATAGTTCCTGTTTCCTTCAAGAATCACCAGTGTATATGGTTCTACTCCTACAACACCTAAAGGCAGAAAAAGTTGCCTAGGAAATATGACAAAGCCTCTAAAATGAAGTTATGTAAAGTACATAGAGTGGTTTTGTGTCTATGCAGCATACAATAAATATTTCCGTTATCTACCTACTGTCTAAACAACTGGTTAACTTTTAACATTTTATGAAGTTTTTTGAAATGACTAATATAAAAATGTGTCATCATTCATTCATACAGATGAATATCCATATGTTCATCATCCAATGGGTAGATAAATTACAATTAATAAATTAAATTTCTGAAGAAAGACTATCAAAAATTATGAAATTTTCAAGTCCTAACCCCACATTTCTGGGTGGAATTTCTCCATATGACATGGAGTTCTCCTTAAAGCAAAATAAATTCTCCACTTTTCTTGTCCGTTCTTTGTGCCACTTCTTAACCTAGCTATTCTGGCTTTGCTTTTGAAATTCCCTAAGATAGGACTATTTTCAGTCTAGTGGTAAACTTAAAACCTGCAGGTCAAAACACCATGTAATTTGGTCTGCCCTGACAACTTTTATGAGCAACACAAGTTTCACTGTTTTTAACACCCAAATCCGTCGTTTAATTCAAGCTAGTCACTGCAGAAGGTTCAGACTGAGAAGAAAGAGGGTGGCTTTTACATCAGTTGATAAATAAGGCAGCCAGAAACATTAAAAAAAAAAAAAAAAAAAGGGAAAAAGAAAAAAGAAAAGCAGTAGTTTTCCATTTCAAAAGGGTTTCTCCAAGTTTCAGTAATGTCAATATGAATTGAGATCTCCCCACTGTATATTTACTGCCATAACACTCTCACCCTTCCTGATCCTGTATTTCTATCAACCACTTACTACAACTTCTCATGATTTTAATTTATGTGCCCTGCACATTGGAGACTCTGGAGAGCAATCTTAAGCCTCACTTTAAGTGCCAAACTAAACCAGCTCCCTCCTGAGGATCCGTGGACAGAGAAGAGAGACAGAGGTTCTCCTGCAGGGTGAGGTAGAGAAGAGTCTAATTAAAAATATTCCCTGCGAAGGAGCCTATTTCTCTACACTGACTTCAGGAAGGACTTCAGAGATTAACTATCATACTTTAATGAATTCCCTCTCTGTCTGTGTTAAATCAGGTATGTAATGTATAGAGATGACTCCTCACTATGTTTTTGCATTTCTGTTTACTAAAAGGGTCTGTAATTCAGGATTTCAAGGAGCTGTTTATTATAAGCAATTATAAGAAATGTTTTTTAAAAAGTAATGACAGTGAAATTGCACTATTTTTTTAAAAGGAACATCAGAAAGGAGCTGAAGACTATTGCCCTTCTGAAATGTTTTCTCTTATTGTTTCATGAAGCCCTTATGCAGCAGAGCTGGCCAACACTTTATGAAATGATGGTCTGTGAACTCTGAGAGCATGCAGTCACCTCAGCAACACACAGTGCACTTCCACTGGCCCTGGGCCAGCCCTGTTTGTGGATTCAAGCAAATTATAGCTATAATGGTGGTACTTAGAGGCAGAGTCTGTAGGCCTATCTCTAGCAAGGCTCAGAATATGCAAGGTTACAGGCTGGAAACACTATTTGCTTTGGTGCTATGGGAGAAGTGAGTGTTATACAGCCACAACCAGCCATCGGGGGCTATCTCCAGAAGCAAAAAGAGAATAAGATAAAAGGAAAGAGAAGAAAAATGAACTTCAACAGAATGTAAGAGTTAAATCTAAGACCCGGTGAAACTAATTAGGAGACTAAAGTATCCAGTATAATTACATTTCCTTTCTCTGTCTTCCCTCCACAAGAAAAAGCATGCAAATAAAGTACCCCTTTTCCAGCAATTTAATGTAATGAAAATGTAATATATTACCAAATATCAAGCAATATATTTTACCAAAAACATAGAAGAGCAATACTGCTCATTTAGTCTAAGATGGAGAATGATCTGAATGAGATCCCTTTTGTAGAAATACATAAAGATACATATGCCACTCAGAAAGGGAGAGCAACCTCTTTGAAACAATAACAAATATTCAATTCTTAGAAGCTAAATGAGGTAAGAAAAAGCACAATATGCTGACCTATATAGTAGCCCATCAAGAGGAAAATTCATTACTTTTATTTTTTAAAACAATACTTTGCTGGCATTACCTAATTCTCCCAGCTTCCCCTGTTTATAAATAGAGATGCTGAAGATGAGGGAATGTATACTTTGCCAGAATCATGCCCCATCTATAGAGTGGAAATAGAATAAAACCTCAGGAGCTCTTTGCTTTCAGCCTGCACTCAATTCTCTGAATCTCTCACAAGGCATATGAAACAGAAGCCAAAGTTTAGAAAATGGCTGGTGATGTTGCAGACAAAAGGAGACATTTGCCTTCGGGTCAGACACATTAAATTGATTGTGGGATGACTCCAAGAAGACCATGAGAGCTTGAGTCATCCTACAATTTGAGTCACATGCCTTCTTCACAGGAATAACCCTGGAAGGCAGAGAGAAAAAACCCACCCTCTCTCTCCCTTGCTGGCAGATGGTATTGCAGCCACTTGGCAGAAGGCAGGATATTACAATTTGATGGAAAAGGATCCGACCTGGCTCAAAAAATAATGACTGTCAATATATGGTTCATTCATATCTGCTTTACTAGTAAACAACAAAATATGGTATGAAAGGAAAGATAAAAAGGTGTCAAATCTGTACTTCAACACTTATCTGCAGCTTTTTCTTCAGGAAGAATCTTTGGTAGGACACAAAGACAAAGCCAGGAACCTGGCTGACCAACTTAAAATGATTGCCTACCTTTTAGATATTATAAGCTGAGTGCAAGAGTGTCATATTTAAACCCCAGACAGCCCCACACAGCTGCTCACTCGCTCCTCTCCCATTGGATAGTATAGAGAATTGGGAGGGTAAAAGTGAGAAAACTCATGGGTTGAGATAAAGATGGCTTAATAGGTAAAGTAAAAGCCGCATATGTGTGCACAGCAAAACAAGGAATTCAATCACCACTTCTCTTGGTTGGGCAGGTGTTCAATCATCCCCAGGAAAGCTGGTCTTCATCAGGTGTAATGGTGACTTCAGGAGATAAATGTCATCACTCTGAACATTCCCTGCTTTCCTTTTGCTTCCCCCAGTGAGCATGACACCATCAGGTCTGGGATATACCTGTGGTCTGCTGGGGTCAGCTGTCCCAGCTGTGTTTCCTTCCAACTTCTTGCGCACCCCCAGCCTGCTCACTGATGGAGTGGGGTGAGAGACCTTGACACTGTGCAAGCACCGCACAGAAATAACAAAGAGAGCCCTTGGTTACCACTGTTTTCAGGACAAATCCAAAACATAGCCCTGTACCAGCTATTCTGAAGAAAATTAACTCTATCTCAGACAAAACCAGCTTAGGTGAGCAACAATCTAAAGTTAGTCATGGAGATTTCTTCCCTAGTCAGTGTAGAGATGACAGAATACGACTTGCCATACAAGAGTGCCTTTCTTAGAAACCTATTTAAGGATGGAATAAGCTGTGCTCTGGAGGCAGCTGTATCTTTTTATTAGTGAGATGATGAAAGGATAAGCTTTGACCAGATGCTTAAGACTACATAGTTAAGGCTCGATGAGATGAAAAGTTCTGAAAATTGTTTACATTTTTAAGATATGTATATATTACAATGATAATTATTCAACCTATAGTCAAGCTTTATATCAAATCTATACATAATTATGTATGTTTCATTAGTAGGGATATTTATTCTGGTCAAAAGAAGAAATCCCCATATGTGGGCATGTCTCCTGCATTCCCATGCAATCATGCATTTAAAATTTACACTGCAGCCATGAGCACTTAAAACATATCAACAAAGATATTACCAAACTTTTTTATAGTCAGTCTGAAAAGAATTTTCTAGGGTGGCATATTTCCCAGAATGTGGAAAAAAATGTGGGGTGAAAAGCAGGGAGAAGTTTACAGGGTAGCATGCATTCTTTCTCAATTAGTTCTTTCTCTTTTCCACACTCTTCATACCACAGGCATTGGTGAACACAGGGCTACAAACAAATTAGTGTGAATTCTGGAATAGCAACATCATATCAGTACACCACAAAGAAAACCTATCTCATGTAGGCATTGTAACTCAAGCTGATAAAAAACATTCTACAGTAACATGCTTCAACAGGAAACCAGACTATGAATGAAACAGTGAGGTTATCTCTAAAAGTACTATTCTTTTCCCTTTCAGTGAGAGTGAGAGAGAGAAAATAAAAACTATTTGACTCATCAACTAAAACCTACGACTTTTTACATAGTGCTCACAGAGAAAAGACAAAAAATATGTCCTTGATGTCTGTAAAAATATAACCACATAATCAGGCTATAACATTTATTAGAAATCAGCAAATGTATACAATTAGTCAGAGAGAGAAGCAAGGAAAAATATTTTTAAAGCTGCAATCTACCTTTTGGTGGTGTTTTCAATCCCTCTTCTTCCATCCCCATATGGGGGGAATCTTTATTCTTCTGTCTACTTCCCTTCTACGAGCCTGGTTTAAAAACCCATTGCAATCTTTCCCCTGATCTCAGCATGCTTTGGATCAGACCTTACTCTAACAGACATGGGCTAATTTGTGCGAGACATTTATATTATCTTCTTCCTGCTACAGTCATGTGCAAAGTTATATTTCACTTGTATGATGGCTTCAGTTAATGAAGAATAGCCTCAGTTCATTTCAGCTCATGCCCAAATATACCAGTTGGATGTAATATTATGACTGAGCTCTCATTTTAAAGATGCCATGATAAAGATGACTTACAATTTTTGGAGAGAAATTATCGGCCTCCCTATCCTATCCATTCATTGTTCCACAGCTGATAATGTCAACAAACAAAAATATGTTCTCATTCTCTAACAAGAAGTCTCATAGGATACCAAGCAAACATCTGCAAGGTAATTCAATCAACCTGACAACAGCAGTCTCTTCCAAGTTTGTACTGCACAGTCTTTTAAAATTCAGTCTGAAAAACTTTATAACTTACTGGGTGATAGTTAATCCTTCAACTTGGTAAGCAAAGCTTAAAAAAATCAAGCCAAAGGGGCAAAATTGAAGGTAATGTGGAAAGTGGGAACAAAGAAGCATGCAAGAATCTTAAAATCTGAATTTGTGCTGTTCGAACAGGGATTAGGAGCTTCTGAGCCTGATAACATTAACATAAATTTCCCATTGCTTTGGGGCAATCAGGTCCAGATGCCTGAAGTTTTCTCACAATAATTCAGCTTTCTGAAAAATACTGAATAGGAAACTAAAGCATTAGGAATGTGATGAGAAATAAAATGAATTCTTCAGTGTTCTTAACTTGTCTGTGTCTCACAACCATCATGGATATTATTCTTATGAAATGGATTCAGATAATTAAACCTCTAACTCTCTTCCCAGGTAATGGGTAATATAATACCCAAAATTTGTTGTAAGAAGTGAAAATAAAACAAAAATTATACAACTCTGAGTATGCTAAACTACATAGACATATCATTTTGCCAGCAAAGAATGTATAGGTATTCCTATAGAGTACAAATTGTTTAACCTGTTTAAAAATTATTAAGAAGAATTACTAAATGGCCTGATAATGCTAGCTTGCTATTAAAAGTGTTGGATGAGCCTCCAGTGCAAGGGTTTAACTGAATATTTCTGTTAATAATTGTTGCTACAATTGCTCCTATCAACCAGTCAACCCCAAAATAAAATGAAATCTACTCTTTTAAAAATAGCCTGCTTTTACAAAAAGAAATGCTGCTTAGGAATAGCAAAATAATTTTTTCATTCTATAAAGAATATTACAAAGACAAGACATGGCTCTCAAACCTGTTAAAATAATCTGAAAGACCTACATACAGCTCTTTAGATGTCACAATTTTGTAATCAACAGTCAAAATAAAGAGAGAGAGTAATGTAGGAAATCACTGGGTGCATTTTATTAGGCAAAAATTTAAGAAAATTTACTTTGAAACAGCAAGACCTTTTATTCTGACAGGTTTATACCATTAAAATGTTATGTCAATAAATATTTCTGCTTTTTAAGCTAAAGTATTTCCACAAAGAAAATACATGGTATGTAGGTTAAAAAACAGCTTCAAGTATCTTGATTTTGTGCATGCTCATTCTGTTAAGACTCAGTGCTCAATAAATCAGCTGTCTTACATATCTTACATACAAAGAATTATAGAATATCAGCTCTGATTGTATGAATTAAAGCACAACAGGGCAGAGCTGACACTGAACTACATTACTTTAAGGAGATCCATCTGTGAAACATCTGGTGACTCCACCAGCTAGAGAGACAGACTTCCGTGAGTTCTTCACACTTATCAAGCTTTGGAACAAGAGTAATAAATATTCCCAGTAAAAAATGTAATTTAAAAGTGGAGCAAGTATTTTGCACCACAAGAGTTATTTAAGAAGAATGACGAATAGGAGGATGTACTTTTGTAATGGTATTTTTGAGTTTTTCCCTTTTTGTTCGTGTTCGTATAAGTCATTAAGCTCTTTTAAATAAAAGGTTGTTATCTAGATCAGATTTAGGGTAACAAAATTTTGAAGGAACTTTGAAAGAAAATAGCTACTGTATATACTTCAGATTCTTTCCTCCACTGCATGCAGCTTCTTGATTTTCAGATATTATTTTATAGCCTTATTTTTTCCCTTGAGCTCCAAGACCTAACACTAAGGGGCACCAGAGAACTGAACTGCATCTGTTCATATCCATCAGGAACCAGCTACTGCAACTAATGTTGCAAGTTATTCACCATGCCAGGTGTGGAGGGAATGGGGCTTTGGGGGAAACATAACAGGCAAAACAACAGTTCTGCGTGACATATTCTTTGTTACAGAAAACTGTCACTGAAAAAGCAAGGATATAGGTTATTGCTAGGTGTTGAAAAAGAACTCTCACTACACTTTTTCAGACAAAAGTTGGGAAATGTGTAAAAATACTACATGACATGAAAATCGATTCTTTTTTTTTTTTTTTTTTTGTTTTTTTTTTTTTTTTTTTTCTTTTTTTTTTTTTTGAGAGGTCATGTATATCTAAACAATCCTAAAAGATTGACTTTGTGTATAGGTGCTTTGATGTTAGACAAGTGTAAACAGAGGAGCACAGACTTAGGAATTAATTTTTATATTAAGTTTCAGATGACGTCTGAATACCAGCATGTTTTCGTTTCCCATTCCTGAAGTCCCATTATGGAGATAAAGAACTTTCCTCATCTGTTTGTGGATTGTGAAATTGCCTATTATCCTCTCATTTTCCCAACAGGACAAAAGAGAAACAATACTTTAAAAAAAAAATTGAGAAAGAAAGTATATAAATTAAGCCTATTTGCCAGGTATATACTCCAAACCCACCTTTCTTCATCCCAAGTTTGGCTGTCAAACACAGAATAATTACGCAGCCAGTGCCACACATGCTAATAGAGCATACTTTGAAAATCTCAAACCTGATGTCAGGAACCTGTTGCTCACCCCACTTGTTTTTGGTTTGCTTTGAGTTTGTGTCTTTTGGGGTTTTTTTGTTTTTGTTTGTTTGGTTGGTTGGTTGGTTTGGTTTTGTTTTTTTGTCCTGTATTTCTGTTTCAGTCCCTTTATTTTACCACAAAATATACAGTCAAACTAGCAAAAGGTAATTCAATAAATAACATTGCATTTTAGAGAAGTAAAGTTGTTCTGATTCCTTTTAGAAAGCTTGGTCGCAGTACTGTCCTGGCACAGAAAGCATTACAAAAATGCAGATTCAGTACAGGGCCCAGTATGTCATATCATTGCAATCAAAGTTCCAAGACCAAAATTAATAATGTACCATTAACAGACTGAGAATTGCTAAGATGCATTCTGATTTGAGTATTGTAGACCTTTCCTTATAATATTAGCACTTATTTCTGTGTCTTTAAATAGCCTATCAAAATAAAATCCACAGATAACTCCTGCTCAATGTAGTATTTGACTCCTAGATCTTTTAAGGCCAGATGAGACCATTATGATAATGCGCTTTGACCCCTAGCATAATACAGGGCATAGAACTTCGCTCAGCAATTCCTCCCTTGGGTCTGCATCTCCTGTTAGAGGTATACCATCTCCTTTTGAAAGACATCCAGCCTCGATTTATTGCTCAAATTGACAGAAATTCCAGCACATTCCTTGGTGAGCTCACCCCTCAGTTAATGACAGCTGCAGTCAGTAAGGGTAAAAGTTTTGTTCTCCTCTGGTATGGTTCAGTTTCAGATTTCTTTCCACTATACTTTTAAGGCTGAACTCAAGAACATCAGCAAGCTGTATCAGCTTACAGACCATGGTCATGTTTGTTAAGGAAAAAACCCACAATTTTCTTTAAACGAAAAATGGGGCAAACCGCCTTTTGGGATACACTGTACACGTTCTTCAAGGGGCATTAGTAGTTCCTCAGGACAGAGGAAAGACAGGAGGTTGCTGATCTCTGATGTGGGTCCAAGTGGAGATCATCAGCGATTCATCACCCTAGCGGGAGAGCTAAGCTTCACCTTTCTCTCCAGTCATTGACATCTAAACTGGGACACACACAAACTGGTGATTTTCACCCAGCTCATGTGCTGGACCAGGGTTCTGTAACTCTTCTCTTGGGGGAACAGCTTGGGTTCATGGTCATTTTGTTTTTCAGCTTGCTGACTGAAAGACGGGCGGCTGTGTTCATGCATTTTACTGTGCCGCCAAAACCGGCCAGGATGCAGAGCCTAGAGTTTCATATGCCGTTTGTGATTTGCTGTGACAAGGACAGACACGGCAACAGACCTCTCTAGCCACCATCCTGTGTGGACATGGTGTTTCACGGTCACAGAGCGAAGGAGATCCTGAGGGAGAGAGGGCGGAAGAGTGGTACCGAGCAGTCCCTTCGGTGAGATGAGTAGAAAGAGTTGCACCGATGAAGCCCTTTGGAGGGGCCATGTGGTCCCCAGTGCCTCTCCCACCTCCTCCTCCTCAGGCGGGAGGAGGCAGAGTTGCTGCTGCTGCCAATGCGCCAGGATAGAGAGATCTCGGCGCGGGAGGAGATGACGCAAAAGGCAGCGCTACCCCCAAAAAAGTGTTTCTCCAGGACGAAGATGGCGGCAACTTAGCCCAGGGGCCCAAGATGCCTGTACCCATCGGGGGCCCCCAGCCAGGCAGTTCCGCCCCGTGCTCCCGGGGACACCGCGCCCGGCGGCAGCAGCGGCGGCAGCCGCAGCCCATTGTCACCAGCAGCGGCGGCGGCCCCGGCAGCCTCCTCCTCCTCTTCCTCTTCCTCCTCCTCCTCTTCAGCATCCTCAGCAGCGCTCCGGGAGCCCTGCAGCAGCGTCTCTTCAGTTAGAGCGGAGGGGGGAGAGAAGAAAGAGGAGACTGAGACAGCGGTGCAGGCATCTGTGCCCCGGCTCGGGGCTGAGGAAGAGGAGCAGCGGCGGCGGTAGGGAGGAAGAGGAGGCGAGGAGCCCTCCCGGAGCCGTCCGTCGGCAGCAGGGGACGCGGCATGCGGTTGTCCGGAGCCAGTGGGCTTTTCTCAGGAGGGAGATGGGGAGCTGCGATCTGACCATGCCAGGGTGAGAGGGGGAAAGGACCAGTCGCGCAGCCCCGCCACCACCAACTATCACTACTACCACCACCACCACCATCTCCTCTCCCTCCTCCTCTCTCTGCGTTATTGCTCATATCTTCTCCACGGCACTCCGCGTTGGATGGACTGGGGCTGCTTCGTGTGGTGAGACCAAGGCAAAGCCAACGGCGAAAACCAACAATATCTCAGAGGAAGAAAAAAGAAGGAAGAAAGAAGAGGTAGAAAGAGAGAGAGGGGAGAGTGGAAGAGGGAGAGAGCGAAAAAGAGCGAGAGAAGGGAAGGCAGGCAAGAAAATCCCCCCAATCTTTTAAGTCAATGCATATTGTGGTGACACTGGCAAAGGAGCCCTCACGGTGGAGTCGGCCAGGGCTGTGCGTTCCCAAAATATGACCAGGGGTGCTTGGATGTGTAGTCGGCAGTATGATGACGGCTTAAAAATCTGGTTCGCACCCCGGGAGAACGAGAAACCCTTCACGGATTCAGAGAGGGCTCAGAAATGGCGACTGTCCCTGGCATCGCTCTTGTTTTTCACGGTCCTGCTCTCTGATCACTTGTGGTTCTGCGCCGAGGCCAAATTCACGGGGACCGGAGAGAAGGAGCAGCCGCCGCCCGAGAAGCCGGAGCCCGCGGAGCCGGAGCTGCTGGCGGGCATGGGGGAGCCGGCACCCCCCGCGCCCCGGCTCCTCGCCCCCCCCTCGCCCTCCCTCCCGCCCTCCCCCGGCAGCAGCGGCGGCGGCAGCCGCGGCAGCCGCACCACCGGCACCGAGCCCCGCCATGGCAAGGCTGCTTTCCTGGGGAACTCCACCGCCAGGCCCCCGGAGACGTGTCCCCCCCCGGGCTCCTCGTCCGGGCAGTGCTTCAGCGTGGGGGACGCTGAGGCGGTGTGCCGGCCGTGGGGCGCGGGGCAGAGCCCGGCGCCCGGCTGGGACCTGACGGATTTTTACCTTTCCTTTTGTAATTCCTACACACTTTGGGAGTTGTTCGCCGGGTTGTCCAATCCGGACACTTTGAACTGCAGTCTGGATGTGGTGCTGAGGGGGGAAGGCTCCTGCAGCCAGTGCGTCCAGGCTTACCAGCGCTACGACCAGCACGCTCAGGAGAAATACGAAGAGTTTGAGGTTATGCTCCAGAAATATTTACAGTCGGATGAGTACTCGGTGAAATCGTGTCCTGAGGATTGTAAGGTAGGAGCCCCTGCTGTGTTTCCTGTCCCTGGCTGGCGGGCTGGCGTGCCTCCCTCGGCTGTTGTGGCTGCCGTGGCCCCTGTTGTGCCTGCTTCGGTCTCTGTCCCTGGCGCCGGCGGCCGCGGTTCGTGCGGTGCAGGCGGAGCTGCGGGGTGTATCGGCCGGAATGCCCCCGTTAGCTCATTGTTGAAAGCGAGGAAGAGAGAGGGGGAAGCTCGGGGAAAAGCAAAAGAAGCGATCCTCGGTCCTCTGGGAGCGTAGCGCTGGATTTCCCCCTCCTCATGAATATGCGATTGGCTCCGGCTCGGCTGCCGGCTTCCAGCGGGCTGGGATGCGTCGTGGCGGCAGGCAGCGACAGGGTCTGCATGACAATGAGCGGGGCTCGGAGCGGCGCTCGGGGCCGGGGCTGCCCGACGGTGCTGCACTGGCCGCCGGCCTTCGGGGCGGTGGGTGGCCGCGGTGCCCCCAGCACTGGCGTTCCGTCCCCCCGCGGCGGCCAGGGGCGCACACCGGGGCTCCGGGGGGTTTCCGTCGGGCGCTTGGCCCCGCACCCGGGCGGCGGTGCTCTACGGCCTCGGGAGCGGGAAGCGGGACCGTGTCTCCAGGCGCCCTGCCAGAATCTCTGGATCTGGGAAAAGGTGGAGGACGAGGGGTCTGTCAGCGGGTAGCGTGGTGGCCCTTGGTGGGGAAGTGATGGTGACAGCGTTTTGATAAGCCGCAGCTGTTTTCTTTGGTGGCACTGGTGACAGCTCAGGGAGATCCAGAGGTTTTTCTTTTCCTTTGCTAGAAGACAGAGGATCCTACTTTGACTTTTGTAGTTGTTGCCTTCTCTCTACTTTTGCACAAGATTAGTTGGCCTATCTCTCAAGACGGGGCAGAAAAAAGTGTTATCCTGAGCACCTAAAGTAGCTAACTGCATGCTTTTTTTCCTCCTGTTTGAGTACTTGCTGAGAGGTGAATGGTTTCTGCCCTGAACTGGATTATCTCTAGTAACTTTAGCTCTGCACTAACCAGTCTGAAACAAATTTTACTTTAGCAGTGAAACACAACAGTGCATATGAATCACTGCTCTGAACAGGAGGCCTAGCAGTACCTCTGTGCTTTGTAACTTCAGCAGGGCCTTCTGAAATAATTTCATGGTAACTGTGCATGCCTAAAGAATCCCATTCACCAATAAGTGGGTGTAATGTGCACATCTTTGCCACAAAAATCGATCCACAGCCCCTCCAGAAACTGAAATATCCTGCTGTCTAATTGGATAAAGTAGGAAAGTTGCTCTATTTATTTTTTTCTTGTTAAGTCTCCCAAGAATAAAGTAGATTTGGCTCCACTGTTTTTAGGTTGCAAACTGTGTTTACACACTCACTGTATATATGCTGTGTACTTGGTTACTGATGATGTAGGCATATTTTACTTCCAGAGTGAATTGGATAAGTAAAAAAGGGTGTCAAATTTAAATAGAAGTCTACTGCTGTATGGCTATCTTCATTATTTCAGTAGCTCTTTAACTAGAAATTGACCTACTGTTCCGTGCTTCCAAATGGCCAACATCTACTTGCTTAAAGTGATTTTTTTTGTAACACAGTTTAGTTGGCTGAACTTTACTGCAAAGTGCACAGTTGTTCTACAGAATATCATGGTGTAAAAGGTTGAAAATGAATGGAACAGCAAATGCATGCGGTATAATGCTCTCCCCTTCAGACACCCAATGAGGAGAACTACTTGTCTAATGATGGGGGGAAAGTTGTTGACATTAAAATGATTGTGTGAAACTTAAATAAACTAAACAAACACGGTGCCAATGACCTACATTTCTCCAGTTCTGAGTGCCAGATGATACTGCTCCATGTTTTGAGAATTTGGCCGACCAGTCTGTGTTAAAAATGAAAGATATTCCAGCAGGTGAAAGGAAGAAAACCCAAATCAAGGGTGCGACTTAGTGGGCTTTCCCTCTTTCCAGGGAATCTGGTGGGCAGTGCAGGTGCCCACTCAGTGCGGGTGTGGAGCGCAGAGGGTGAGCTGCCCGGCGCGGAGCTGGACTGGTTTGGGCTGTGTTGAGCTGGGCTGAACTCGGCTGTGCTGGGTTGTGCTGCGCTGAGTGGCGGGCTGGGAGACCGCTGTCCAAGGTGCTGCAAGGCAGCGCACACAGCCCGTGGCCAGGCAGGAGAGAAGCCACTCTCTTCCCTTGCGTCCTGACTTGGTGCTTCTGTGTCCCTCTGGAGCCTTTTGATCCGTGCGGGTGGCTGAGAGAGCCAAGCAGATGGCACGTCCAGCGGTCTGATAGCCATGTGTGTTGATGTGCTTGTCCGTGGACTAACCTGAAGAGTGTAGAGGTGAAACTTGAAACTTAAATACTTTGTGACTGTTACAATGTTTTGCTTTCTGGTGTTTTATATATATTTAATTAATAAAATTCAATCAGGATTTTTTTCTTTTGTGTATAAGTAAGCATTTTTTTTTTTTGGAGTGTTGTATATTTAGATGATTCTTAGCTTAAGAATCAGAACAGAAAATAACTTGACATCTAGCTGTGTGGCTTAGATACACACTGTTTGGTTTGTGTTGTGGTTTATGTGGTGACCTGTTTTTTTCTTTTCTTTTATACAAAATGCTGAAAATACTGCCTTTACTCAAGAATCATGTATGTAAGCCTTGGCTTAATACAATGAAAGGCTTGTTAAATAGTCTATTTCTATTTAAGATGACTTTAGCCTTCTGGGAGGGTGGTTTCATTCACAGAAAAAGAGAGCTTTTCATCCAGTTGACCAATTACAGCTGATGATAAAAATCAGTAAAATTTACACTGAATAACATTCCATCTAAAACGTGCAATTGGATGTTGCTTCCCCCTTCCTCAGCTCTCCCCAGCACCATCCCCCATCCTCGACACAGTCAATTCTCACAGCAAAGTGTGAAAATCATGGGGGGTTTCTCAGTCCAGCAAGTTATGCCTTTCCAGAAAGAACTATTGGTGATAACAAATAGTACATGTCAAAAATGCACCTTTGATGCACAAGTCTAAACCTCAGGCTTTATATTTTTGTTCTGTTCTCTGAAACCAGAAGAAAATGAACTTTACTTTCAAAATAATCTGTGTTCCATTACGTCTCCTGCTCTCTGAAGAATATTTTAAATTAACTGCTTTGTATTGCAGAAGTTTCCAGGTAGAAGTTGTTTGACTTATCAGTGGTTTTAATATATAAGTATACTCGAGGTGTTCTTTGGGTTTTTTTAATGAGTGGTGTCCTGTAATTAAGATTTTACTATTAAACTTGTTATTGAATTGCACTGAGGTTTTTGAAAATTTTGTAGAAAATGCTGAGAATTTTGCACATTTAGAACAATCGGAAACCGACTATTTTTGATAGTACTGATGAATATGCATATGCATTTTGTATTATTCGGATGTCAGTAGACTTTATATGTTGTTCAGAAGTTTGGGTTATCAGTGTTGTCTCCCTATAAATCCATCTTCAACTTATTTCTTAGAGACTATCCTTAAAGTCAGATGTCTCTTTACTTTGTTTTCTTATCTTGATAGTCACATATCAGTAATGGTTAAACAGTAAATATAAGAAAAATATTTGAATGTGTAACATATTCAACGAGATGACATAATAAATTGCTGTAGCTTTACTGATTCACTGAAGTAACAGAGTAACTGAAAGTCTGGATCTACATTTCTGTTTTTCTGTCTTTAATTTAGATTTTTAAAAAAATATTTTTGAAATTTTGCTTTTGCATACTAGAAATTCGTGGTTATATTTGCAGAGGTTGATCTTGGCAATATCTATAATTTCTTGGTTTCCAGAATATAATTTTTATATGCACTTGTGCCACAGTGCTGTATTCAGACAATTAACAGAAACTCTATTGGCTTGATGTTTGAAGACACAGTTCCTCATTAAGACTTGTCAGCCTTCTATCAAGGGAAATACTCAAGTTCTTATTCTTAAGGCAGCAGGCAATTGCTCTGTGGAATAAAAGAAAATTCTGGCTACTTCTGATGAAGAACTAGGTCAGATAACTAAGTAGGACATAAAAATGTAAAGGTTTTTAATTTATTTATTTATTTATTTATTTTTAGATATACAACTTATATTTTTGTGATAAGTATCAAAGGCCAGGGCTTTCTTGGTAAATGTATTTATTAATGTTTGAACAAGAAACCAATCATCATTTTTTCACACAGGTTTCTTTACCCTAGTGAAAGTTGAGAGTGTTTAAAATGTGGCCTTCCTTAGTGCTAATTAAAATATTGAAATGTATAATTCAGGTAAGTGCATTATAATTAAAATAGCATTAAAATAATTCAGTTTCCATCCTAGAATATCAAATGAGAAAAATAAAAAGATACCAGCTCTTTTTATATCAACATTACTAAAAAGCAAACGTTGGCTGACATCCTAGGTGCTCAACATGTGCACACAGATTTTTGTTTTTCAGGAATTCAATATCATTTGTTAACTTCTGATTTGGAGTTTATGATACTGGTATCAAAAAAATGTAATAAAATAGCTGAGTTATAATACTACTTCGTTGAAAAGCATGTGTTATCTATAAAGGGTTTCATTATTAAACATAGATGGTATAGTTGATAGGAATATGCAGTTTGTATTTCTGGTACTGAAGAAATTGTTTTGATCAAAGAACTCCATTATTTGAGTAAGAGGATGATTGAAAGTTATTTAAAACAATTAACATCACATTTTGTTTTAGATGTTATCTGGAAATATCAAAGCTTATATGAATCATTACTTTTCCAAGAACTTTTTCCTAAACAGCATATGTAGTCTAATTAGGTTTTGATTTCAACTCTCAGTTAAGATGGCAGAAAAGAGCAGATGAGAAATATGAAACCAAAAGCTCAAATGATAAAAGAACCCTTCTGTTGCAAAAGGTCACATAGACCAGCATCTGCCACAAAGTTAGATATTTCAGTTGCACATCTAAATCACATATTTATGTTATATGCAAGAGTGATACCTAAGATAATCAGAATAGACTCTTAAAAATTAAACCTTGAAGATATGCACTGATGGTCTAGTATAAACAGGAAAAAACCCAATTAATTACTGAACTAATACCTTTTCAGAATACATTGAAATTTAAATCTTTATTTTAAAGCTCTTTTTAAAATTAATACTATGCTGTATTTAAAAAAGCTTAAATGTTTAAATAAACATTATTTAAATAAAGTTATATATCAAAATTTATAAATTATATACATTATAGAAACATAAATAAATTCATACTTAAATGTTTACACATTAAAGTTTTTGTTTAAAATGCAGTGAAACTAATGTGACTATAAATTTATGTTTGCACAATTTGATTTTTTTTTTATTTGTTCAGCTGATTTTTTAAAAAAGTAGAAGTTGAGTTGTTTTTCAAAACTAATTTAAGACAAATATGTGGATGAATTTAGTGTAATAGTTCTTGTAGTAGTGCACCGGTATAATAAAAGAAATAACAGTGACTATATGCTAATGGATTTGTATTTTGGCCTAACATCCTGATTCAGCAGTCTATTTCGGTTTCCTGTTTTGAGCTAGATGAATGGAACTGCACTCAGGGAAGACTGTGCACATTCTTGTCATTCAATTGCTTAACTGCTTTGCTGGAGCAAGATCAGAGCTCTTCACTCCTAAAAGAGCAAATTCCGCAGGTGTTCTATAGAGAAGTACGTTAATCCCACCTAACTTTTTAAAAGTTTACATCTAGTTGATCATCTAGATATTCATCCCATTCATAGTGTCAATGAGTATGTCATTCCTGGTTTAGGAAAAAGAGGACTGCAGATGACTGACACAGAGTAGTTGAAGTGGATTCTGCCCTAGTTCAGCAGCTGCTATTTAAGGTTTCATGGTATTAATGTCACATAGCTAGGGATGTCATGGTTCTGCCCTCAGTTTTACTTTGTTCACTTGTTCTCTATACATCAGGCAGTATGCTTCACATGCACATTGCAAGGACTGTGACAATCATGCTTCTTCATTCCATGTTCTTCTAGGAAAAGTAATCAAAATGCAAATTACGGTTCTATCACTTATCCTGCCTAAAAATCCTTTGGTCTATACTTAGTAATTTATCACTTCAGTCTTGCACTAAGATCCATAATGTATTTATATCTGTGAATTGCCTAAAAGGGAAAAAGTAACTTAGAAGCTGAATTCTTAAATATTACTTTTTGGTAAGTAGCAGTCATAACACCCCAGAAGATAGAAAATCTATCTGATGAAAAGAAAAAAAAAAGGTAGATATCCATTATGGACATCCACACAAAATATAAAAGCTCAGATTCTCTTTGTAGTCAGTGGAGATGCATAAGAGTCTGAGTCAGTTCACAATAAAGTGGACATCTAAAATAGGTCAGATGGATTATGCCCTAAAAGTACCTATTTTCTGTCCATTTTCTCTAAAGAGGACATACTGTCTTTTTATATCAGATACAAACACACCACTGACCTCAAAAGTCATATTAGATGAATGCTAAAAAAGTGATTTTGGTATAAAGTTTGGAGGAAATTATGTTCATATGCAAAATTTAACTGTGAGAAAGTTTGTAAAGTCCCACTACTTGTGCTGTCCCACACCATCCCAGTGAAATCACAAGTCTCTTTCACTTCTCTAATAACTATATTCTGTTGCTGAAGAATGTGTGAACTATGCAATCTACTTCTTAGGGGTGAGAATAGGAAAGGGCCTTGTGTGACCTAACTGTATTTTTATCACTTTTTTTTATTTTTTTTTTTTTTTTGAGAGGAGACCAAGAGCTTCTACATATGCCTTCTCCAGTTTTTATTTCTGTTAAGAAACCAGACAATAACAATTGTAGGTCATCTTCTTACTAGACATTTTTGCAGCTCTGTTAGAGATTACTTATCTTAGTCTCCCTTCTGTCTTTACAAGGGGGCTGGATTTTTTTTTTTTTTTTCGGGGTGGACATGTCAATGTATGTGAGAATTCCTGTACATTTCATTTTCTTCCCTTAGTCCAAATCAGAGAGAACTCCTAAAACTACCCAAACTCTCTCACTCAAGAAGCACATGTTCTTAGATGCTTATGCCACTTTACTACAATAACCATACTGTACTTTTCTATATACTTTTCACTGTACTTTTCTCTTGTCAGAACTGTAAAGCAAACATCTCTAAGTGAGAAACTGTGTTAGCTTGATTTACTTTACAGCATCAATCAGTTAGATGAACACAAATGTAGTGAGACACTGGAGATATATTCTGGTTTGTAGAGATATTCTATTAATATGAAGATCTGTTAAAAGACTGAAGACCAGACTTATTTTTGGATTTGTGATCTGACCTTGTTTATAAACAGGGCAGATATATGAAACATGTGAGTTGCTTCTTTAGAACATGCACACTGAAGAGCTGTATCCAACAGGCTTCCAGTCCATAATGACAAAAAGAACAGGGCATGATGTAAGTGGCTCTGAAGGGAAGTTGATTGACACTTAATGTTCTCCCACCCTTCGTCTCATCTCTTTCATCCAAACTGATGGATGTGTCTAAACCTCTGTTTGAAATAACATTGACCTAAAGCCTTTATGGAAGAACCTGATATGACACTTTGAAGCACAGTTTGAATGCAACCAAATTGTTGGGACGAATGGTAGGGTTACATGCTGAAGTTTTTCTTCAGCGTATAAGTTTTGGTCCTTTGAAGTGCCTGGGAGAAGCCAATGGGAATGCTCACCTTGTTGATCTCGAGAGTTCATTCAGAGGTTTCACCTTTAGAAGAAAACTTAATGATTGAAAACAGTAGTGAAGATAACCTGAACTGAAGTTACCAAAAAACAATATGTTTGAGTCTAGGTTTTTAGACATTCTGCTGCAGTTTGGAAGCACTTGTGGATGTTTTAAATGACTTCAGTGAAATTAGAGGGAAATGGTACCTGAGAGATTACAAAAAACAAAAGTCCAAATTTTCGTTTTTGGGATATGACATTGACATTTTTATGGGCTTTTTTATTTGTTTTGTTTTTCTTATTTTTCTCTTTTTTTAATGTTACACTTTAGGTAATTTCATTAGTTAAGCCATTATATTTTCAAATATATCCATTCTAAAGTTTTAAAAAGGAAAAAAAAAAGTAATTGTATCATGTTTGCATTTTTGAATGTGCAATATACTGCAGTATTTAGGAGATATTTTCCATGGAGCAAGTGCTTTTTAAATGCATGTTTAATTCTTGTTGATCCTCTGCATGTTAGATTAGATGTTGCCTTCAATTTCCTTGAACACTTATGTAAATGGTATCTTGGGCCTGTCAACAGACTTCATCTCTGTAAAACATCATAATGAAGTATCTTTATTACATTTTAAAGATATTAGCAATCCAGAACCAGAGGGCATTCTTTATTAAAGGGATGGGAAAAACATGATATGTTTAGAAAAAAATATTTTTCTCATTTTATTCATTCTTTCAGGAGAATAAGAGACTTTCCACTGTTTTCTGATTGATGATTTGCTGATCATTGCTCTGTATTGGCTAGCTTACTCTCTGTATTTGAGGGCTTACACTCACAGGTTCTTCTAAGAAAAATGAATTTTTTATGAGATGTATTCACTTAGATAAATAGTTGGACTTTAAGGAGGAACTCGAGCAACTCTCAAATATTTTAAAATTTGTATTAAGGTAATTACATATGTTAGAGATTTCTGTGTGTAGCAATAGATAACTAAATGTAAGATGATAAATATAAAAATTTATTTGTCTATGCTTATTCTTCATGAGTAACAATATACAGACAAAAGAGCTTTTTCTAGTGTGAAAAGTATATTCTTAACTAATATTAGTTGATTTATTGTGCTCATGAGTCAAGAAAACAATTTTTTACTAGTATTTTTTCATCATTTAGAAGGGCATTTTTATCACTCTTAAAGTTATATTTTCAAAGGTACTGCAATGATCTCTGTTGAGAAAAATGTTTGTATTTGTATATGTGCACACTGGATTAAAAAAAACAGATGTTCTTTAAAATAAAACCCAGCCTGTAGAAAAGCAATAAAAATTAGCAAATGAAAAATCCAGATTTTTTTTACACTTTTTATTGGGAATAAATAATACAAGTATATATACTTAAAAATGTAGCTATAAAAATGACATGCAAATTTCCCACGAATACTCTTAACATTGCCTTCACATATATTTGTTGTAACTGAATTACTGGATAGAAGGGCTTTACGATAATGAAGACATACTTCACAGTTGGAAGTTTAAATTCTTGTGTGTTAAAAGACTTGCAACTGACTTTTAAAATAATAGATCACTTTGTGGAGAAATCTGGTATAGCACATCTCACTTGAAAAATAAATTATTTTTAAAATATGAGAGAACTATAAGTTCCAGTGTATATTATAAAAATTATAAAATTACATATGTTAATTGCAATCTTTTTAATAAAAAACCTCTGCAAATTATCCCAAATCCATGGTTTAGTAAAGATTAAATTCTCTGAAAGATTTGAGGAGAAGTAGTACTGTAACATCTGTTTAGAATATAGATCGTTAGTAAATTCCTTAAGCAAGTTTATGGTGATTTTCAAGTGGGGTGTGTCTGTATTGATTCCAGCCATGTTAAAGTCAGGCAAATAGTGTAATCAGTGGAGAAAGATCAATGTTGTCAGAGCCTCATTTCCTGGTCTTTTTATTATTTGATAAAGTATCCCAAGTGCATCTATTTTGGGATATTGCAAATGTTATGCCCCTAAAGGTATAAACCCCTCCTTTCATGTTTTTCCTTTCACACTGTGTTCAAGCTGTTAATATTATGGTACAGTGCTTTAATGAGAGACTGGGCAGTTTTTATTAGAAGAAAGTTTTTTTTTGCAGAAGGAAACAAGTATGGGAAGCTCGCAGCATCCTGTGCTGTGCATGGGGATGCCCCAGCACACGCTGTCTGCCAGGAACATAGAGGCTCTGCCCTGGAGCAGGGCCAGGGCTGAGGATATATGGGGATTAGATTCCACTGGCCTGAGGTTCTGCACTTAAAAAAAAGAAGGTGGGGAACCAAGTCAAAACCTTAGCCAAGGTCCTGTGGGATGGCTTTTAAAAGTCTTCCTGCATTCAGAGATGAGACGTGTTCATTTCCAGTCTTGTTCTGCTGTGGAGTTAAAGTCTTGATGTAATATTTCTACAGAGAACCTGACAGAACTTCGACCAGTATTGTGAAGAAGTAAGAGTTTCTGAACAAGGTACATATGAAATATTACCCAAATTATATTAAAAGCAGAATTAATTTTTGTATTTTTACTTTTTTTCATTTATGCTTTCTGATGTAACAGTCCTTGGGGAAATGACCCCTATTATAAGCTGAGTTTAGCTAACAAGATACAGTGTAGCACTGGAGTTCAGGAAATGAGGCTTGCTGTTTTATATCCCAATTCAGTTAGAAGTGCATTACGGTTTCTTTTGTCTCTATTTAAATCTTATAAATACACCTTTTTTTTTGCAACCTCACTATATTAATAAAATTAAATCCTTACTGTAACAAGAGTCAGTAATCTACAGTGACAAAACCCAGGACTAACTCCATTGAAATCACTGGCTTTACTTAAATGTAATACTGTTTTGAGAGAAGGAGGCACATGATGTGCTTTAAAACTCAAATATACATATTCAGAGGGACAGATTTGACTCAGACTGATTTATTTTACAAACCTTGCTACAAAAAACAATTTGCAGAGTGCTTTAAATTCTCATTTCCTTGTCTTTGACTGACATTACTGATTTGTTCTTCTTGTTAGATTAATGATTTTTTTTCCTTTTCTTTGCTGTTGTACTTGGTCTTGATTGTATTCTCTTATTCTATTGATTTTTCAGGCAGTACTGTAGAAAAATATTGTGAGCTTAACTTGCTCAGCTATCTAGGGAGGGGAAAACCTTGAGGAAAACAAAGCAGAATTAATTTGCCTTTTCCTGCCAAGAGTGAACATCATCCACCAGGGTTAAAAGGAGAGATGCAGATCAGTGGTGTTGCTAGTTTAAGTCCAGGGAAGTTGCTTTGATCGCTGTAAAAACACTCTGTTTCTGCTGGCATAAATACAGTTAAAATTTAAGTTGAAGACTTGATCAAGTAATGGAAGTTTTGCTCTGTGTTACGTTTCAACACTCACAAAAAGGTAGTAAGTCTAACAATGATGCATGTTAAATAAAAATACAGATATTATACACACATATGTGCGTCTATCTATCTATCTATCTATCTATCTATCTATCTATCTATCTATCTATCTATCTATCTCTTACAGGAGATGGGATAAGAAAATTATTGAAGTAGGATCAAGCATCCTGGAGAGGCTAGGACAATCCTGAAGTAGAGTCCTGTGGAAATCTGAAATGTCATGGATTATGGAAAATTAAGAAGTAGTTTAGGAAGTACAGGAAAATGTAACGATTGTTTCTAAATGGTATTTTAATTTTTTCAGTCACTCTTTTGGGTTTTTTTCTGACTGATCTGGAAATGTAAATTATTTAGGGTATTTTCTTTCTTTCATCAATTCTTCAGAAAAGCACCCCAGTGAATGTGGAATACACAAGCATCAATTGCCAGGATGTCATAGCCAGGATACACACTAACCCTGTCTTACATAGGTCTTTGCAACTCATTTGTAAGTTTGGACTGAAATTTGGATCACTAGTTGGAACAAAGCCGCCTAAAACTCCGTGTGTCTCTGTTACCTAGTATTAATAGATTATGGAAGAAATTACGTTAATGTTCTATTTTCTTGAGTGGAATATTTTAGATTATTTTTATTTCTGCTTCTTTAATTGCACATAAAAATGAAGTTTATTGTTTGTTTATGTTTGGGATTTTTTAAGACTAGGATATTTTGATTGCTGTAATTATCTGGGAAATCAGGTTCTTATTACTGCTCGTAATTTTTATTTTTTTCTGAAATATTTTAAGAGGCAAAATGATATTAGCTTGTGCAATATAAACATGAATTGTAGTGACTTCCCAAATATTTATTTTTTGCATCTTACTTGTATTATTGTATACATTTAGAATATATAAATTATATATTTTTTTGTAGTTTCCTTTATAATTGTGGTTGTTTCTAATTGCTGAAAAAACAGTAAGGTTTTTCACATAGGGCTGATTTGAAGAGAGGCAATATTTGGAATGAGAGAGATCTTTTCCTCCTTTTATAGTTGTTTAGATCTACAGGAGGAGGAGATGATATATTTTGCAGCGTGCTGGAAATATTTAAATCTCAGATTTTTACCAAAATCATGACTGGCAGGGAAGATCAGTAGCTCACAAGAAGGAATAATATATCTGTGAATATCAGTAAGCTTTTTTTGGGGGGTCCTCTAAAATCATGATCCTGGGTGCAGGATAGAGTATATATGAACAGAAAGATGTTTGAAATTATTTTATGATATGTTTGAAAGAGAAGCAAAAGACTTGAATTTCTTTAATGATTTTTTTTTCCCCCTGAAAGTTATGGCACTATCGGGGAACTCAAATATTAGAGTAATTCAGCAGTGCAGGGGTCCAGAGCACGCGGGTGCACCATGAGGTGCACCTGTTATGTGGCTCAAAGGGCTGGTCCTGCTCCAAACTCTGCTCTGCACTTCGTGTCTTAATAGAGTTAAAAGGCAACTATTTATTTCTTAGCGTCTGCACACACTCGGGCAGCTCACAATCTCAAGTGCTTGAGCTGTGTACAGACAGCTGCCCTCAGGCTGTGTCTCTATTAGCATTTCAGTTCAGGTCAGGGGTGTGCTTTTGAACCAAACCTCCCACTCACTCCCACTGCCACTCTTACTTCAGCTTGATTCACCAAGCAAACTGGATTGCTTTCTGCTGAAAGCAAAGGCAAACAGCTGCCCCAGAAGTGCACCTAAAATGAGTTGCAGGCAGTAAGGGATGTGCAGTCTAATAGAACCAGGGTTAGCCCCAAAGTAAAACTGACGAAACACATGTAATGGGAATGCCAGACTCAGCACTGCTTCAGTTTATAGACTGTTTCTACAGAGCCACACTCCTTGTTAATATTCATATAGCTATAGTTAAAGAGACTGAAATTCAACCTCAAGATAATTCCCAAAGTATCTCAGCAATTTCATCAGGACTACAGCTCAAGGCCCTGAGCCAAATGTCTGAAATGATTTGCTGCACCTGGCTGTATAGAATCATGACATTAGTGATCATCTATTACCCTTTTTAAATTTTATTTTTTATTTATTTTTTTATCTTTTGCTGGCATGCCTATGGAGGTGATGCAGATTTTTTGCTCTGTGCTTTCCCTGCAGCTGCCAAGGCTCTGTGCAGCAGAACCACTGCAGCTCTACTGCATTTTGGGCTCTCAGGGCTGCCTTTTCACCAGAGAATTCACAGCACCTTCCTAACACAAGGACATAAGGCTGAACAGAACTGTCTGTGAGTGTGTCTTTATGGCAACTCCTGAGTTTTTGGTTTCAGAACATTGCAAAAATATCTAAATAATTGTGAAAATAAAAAATTTGAGTGAGGGAAGTTGGCAGCAGTGAAACAAGTCTGACCTGTCTTCAAAAAATACTGCCCTCACTATCTTCTAACTTATTTTCCTGTTTCCTACTGGAAGGAAAAAAAAGGAGTTCAGTCTATATTTTAAGTAGCCACTGAACTGAGAAACAGATATACAGGAAAGCCTAACTATTATTTCAATTTCTATATATTTATGAAGGCTTCATTTTCTTTGGAATTTTTCAGCATAGAGGAAAAAACTGTGTCTATAGTATGGATTGATACTATTTTTTCTTCACAATAAAGCTTTTTTCCTTGAATGATTAGAAAGTACTGTGTAGTTCTTTAGAAAATATGACACTGGAAGAACATTGACTTGCTGATAGAATATTTGCTGTTAGTATGGAGAACTACTACCTTTCCAGGTTTTATTATTTAGGTATTTTTATTGCAATACTCCCAGTAATTACAGGTAGTTATTGCTTTCGAACCCTGAGAATTCATGTCATGTATTGAATCTGTTTTAAGCAAATTTACTGCACTTCTAGGAAGAAAATTAGTTCTTCTAGAGGTCATATGCCAATAATAACAACAATATTCCTGAAGATCTGTGAGATTTAGTGTTTTTAGCCTTTGGTACGTTAAGAAGCTTTCTTACGTTTTCCCCAACTCGAAGCCTGAGTAGAGATAAAAAGAGGCAAGAAAAGTGATACACTGGGCTAGCAGAAATGGATAAAGAAATAATTTGCTGAAGTAGTATCAGTGTGTGTGATTGATTGAAATATAAGTGGAAGATCTGCCAGGTGATCAGCATTTTCTGCACCACCAGATGCTACTGAGCTGACCAGGAACTTCAAGGGACATTGAGCAGCAGAGATAGGACATTGTTCTGCGAGCAGGAAAGACAGAGTGGCAGACAACCAAAACTGCAGATGTTTAGCTTAGGTAATCATAAGCGTAAATAAACAACATATTCATATAAGGCTTTAACTGGATGTATCTCAGATTATAGTCGTGTTGCTTTATCTTGAAGCATGAAGGAGCTGATACTGAAGAACAAGAAAACTGAAGAGAGTATGTTTTTGGTAAGCAGGGTAAAGGAACTGACAGTGATCTGCTCAGTGATCTACTTAGTGTCAGGTCCTACCTCTGGGATTAGGTTGGGAGGTAAAATGAATGCTACACCAGACCAGAAAATTGTTAGTTTGCAAAGTTTCTTCTTAATTCATATTAGGCAGCAGTCAATTTATCATGTTTATAGCTCAATAAAATACTTTTCTATATTCTTATCTATTGGTATAATTTCATTTGTGAAGAGGTATTTTATTGTTATGGATACATTTCATTTTCAAAGGCACTTAGAATGGTGTTCAAAATCTTATTTTTCTCTACATGGGTAGCAAACCAACCAAAATTAAATCAAAATCTGGTTCTTGCTGTTTCTTGCATTAGTTCTGTTGGTTCTTTGTAGTGATTAAGTTAGGATTTCTGTTCCTCTAGTTCTTACTGATTTTTTTTTTTATAGTTCCTGTAGATTTTATTTTTCTCTGATATCTAATGACAGATTTTTAGATTGAAATGGAGACTAGGGTAGAAGAATATGATTACATCTATGTGAATTATATTTGTGAAGTATAGTCAAAGCAATAATCAAACCCAGGAAAATATATCGAAATACCAGTAGAGGGATATATGGCTTATATGCCCCTTGCACATACAGGTTTTGGGCCATATTAATGTCCACTGACTGATGAAGGCTTTTAGCTGCAGTTTCTTGCACAAAAGAGAAGGATTTTGTTTGTGTATTGGCCATATAAATGAAAATGTATGTACATCTGCTGTAATACAAGAGTTTCCTACAGCTCTGACACATCACAACGTAGACGTTACATATAATTCTTGGCAAAAAGCATGCATGTATCAAGTCCTCATGCATTAACCTTTTGCTGTTAGCAGTTTCTCATAGGCACAGTTTCACATTACTGTTAATTTAACACTCTAAAGGACATTGTTGCACAGCACACTTTGGTTTGATGCAGCCAGGATTGTGCTAAATAATGCCCACCAGTGGCGAAGTTGACAATTTAAAATATCTTTTAGGACATAACTGTTCTTTTTTCTTTGTTGTTGACCACTGCCTAGCCTTTTCTCTTTTCCTGTCCTTAAGCTCTCTACCAAACCAACCTCTCCTGATACATTTGACTGTGGGTCTTTGATGCAGTAATATACTGCACTAAGAAGGACAGTTTTCTGAGAGGGGAAATGAAATATGAGTATCAATGACAGAAGACCTGCAACTGAAAAGAGTGGTTTATGACATGTAGAGGTTGGAATAACAATAAGCTGTGTGCCTATGAAACAGAAGAGGAAAATGGCAGAGGTAGCTTGACTTGTCATTTACTGTTTTTATTGGTTTGATTCTGGCTTACTGTAAAGAACAGAGTACTGTGAAGGACTTTTATGTATAAATATACAGAAAAATCAAATTCCTTCATTTAAATGGTGTTACCTTTGGACTTGGCAACATCAAAAATGGACTTTGGTAACTTTGTTTTAAATAATAAAAAATTGTCTGTTTTAAATATGCAATTTTCACTTTTGCTGAATTCCTCATTTGTCTTATGAAAAGAGTTAAGTAATTATATAATTTGCTTTATTCATGATTTACATATACTTATTATGTCTTTTTAACCTCTTCCTTTAGAGGTGTCAGGCTTCCCCCTGAAATAAATGATTCTCAGCTTTTTTAGCCTTTGTACCAGTACTCTTTCCTTTTTCTTCTCTTTCTCAACAGTGTCTCTATTTTAGATTGTGGCTGGTCTGAGAGAAGTATTTTCATTGATCTTTGTGTATCAAGAGGTTTTTCCCACCCTTCAGCAGTGGTTAGATTGAGTATTTCATGTGGTTCTTTCCTGCGCTTCTATTAGGCTTGGCAGTGCTGAGTTCCATCTGCGATTGTTTCCCCTTTCACTGAGCTCTTCTAAGGAACCCGAAAGCTCCTTGGCCTGCTTGGGCTTGATTAATCTAAGACTTGTTATGTCCCTTGTAAACATTTCCATCTTATTGTTAGTCCCACTTCCAGATGATTAATAAATAGATTAAACACCCTCATCCTTTGTAAAGAACCTGAGGGCACCTTGCTGTTAACCTTTAGCCACATGGAGCAGTGACCACTAATAAATGTATTCAGCTTCTGTGTTCTCCTTTTTGTAGCTGGTTTCTAATCAATGACAATGCTTTACTTCTCACCCTGTGATTACTTAGTTTCTCTAACAGCCATTTGGGAGAACCATTCTCAAAGGCTTTTTGTAAGTCCAGAAAACTTTTATCAGCCAGTTCTTTCTTATCTGCTATTTATTAACATGCCAAAAGAATATTATCAGGTTAAAGAAAGTACAAGGCATTAAGGCTTCTAATTTTAATTCATATATTTAACACTTTTGTTTTTATTTGGTTCCTCCGTTACCCCAGTATTATGTGTGTGAAGCTGAATTTTTTCTTGTTTTCTCACAGTAATTAACATGAAGATGACTGCTGTCCTATGTGGTTCAGTATACAAACTGATTTCAGTGTGAAACTGCATAACTGTGGGTTTCTTTTGATTAATCTTAAATTGCGTTGAGACTCTTGAATAAACAGCATCCTGTTCTTGAGATACATTCATCTTTTATTTATTGATTTGTTCCAGCCATTCCTCTTATGATATCTGAATCATCAAAAGCTTCTTGTCTTAACTTGGAAACACTGGTATCTCGGTGCTCTGTGACAAAAAAGTAATGTAAAAAATAATTGCTTTCTCTTCTGTATTCTTGTCTTTCTAATTTTCTCCTTTAACTTGTTGGGAGGAGATTCATGATCTCTCTTGGTCATGTTTCTTGTGCCTAGTTATTCCATACATTCTCATTTATCCATCCCACTTCCCTGTTCAGATGTACCTGTCATTGTTTATGCATCTTGAAGACCCATAAGTGTTTTGTGCCAGGTGCACTGGAAAATTCACAAATAGCTTATGTGGTGTAGTCCCACAAGTAATATGAATCTTCCATGTTCAAAGATCTGATTGGGTTGAACTGTAATTTATTTATTTTATTTTTAACTCTGTACCACTTGAAAGGGAGAGTAATGTTTTTCTCAAAGAAAGGGTGCAGAAGTGGAGCCATGTGTGCTGGGTCATGAAATAGGGTCACAGTTTGAAAGGGAATAACAGGATAAACGTATATTCTGGTCAGAAATCTAGGACAAAAGAGAATCCTGGACATTTTTTTCTGATACACAGTTTCTAAGTAGCTTGTTTTCCAAGTCTTTATGCCTGGATGTGTTGCAGCATCTATGCACGTGTATGCCTAGTTTTCTCAGGTGCTCCTTTATAAAACTACTGCAATATCCATGGTTTCTCTATCTATTCCTTTAGAGAAACAAACAATTTCGGCTTCTTTAAAAAAAACTCTCTCCCTCAAAGGCTTTGAGATGCTATTCTCCACTATATGTGTATTTTCCTGGTAGCTGGAAAACTTCAGGATGTAGGGAATTTGCTGGTGTTATGTTCAGTGCCCTTTGCAGTTTGGAGATATTCAAAGGCATTTGAACATAGTGAAGCAGTAGGAACAGCATCAAGTGGTAGTTGATGGGCTTTAGGTGAGAAATATGTACTGATAAGTTGCTCTGTCTTCAATTTGGTCTTTTTCTTTGTATTTTGAAATTGCTAGATAGATTTTTCTGAGAACTATTTTTATTATGGCTAGTACTAGTAAATAATTCTAAAAGTATTTTGATATAAAATCTCCAATCACATCTGTTGAATTATATTTGATCACATATGTCTCAGGTATCTCTTTTCCCTCATACAAAACTGCTGCTGCACAAACCCCCTCATCCTCTGAGCAAAGAAAGGTGCTTTTTGCTATAAAATTGTGAAGTAACTGCTCAAACTCTCCTATCCCATTAATGATTCTGGGCTTTGGACAGAGCAATAGCGGAACACCTAGCCTGTTTGAAGCTATTCCCACCTGAGCATACCTACATCAATACATGCCTTCCGGGGAATGCTTTAAACCATTAAAGGTTACAAGGTTTGAAACTTTACCAAAGCTATATATAAGCAGCAAAAGACCCAGAGGAACTTTTGCCTCAGTAATAGCTTCTTCTGGGTCTTCCAGCATACACCAGGGCTTATTACAAATATCAAAATATGCTCAGTGGGTACAGGCTACATTTCAGTTCCTCTGGGGATATTTTACAGTGATGGAAATAGAATCCCTTCTGTATTCTACTCTCATAAGCATTCAAGTAGGAAGTACTTAGAAGGATAGTCTCAGGAAACAGTGTCCAAAGAAAATTAAGAGGAATGACCTGGCTTTCAGAGGTGCTAAGCACTTACATCCTAAGTTGGACACAAATTAGGATCTAATATCTATCACATGAAAAAGTGATGCTCTTTTAATGCTTTTTAATGAACCCAAGACAGTGTAATGTACTTGGTAGGAAATAATGCAGTCTTTTTTGAATACAAAATATGTTTTCAGATTTTTTGATGTTTGTCACTGATCATTCTGGATACTTCTGTAAGGTCTTCTTAATGCCATTATAAAGAATGAAGTATTCCATAGTATCATTAATGTGTATTTTGTTGGCGGTTTTTTGTTTTTTTTTTTTGTTTTTTTTTTTTTTTTTCTCTAATATATTACACAAATAGATAGTGAAGGCAGCCTACAAGAAAATAAGTCTTCACTACAAGTGACTCATCTGAAGATGTTGCTGATGCACTGGACTTAACATTCACAGCCAGGTGCAATGCCTACCTCTTTACATGAGAAAGAACATGCTGTCTATCGACTGGCAGAAGATGAGGTCTCTAGATTGAAGAGAAATCCAGACAGTGTGGTGTACAGATCCCTTTAACATAAACCTGAGCTGCTTAGCTGACTTAGTACTAGGGATTTTGTGCTTGTAAACAACTCACTTCAAGCTGACATCGTGTCAGGTTTTGCATTCTGTTTGAATGTGATCAGTTGTACATGCAAGGGCGAGGGATTTTGTGATAAAGTATTTCTGCTTTCTGTTTAGCTAGAAAAAGAGGATTGATGGGCAGCTGCAAGGGTATTATAATAAAAAAAATATTGCATATGATTTGCTTTCCTGGTTAAGCAGCATTTGAAAACAAATTCTTGCATTCACTGTGTGAAAGAGTGACAGTAGAAACTGTTTGGAGAAACCTTTCCTTACACATCAATTTTCAAAGATTTATTGAAGGTCAAAAGGTATATCACACAGTTTTCCTTCTCATTAACAAGTTCTATATTGTCTTCTTCCTTTCTGTAATGAGAAAAATACCTACTTACCATCTACCTAGTTATGCCATAATAATAAAAGTCTTAGCCAGATGTCTTCCAAAAGACTCTCACAGACAAGGTGAGCCTAAATATTTTTAGGTGATATTTCAGTCAGGAGAAATCTCCCACAAAAGCTGTTTTCATTTCTTCTGGTAGTCACCTTCATGAGAAGAATGATTACTTACCAGAACTACTCTCCTCTTATAGACGCTCACCATTCAAAGACTGGAACAGCATATATACCATCTATACAGAGTGGGAGCAATTTCTATACTCCTGCCTTTTGAAACAAGTGCAGCACTAACTGCATCCTTGTAGGTGACACTCTGTGGCCATAGCATTTCAGGTGCGATCTTCGGTACGTCCTATGGGGCATGTACATTTAGCACTTCACGCATCATTCTTCAGGAAAGCAATTGACAGGCTTGAAATAATACCTCGTGGTTTCCCACCATAAACCCAGATATATATTTTGCTCTGTCTGGCC
The DNA here is from genome assembly GCA_035583155.1 of Acropternis orthonyx. Lineage (NCBI taxonomy): Eukaryota > Metazoa > Chordata > Aves > Passeriformes > Rhinocryptidae > Acropternis > Acropternis orthonyx. The sequence continues at coordinate 83,687,464 of JAWWEU010000001.1, read as the reverse complement.
TGGCTGTAAGATGTTTCCCTGTACAAGATGTTCCCATGTGCTGGCAGTTACTAGCAGTTGAAGCAGTTCCTTGAGATCATCAGCAAGAATAAGCAGCAGCAAGTCGTAGTTTTGCTAGTGGCTGGCAATTAAGATCAAGCTGAAATAGTCATTTTGAGTGAGTGTTGAAGAAAAGAGTTAACTATCTTTTTGTGCAGTATAACTCATGGCACCTTTCTAAGTTTGGGTTTTTTTCCCCCCTGCCAAATCAATAAAATTACCATTAGAAGCATAATTAATGAGCTCCCTGTGTCCAAAAGGGAACTAGGGAGTGGCTGTTTTGGAAAAATGCTTTTTTTTCTTTTGTGATTTTTCTTTTTTCTTTTTTGTTGTTTGTTTGTTTGTTTTTAGTTTAATAGAAAAATATACATTTTCATGCATCTTTTAACTTTAAAAATGCAGAAAATGCACTGCTTTTGAAGATATTAAAACTACGTTTGGATTAAGAATCTGCATAAAAGGTCAGAATTCAAGTTACATTAAAATACCAAAGTTATGAATGTCTCAAATATTTCTCAACTAGAAACTTGACTGGCCATTACAAAAAGTTTAGACCAACTACAATTTGATGCTTTCTGTCTGTAATATCTGTAATATTGTTTTTGTGTAAAGGAGATTGCAAGGAAATCTTAAATAAAAGTTGGATGGATGACATTACTCAATAAAAAATGTTATGCCCGTGAAGCCTGTTTCTGTTTTGTTAATTCAGGGATCAAGTATGAGATCCCAGAATTTCTTGTATCTAGGGGATCAAGTGTGTTTATTTCAACCTTTATGAGGGTTAGTGAGTGTCTATTTATTTTGGAGGTTTCTGTTATCCCCCAGGGATTTTTTTCTTAAGTCCATTTTCTTCAAAAAGGCAAAATAGTTTGCTTACAGAGAAGCATTGTCTTTATTTTTGAAGGACCAACTACACGCTGACAGAAAAAGTTAAAAGTGCCTTCTCAAAGATTAATTTTTCTGTATTATAATGAATGATGTTCTGTGTCTTGAATTTGTATTTAAGGTTACTACATGCCTTAGGCTGGTAATTGGCCATTATTGAGTTAATAAAAAGATAAAATTACGTATGTTTTCTTAATGTAAAAGAGCAGTAGGACACTGTCCCTTTGAAAGGTCTGAGTGCTGTAAAACCTAAGAATACAAGTGTGGTCAATTAAATGACTTTTGAATTCCACTTATAAACAGAATTTGCAAGCAAATTATGTGTTCCTTCAGTACTTAGCACTTCAAACTAAAATATGCTGATCACTCATAAAACAATTAGATTTTCTAACATGAAAGTGCATAGAAATAGTGGCCTTGTATAAGAAATTTGCAAGTTACCTTTTTTCCATACGGAAATTTTTTATGAAGAGGGATTTTTCCAAGCTGATCTTTGCAATTGTATTCAAGCTATGTATTGGTCGAGAAGCTGAAGATAACCAGATAACCTGATACTTACCTTGGAGTTGTTTTTCCTGGTCTCAAAAGAAAAAAAAAAAAAAAAAAAGAAAAGAGAAGAAGGAAAAAAGCATACCCAGGCATCCCCGAATTACATTTGTCTCGCTCTGAGAGAGCTAAATTATGACTCCTCTGTAAAGTCTGAATAAACAAGCTTTATGAGCGGTTTTGCTAGGATTTGAGGGGATTGAAAGAAATCCACTTATGGGCTGCAGAACACTTGGGATATAATTCATCTTAGCAACTTTTACTGTCCAAAAGCTAAGTGTTCAGTTAAGCAAGTTAACTTGGCTCCCTATGTAGTTAATGGGGAGAAAATGGTTTCCTCTCTTCTCTAAATAGGCACTTAAAATAGATGGGTTGAATTACCCTCTGGAGTTTCTGCACTCTCTCCATTAATTAGGGAAAGATTCATCAGTTCCAACTTCATTGTCCAAAAGTTAGACTTCAGAGTCTTAGTTAAACTCTCTATATCAAAGGGGGGGAAAGTAACATTTCCAAAGAATCATCCATCTTCCTCTAACCATGGGCATTTGTGACAGGGCAAATGAATCTGTGAAGGAAGTCTAAGGTGAGATATCTGAAAAAGAAGGAAGGTTAGGCTAGATAGCTAAAATCAAACAAGATTCATTTCTCTTGGGTTACTTGGACACCAGGTAGCCACAATAACTGCAGATCAGGTGTTTCTGTGCTCTGAGGGAAGTAGAGCTATGAATCCATCATGTTATAGATGTGCTGCTGATCTCCCATTGCCTTTTCTCCTGATTTTGTGTTATGACAAAAGCTATATGGTACTTCAAAATATTTTTGAGAAGTGAAGTGCCTCTGCAGGATGTCTCTGCATCAGAGCCTTCTGCACAGTGGAGGCTCTTGAGTGCTGTGCCTTTGGATGCTTTCCACAGACATTCTGCAGGTTTAGATGTCTAAAGGAAGTGGGACTGTTGTTTGCAACAAGACTTTGTGAGTGAAAATACCGTATTTTCTATGTGCCAAGGGATGTAGCTGCAAATTATTTTTCCATGCAAAAACAAGGATTAGAGAACCTAATGAACCAAATCGCTGAAGATGTACATGGTTCCCCTTCTTAGCAAATGGTGTTATTCTGCATAATATTCTTTGTACTTCTCTACCATTCAGGGATTTCCTTTTAAACCACACTTAAAAACAAGCTTATCTCTAGCAGCAGTCTGGATTTCAGTACTGTGTTTTGTGTTCTTTTGAGAAAATTTTCAACTATTTACTATCAATGAGTCCTTGCTGCCTAGTTTGATTGCAAACCTGTTTCTCTAGGCTTTGATTTAATGAGTAAATTACTGCAGTGTAAAGTAGAATACAGATGTGCAGGGTGCGAGCTATGATCCCCTTATTCCCTGTGTGCATATGTAGTTCAACACTACTAATTCTACCCACATTGTCAGTATTATTAAGTGAACATATGGAGATACTCTCTTTCCCCACCCCCTCCGTTCCATCCAGATCACCCACAGAAAAGTGTGGGGAACAAAAAGGCAGAACAAGCACTTCTCTAATTGTCTCAGGCCAGTTGTTCATAGAGGAGGGACAGTTAAAAGTTGAATAGTAACCATGGAATGGTGAAAAGCCAAATAAAAGTTAGGTCTTCCATTCTTACTGTGGCAACTGTAGTAAGGTTATCCTGAAGTTCCTTAAGGTATCCTTAAGCTCATCCTTAAAAGTAACCCTTAAAAGCAACAAAACATATTTTATCAGGTTTACTCTAGCTTTATTCAGTCCTGGACTTGATCTTTTTATTTTCAGTCTCCATACATCTCTTTCCGCGACCATATCATCATTTCTCTTGGAACTATTCTAGTTGAAATGCCAAACAAGAAAGAAGTGGAGACTAGCAGTTTATCTAGCCCTCTAAATTAAAAATTAGTATGCCTCTCAAAAGCAGACGGTGAGCCACAATATTTAAAAATTGTGAAAATTTGCTAGAATTTCATTATTTTAATTTAGCTGGTTGTTTTTGCCATAGAAAGGATTATATTTTTGTGAGTTCCTCAGAAACAATAAGGATGAGTACTTGCCTGTTTCTACTGTGAGAATTATTTCCAAATTGCCTCTAAAAAGCACATCAGGACATGACACTTTCTGAAAGAAAAATGCAGTGCAAGAGTTAGCCTTAATTCAATGTGGTTGATACTACATTAATCTTTTTTAGAGAATCTTCAATGAACATGTTCATATTAGATTTCCTTCCTTTGCTTGTACACTGGTTACTAAGGAGATGGAATGATAAACATAAGATACATGCCTGAATAACACCATAAATGTAGATATCAGGGAGAGCAGGCTGAGAACTGTGCAGAGCTCTCTGAGAGGTGAGAGAATTTCTTATGTGTTATACTGAAGTTGTGAGAGGTTTCAAGTTCTAAACCTCACAGAAGAGGTATATATAAATAAGATTTCTCCAGGTAGTTTCTGTGTTATTTTTTATATATTAGACAAAAAGTATTTGTCTGGTTTTTGTCTCTTTCCTAACCTATTGATCCAATGTTCCACCTTTCTCCCTCTTCGCGGCTTACTATTTAGACTATTTGACTTTTGCATGAATAACCATCTGTCCCTGACTGAGATTTACATCATCTTTTGTCCCATCAAATGGATGTTTGGCATATGGTAGAGGAAAGCATAAAACTTAATTAGGTATAATTGTGGCATAATGGAGAATTGCAGTAGAGACCACTGTAAAAGTGATCATCTTTGTTACATACTAGCAAGATAAATATAAAAGCAGCTGAAAAAGAGTTTTCATTATGAAACTTTAAGAGCAACACTGTACAATTAATTCAAATAATTAGTAACAGCAGCATTGAGTATTGCAATGATCTACAGAGCACAAAGGATGGAGTTTACATTTTAAAGACAAGCTAGAGTGAGTCTTGAATAGAAAAAATGAGTGATATGGGAACTGAAGAAAAACTTAAAAATTATATGCTTAAGTCTCAAAATTTTCATGTTCTTCCTTTTATTTATGCACTGAGCTCTGAGTAGAAAAAGGACCTCTGCTCTTCAGAAGAGAAAGAGCCTCAGCCATGGGATTTTTTTCTTATTATAGGAAAATATAGCAGAATGCAGACTGTTCAGAAGTATTATGTTCCAAATAAGTTTTCTATGTAAGAATTACATAAAGAAAACTCCATAGTCTGGTTTTGAAGATAAGCTTGAATCTGAACCAACCATAAACAAGTATTGCTATTTGAAGTCTCTGAACACAGCATGTGAAATGATTAACTTGTGTTTATGTCTTCTTGTGTTTATGGCTTCTTGTTCACTAACTCTGAAATCTAACAATGCACGTTCCAATAGTTTAACACAGATAATTTGTAGCAATGGCAGTTTAATATCTTGGTGTACACTAATATTAAAAATCCCTTAAGCTGACCTCTGAATTGGAAACAAGCACCTGAACTCCAGTTGCCTTATCTCCAGTTTGCTGTCTTCTCAAAAGCAGACTGTCAGCTACTGTTGGGTAAACACAATAGGGAAATAGGGCAGAAATTGCTATGATATTGCTCCATTTTTTTTAGCTCCGGTGGTCCCTTTGCCATCAGTGGTGCTACCTCACCAGAGAGATGGATCGACATAGGACAGACTTATGGCCTGCAGGTTTCAGTTGTACTTCTGAGATGTTATTTCTTGATTTTGGCTTTGATTGGTCTGGTGCTGAGAAGGGAAGTTGCACTTATTTTGTGAAGGGAACAGATTAGAAAAGAACATGCCAGCCCACTATATCAGTCACAATAAAAAACCCCCAAAAAACAACAAAAGAATCAATACACTCTAGAAAGCTTATACTTACTTTGACTGTCTCTAAGTCCAGATAATATATAATTGCAGTATGAAAAGTCAAAAGGAATGACAGAATGTATAATTGAATTTCAGGCAAACTTCAGGTATACTTCCAGACATATTTGATGATATAGCAGAAACTGCAGTTATAGCACAGAATCACCATAAGAATGCTACATAAGCTTAAGTGATTTGTCAAGGAATTTAGCTTCTTATCTATAGAAAGAACCTTTTTATGGGTTAGTCATGGCCTTCAGAATTACTTGAAAACATTGTGACAGTCTAGGAATTATGTGCGTGGACAACTGGATATATTCGAGTCATAGAATCATTAAGGTTGGAAAAAACCTCCTAGAATCATTGAGTCCAGACATCAACCCAGTACCACCACCATGTTCACCACTAAAGCATGTCCTCAGGTGCATTTTTTAAACATTTTTTGATCACTTCCGGGGATGGTGATTCCACCACTTCCCTGGTCATCCTGTTCCAATGGTTGGTAACTCTTTCCATGGAGTAATTTTTCTAATGTCTAATCTAAACCCCTTCTGCTGGCGTAACTTGGGGCCATTTTCTCTTGTCCCATCAGTTGTTACTTGGGAGAAGAGTCTGACACTCACCTCACTGCCACCTCCTTTCAGGTAGCTGTAGAGAGCAATGAGGTCCACCCCTGAGCCTGCTTTTCTCCAGGCTGAACAATCCCAGCTCCCTCAGCCGTTCTCCATAAGACTTGTGCTCAAGACCCTTTGCCAGCTCCATTGTGCTTCTCTGGACATTCTTCAGCACCTCAATGTCTTTTCTTTTAGTGAAGGGAACCACTGAATATCCCAAGTATATGTATGTGAGTCACTGTCTGCTATCAGGTGTGGTATCCTATCAGAAAGGTAATAGGGAGTCTTTAAAACCTGGATAGATCCCATTGACGTAACAGCATGTAAGGCTGCTGGAATGGCAGTATCCTACCTGAAGCAAGTTTTTCTGTCCCATCTATTAGAAATATAGTCTGAGGCATGGAAAACAGAGGTAGATGGTTCATAGTCTTAAAGACAAACTTCCTCCTTTCTACTCCTTGAGACAGAGGTAATAGGGAACAGGTGTGAAGAGTAACTTTGAGAAGAGAAATTCAAAGTTCTCTTCAAAAGAGCAAGGAAAGCTGTGCAAGAGGGTCATCATTTCATAGCAAAGAGACTAGGTTAAATTAAGGATTTCTCAATGTGGAAAAGGGGGAGAGACTCCACAATTCATAACGAAAACCAGATCTAGAAGAAAGACATCCTAAACTGCTTAGATACTTATGAATTACAATAAAGTGAAGGTAGAAAGAAAGTGATGTTTAGACATTTAGAATTTTTCTAATTGTGCAGACTGTATTAGTTTAAATGGAGTGCTTATGAGTTTGTGACTGTTTGCTTTTCTTATTGCCTGTTCTTGAAGAAGAGAAGGGCTTCCCACAGGTTTGAACTCAGGGAAAGGACAAACTAAAGCTACTGTAGAAATGGCAATAGATGATGCTAGTCAGGGAAACTGAGTGGTTTCATTGCTGTGAAAGATTTTCCTTGTTTTCAGGAAATCTGGGGAAATCATGTTAACCAAGGGAAGCATAAGAAGGAGATGGACCTGAGTAAAATACATAAATCTGATAAATGTTCAACTGAAGAGATCTACTAGAGTTGTGATATGTGTTTAATTTTATGCACAGCAAGTACTTCCTGGAAAGACAGACCAAGACAGTGCATATGTCCTTGTGAGACAGAATCCTGAATTTAAATTATCATTGAGTTAGAACTTCAAAAGTATCACCGCCCATCAGATGTCAGTAAAATACTCATGTCTGTCAGCATCTTCTTGATTTACAGCTTCAAATATGTTCACTGTTCTAGACAGAGGGTAATGGTGGCAATAGGATGCTCTGTTAGCAGAAATAAATAAATCTGATAGAGAAATCTGATCATGGAAATGGCTTATCAAAATGCTGTAGATCATGATAGTCACTTGCATCTGACAGTGCAGTCAGTTAATAGATCTTTCAGTATATATGACCATATGACCATAATTGTTTTACATTTTTGAGACAACATCTGAAAAAATCCTCGAAAAAATAACTGGTGCACAGATGTAGCTTTAGACAGCAGTGAAGGACAAGTGAGTTTCATATCTGAATAGTTTAGGTTATTGCTAGAAGGGGGAAATTTAGTTCGTACAAGCCAATGAGGCTTTGTTAGTGTGGTGTTCCAACTAGCTGTTCACAGGTGGCGTGCTATTGTAACTGCACTCAAAATAGCATTGGCTTTTTTAAAGCCATAATGGTAATTGGAAGTTTGGCAGTCAAATACTTCACATCATTCAACTTTCAGCTTGCTTGGTGGAGTTAGTTAAAGGAAGTACAATACACTGAATTTCTGGCAATTGCACGAGAGAAGCTTTTGTGGCAGAGAGTAGGCTTTAAAAAGGAAAGCTATACATAGTATAAGCCTGTATCATTTAGAATATCACTTTTCTTAACCATCCACAGCAATTGCAGCTGAGATTAGCTGGAGTGCCTGTGCTAGCAGAATATCGCTAGTAACATTTCTTAGCAAGGGTCTGGGATGCTGTGGAGATAATATAACAGAGACTGTTGACTAAGAATCTGTCTGACTTCTTTGGGCATTGTCTCATGAAAGCTAGGTAAGAGGAATCACATCAAGTTGCTTCTGTGAAGCTGAAATATTGAAGTTTGCTTGGTTTTAAAATGCTACTTGTGTCATATGGTTTGGGGAATTTAAGAGTTTGTGTCTTTTTTCGGCTACTTACATTGTTTTAGAATATTGTATTTATATTTCATTTGAATAACTTTGCATTTAGATAGAAATACATTAGAAAGATAGAATTTAATGCAGAGTGGGATTTTTCTCATTTGCAATAAATAGGAATAATAGGGTTTATATCTTCGGGAGCAAAGCAGGACTACAGATAGACTGGTTTTTTCCCAGACCATGCAGGACATCAGTTTTTGGCAACTGTAGCCTAGCCATTCATTTTAGAAAGATTTTTCTAAAATAACTAAAAACATTTTTTTAGAAAGAAACTTCCAAGTCTGACCCTCCACACAGATGAACCTTGTCTAATAATTTGTTTCAGTTTATAGGTGAATAGATACTGTTATCAAATTAGATTGTGTTAGCTTTGTGAACTGACTTTGAATTAGTGGAAATGAGCACAAAATAATCAGGACAGTGAGAATTCATGCCGTTGAAAAATGGGTTAGCTGGTGCTACAAATCTGCTTCCCAGGAAAATGTCCAAGTGGAACCTTCCAAAGCTCTTATTTTTGCTTGCCTTCAATCAGGAGATGGAATAAAGTGTGAATCAGATAATTTTTATGTTAGTGAAAAATGTGAACAAGTCTTGCTACAAAGTATTTGCCTGGGAAGAAGGAGAGGGGCACACAGCTTTTCAGGAAGACTGTTTAAAATAAACTGTAATTGGGAAATGTTTGGCTCATTGTACTGGGTGAGGCAAAAGAATAACTTGAGACTCTGAAGAAAGTGTTAAACTTTGCGTGATTTCTGTTAAAAGCTGTTGGATTCTCCTACCTGTATATATGTGTAGTTCAGGTCTAATGGAGTTGAAATCACGGACTCTATGCTAGGCTAAAAGTTAAGGGAAAAGCAGGAAACTTGAGAATAAAGCTGAAAATAAAATAAGAACAATTTGACTCTAAATTTAGAGGAAGCTGTAAAAGAAGAAAAACCCATATCCCCCATGTTTTTATCAGGGACATGTAGGCATCAGAACAGAGAGGACAGAAAATTAACATCTAAATAACTTATCCTTAAAAATCCTCATAAAGCCTTTTCTTAAAATATGGTTCTCTGCCACAATATGCTGCAAAAGTCTACATTTCCAAAGCAGTGTGGCTCTGAGAACCTTTGTGTTTTTCCCCCCTCTGTAGTGTTCTTAAGAAGACTATTTTTTAAATGTTTATTTTTTGATAACCAATATGAAGTACTTTCTAAGGATGTGATTTTGTTCAAATAGAGAAAATTTCATGCTTTATTGAAAAATACTTTGGCCTCATTGTAGCTACTTTGGACTTACCCATCAATTTTATGATACTTGGATAAATTTCTGCTGTCGTAGAAATTGATGAAAAAAAATCCGAAGGCAGAATGTAGGTTGAACTTGGTCTTTTCTATAGTCTGTACAGGGGGGAAAGAAAGGTAAGAAGAAAGAATCTAGATATCAGTCCTTTTCTATGAATATTCTTACTAACGGATTCTCTTGACTACTTACATTGCTCTGGGGAAAAAAAAATCAAGATGTCTTTTTTGAGTCTTTAGTGATTTTTGTATTGCTCAATTTAGCTCTCTAGTAGTCCAAAGGAATGGAAATTGAATTTCAGAATTCAGCCTCAGGCTCTTCCGGATGTATCAGCTTTTTCCTGTTCGCTCATTCCAGGACCCATGAGTCAGGACACCAAATGTTCCCAGCGAGGCTGCTTCCAGTGCCTAGCTGAAGTTGCAAGCAGTTGGTCACAGATGAAAGCGGTATGGATCAGTATCCATGTGGCATCGGAAAAAATACCATGGAGATAGCTTTTTCAGCTGAATAACACCTGACTGAGATATTTACAGGCATAAGCAGCCTTATTGTGTGTGAAAATGGGAAGGAACTTTCCCACCATGAGGCTGTGGGGGAGAGGGTGATGTCAAGATGGCAAGGGTTATCTGTATACAGAAGCGAGACTGAATTAAATGAACAGTGGAGGCAAATATTAAACTGTCTGTATTCTTTGAAAGTATATTCATTCCACTGTCAAATTATGAGAAGCTGTTAGATTTCCTTAAATCAAAGCATGATTTATATAATTATTGTATTATGGTTATCTTTATTAAAGGACTCAATATTTTGTAATATTTTGTAAAAATAAAAGGGAAACTAAAGAGGATTTTTTTTTATGGGAACTGTTACTATTCAATATTTAAATGAATTCAGTCATTGTTTAGCATTCCCTGTCTCAGGATTATGCCTGAATGGAAGATTATGTATTCTGACTTTTTTAATTTCATTGAAATTTCTTGTAAACATAATCTTTAATACAGAATCCATCAAGACTCAAGATGCAAGGACTCGTAAACAGAAAAAAACCACCCCAAATCCAACCAAAATATGCTTGCAGTGATTTTATTTGTGTAGTTGATTTGTTTTCTTCAGTTTTTTTTTTTTTTCCATGAAAACATGGAAAATATTTGATTTTGTCAGCCTTAAAAAATCCACTTGCTGCATTTATCTTGTTATCTAGGCAAAGTAATTCAACATTTAAAACTGTATGTCGTAAACATTTGCTAAATCTGTATATGCATGATGCTCAAGCCAACAAAAGAAATGAAGCAGAGAAAGATAGAAGAGCCATCATTTTTAAAACCAGTCAATAGTAGAGCTTGTATCATTATGCATGCACTACTTCTGTACAGGTAGTCCGTGTTACAACTGCTTTGGCAAAGAATTAAGAAATGGAAGAAATGTTGTTGCTTTGGAAGATTAATTGGCAACACCACATTTATAACTCATTTTAAACCCAGCTGTATCTCATGAGTAAGTCAGTATTTTACATTTCTGAACTGGTCTGTAATCAAGAGTTTTGCTTATTACTGGAAATGTTCAAGACCTAATTATAACTTTTTCCCTATTTGGCTTGAGTGACTTTTTTCAGAGTACTTTAGGAGACTGAAGTCCTGTACTCTGCCTAAGTACCACCTACTCCTGTAGGCGCTTTCCCTCATCACAGAATGCAGTTGCACTTACTGAGTCTGTACACACTGATTTATTCCTCTGTGTACTGTAGTGCTGAAGGACATGTCCATCCTGTTCCACATTTTATGTTGAAAGAAAATAAAATGTCAAAGGTTCAGATTATACAATATATCCTACAGTGATAGAGGTTTACTCGGTGAAGACCCAGAAAGCAAAAGCAACTAGCAGCTCTCATCCTGAAAGCTGAAAATAGTTACCAAATCTATATAGCAAATCAAGGAGCTGAAACTAAGAGAGAAGTTGACTGTGTTGGTGTAGAAGAGAGCTAGCACCAGCCACAGCACTGAACTCTGGTGTGTTGAAGTCAGACAAGAGGAAAGTTTGAATGAGGTGTGGCCGGAACTCTTTATCTTTGGCGTGTTGGGGCAATTCATGTCTGTGGAAAGGGAATTCTGAACCCAAAAGTCATGCCCTGAGTTTTATGGTATATGACCTCTTCTCTTTGAAAGTGAGACTGCTCTTTTTTTAGGAAGCAGAGGTTCTAGGCTTACTTCGCCTTGAGAGATCTTCTCCTATGACTTAATTACCAAGGTAAGGATTTCTATAGACAATTATTTCTTAGTCCCTCTCTTAGTTCTAGCCTACAGTGCCAGCAGAAATGTAAAATTCCTGGACCCACATGACAATGAGCCAAGAGATGCTTTACCCTGAAGTCTGCATTTCCCAGTTTTGATTCTGATTTCCTTCTGGATCCTCTTCTTTTAATCTTATGATGTTTCCATTTTTGACTAAACTGTGCTCTGTAGCACACTGCTTGGCACTGACCTGAAAAATAGTGGCCATAAGTTCAGCTTCCTCAAAATTCCATGAGTAGTCTCCATTTAAGTCCTATCACCAGAAGGCTATCCTGTAGTAAAAGGGCAGTAGGACCATTTTAAACCAAGATTTGTGCTATCTTGTTTGTATTAAACCAGCAAAACAAGTTGTTTAGAGTACTTGGATATATGACTGCTTTCAGGAAGACGGGAAATTTATTGAGTTTATGTAATAGCACAGCTTGAAACAAGTAGAGAAGTTTTCCAGAAAACAGCAAGTTTTAAATCTCTTGCAATCCTAACTAGGCATTCTTGAATTAGTTTTCTGAACACAGACTTCTGAGTTGCATGACATTTGTAGCCTGGACTACCCTTTCCACTGAGAGATGTGTTGAGAGTGGTTGAAAACAATTACTATACAAATGATTGTAGAGTTCTGTCAGATAGTAACTTTAAACCATGCAATTCTATAAAAGGCAGAGCTGATTGATTTTGCCTAATTATTTATTTGTTATTTATTACTTAGTTGACATTTATAATAAAATAACTTATTTTCATCTACATGAAGATTATTTTTGTTACTGTCTTAATTCGGAATTTATAATTGTTTAATCTTTTGCGTCTTTAATTTACTGTAGCACATGTCTAGGTGTTACTTAACATTTTATGGAAGTAAATAAGTAAAATCCTTTTCAGCAAGTAACATTAAAGAATCTTTCAGGATTTCAATAGGTGTAAAACCTAGGTGATTTAATGGCCAGACCAAATGTCTCTTATGATTAGAGAGGGGAGACTTGTGAGATATCTTAAACAAATTTGTGTTTTCACTGGACAAGAAGTTAGGAGCAAAGGTTGTCTTAATTTACACTCATATTCATCAGACTTCAAAACATGTCTTAATGTGAGAGTGAAAACAAATCTATACACGCATCCTCTAAGCTTAATGATTTAAAATGGGAAACACATTTTATTTGGGGAGCAAAATTTAGCGTGAGTACCAATATTTTTTTTAAGTTGATAAAATGGACAATGAGAAAACTCACTGAGATCCTCTGGCCAGTATAAACATCTCTTACGTTAATGCTTAATCTGAACTTTGAAGTCAATTGAGGTGAAAGAAGAACAGAACGGTGGGATTTATCAGATTTGTGCTAAATGATTATAAAGGATTTTACTGTAGGTCTTTTTTTCTTAAATCGATTGTAAAGATAGTCTAAGTGTTTGGCTTAAATGCAGACATCAGACATCAGTTGTTGACACCCAAAAATGAATTAGATTAATCCTTCTCAAGAGAGCACTTTTTTTTTTTTTTAAAACTTTTCATTTTACTACAGTGACACGGGACTTGGCTTTCATAAATACTTTAGTATTTTGTTTCTGATCTAGATTACTCTTTTGAAGTGAGTCTCTTGATTGCTCTTGTTTTTGAGCTTCGATTCACCTTATTGGGGGCCTCAGAGCATGTGAACCAGATTTCTCTGGGTTGAAATTCAACTAGAAGCTGTGCTTCAGCTACTTATAGGCATTCAGTCTGTGCAACCAGGCTAGACCTACTCTGAAATCCCTGTCCCCAGAACATAGAGTATGCATCAAAACATCAGTATGAAATGCTTCAATCCATAAATTCACCCATATTGAGTTGCACTGCTTATTACTGGAGAAAACCTCAAACATCACTTCTTGTTGATAGTACCGACACTCCAGAGTGCAGGTAACTGATGAAGGCAAAGAGAGGCGTTGGTAATATGCTGGTGAAAAAAACTAAATTCAGCAATTTTTGCTATGTCACTGCAAAAAGTGAGTGCCAAAAAGGGAGTCAGGGCAAGACACCTTGAGCTGGCAAAAAAAAACAAACCAAAAGACCAAACAAAAAATAAAACACTTTTAATATTTTCATTTAAAAACCCAAACAAGCAAACCCCCCAAACCAACAACGTCTAATATCAGTTTTTTGTATTTTTAATGGAAATTTTATATAAAATTAAACTGATTTTAAAATTTAATCTGATACCTAAAAAACTCATCCCCAAAAATGCTCACTAAATTAGTGTTCATTATGTTAGTAATTAGGGGTTTTTCCAACGTGTGAAAAGTATCAGTTGAATCTGCTTCATCAGAAATTCATGAAGAGGCTGATCCTTTTGATAGAAGTAGAGAGACAACAATACGAATATAATAGAATTTCAGAGATTGATTTCCATCAATTGTATTTATGAGTAATATATAATATGCATGTAATTTAAAACTGGTGGCACCACATTTTGAACTACAGTTTTCCCAGTCCTTTTACATAGGAAGAAGTTGGTTACTGATTAGGAGATAAAGGAAATTAAATTCAGAAAGGAAAAACATTTAAATTTGCAAAATTGCTCAAAGCCCACTCAGGTTTTGAAGCTGTTAAGCAGTCCTATACTCAAAAACTGACTGTCAATATTAGGACTGTGGACAGAGCTATGATAACTGCTTTTGGTGGGCAGAACTCAGTTGAGAGCACTCCTTACCATCTGGGACTTGCATTTGTTTTAATTAGAACCTGAATCTCTGCCTGGTGTCTGGGTTCAGACTCCTACAGATACTCTCCTTAACCAGACAGACCCATCAGCTTTTGTTACCTGCAAACTCATTTCCTCTGGAGATCTGTGATGACTCAGGTATGCTTTCAATAGCAATCCATTACTTACTTTTCCTTCCACCCACAAGCTGCAAAAATGTGGAGCAGACAAGATAAAATTTAACAAGAGACCAAGTTATAAATTTCCTTAATTTAATTTAATTTCTATAAGATTTGCTTTCTGCTTTAATTTGGAACAGACAGTCTCCTTCATGCAGTCCATGTGTGTGATTATGTCTGCCTTGCATTTTAGTTCAGGTCTGTGCCTGTACAAAAAGAAGAGAGAAAACACAGCAAAAACGTAAACCTGACTCACTAGGGAGTGTAATATTTTTGAACCAGAGAAAGACTGAAAAGCCACAGTTCCTTAGCAGCACAGTTTATACAGTTTCTATCATAAAGAAGTCAATAGTGGACAAAACATTTACTGCACATCAATGGCATACTGATGTAAGAAACTGCTAGTTACTTTTCCCTTCAGAGATGCTGATGGAGTTTTGGAGGTGACTTCCATTTTAATTCCTGATGTGTTCTTCCCAACACCAGTCAGCTGTTGGAAATGTCCCATCAGGTATGTCTCATTAGCAAGACAGTACTAACTTTTGAAAACACATCAATTTTACTAGAATCCCAGATTTAAGCATGTTTCTTTGAGTTCATCTTTGTATAATAATCCAGTTCACTATGATTGAATAGTTTTTACCTGTTCAGAAGAATATTGATGAAGAAATGAGAAAAGGGGCTTTGAAGGAAAGCAGGTACAGTAGACCCTGTCAAAATTAATGCAGTAGGGTTTTCTGTAGTATATTACTTTTATTTAATATTCTTATATAACTACAAAAGTAAATCCCTTGAAAGCTGTATTCCCACTGACAGCTTCCCTGCAATTTTATGGTGGCATCCTCTGTAGTTAATGGTCTATCACAGGCTCCATTGTAAGTTCTGATTTGTCAAGGCTTTATTGTAGCAACAAAATTTTTAGAAAGGGATTTCATTCTGTGACAGACTGAAAAACAAATTTTACTTTAAATTCTTCTAGCCACCTCTAAATTAGAGGCAGAGATTTTGTGGTCTTTTTCATTTTTTTTTTCAGATTTTATCTATATTTTTCTTTAATTGGTCAGTTTCTTTTCTGCTATAAACTGCATAGTTCTTCTAAAGGTGAAAAAAAGAGATAGAGCTTTGGCTTCTGGCTAGAATATATGTCTCAAGAATCAAACAAGTAACTATTTTACTGCTTTCAATGCGCACTTGGACAATTTTTCAACAAATACCCAACAGCGGGAGAAATTTATAATGTGTGCAAGAGATATGCAGGTACTCTGCAAGGCAAAGCCCCTGACCAGTTCCCGACTAATGATTTAGTGTGATATTTGCATTACTCTTTGCTGTTCAATTTACATCCTCAGCACTTAAATGCTACTGAAGATTCTTTACTACTTTTTCAAATCTAAGTAACTGTCATTTAAGAAATTGACTCTTTTCTTTCCTGCACAGACCAAAAATACAATGAAAAGACTAGATGCTGTACTGAATCCCTCATGCTTGTGTCACTGAAGACAAAGACATAGAGCCCTGTCCAGGGCACCCTGCTGCAATGTCAGGCTCTAACTTGCTTGATAAAACTGCTAGTGTTGTGGAAAAATTAGAGCACATCCTTTGCTGAAAAGCCACCCATAAGAAAATAACTTTCTGCATAAACTACAGAAAAACCAGAAGTATGGCAATATGACATCTGTATAAAGTCAATGTTCGTCTGTTCTTCTGGACAGAGAAACAGCAGCATTTGATCATGCTGTAGCAAGGCAGTCTAAATTTTTCCAACAAGAATGCTAGAATAGGCCTGCACTGCTTCTTTTGACATGTTCTTGCATATATAAATTCATAGTATAGAAACACCCTTTGAATATCTGTCACATATAAATTATTTCTACCCTTCAAAACAGTACAGATTCTGATTTTTTTTGCATCAAGGTTAAATAAATGATTTTACCATGTACAGGACTTGACCTGTCATTTTAAAGAACATCAAATGGATAGGCAAATTCAATGTCCATGTCCAATATTAGATGTTCAAATAATGATTTAGGTAAATTGTTCACCAGTATGAAGACATAAGTCTGTGAAATTCATAACTTCCTCATTTGTTTCTTTACTAACATGGGAATTTCACAAAAGTCCATTTTCCTTCAAAGTCCAGCTTCAAACTGTGTGGCACTCTTATAAATAGTGTTTTATAGAATGCAGTGGCCAGTAGCAACTTGTTTTAGCAAGTGGTACTGCCTCTCAGTTTGTTGAGATACAGTGGACTTTGGAATGGTAGAGGAAAAGGTCTTAAGTCAGCCTGTTCTATGAACACCTTTCAAAGAAGAGAAACTTCTATTGAGTCTTACCTGGTTTTTTAACACCAGTATATAAGCTTTGTAAGAGTCTTATGAAAATATCCTATAGTGAAATATTACAGGAATCCTCTGTATCTAAGGATGTAGAGTAACATGTTAAAAAAAAAAAAAAAACCAAAACAAAACAAAGGAAAAAGAAATATAAGTGAAGACTGACGTTTATATAAATATGTCTATGTATAGCATGCAGACATTTTTCTAAAATGTGTAAATGTGTGTATATAGAGTAATTTGATCATCTTTGATAGCATTCTAAGTATCATCATTGATCTTTATAGTACATTATAATCTACAGTGCTGCTTATGGTCTAACACTACTGGAATTTTATTTTGAAAGTTTACTTTTTCATTGCAGAAAATGTGTAGTTACAAGCAGTTGCAATAAAACAAAGCTACCTGAAGTGTTTTTTGACAGGATCTTCTTGACGCAGTCTATTGCACTACCATTAGTGCACTACCGTTGTCTGTCTTTCCCCTCCTTTTAGGACAACAGTCTGAGGAAAGCAATTACCTGGCTGTGAAACATATTTCTCGAACAGCAGGATCTGGCTCAGTGGCTTGCTCCTTATATCTACAGAAATGTTCAACAAATGATGGAAAGCAGGAAAATAGGTGACCCTTTTAGCATCTGCCTTTGCTAGTTAAACTGTTGATAGTTTTTACCTAAAGGCTTCTTTTTAGGGACAAAGTATGGTACTCTAGTTATGATTTACATTAATTTCCCCTCTCCTATGACCATATGATGTTAAAACCCCAGGGACATTATATTAATTAAATGTCTCTGTGTATATATACACTGGCAAAAGGGAGAAAAAAAATTCACACTTTTAAAAGAATAAACATATATTAAAGTGTCTTTAAATAAGGATGTGCCTTTAAGTTCAGACATAGATCTTCAGAGCTTGATTTGCTGACAAGAAAACAGGTAATTAATTTGCTTCTTCAGCAGGCTCCAGAAAGACATTTCCTCTGCTGATAGGTTGATAAACAGGGTTCTCTGGTGGGAAGTTCAGAGAGGGAAATGCACACTCTGTTTTATTTTCATTTGAGATTTGTTTGTTTGTTTTTTTTTCTGGAGAAAAAATACAGAAGCTACCTTTTCACCAGAAGTTTTCATCTCTGACAGAAAATCGTGTTCTTTTTCTTGTTGTTAAGGTGCAGAGATTGGTAAAGGATTCATTCTCTGCAAAGTTCACTTAAAGAGTACATGTTCTGCCTGTTAATAAGGGCATATTTAACCATGACACAGGTAGTTGCACACAAAGCATTTAGAGTTTTACTACCTGAATAGAGGAATTCCTGGATAAATATCTGCTGAGTGTAAGCAAATATATCCTGATATTTTTGTTTGTAAAATAATTTTGCTTCCAAATCAGTTCCAGAATAGATCTCAAAAGTAGTAGGTTGCTAGTCAAACACACCCACTGGATAAGGAGGGTTAAAAACCTGTCTATGTGATCAATAAGTGAAAATTTTCAGGGGGTGTAGTGAAGTGACCTTATTATTTTATTCCATTTGCATTCATGGTACTTTATAAATGAAATATTTTATTCAATATTTTGCAATTATCTCTTTACAATACAGTAATCCAAAGGACATGTATGTGAAGTTGCAAATGACATACTACATTCTGATGGCTTAAAGTATGATAAAGGTATCCAAGCAGTGGCAAACAAAATAATGTATATATCCATATGACCACAGCGATCTTTCCAATTATTAAGATCGGTAAGGCTTACTCCAAGGTTATTTTATTTGGAAGTACGGTATACACCATGATGGTCCTCCCCATTCCTCCCCATTGGTTTCAACTGGAAGAAAGCAGAGTCTATGGGCGGAAGGTGAATTGTTTTTCCACCTCCCATGATCTTCCATCTGGTTCCTAATCTGGATGTAACCATTGATGCCTGAGGGAATGCTTGCATCCCCCAGAAGTGTGATTTTTCCCAACAATGTGAGATGATCTAATGGAAGGTATTGATTTTGTCTGGAAAGCTCACATTCATGTCATCATAAACTTTTACATGAAATGTTCTCTTATTTGCTTGTAAGAGATGCTCAGTCTGTAGCACAGAGCCTCTTTATTATTCACAGTTATCACCTGCCAGAGTAGACCTGTGTACAATCACCTGCTTTGCCCACAGTTCCCAGCAGTTCTCCCTGCTTTCACACAGGAGAAAAAAACTCCTCATGTGTCTAGCCTGTTTATTATTTTTTTTAAAGATTTTGCACCTGCACCCTAAACAGCAGGACACCTTAAATCCCGTGCATTGCCTGGTACTGCTTAAACCACCCCCTCTCTCTGGTCTCTTGCACATTAGAAGACAGGTTTAGCTCTGCTGTGGAAGAAAGCAAGGAGCAGTCTCTGCAAAGGAATATTTAATTAGAGACATTCAATGCTGAGTTAGAAGCACTAAAGCACCCTTGAATTTGAAAAAAAACCAAAAATCCAGACATGCCCTCTCCCCTTTATCCTTCTGAGAGTCTGATTTGGCAGCATTCAGGCTGGACGTGCTTTGCAGATGAAGGAAAGATTCCTGTCTAGTTTACTTATATGCAGTTTCTGTCTCCCTTGGCCGTATCTTTAGCTGACCATAGTAAAACCATGAAAGCACCTATCATTACTGCAGTGGTGAGATTCCTCCCACTTCACTTGTTTTGTCTGTTCTGAAAGTGTTTGCCGTTAAAATAATCTGCATTTTCCTTTCCTTACCTTCCTTCACTTGCATTTGAATTTTGCCCAATAATTTGCATCCTGGATGCTTCTGTTCATGTGCATGTTCCTGTTCATGTGGTTGATAAATCTTTTTACTTAACCTAGTAAGATATCTCAACTCAGAAGCAGAGAATTCTCTAACAGTGACAGTGTTTAAACCTAGATTTATCTTTATTCACATTTACAGCATTTTCCCATGAAAATTTTCTTCCAACTCTCCTTGTGTGATCTTCACTGTCATATAAAACCTGATATTAGTTGGTGTGCTTGCCTGGTTTCCCTAGAAACCTTTTTGAGTGATTTCCTGTAAAGGAAATTATCGTCCCACATTTAGGAAGGTACAGTTACAACTGAATAATGTTTTGACAGAATTATCAAAATTAAATTGCACACCTCACTTGAGCATCACATCTGAATTAGCCTAATTTATATTTTCAAATCCTAAATGCCTTCTTTCCAATACTGAGCTGCAGATCAATGTCCATCATGTTTAGAAAGGCATCAGATGAAGAAAGGTCATGGCTAATCTAGACACTGAAGCATTATATGCAGTAATTTTATTTTTTAAATCTGATTGTTTTAGAGTCTTTTTAAGTGTCAAACCAGACATTTGCATCAGACTCAAGAAATGTTATTACATCATCAGTAAATGTTTCTACCAGCCTTTACTTCAGGACTGCACAATGAGCCAAAAATTAGGCTGTCTGAATTTGGTATCCAGCACAGTGTGAGGAATTACTTGGGGAGGTTAAGGCTTTTACTCTGATTTGTAATCAATAGGTTCACTTGCACTGACTGATGGTAGTTTGAGACTTCAGATACCATTGGTTATCCAAGGAATTCAGAGATGATGCAGAACCTTTTGTTTTATCTTGCTTGCTTGTGAGCATCTGTACCAGATTATTTTAGCTTGTGCACCCCTGTGTGTGTTTGTCTTTTCCCACTGTTTTACTGCAACCGTGATGTTACAGGACTGGCAGCAGCTGATCATTCTTAGTTTGATCACTAAAATGTAAATAACCATCTAAAATCCTTAGATACACATTTATTATTAAATAAAATGATACATTATATGTATTAAACAATATTCTATTATCTATATAATATAATGGTATGATAAATTGAATGCCATTTGTTTCAAGTGCCCACAGCCATGAACTCTTCACTCAAAATAACCCATTACATTCTGAATCTTTCAAAATTAACAATGATCTCAAAGACACTACTTTCCACAAGACTAGCATACGTATTTTTATCCACTGTTATTAAATGTGTGTAATGTAAAGTAATGTTCTTGGATTTTCTGCTACAAATTAAATGAGCTAAGCATTTCTGGTTTCAGATAAAATCTGAACCTATTGGGTTTATACATTTATGATTGCTCCTTTTTTGGTTTTTTCCCTCTTCCATATTTTATTTGTAAGGAAAACACACTATGATGCAGGTTCATGTATACAGAAGCACTGGAGGCTGATACTTGGTTTGGTAGTATGTGCCCTTTGTGGTCAATATGTATGAGATTAAAATATTGTGGTTCATTGTGGTCTCCTTCCTAAAATACACTGTTATTCCTTGCCTGTGATGCCAATTGATTTTTTCCTTTAATTGTAAAATTGTGAAATTTTGCGAGTGTTCTACTGAAATTGGCATCTCTGTTTAGCATTCATTGATGGATGTTATTATACCCATGAATGCAAAACATACATAGGTGGTTTTGTAAGAAACTGTGTACCAGAACAATCCCTCTCCCTTTAGTGTAGTAGTACATCAGGAATTCTTTAAGATTTGGGAGAAAGTTGGATGGCATTTTTGAAGTAAGCAAAATGGATTTTATATTGATTATTGATGCACTGAAGGTAAGTAACATGTATGTATACATACTGTGATATATTAAAAACATATGCAAGTAAAACCTTACAAGTTACATACTTAACTTCATGGTTAGTAGTACTCTGATGTAGTGAGGTGATATTGTTAATTAATTCTGGGCTTTTTTATGATGCTGTATGACAAAAGTTAGAGCTGCTGGGCAATAAAACTTACATGGATGCAGCATTTCCTTAGTCACTGATCTCTTTGCTGCTGCTGATTTTTAAAATCTGCTTAGTGCTTTAGACTTGTAATCTTCTGACTGACATGGAATCATATCATAGAATCACAGAATCATGAAATGGTTTTGGTTGAAAGGAATCTTTAACCACTAGATCAGGTTGCTGCTCAAAGCCCTATCCAACCTGGCCTTGGAACATTTATAGGCATGAGGTATCCACAACTTCTCTGGGCAACTTGTTTCAGTGCCTCACCACCCTTATTGCAAAGAAGTTCTTCATTATATCTTTACTTAAGCCATTGTCCCTTTTCTCATCACTACATGCCCTTGTAAAATGTCGCTTTCCATATTTCTTGTCAGCCCCCTTTAGGTACTGGGAGACTGCTATAAGGTCTCCTCAGAACCTTCTCTACTTCAGGCTGAACAACCCCAGCTCTTCATCCTATCCCCGTAGGAGAGGTGCTTCAGCCCTATGGTCATCTTGGTGACCTCCTCTGGACTTGTTCCAACAGATCTATGTCCTTCTTGTGCTGAGGACTCCAGAGCTGAATGCAGTACTCCCAGTGGGGTCTTATGAGAATGGACTAGAAGAGGAGAATCCCCTCCCTCGACCTGCAGGCCACACTGCTTTTCATGCAACCCAGGATACAAATGGCTTTCTGGGCTGTAGGAGCACATTGCCGGGTCATGTTGAACTTCTCATCAACTAATGCTCCAAGTCATAGGACTATTATAAAATGAATTAATATTCTGTCATATCACTCTGATTTGTTTTAATGAGCATAAGGTGGATTATATGGTCAAAAATAGCTAAGCACTATCCCTTAGAATTCTGATATTTCAAATAGGGATAGGATTTAAGCATGGTTTTAAAACCCATTCTAAGAGAAGGGGGTTGGATTTTGCACACATAAAATTGAAGGGTTGCTATGCAAATTGTATCTGTTTTATCAGAGGAAGTTAAGTTCCAGTCCACTAGCAGCTCTGTCTTCATAAAGATAACTGATCTGATGTCAAATGGGATTATTTAACCAAAACTGGGAAATTTGGAGAGTTCTTGATATTCCAATAGGAGATACTCTCTTGATTAATGATCCAAGTTGAGGAGATATCATGCATAACACCATTTTGATGCATCCCTCTGCTAGTATACACATTCATAAATGCATTTTCACCAACCTCAGTGATACCTGATACATAATATCTTATAGAACTCGCAAACATAAAGAGACATGTAGGAACGTTTATAGATTATTTTTAAAAATAGGAAAATTTCTGCTAATGATTTTTTCCTTGCAGCAAACTAAAAGCTTCTCATACATGTACTTAGAAGAGATCCTGTTTTAAGGGCACAGATATAGCACCAATAAAATGTTAAGTCTCTAAAGTACTGAATATTTTTATGCTATTTGCAACAGAAAATAGGAAATTAATGATTTCCATTCATGGATACAAAGCTTTTATTAACATTTTCTAGGCACTGTCCAAGGATTAATCTATAGCTTGGCCTTTCACTATGATTAATGTATAGATTGTTGAGTCCTTAATATAACATACGTGCTTTATAGTTTACTATAAGTCATAGAAAAGTGCTTTTTCACAATAACATGGGGAAATGCAATGCCATTAATTAGTCATGCTTTGCTGTATTTTGCTGTACTGTTGAGAACTGTGTGCTGGTCTGAGCTGTAAAAGCCAAAACTGTACTGACTAATTATTAGGAGCATCAAATGTATGTCACCCATCCATAAAGAAGATTCCATTGTGTTCATCATTTTCACATCACAGTTGTTATAACTGTAACTTCCGTTGTCCTGTTTGAGAGGATGTTTCATGAAGTTAATGAACCTTGACGATTAGTTCTTTTTCTGAAAACATGCAAAAACTGACTCACTAGAAATACACTCTGTTGTAAGTGTTACTCTTTAAACTAAGAAGGATGGAATGTATCTTAGATGATGGCAGATATTTTTCATTAATGAAAGGAAAAGTGCTAGGAAGAAAGCATTGGAGGCACAAATACCCTGTTAATCCAAACAAATGGTTAAACAGGCTGTGTATTGTCATGACTATCCTTGAGTTGTATGTGTGTCTGTAAGTCCCTTATGCACAGTAATATGAATCAGAATGCATCATGCCTTTTATTGTAAAAATTCTAGAAGAAATAATCTGAAGTATATATCAACAAACATTCAATTTTCATATTTTTCAGTTAAATTATGAAGTTTATAAAAAAAATAATTCATGCCCAAAGTGATGTTTGCAGTTTTAAAACACAAACAAACAAACAAACAAAATCATGTCAGCTTATTCAAAATGTTTAATTTAATTTACAAAGTGGTTTTTAACATTTTCTTAATATTTTTTAACTTTTTTTAAACATTTTCTGAGTTTTCAGCAAGCTGTAGCAAAATGAAAATGTGTTTAATTTAAAATCCATAAAAACACAACTGGACAGTTTTTTTTCCAGAATGTTTCTCAACTGCTTTCACTGCAGGAATTTGAGAAAAATTTCTCAAATGTTTTAGTAAATCTAAAGATGAACTTTATTGAGAAAAAAAAGTCTGGGGCTTGCAAAACTTATGTGTCTTGAGTAGTATAGAGTATACGTACTACTAGAACAACAAATGCAGAACTCTAGTGAAGAAACTGCATAGTTGTGTCTCTACAGGAACAGTTTTCAGTGTTTTAGTGAATTGGTCTGCCTCAGGTCCTGTTTATACCAGGGTGAAAATCTAAATAATTAACTGGAACAATGGATCTGCTAACTTTACCACTGATAACCATTGATAGCAAACAATAACCACCTCTATGCTTGCTCTTTCATTTAGTTCACCTCAGCATACCCCAGGTTCTGAACTAAAATAGTCTGTGAAAAGCATATGTGGAAAAATTGCCATATGGCATCTATTTTAGACCTGTTTTCGTTTGCTGTGTTTAAACAGTGTAGCCAAAGTCCTATTTTGCCTGGCATAGTGTTGGGGAGGGATACTTCAGTGTCAGTTTAGTTAGCTAGTCACCCCTCACTGCTCACCTATTAAATGTTTGTCTGGCCTGAGAGCTGATGTCTTCCCCAAAAACAATCACGGCATGCCACGGCAGACTCCTGCTCCACTGCTATCTATCAGCCTGTTGCTACTCATATTATGTCATTAAAAATTGCTCTTTCAGGCATGTTTGCATTGCAGCACACAAGATCCTGATGTGTTGCTCTACTCAGTCCTGGTTATATCGGGATTTTTTCCCCTAGCACATAGGATTGATGCTTATAAATAAGAGAAAGAAAAAAAAGTTCTATGAGCAAGAAAGATCAGCTGTTAGCTGAAGTATACATAATTTTCTTAGAAAGACAGAGTCATGGAACTGTTTGGTTGAAAGGGAGCTTAAACACCATGTAGTCCAACTCCCTTGCCATAGGCAGGGAACCATACACTAGACCAGGTTGCTCAAAGCTCCCATCCAACCTGACCTCGAACATTTCCAGGGCTGGGGCATTCAGTTTCACTGGGCAACCTGTTCTAGATGGTCAGTCTTTCAGATCACTTTTGATGTTGTCTATCACATTTGTTTGTATGTTTGTTTTTTGTTTTGTTTATTTTTGTGTACGTTTTGCTGCAGTGCTATGTAGAGTAGAAGGAATATTTCAGGTACATGTGAAATCATGTAGATGTACTCATGAAGATGAATGCTTCTACCAGGGCCTATAGACAGATAAGAGCTGACATGAAATGGCATTTCAAATAGCTTTTTTGTTTACTAAGATGCTTTAAGGTCTTTACCACCTCCTGAGTGCCTGGAAGTACGAATAAACATTGGAGTGACAGGTTTCGTGCTGCTGTGTCATACATTTGCACAGCGGGACTGAGTGGTTTCTGACACTAGTGTTGATGTGTTCTTCAAATGAAAGCGTGTGTTTCAAACTTTGAGAAAAAAAGGTTCTTTTCATCCTTGTGGTTCATAGAAGAAATTAGTTTTTTACCTAATCCTTCCTGAAAATTAAAGAGTTGCTTGAAATACAGAACATTAAACAAGCATCACACTGGTCAATATCCTGAAGAAGGGAATATAATTTAGGAGCTTAAACCCACAAGAAGAATATATGCATTTATATTTGTGAAAATTACCAGAAATCATTATTTTTTAGAAATTGTCTCCTTTAAAGCTATTCTTTTGTAAGACCAATACAGATACCAGTTGGTGGAAAAAAGGGCAAAAGGCATAAAGTAAATCACTCTGTAATTCAATTACACTCAGCCAAGGTAGGGTTCCCATGGTGGCAGTCTGACACAGTAAATGTTGAGACATTGGAATAATTCCTTTGATCGTGGCAAAGTTGAACTTACAGCTTTTTATTTAGGCAGTTAGTGCTCAGCCTTGGTAAGCAGCAATGCTTGCATGCCATTCTTTACAGTGACTCGTCTGTGGATTGCAAAAAGTAAAATTCATTATTATTCAAATGTTCAATTACTGTTTGGCAAGAAGTCTGTATACAAGAATAAAATAAATACACATTTAAATTTTTGATTAATTTCCAACAATAATCTCACAGTCAGTGTTAATAAACAAATAAGGAAAGAAATATTTAAAATAAAACAGAAAAAAAAATTTAATTTGTAGAGCACATTTAATTTTAAGAACTCAGAACTCTTTTCAAATAATGATTAGACTGAGCATTCTGCGCCTATCGAGTAATTGTTTTTGTGGATAAAATTATTAAGATATAGGTTGATGTAAGTTTTTGATCACAGACAGTCCATCTTGAAAGTCATCAGCAGAATTCAGCAGTTTCTTTTCTTTCATACTTTTATATATAAGGACAGCTGTTGAATTAAAAAATAATAGCAAATATTAAGAGAATAGTGTTATGTTCACCACACCAAGATAACAACCAAGATAACTCTCAGTAAAAGAGTGAAATAAAAAACTGCTGTGGTGGTGTAGAGAAGAAGCTAAAAAGTTGATGAGGGTATAAAGGGGGTATACCTGTGTCTCAGATTTAAAGCTGCCCTTGCTGTCCTCTTCACAACAGAAGAAATAAAAGCCCATCAGGATTCATGCAACAAGGATTTAATAAAAAAAAATAAAAACCCAAAACATTTTGTGCAGAGAAAAAGAAAAGTTACTTCTTAAAATTACTGAAACTGGAAAAAAGCAGTTGTCATAGAACACAGAAGATGGATTCAATTTCTTATTTCAACTTTTTCACAAAAAGATCTTGAAATCAAGGACAGCCCAGCTCAACTGAGTACTTACTGGGTACTTTCTGAACTTCTGAGTCTCTTCTTCTGAGGTGAGCAAACTTACAACTAAATAGAATCAATATCTCTTATGTAGCTTCTTAGCTTCTTTGGAAAACAGGTGTGGTTTTTTTTTTTTTTTTTTTTTTTTTTTTTTTTTTTGTTGTTGTTGTTTTTTGGTTTTTTTTTTGGGGCAGCTACCACCTACTAAAGCCTACGCTGGCTTTTCTTTACTACTATTGCAGAAGAACATAGTATAAGCTACAATTACACCTTCATTTTGGTAGCTGACATACTATATTGCCTTCATCACTGTAGTAACTTGGTGCCTCCTACTCATAATGTATTTCTCTTCACAGTACTCCTATGATGTTCAGCAGATGGTAAAGTGAGTCACTAGGCACAGGGCTTGACTCTTGAAGATCAGACAAGAAGACTGTGATGAAACCAGTCTGGGTTTCCTTCATCTTTCTGCTAGAGCCCTCATGCTCCACTGGGAACCATGAGAGTCTCCCCTCAAGGGACAGTGGGCATAGATTACAGATAATGAACAGATTCTCCTCCTTTACCTACACCCTTGAGGAGAAAAGAAAAGAGGATTTCCTCTGGTGGGCCTTGTCTTCATAGAAACATCCAAAAGTGATGGTTCAGGCTTGGCATAGCTGACAAATATTATAGTTCTCAAATTATTTTCATTATGAGACTGTTAAAGACAATTTTCAGACACACAAAATGTGTAGCTCTCTTGCATTTTCTCTGACTCCAGCACAAGTTGGCTTCTACTGAGTTCAGCCAGCAGATGATTAATTTCAGTCTATCGATTCTACTGGCAACTACTACAAGTGTCTTTTCTTGGATAAGGACACAGGAGCAGTGAGTGATGTATAACACTGTTCCCCTATAGTCCCCTGCACAAGGTAAACTGTCTGGCAGCACTTCCGTGAGATGTGGTGGATATGACTGAGCAAGGCAGACTCTTTTCTGGTAATCTTCTCATCCTCCTAGAGTGAGACACTGTTGTTTCCTCGTCAACTCATTCAGAAGTATGTTGTCTCTGATGCACCACTGGCAGCCTTTTTGGGAACGGAGGTGATGGTACCTCGTTTAACACTCTTAAGTGATTTTGAGCTTTCACATTATTAAACATGTATTCCATTAGCCATGTGGTCTAGTAGTCACATGTTATTTTTTGTAAAACGTAAATGCATCAGCATGACATTGGAAAGGTTCCCAGAAAGTACAAAAAAAAAGACCTTTGGTATTAGTGGCAACCTGACACAATCAGAGCAGAATACAGTTTATTAAAGCATGCCAGGTGCCACTTTTCCTAACAGTCCCTAGATTCTGATTTCTTTTTCTTTTCTCACTTTCTTCTGTTGTTCCCCTCTCATTTGGCCTGTTGTGTTCTCAGAGGAAATAATTTAATTATGCAACATTTTTTTTAATATCGCTGGCAAGAAATTTTTCTATGAAATAAATTGCTTTTGGATTTTACTTTTGTTCTTACATTTAAAACATTTGTAGGGCAATGGAAAGTTCAGAGAAAATATGTGAGTTTCAATAATATTGGTATGCATGGTTGATACAATTTAGCATGATCAGGAGGTATTAAATTGAAATATTGACACTTTGCATGCTAAGAGTTTCAAAGTTAAAAAATGAAAACATTTTTCTTGTCAGAAGTCTAAAATTAAAGGAAAAAAGTCTAGAATATCTAAGTTAGGATAAAGAATTAAAGCATTTTCCCTAAACTGATTATTTTTCATTTTATTTGGATTCATGAAAATCTCTAATTTTGATTTATCATACCATTGACAGTGGAAAAAATAATTAAAATGTTGAAGTCTTTATGAGGAAAAAAAAGCCCAGTTTCTCCTGCAATTTATTTCAAAAGCCATTCAATAATTTCTTCGTGCAAATTTTAGCACTGATGCATATCAACCAACGGAGCCTTAAAGAAGATCTCTCCTGGAAAACTAATGTTGCAGTTGATACTGTGGTAGGGAAGATGTTTACTGCTTCTGCCTGAAAAGCTTGGCAAAGAAACATATAGGAGGGCATAAGGCAGGGAAGATAAGCCATAGCCTCATGACTGAGCTTTACAGAAAAATATGAGATATAAAGTCTATAATTCTGAGATTTTGAAAAGCAGATTTTCCCTTTTTTTTTCCATTCAGTTTTCCATTTCTAAAGTTTCAGATGAAATCAGCAATTTTAGGCAATAGTTGATGCAGAATCCTACAGATTTCTCAGAATACTTTTACAGATTCTTTTTATTATTTTAAATAATGTGTTATTTTAGTTCGTGTTTACTTTTGAAATTACTGAGAATTAGAATCAAATTGTGTTTGTTAATATACTAATAAGTAGGAGAAGAATTTGTTAGAAATAGTGGAAGCTTGCATGACCAAGTTTAGCTATAAGCCTCCTGCCATCCTTGAAATTCAGTAGTAGTTTAGGGGTCATATTGAAGGAATAAGAGGAAACACTATCAAAATCCCTTCTGTCTATAGCATCTTTGCTTGTGCTACTATGTAATATTTAATTTTCCTTTTCTTTTACAGAATTTGCTCTCCACCCTGGTAGGTGTCAGACTTTCCCCTGACCTTTTTTTTAATGCTAACATAGCCATCTAAGGGCGTGGAAAACATGAAAAGCTGCGAGTTTTCAATGAATTTATTTTCAAGTGCTGATATTTGTTGAGGGTTGCAGAATACCTGTGTGTGAATTAATGTGTGTTAAAATATTATTACTATACATGTCGAGTTTGTCAGTCCCCTCTGAAACTTTTACTCTTCTGTTTATCTTTAAAGTCCCAGGGAAGTTGCAGAAGTAAGTAAAAGTCTGCTTGGAAAGAAGTCACCACCTACAGTACGGAAGAGGGGTAGATTTTGGATACCACGCTACAGCTTTGGGGCCAGGAGCTGAGAGTTCTGCTTCCTGAGGAAAATGATTTAGAAAGAGTGCAGCTCTTTGCCCTCCAGGAGGTCCAAATAAGCAGGAACTGGTCTCCACTCGCAAATGTCATTAAGATTAGATCAATAAGGTGACTGGCAATAAACATAATCCTGGTTTGACAAATAAACCTGCAGTTAGCAAACTGTTCTAGTCAGGTTGCTGATATCTGCCATAGGGAGCCTGCACTGAAGTATCAAACATATGATGCAAGGGTGCAGAACAAATTACATTTAAAACAAATGAAGGAAAGGACATCAAAATGCCCAGAAATGTCAAGCTTGCTAGCAAAATAGTCATGGGACATGAGCTGAGTTAACACTGGTAAGCTAATGAGTATGGTATTCAGTCTTTAAGTAAGTGAAAGGTTGCTACAGAAAAAAAGAATGTCCAGCTCTCCATAGCCACTGAAGATTAGGCAAGACTTGGTGTAGGTGCAGAGACTTCTGTTTTTGGACGGGTTTGTTGGCCAGATGATTCTCATAATCCTTTCCACCATCCATTTTGTGAGGGAAAATCCAGAAAAAAATCATCAAAACAAAAGAGAATTGGCAAAGTGGTGTTGTAAAGTTTTTGTCGAGAGATGTCACATTAAACCTAAGAAGAACAGACTGCCAAACAGTTGAGGGCTGATATTAAGTGCAGGTAACTCACAGGGGACATGAGCTAGGTGACAGGTTGCACGCAGCTCCTCAGTGTCTCACCAAGGGAAATGGTTTCTGAAGTGATGATGGAGGATGGAAAGTGCATTTTGGGGAAAAGATCCTTGATATTGTTTGTTTCAGCTGTTCTCCTTAAGATCTGCAATCTCAAAATAAAGGAAATGCTGCATAACGTAGCGGGTCCAAAGATAAAAAAAATCAAAGAATGTCTTGAGAGTATTAGATTCCGGGGAGCCTAACTCTGTCATCTCTTGCTATAGCAAGAGAACAATGAAAATAAAATTGTATTGATTTCATTATTTTGTATGTAAAGAAGGATGTGCCTGAGGCTCTGTTCAGGAGTTTCAGTGAGATATAGCTTTGTTCCAAGAGATCTTACCATCTAAATTTTAAATATGACATGATGAATGAGGATGACATGTAGTAAGAGAGATGTTAAAGATGGACAAAGAGCACAGTGATGAAATGTTACAGGGCTCAGGTTAGGCATAAAAATAAATTGCTTAAGATAATAAAGAAAAATAGAATGGTGAGTGTGTTGTTTTGCCTACTCTGGTCAATAAATAATTTCAGTAATGTTGTGAATATTATCCATCTTTATATACCACATCAAGTGAGACCAGAGACCTAGGATCTATTGCTACCTGGCTTCCTAGAGAGTCTGGCCTGACTCGTGCATGGTGGCATTTCCACTTCCTTTGCCCAGTGCCCTCCTTGCTCTATCAAACTGTTGTGTCCTTCTCCATCATCACTGCAGTGCCAGAAGGCCAGCTCTCTTGAAGAGGATGGGCAACGTGCCACAGATTTCAGCATAGCCAAGATTTTGCTTGACCTAAGAGTAGAGTTTTGCCACTTTTGGCAGGCAAGCCCTGCTCGCTCCTTCTGCCAGAGTGGCAGTGAAGGAAGCATCTCGAAGTAAAGTTGGTGCTTCTGTCTTCCCCATGCTGCGTTACACTTATTCTGCCACCTGTGGGGTTGTAGTGGGCACAGAAATAGTACAGAGATGGGGTCAGAATGAAAATCTAGGTAGATAAGCCATAATAGTAATAATAATTGCTGGTAATAGAAAGTGTCACAATATTGCCTACCAAGGCATGTGAAGAGTTATCAGGCACCAAAATTGCCAAAGGGAAAGAGATAAGGTGGCAAGATAAAATAAAAATTGAAATGTTTTCTTTGAATACGGTAGGATATCTCATGGTCAAACCAGAAACATTTAGTTTGCTTTTCCCACATAATGTGGCAGACTTTGCATTGTCATTCTTGACTGTGATGTTCATGATTTCAGTGAACATGATGTTAAAATATAATACAATCTATTTTCTTGAGCCACTTACAATCTTCCGTCTACTTATTATTGGGAATACAAATGTTTCCTTCATGTTTAAAATTAAAAATGGCAAGCTTATTAATGATAGAAGAACTCTACAAAATTATTCATTTTGAAATATTAACATTGCAAACCTTTTCCCAGCGGTATATAAAGCAAACACTTCACAATGATATTTTGTTGCCATATTTTGAGTTTTGATTAAGGCAGGCTTATGAGATGATTTTTTTTACCAAATCAGTAACTCTCTTTTGAGTGCTGCTAATCTTTAAACTTTAAATTGCAAATTAAATATAAACTAACAGAGGTTTCAGTTGTAACAGAATATGATAACCACATGTAATTTTTTACTAAAAATGTATTTATTTGACAACTTCAAAAAATAGCTTCTGTGTCAAATTTGAGTAATTTGGTTCACAACAGTTGGAAATGAACATTGACTCTTTTTTTAAAAAAAGCTGAGCTTTATGCCTTTGTAGTGCTGAAGACAAAGAAAAATGAGGTGCATTAAATATTTCATGATTTTAAACTATCTCACTCATCTGATTGTGAAATGCATTTTTGTTTAGAAATCCTTTTCCTATAAATCTCTACTTGTAACTACAAAGGTTGCACGTGACTAATGAAAATCAGATGTCATGACATATAAATATATTGCACACTCTAAAATTGTTCCTGCATGGAATTACTTTTGTGTCCATGTATTTGTTCAGGTTTTCTCACATATAAAAGCAAGACTCCAGCGGCTGGGTGGGAACGCTCTCCCACTCCCCCTGACCAGGAGGCCCCACGGGACCCCACAAAGAGTCATGCAGAGCCACAATAGAGGGGCAAAAGAGAGAGAGCGAGTTTATTACACATAGCTAGGGGTATATATAGACCCTGGAGGGATCCAAATTCCTCCAATAAAGGGCCAGAGGGGATTTGGAGTACTACCAATAACATTCTAGGGTTAACAACCAATGAAAAGGGCTAAATAAGGTCCAATAAAAAGGCTACATAATGTTTTTACAAGGACACTAGCCTGCATACCTTTGCAAGCTGATAAGGGTCTTCTCAAGGGATTTTGGGAAGAAGAACAGTGACTTTACAGAAAAAGAACAAGGAATCCATCTTGAAGCATGCATTATACAACAGTAAAAGCTCCTGTTTTTAAGGCATTTGGGTTAACTTTTTCATCTTCTTCATAAGTCATTTTCTGACAATACTTTTTCCATTCTAAGTATTCTGCACCTGTTGCCACATCAAGGTGCATTCTTTCAAGGACTAAACTGATTAGCTTTGATTTGGTAAGACTGACTAGAGAACAGATTTGGTATTTTTAATTAAGAATAGCAAAAGAACCATGAAGATTATATTTGAATTAAGAGAAGATAAGGAAAAGGGGAATTTCTGCTATAACCAGAGAAAAAGACGTGACATTAGCTACACAGTTAAGCACTTAGTGAGTCCAACCATCACTTTGTTACACTGAAGAATGGCAAAAGACATATTTCCAAGCTACATTGTCATATGAGTCATAGAAGGAAGCTACAGATACAGGAGGGATGAAAAGGACAATACCTGAAGAACAGTGGCATCCAGCCCACCTATCAAGACAGATATGGCCAAGTCTAGAACACAGATGACAGAGAACCAAATACAACACAATCTGCCCTTACATGGAAGGAAAGAAGAAAGAAGGTGCATGACCAATGTGAGAAACTAGCATGTGTCAACCTGCAGAGCAGGTGCACTGAAAGGATGAAAGTCTTCATCTAACAGCATGGTAATATCACCCTCAGTGCTTCCTGTTTCTGTTGTTAGTGGGAGATGCCCAAGACAGACTGTTTGGATGAGGAGCAGATGGCTGGTCAAAATGGCAAAATACATTGAGGACTGAAGCTATTATCTCTGGCATGGGTGTACACAAGTAGTCTCCACTCCAGAAATCAGTGAATGTTCCCATAAAAGACAGAAGGAAGAACAGTGTTAAAAGGAAACAATGCTGCAATAGGGACAAAAAGCTGGCAGTATTGAAGTGGACAGCAGAGTTGGGAGAAGGAGCTGGGCTACACAAACAGCAAGAGATCTAGCTGCAGTTGCAGCAAGTGGCCAGGTTGGTTTTGAAGTGGGAATCACTTTCATGCAATTTGATGTGTGTGTTACAAAACACACACATTTTTTGTTACGTATATGGCAATTCTCTCCTTTATTTTGCATCCCTGTAAGCCTTACATAACATTGCAAATTTCTTATTCTAATCTCATGTATTTTTTAGTGAATGTGCTAACATGGGTTGCCTTTTAAAATACTTATTTAGCACTGACAATCAAACTCCTTGTTTAATTAAAACCTTATTTTCCACTATATTTGGAGGTTTATCTGTCCACAAAACTGGGCACATAAAGTCTCTGGTAAGCAACTCATGAATAATTGATCCCTTCCACAGTGCCAGCATCTCCTGTTCTTCCTGAGATTACAGGCTGATGTGTTTTGTTCTGCCATTTTCCAGCCCCATGCTGTAGCTCCTGATGGACCGAGCTCCCAGCTCTACCACACTGGCAGGCCCAGCCCACCCTCTGGCCACAGAGCTGCCTCACTCCCCAAATGGAGGCCTGGGGACAACGGCAGCTTCATTCCCTTTGAGAACTACAGGAATTGGATACTATTTTGAAAGAGGGCGCTGGTGCTCTATGGCTTCAACCTCTGCGGAGGGTGTGCCTTCAGCTCTGGGAGTACTGGGAAATGTTGTCGATGGATCACATCCCTGCATATGACGCTGGAAACGATGCAGTGCTAGAGGTCCCAGTGGTTTTCAACAGTGCAGGAGTCTAAACCATCTACCTAATTTCTATATTAGGGCAAAATTTAGGAGTGTAAGCCTACACACGGCACAGATAACTTACAATACAGTTTTAACTTGTAGGCTAAGTAATTGATTTACACAATCCTATGACTGATTTGTACTTCTTGAAGAAAGCACTGAAATATTCAGAAGTATATTCTCATATATGTAGTAAAGAGGTTCACTCTACATTGATCCATCTGTTTATGCCTGGAAATGTCAGGGCTGAGAGCTATCTCCCAAGACGGGATCCCCTCTGCCAACAGGACTGAGCATCACTTACCTTGATGGTGACTTGAATAGGATTCCCCAATATGTATTTGCTCTTACAAGTCGCTTATCCAATGGGAAATACATTTAAAAGATAATAATGTTGTTTTACTGTTTCTTTTCAATTTATTCTTTTTTTTATGGAGCACATTCACCATATCCTCAGCAAAGGTGTTGCAGTCATCCCTGCCCATCCATTGTTGCCTTGTGATACCTGGTATCTCAGTGGCTATGGGTATGTTGCTCTGAAAAATTGGTGGTGGACATGGCTGTAAGACTACATGTGATACTGGCTACAAATTGATACTGTCTAGTATGACAGCAGTTGCCAGAATGCCAGCTGAAAAATGCTGGGTTTAATTTAAAACTTTATTGCCAGATTTCACACTTTATACTTATAAGTACTGTTTCTTGCCAAGTGAACTTTCAGAAGACCATACTGTGCAAAATGGGTGAAAAATACACACAAATCTGTGAACATAGACTGCAGTCCATCCAGACAGTGTGAATATTTAACCTAGAGAAGAGCTGCCTGCGAGAAACACTGTTACTGTTATAAAACAGTATTTTTTGTTTTCAAAATCACTCCAGGGAAGCGTATCCCATCATCCTCAGATGCAAATCCTTTTGAGAGTGTGATGAAAGCTTTGGTTGATTAAAGAATTAAAAATATATATTCTATATTCTGGTATGAATCTCTTACTTGTCCCAACAGATATGTTTGAGGATCAGAGGAGCAAACAGTACAAAAAGGAAAACTGAGCACATTGGAGAAGCGCAGAAAAAGCTCACTTCATACAGAGGCATGCAGTAAGGCCATCAAAGGCAACTAACATTCTTTTTCTAAACTTGTGGAAAGACACAGAAATGCAAAACTTGCTCTCCAGGTAGCTTAAATGAATGGATAAATGGCACTGAGACATCAAGCTTGAATGGAGTCTCAGTGTAAAAATACCTTCGGAGATTAGAGGTGTTCTTGATATGCGAAGTTATTTGATGTAGAAATACAAGAATTGCAGTAAAAAATGGTTCAGAGATCATCACTACTGAGTCAACTAATTGTGCTACACATTGAAATAATGATGAAGGAAGAACATCCATCAGTCTGCTTTTTCTTGAAGACTAGAGCTGCTGTCAGCTTTGACATTTTTAGAGGAATATGTGTTCTGGCTTTCCACCTGTCTCCATTCAGCAGGTTTAAAGATCTGTATGGAACTGGTCACAAAACTATCTACTTAAAAAACCACTGCGGTATACATACCTAGTATGCCAAATACCAGGTGTTCCAGACAATGTAGCTTTAAAGTTACACATTTCTTCTTAGTTACAATTACCAATACACTTCTACTAACCTTCCAGATGCTAACCGGGAGTAATTGTAAGGTACAAAGTAACTGTGGTTACTTAATTAGGGTTAAGTGACAGGATATTATGCCTTGATTTACCCAGCTGAAGCTGGTACATCTCTGACAACTTCGGGATTATTTCACTAGAATACATTGTTGCTTACTGCCTTGATTTACCCAGCTGAAGCTGGTACATCTCTGACAACTTCGGGATTATTTCACTAGAATACATTGTTGCTTACTGCACTTAAATATGCCATTCAGTTGGTTCAGTCTTACCTACAGAAATTGTACTGCTACAGTTGTAGAGCTGTTGTCAGCACAATTAAGCTTTCATCTAAATTCTGTCTTTAGTCCTGCATTTTTTATTTTAGTAAATTTGTTTGACTTGAAAAGTTGGTCACACTAGTTTTGAATTCCAGATGCTGGAGAATAAAAATCCTGGTGCAGCACTGAATGTGTTTTAAAATTGCTTCAACCCAAATATTCAGGTTATATAGCACTATAGCCACTATAGTGTGATAGCCAAATAGCTTGTAGCATCTACATCTTAGCATCCACTAGTTCAGAGGGATCTATTTCTATATTACCTTCCTTCTACCCTTAAAATTTCTGGGAAAAATAAAGAATGGGATGTTTTACTTAAACAGAGTTGTAATTAAGCAAAACTATGTGCAACTATAATGAGTATAATAAGCATCCTAGTCAGTTACTGGAATATTTCCTTTGATCAGGAGAAGCCTTAGGGCCTGGCACCAAATTTGTACATAGTGGATCACCCTTCAGTTCAGATTTAATATAGATCAATCGTGAATCAAACACTGCATTTCCATCACACTACCAGAGCACTTGATACAGACTCTTCTATGATCGCCATAATTTTTCATGCTGTCTATAGGAGGTCAAAGTATGCTCGATTTAGCAATAAGTTAGAAGTAGCTTGATAATACCTGATCTATGAGAAATAAGAAAACTGGTTTTATTACAAGCAAATGGATTACATGAGTCACTAACTTAGGAAGTTTTTTTACTAACCTATAAGGCGTATTGCGGAGTTGTAAGGCACATGATCCTGTCAGGAGCTTGTGCCAGGGTAACATGCGGCCGGGAATAAGAAGACTATAAAATATTGGTAAGGAAACCCCTCATGCCGCATGGCTGGTCCTGGGGGCTGTCATGCTGCCTGGGGACCCCACCTCCCTGCACGGCACAGCCAACTGGGGAGAGGGGAATGCTTCTTCTGTTACGTAAATAGGGCGGGACCTTGGGAACCTTTAAAAGCGCGATTTTTGAATTAAGAGGTGTGTTCTTGAGACCTTCAGGACCTGAGCACCCGGCACGCGCTGTTATAGAACTTTCTTTGCTCATTTTATTTCCTTGTTTCACAGATTTTTTGCCATTTTCTAAATTTAATAAATGAGATTTTTCTCACAGATCCAATAGCAAATCCTCTAGGACTTAACCTTCACATTTGTTACATATGCTTGAGGTTTTGGGACAGGTTTGTGTGAGCTCAGGACTTTGCATCACCTGGCTTCAATGTATTTGACCCAATACTGTGGTCCTCAAAGTGGAGAAACCCCTCAGGATACCACAGCAATGACAAGGGTGTGTTAATGTGAAAGATGAATTACTTTCTGTCCACAGATATTGGAAAGAAAGGGGAAGGTTGCTGAAGGTTACCTAAGACTAATTACCATGGTAAAAATTACACCCCTGAGAAAGAGCTTGACATGTTAATGTCAGACTGCCTCTATATAATGAACTAGTCACCAATCGGAGTGTGCGCAGAAATGCATTGGTCAAGCTGACCCATGAACAGGTGTTGAGCAACTTCCTTTTTGTTGGAACTCATCTAAAAACCTGCAAACTCTCCCAAAAAAGGTGCTAGCTTTGTGAACTCTTGCCAAGCACCTCTTTCTGTGCAGAATGTCATCAGAGGTCAGAAGGTGGATCTTGGGTCTGTGTGCTCATTGACAATGAAGCAGAGGAAGTGTGTCTTCAGAAACCAACTACTGGATTTAATTTGTATGTTTTGGTTTTGGTTTGGTTTGTTGTCTTAATGAAAGCACCTAAGTAACAATTTCAGTTGCACTGCATAAAGATTATTAACAAGTGTGATTCTGAACTCCTGTTCTGTGAAAATTACTTTAATAGGGACAGTTTCAAGTAAAGTTTCCTTCTCACAATAGAATGTGAAACGTGGAAAGTCCATTGTTTAATCCCAGGGCAGAGTTTTTTGGTGTGTGGTAATTGATTGTATGGTCACATTATAGATCCTCAAAAATTTATCAGTTTTCTAATGGAAATCTAAAATTAGAATATTCTATCCATATTTAAATGTCTAAATATATAGTTTGATTTTGGACAACAGTAATTAACACGTGCCAGTAAGTTCATTAGGAGCTGTCAGGTATTACATTTGAAAATCAGTTGCTTATTCAATGCCTGTCTTAATATCTCATTCTTAGCCCAACAAATAACATGATAGGGATACCAAAAAGCAGCTGAAACAAACTTCTTAACCCCAATTTGTACGTGTTACAAAGGGCCTTCTTTATTCAGCATGCTGGATGCTTGGAGGATAGCTCCTCTAATGCCAAATGACAGATGGACAGGGCTTTTTATCACAGATACTCTTTACATATTTGTTAGATATTCTCACTTAATACATATTCATTAGTTTGTTCTACATAGCCACACCCCTATTGGAAGTCTTCCTTTGGTCCTTCTGGGTCTTCTTCATCCTTTTGACCTCAGTTCTTGAGCAGGCACAGCATAATTGTGTTTCACCACCAAAAACTGTAATGTTCTTTATTTTGTCTGGGTACACAGAGCTTACTTGACATCCTTTCTGTTTGAGTTACATCCCTTATCTAATTCTTGAGGACTTCTCTAAGATTATATTGTTCCTTATTTCGGCTTTCCAGGATATTGTGAGTAAAGTTGCTATTTCTCCTATTAACAGAAAATCTACCTGATCTGAATAATGCATTCAAGAGTTCTTCTAGGACATTGAGAGTTAATTTTATCTAGGGGAGAATTAAAACACAGATATTATATCCTAGTGCCCCCTATGTATCTCCTGGAAAAATATCCTTTAAAAAAAAAAAAAAAGAATTGGACTTGTATTTAACACTTAACAAGCAAATTTCCAATCATGTGGTTGTGAAGGAAATACTGCAATCATTAATTATGTATGACTGACTGAGGGTGTGTACTCTCCAAGTGTAAATAAGAACTGTGAGCAGAGACTGCCACTTAGTGAAAGAATTCTGTGAACAGACAAAAGAAGTCACAGATGACTTCTTTCAGACTAAGACGCTTGCATAGCTGGCTGCAGAGGAGTATTGTTTATGAATACCTCTTCCTGCTCCTTCTTCTTCTCTAAAGAGAGATAAGTATTCCTATAATCTCTTCATTGTTCCTGAGAGAAGCCATCCCCTGAGGCCTATCTGGGAGCAGATAACAGAGCTGGTACTTAGGCACATGATGTGATTTCTTGGAATTCTCCTGTGCAGGGACGGGAGTTGGAATTCAAGGATCCTTGTGGGTCCTTTCCAATTCAGAATCTTCTATCAGTCTATGATACTGTTCTTGCCAGGACAGTGGGGACGGCAACTCCTGCTGCTAGTGCTCCAGCAGAGAAACCATAGCAAAGCTAACTGGAACTCCATGTCCTGATACACCTTGACTGCTTCAAAGGCTAGGAGAAGATGTCCCAAACATTTATGGAGAGTGCACTGGGATTTGTCAGACAGGTCTTTTAGGCTGAGAGTTTGCTAATCCCCACCGTAACATAAGAAGTAGTAGGGAAGCCTCTGAATCTTTGCAGCATAAAAATGTACAGGATGATGAGGATATCTTCCAATAAACAGAACCCCTGAGCATTCATGGTTAGTGTAAGCAGTCACAAATCTTCAGTCTTCACTGATGCTTACAAGATGAATATCCCCTTTCCTCACTTCTCCACTTAAATACAACTGTTCTAAATGACTGTGTTTAAAGACCTTTCAATCCTAGTAGATTACTCAAATTATGATCAAATTGGAGTAACAGATTTTATTGTTTTTCAGGGAACTAGCATGGTAATGGAGTAAAACCTGTTGTAAAAGGACATGGACAAGGAAATAAGCAATGCTACAGGTAGTAGAGGGACATTTTGTGCTGAAGATCTTTGGACAAAGAATAAAGGAAATATGTATGGGTGTCACCACAGTGGGAACGTATTATAGATCAGCAAAACAAAAATTGTAATGAATTGTGGGCATGTAGACAAATGATCCAGAGCAACTATTTGATAGCGATGTAGATTATTAGTTAGACTTATTATCTGTTGGAAAAAGAACACAGTGGAACACAGACTGTCCAGTCTGTGAAAATTTTTGGATGCAGCAGGGGAAAGTGCCTTGAAAGAAGCTTCTGCAAGATACATTTTCAAGCAGCTGAGGAACCAGTTGAAAATGGGAAGTTAGGAGAATACCTAGGAAGGACAGACTGGAAAAGAGGAACTGGAGACCTTTGAGAAAGTAAAAGCAAGCAGAAATTGGAGACAAGCTGCCAGTTCCTTAATAATGTAGGTACACAAATGTGAACCCTTTAATTGTGTAGGAAAGACAGCAAATTTACAAACCTGGTTAAACCATGAGTCCTACATGAGTGGACAGAGTGTTAACTGGAGTCCTCCAGGAGCAAGGTCCAGTGTTGTTCACCATTTCAAAAGGTACCTGAGTAGTTAAACAGAAAATCCAACTTTGCACACAAATAGGAGAGATTTTAGCTGTGCTTAGTCAGGATTAGAATTCAAAACACTAAATGAGAGAAATCGTTTGGAGGGAAAAAAAAGGACATAACTCATCAGGGAAAAGATGCTACCTTTGGGCAAAAATAATCAAATGTAGGATAGAGAACAATGAAGTGCTAAGGTGACTGTTCCGAAAAGAAGGGTGTGAGACTTTTGGTTTATTGTCAAAATACAATGGTGTTACAAAAACACCAGCAATAGTGGGGTGGATAAACAAATAGAGTCCACAAGACACAGGAAATAAACACACTGTATGGCTCTGGAGACTCTTCTAATGCAATGATGTGTTCAATTCATGGCACTGAACAAAGTCATGCATCAACTAGCAGGAATCCTGAGAAAATCAAAGAATGATTAGAGATGTAGAAGGTACAGACTGAAAGAAATTAGGGATAAAGTCTGTTTACATTGGTTCTGAAAAAGCAAGGAAGATTCAAACTGGATGGTAGAGAAAAAATTTGAATGTTGAAGATTTGGAAGTGTTGGAATTTAGTTTGAGGTTGTTAAAAGACAAGCTCAAGTGTTAAAGACCAGGTCGGGAATGTTAAAGATATAATTAATTCTGCATTGGGCTAAAACAGTGGGCTACATGACCTGGAGAGGCCTCTTTCAGCTTTAGCATTCCATGTTTTCTCCAGAACCTAATTAGTTCTATGAGATTTCAGCCTAGTGAAGCAGAGGATAGGATCAGTCTCTGTCCTAATTACTCCACCTTTCCAAACTGTTACTGAAATATAATTTTTTAATTATTTTTTTAACACAAAAACTGCTTGCTCTGATGTTTTTAGCTCTAACTATTCAGTAATAATATTTATTTTCAGTATCCTGTATGTTAAGGATTAGGGCATCCTGGTGAGGTCTTAAATTAAGTCCTATAAACAGTAGTGATAGAGTGTGTTTCTGGAGACAGAAGATTATTGTGTGGGTAACTAGCTTGAGCTAGCTAGCTTAATACCATGCAGGAATGGGAGCACAGATTGCTTTCTCAAATGGCTGAATGAATCGTTTTGCTAATCCATTCATGGCAGGAGGCTGATGTGTCACTTTGATACCATTTCCTCGAAAAGCAGCTGGAACTCTTCATATGTGAACTGAGCCATTGTCACTTATTGTCTATTCAGGGAATTCTTCTTTGTGGGCCTTATTACTTTCATTATTTACAGTCTTTGCCTGGAATACTTAAGACTATTTTCGGCACCTTTAGGACCTAGAGATACAGCACAGTAGTTGAAATGGAATTAATTATTCATCCTCTGATCAGTACCTGAACAGTGCCAGAATATTTGTCTGATGTTCTAAATAGAGCTGATAAGGCACACTGTCACATGCTGACCCCTTCTGATTACTCAGTGTGCACACACTGCTGCAGAGTAATTAGCCATTCCCAAAGGTGCAAGACAGTTTCTTTTACCTGTATTGTGGTTGTCATTCTCCTTGACTTTGTAGTTTCTATTTGCAGAAGATACTATGCTGTGTCTGTAATGACTGTCATTTTTACTACTCGCAGTGGTAAATTTGCCGGAAATAACTGTTTTGGTGCTTCACACTATCTTTGGTATATTCTAAACTGTAATTTTAAGCAAATAAAGATGAAGTTGTTCACTTAAGACAGTATTTTTTCTCAGTATAATAACATCTATATTACCCAGCACTAGCACGCTTTTGATTTCATGTTGCATCTTTT
This sequence comes from Acropternis orthonyx, assembly GCA_035583155.1. Lineage (NCBI taxonomy): Eukaryota > Metazoa > Chordata > Aves > Passeriformes > Rhinocryptidae > Acropternis > Acropternis orthonyx. Next base: position 83,644,725 of record JAWWEU010000001.1, on the reverse strand, counting down.
TGTTTCCACAGAATTCTACTTGTGCCATACACAAAGGACAAGCTGCTTCTAGTTGTGTATCTTGATAATCTCACCTGCCATCACTGATAGCAAATGTGAGAAGTCCATTAGTCTGCTTGTCATTACTTTTTATCTCTGTACCTTTATCATCAAGTGGTTGAAAACATTTGTTTCTCTAACTAGACATCAGCCATTCCATGTATTCCTTTTTAAAAAATTACTAATAAGGGTAGAAAGTCCATGTTGCACTCCTAGTTTCCCTTCCAGTCTCACATTAGAACCCCTGCTGAGGTACCCTCTTTCTAAATAAAAAATAAATATGAGTATGTATGGATAAAAGAGGTCACCTGAATCCAGCTATCACTCGCAAAGGAGCTGTCTCCAGCCCTGAAAATTAAAATTTTTAGATGTTACCTATAGGTGAAGTAAGTTACTTTATCCATGTCCATAATGGTGATATTTTCCCAGTTCTCACAATTTCTTACCAAGGCAAACATGGTTGAGTTCTACACAGGTAAGAGCTTTAGAGTTAAAAATATAAAAGCCTTCAGTATCAAATTAAGATATTTCAAAATACTGATTTTCTTGTCTCCAGAGGAAGATGACAAGTTACATGCAAATATGTACTATAATATTTAACTATCATTTCAGAGTACAAAAATGTAATGACAACGGGAAACTTCGGTCTGCTGAGACCAACTCAATTCTTCTCTACTGTATGTTTCATTTTAATTTAGCTGTTCTGGTCTGATCCAGTGTTAGGTAAAGTTGCTGCTTCAATGACTAAAATTCCCAGAAACAAACTTTAGCAAATCATACTATCTATTCAAAATACCTAAACCCAGCTTTTCACTGGTGGAATTAGCCTTTTCAGTGGTGTTCACAGAATCACACAATGGGTATGGTCGGAAGGGACTGCAGTGGGTCACCTGGTCCAACCTCCCTGCTCAAGCAGGATCTTCTTAGAGCACATTGCTCAGGATTGTGTCCAGGTGGTTCCTGAATATCTCCAGCGAGGAAGACTCTACAACCCCTCTGGATAACCTGTTCCAGGGCTCAGTCACCTGCACAGTAAAAAAGTTCTTCCTCACATACAGGTGGAAGTACTACCACAAGTCCACAGGAGAACTTCTACTTTGTTTGGTTTAAAACTCCTTGTTCTCCTCCCTGTAAAATCATACTTAGCTGCAAAACACATTTTGGAGCTGAGAGGTGCTGTTGGTCACTCGTGCCACTGAGAAATCCAAATAGCATCAACGTGTTAAAGCTTACATCCGGTCGTGTCCCCCAGTCAGATTGTTCTGGGAGTCACTTTCTGGGATAATAGTTCTGTAGCTGATCACAGCAAGTCTTGACAAATGGACAAGTTAGAGCTGATCCTAGAGCTTTTAAAGGAGATCTACCTCATACATTTTGTGATGGCTGGAATTCTATGCTGTTCTTTACATTTCAATGGTAATCACAATCCTGACTTTTGCTCCTGAGTCCTTATTGATATTCTTGAGATCTGCTTTCTGCTCCTGTGTTGTTTCCCTTCCCACTCGAGTAGCTGCACTTGTTTTACACCAGATCAGCCCAGCTCTCTGCATACACTAGAACTTTCTTTGGTTCTTTTCAGCTTTGTCAGTGGGCATACACTCGACTGACTACTTAATGTGGTAAATCCTTTCACAGCTCTGTCTTCCTGAGTTCAGCATCTTCTCTTTGCTTACAGTGAAAACCTGTGGGTTTTGCTGTGGCCTATTTGCTTATTCTATTGCTTGTTGAGAAATAGTAGGTGTGGCAATTTTCAGCTATTAATACATATACGGTTTTAAGTGTTTTAATTTCAAAATGCTGCTTATAACTGCTTTCAGTGTCCATTTGCTTTCACTAGACTCTGAATAATGCTTGTCAACAGCTGATAAGTAAAACACATGTAGTATTTTAGGCAAAGAAGGTTGATCTCAAGACAGTATTATCAATCTTGCATACAAAAGGAGAACGCTCCAAGCCCTTAACTTTTTTATTTCTTTTTTTATAATGCAAAATACACCAGGTTAGCTCTGCTCCCTATTCAAGTAATATTGCATTCGTGTGTTTAAAAGTCCTGTGCTATGCAGAAAATTTCATAGTGATTTTTTCTAAAAGGTTAGCTAATTCTTTTTTCCTCTGGAGTATTTTTTCAAATGATGAACATTGTTGAATATTTCACAATCACCTATTATCAAATAGTACATAATTCCTTCATTTTACAGCAAAGAATAGTAATCATGGTTCCCTGGGCCAATGCCAAACAAACAGGAAAACCACTACCTCGGCTGGTATACAACTGGGAATATTCGGTACATCAGCTTGTAAGTGACAACTGGAAGCTGAGAATACTAAAACAGGGAAATGCTGCAGTTTCTCTGTATTTTTCTTTAAATGATTCACATTTAGTCTGAAATTTAAAATGATCAATGCATGAGAAACACCTGCTTTAGGATTTCTAGAACTGAGGGAATTGGGAGGGGTAAGAATTCTGTGAAGCTTCTGAACCCTACTCTGAGACAGTGAAAGAAAGAAAATTAAAACACTTCTGACTTTTACTCCATATACTGAGAAATGTTTATTTAAAAAGTGCATTGCTTACTATATATGTTTTTATATTAATTTAATTTGTTCCACCAAAATTCCTGTTTACCTAGTAAAATAATTTCATTTTAATTCTGAAAGCATCACATTGGATTTACACATTTATTGTGATTATTATATTCCCAGGAGTGACAGACTTGATACAGAAATGCAACAAATTCAGAATGCATCCATTAATCCACACAAAAATGTCCGAATCATATTATTTTGTCTAGCGAATCTAGACATTTACAACAATGTTACTAGTAGTGTAAAATATATATCTGAGTTTCTATCAAGGTAAATGTGAAAAAGATGAAGCCCCTTGTTGTTTGTTGCCAGAGGAAAATCAAATTAAGAAATGCAACCCAATTCAGGAGAAATAACTGGTCAACTATTATTACCTGTTCTTTGTAAATAAACCACAAGGTTTTCCTGCTATGCTTATTGTAGAATTTAACAACACTTCGAAAGCTCTCAGGAATGTGTAATTGCTATAAAGAACAAAACCAACATGAAGTGGAAAATACAATACTTTTGTTTAGTTAGTGGGTTTCCTAGAAACTCTAGGTGTTGATTTGCTCCCTCCAGAAGAAAAACTGATGATAAAATCAATTATTTCTTGACACAACCCCACTTCTTTCTGAAGAAATAAAAAGACATATTTTCTGAGGAATATGGAAACCATTAAATTTTTCTTTTATAGCAAAAGAACAAGAAAGGGATGGTAACTCTTCCCTGTCAGTTCTACATTCTGAATTTCTTTTCTTTTCCATTTCTTGATGTGCCATCCACTTATGTATAATCACATCTAAATAAACAGCAACATGAAACTCATCAGTCTTCCTCTGCCAAACTGATTAGACTATGTGTAAAGTGTCACAGGACATTTTTCCGTTTGTCTTCTTAATTCTTGATTCTAGTTAAACTACCTGGGCCCTATTATTGAGTAAAGGATATTCAGGATGGCTTCACTGACAGAAAGCCAGGAACTACTGTTGTGTCTTCTCTACTGAGTGATTCTAGAATAGGTCTTTGGGTGCCTAATCAACACAGAGTGAAAGACTTTCTCAGAATTAACTTACATATGAGTTATATTATAACTTCTAGTGAAAAAAAAAATTATTAAAACATTTGTAGTGATGAAGAATCCATACCAATGGTTGATAAGTAGTTCCAATGCAGCCTGTGTGGTTCTTTTGTTCCATTATGTTTGAACTCCACGTTCAGGAGCTCAAAGTCACCTGAGCTTCTCAGTGGTGGCTCTCACTACAGATTGACTTTGATTTCTTTAAACATCCAAAAGTTGGCCACTTAGAATAAGCACCAAGACTACGCTAAATAGTGAAAGGTCACTTGAGTACTGGCCCAAAACTTCACCAAGTACAGTTGTAATATAACTTCTCTACAACCTCTTACTAATTTGTTATTTATACATGGAAGGACTATAATGGTCCTCTTGCCTACAAAACAGTGCTGAAGGATCATATTTCACTGTAAACCAAATAGCACTGGCCAGGACAGAGCTCCTGAAAGATGGTAAAATAACTAGACTTAGAGTTAAATACTGGTTTTTTAAACCAGTAACATGTATCTGTTGACAATTTTCCATTTAATTGAAGGTCTACAAACTGCAGAGAGTTATACTTTATGTTCAGATCACACTTTCTCATGTAGGTTATCAGGTTGTAAGCTTCCTTGCTCATGTGCTACACCAAAGTTCTACCTCTTCCTGAGACTAAGGGGAGACCTCACGGTGTTGATCTCTTCCCTCTGGTGACCAGGGATAGAACTGAAGGGAACAGCATGAAGCTGTGTCTGGGAAAGTTTAGGCTGGATATTAGGAAAAGGTTCTTCATCCAAAGAGTGGTTGCCCACTGGAACAGGTTCCTATGGAATTGATCATGGTACCAAGCCTGCCAGAGTTCAAGAAGCATTTGGACAACACTCTCAGTCAGATGGTATGGTTTTGGGGATTGTCCTGTTCAGAGTTGTTGTGGTAAGTGTACGAAATTTGACAGAAAATAGTCCCTCTTGCATTCCAGCTTGTCCTCAGAGATCAGAGGGACTGGGTGTGGCTGAGCTTAATTTCTGATTTATAACCAATTAGGCACTGTAAGTCTGGCTGTATTCAATAAAAACATTCATAAATCACACATTCAGAAATAATGTGGTTTACCAATTCCACCCTAGAAGCCTGGTTGCATTGAATAAGAACTTAGAATCATAGAATCATAGAATCAATTGGGTGGGAAAAGACCTCAGAGATCATTGAGTCCAACCCTTCATCCAACCCCTGTCTGTTTACTAGATCATGGCACTCAGTGCCATGTCCAATCTCAGTTTAAAAACCTCCAGGGATGGTGAATCCACCACCTCTC
>JAWWEU010000001.1:83623877-83636833 GCA_035583155.1 Acropternis orthonyx | reverse complement strand
TCCATTCAAAATATAAATGAGAAAGATAAATCATCTCAGGAAAAAACAAGTAAAAAATGTTATTTTTGAAATCCCCAGCTGTAAAATCACTGTTTTTTACTGCTGAGCACAGGGGGGAAAAAAAAACAAAACAAAACAAAAAAAAAAACAACAACAAAAAAACCCGTGAGACACCTGTGCCAAGAGAAGTGATTTTCTTGATCAGTAGGCCAACATTTCCCTCCTTTTTTGTTCCACCTCCTGTTTAGCTAAAGATGGGATGGGGAGAAAATGTTGTAGTAAATGAGAGAGAAGGGGAACATTATTTGTGAAATATTTAAAAACATATATATATATATACACAAACACACACACATACATATAAAATCTTGTAAAAAAGCCACCTTGATTTCTGTGAATGAAAGCAGAAGCTGATAGTGCAGTATCCTCTTAAGGATAGCAAAGGGCTTAGGTTCTCACACTGGGACCTTCAGGCAGTGAGGAAAGGACTGCGCTTCTGGGGGTGTTGGTCCCTCTTTGTCATTTCAGGATCCTTGGTGGACTCAGTTGAACTTCTCTGCTTGTCACCCTGGATTTTGACTGAAAGTGAGTTTTATGATATCACAGTCCAGTGCTCATGAGGCCCCCCGGGGAGCCAGCAAACTCCCCAAGCATGACAGTACTTGGAACTGCTATTTTAATTTTACTTTGGCTTTAGTTTGCAAGTACCAAAAGTCTACAGAAACAGCTTATCCCTTCATGACTTAGGAAGGACTAGAGACATGCTGTCCTTTCAGATGAGTCTATTTGAAGTCAATCTGGGATGGGGCTTCCAAATGGGCTGATAAAGACCTGTTCAGCTTTTTTCACCTCACATAACCAAATTACATGCCATGGTGCTAAGAGTGTACCTTTTCCTGCATAACTTAAATGTGTAACATAAACTGCTTCAACATAGCTTAATGCCTTCTTATTCCGATCTTGCTTTGTGCTTTGCAAAAACCTTTACGTTGCTGAATATGTATGTGAATTAAAAAGGGCAAGGGCACTGCAGCATGATGGTCCACAATTGCAGTATTTATGACTAGGACAGTTCCTTGTTCTGTTTAGGATAACTGCATCTGGCTTGCTTCAGCACATTTCCTCTAGAGAAGGGTCTGGCTTTAGGCAAATTCCGTGTGAGCCACAAGAATCACTCCCAGATTGTCTTCCATTCAGTACAGAAATCCAGCTTATTATGCCAATAACTTGCCATTTCTCATTTTCCTCAAGTCAGCATCCAGGAATTCTTCATTTACACCAATACAATCTGTTCTTTCCAACTTGTCTGACTCTCCAAAGTGACTAACAGGGCCACTTGAATCTTCATTTTATCTGTCAAGGCATCTCCCAATTTACATGCTAATAACATCTGTCAGCCTTCTGCATCTGCCTCTAAAAGCATCATTTGCTCTATCCAACCACTTCCTTTTTCCCCCACTCTCTAGTCTGGGGACCATCAGGAAGTTCTATTTCTGCACCTTTTTTTCTTTTTTTTTTCTTTAATAATATATTTTTTTATGTACAATGGTTTTACTAACAAAATATTTTGTAGGTATTAAGACAGCTTGTTATATTTGGGGCTGGAAGGAAAGATGAAGTGGCACCAAAGGATTTAGTAGAGATGCTTGCTTGGCTGAGAAGTCCTAGCAGGCAAAGTTTTTCTGTGTTGGAACTTTTTGGAAAATTTGTTTGTTGCATTCTTTTTTTATCCAGCCTTTACTTAAGATGCATCAGGAGTCTGAAGGAAGTAATTTTCTTCTGACACAGATGAAGTTTTCAATCAGAGTCATTCAGGGTCAGTTTTTATGGTGTTTTCTATGACCAAAAATTCCCATCAAATTCAGAACAATAAGTTTTAGATGTGGTCTTCGGTGAAAGATCTTTGATAGTCCTTTTCATTCTGAGAAAGGACAAGGAACTAATAGTTGAAGATGAAGAAGATTTGAGAGAAGAATACTTACATGAGGAAGTAGTTGAATAAGTGGAATTTTTAGTGATGTTTCTCTTCAGAAGCCCATTCTACTTGTTGCAGCTTGCCATTTACACCTCATATATCTGGTCTCTGCCTGTTCAGACCATTTTTCTCTTTGGGTGTCTTTAAATATTGGTGGATTTGTTCAGCTCAGTCTTCACATACAGACAGGCACAGGGATTATATATGTGAATTGGTTGCTTTTCTGTAGTTAAACAAATATGAATGAGGTTGAGAGTATAATTCTGATTATTACATTAAAATTTTGTTTAGCTACTTGTTTTCCACTTCTGTGGCTGAAGTAGTGCAGATGAAAAATACGGTGAAAGTAGGAAGAAAAAGTTCAAGGATAAAAGTAATCACAACGGTACTGTGAGTTTGAGGAGTGTCAAAAGTACATTTCTTTGTTTTCTCTCCAAAAATTTAAAAAAAAAATAATCATCAAATTGCCTGAATCTGGGTAGGGGAAGACACTGAAGTGAATTTAGAGTGTAACCCAATCATCCACGAGAGAAAGTTCTTTTCACAGATAACATCAGAAGTATGCTAACCATGCTGTGTATGAATTGCTGGTACCTAAGGTAAGCTTGGAATAAAATGTGTTAAGGAAAATAGTAGGTAGCACATAGCACTGGGTGGGAATTGTTAAAGATGGAGATCAAAATTATGACAAGATGGTAAAGAAAAATTTGCAATTGCATTTGTTCCTTTGAGTTCTGTCTGGGGGTAAGTTACAATTTGCCTAGAGTGTAACTTGTCAGTTCCACAGAAAATGCTTTTGTTTCAAGGGTTGCAAAAAGGTCCCTGCTTCTATTCTGAGTCTGATTACCTTTTTGCTTTCCTCCAAGTCAAAATCATCCATCAGTCTGTAGGTTGCAATATGGTCTCTCCTTGAAAAGGCTTTTAAATGTTGAACAATAAGTAGTAACATACTTTTTCCAAGTGTAATACGGCACAATACATTTAAGGTATTTCGAGATACTGTTAGCCAGTGTATCCAATACTTTTGTTAAGCGCAAGATGTTAAGCAGAACTCACATTTATCCTAAAGATTAAATAAAAGGCAATGCAATCTCTAAATTGGTTCATTAAATTATGTACGCTTTTTACAGAGGTAGGGCTGTGGATGTAACTGTGTCTTAGAATCTGCAATCTTTTGTTAATATTATTTATTGCAAATGGTTCACTTTATTTGAAATAGATTTAATTTTGTTCATTCTGCTTGGTACAATCATTAACTTTTGACAAATATTCAGGAAAAACATATATATCCATTATTTGGTTAATTTTTACTCATCAAGGCAGAAACCAGCTGGAGTTGAGTTTCTCTTTGTTACCTTGGAAACAAATGGAGGCTTGACTTCAAGTAGCTCTATGCTTGAAATGAGGGGTGGAGCTATAATGTTGTGGTTCTTATTATGATGCCGAAAGGGAAGGCAATTCTTGAAGAGATTTTGCCTTCTTGCACTTAAAAAAATATGGAGTCTAGCTAACATGACAGCAACCAGGCCGTTTCATGTAACAGGATGAAACGGAAATGGGAAAATGGCAGTTGCATAAAGTCATTAGCCTTCAGCTTCTGATGTTGGGTCGAGTAGCTCATCCTCCCACAAAGATATCTAGAGAAACAGGGTAATTGTTGCTGTCAATTTATTTATCTTCCAATTATGCATTTTGCCTTGCCAGTTATTTCCAGCATCAACTGTATAAATATACACCATTTTCACTTACAGTAATTATTTACTATTTTCCAGTCAGTTCATGGAATGAGTTAAGTGAAGATATTTCAGCGAGTGTCTAGTAGAGAATTTTTTGTTCTTGCTGAAGGAAACTTTGAAATTTGACCAAGAATCCCTTTCTAATAAGTCATTTGGATAAAAAGACATTTTGAATTATAGCTCAGGTAACAATGATATCAAAATCAGGTGTATTATTTAGGATTTTGTCATTTAGTTTCTACTGTTATATTTTGCTTATGTAATGTGAAGAATAATATTGATATATATTGTCAAGACAATTTCAAGGTAGGAAAAAAAAAGTTGTGGAATATTAGTACTTTGTTGAATTTTCCACAATAGAATGAGATAAAGGGCCTCCGGGATTTACATGGATTTGAATTAATCCTCTCTATACTCTGGCTGTGGTGAGAACTATTAATATTCCCATTTTACAGTAAATGTAATTAGGCTTTCCTTCCGCAATTGTTAATACCTGATCTGTGTGCTGTTGGATGACCCAGGAGTGCTAATTTCATCTGCATGAGGAATGAACACACAATTGCGTTTCTGGCAAATTAACCAAAACACATATACAGATCTTATGTTGGTGTCTCACTTTTATGCTAATTTTATATGGGCAGCAGTGGACAGAGAGTATTTGAGCAGTTCTCAATCTTGCCAATGTAAAGTTAATTTGTCAAAAAAACCTACTTTGAACTCAGTTGAACCAGCAGCTGGCATTTCTATGTGATCAATGGTTTGCATCATGAATCTGTTTTTGATCTGACAAGGTATTTAAAATCCGGTTTCACTTTAGTGTTAAATTCCATACTTAAGCATAGCTTTTGGCAACTAGTTATCTTCTGAAGGAATTCTGTGGCAGTAGAAATAGGAATAGGGAAGACTAATACCCTGATTCAGTTTTCTGTCTCTAAACATTGGTTCACCAAAGCACGGACAACACTGAGCATATGGATTAGGGCTTTAGGAAATACTACCTGAAACCAAATAGTACAAATTTGCTCCTAGTTGTGATTGGTGAATAGCAATTGATCGGATCATTTTGAATGGATTTTTGTCTTACCCTCCTTGCTATACTTCCTGATGACCTTGTTTGCTTTTATTAAGATCAATTAAATAAATTTTAGTATTTTTTTTGTGTACTGCACATTGGAATCATAAATTTTTTGCTTTTCCCCTAAAATTTGTATTCAATGTAAAAAAAAAAATATTATCAGGAAAATCACTGGAAAGGGGAAAGAAACACAATAAGCTAAACAATAGTCATAGTTTAATAAACCTGATCAAGTCTGCAGTAATTAGATACACTATAAAAATCTTTGCTACTAAAAGCACCTTAAATTTCTCTTTTTTATTAACACTGTTCGAAATCTGCTGCTTCTGCAAATGTTCTTTCGGGAAAGTATTTTATATGCAATTTCTCTTTATATATGAAGACCAGCCGGCTGTTCACAGGGATTTATAAAATCAGCTCTTAATTTACTTTTCTCTTTTTATTCTTGCTTTTCAGTATTCTAGTTTCACTTAGGGTGGGTAATGAAAGCAGCCTGCTGTCGGTTTCAGTTAGTTCGAGCTGTAGTCCCCAGCCGGTGTAATTTTATGGTTTACATGTATTAGCACAGCACCGGCATGCTCAGGTTTCCATTTCAGCAGGAAAAAGAAAACCAAATAAGTAAGCTGTTTCAATTGATTTCCTCTGTAAAAAACATCATGACAACATTACAACTGCGATAAATCTGTACATTAAATAAAAACCTAGCACATGTTCTCTCCAGCCAAGACCAAGCCACCACCAAACAATAGCAGAACTCAATTATGTGAAATGCTTTTGTTTTGGTTTGAGACTTTTTGTGGTTTTTGGTTTTTTTTTTTTGGGGGGGGAGGATTACAGCTTTACAGAATAAATTTTGGATCTTTCCTGTCTAACTCTATTACTAATAAATAGGTGGCTGCTAATTTAGGAGTGATTTTGTTCAAGAAAGTTACTGCCCATGGAAAGGGTATTTTAGGACAGAGTGCTCCTCAATCTCATGCATGGCAGGAACTCAGTGGTGACTCCTCTCTCACACATCTTGGGCACTAAGGCTCTGTCTCATATGTCCATGTACTTTGGTGGCAGTAGCTCTCTCCCCACCCTTGCTGGAGCATCACAGTGAGCTGCCCATGCAGCCACACAGTGTGAAGCACTGCAGAGTCCTCACCACATTCCTCCCTCTGACTAACTGGAGCAGGCTGAGGGGAAAGAAGATCATATTTTGGGGTTGCGGGGAACTGGAGAGACTTGGTCTGACTTCTGCTGGTGGTTACACTTCCACAGCACTTCAAAGTACCACTGGCTGAGGATTACTGTTGAATCCATGCTACCAAATTGTGGTATGCTTGCAATTAATCTGAATTAGCTGATCAGGCATTTGTTTCTTGTAATTTCTGGGTGGTAAGTTGGAACTGCATAGCAGCCACATTATCCTGTGGTTTTTATGAAGCTCCTTCTTTCCCTGCACAATATGGCCTGTTTAATGGGATGACACAGGTCAGATGTGGGTCTTCCCTGCTTCAGGGAAGCTGGCAGGGTAATCTGACACATACAGTAGATATATATGCTGCCATATGGTCATTTTAAAAGTGAGGGTTTTTCTTCTCCATTAGGTACAAACTTTGACCTTCTAACTACTACTGATTTACTTTCATGGTATGTTCTATTGATCTACTTATATCTGAGCTCATTAAATACATAAAATGAACTACAAGTGGAGTAAAATATGGCATTACTGAAACTAACACAGAGATCATATTATTATATGCCCAATACTGCTGTTTATCCAGTTCCCTGGAAGGAAAGGCACTTTTGTAGCAGACATCCTGTAGCACCACTGCACTGGCTTATCTCCTGTTCCACACATAATTTTGGTAAATGAAAACACAGTTTCACCTTCTCAACCAATGGACATGTTCACAAAAATGCTCAAGTGTTATACAAAAATAAATTGGCAACAACATTTGTGAAAGTTCCCAGAATGTGTGGTGTTATATGCAAAAATTGCCAGTAGGCCAGTGGCCAAAAATTCATGAAAAAAAGTGCTTTATAGTACTAATACATATTTTCCTGCTGTATTAGGATAAAATACAATGGCTTTGTTTATGGTCATAGCCATTAAACCAATTGAAGAGGTGAGAACATCCCACACTAGGGGTGATTTAGTTTAGATAATGTCTGTACAAAACTGGATACATTTTTTTCCATTCATTTTCCTTCATATTTTCACTTACTTTTTGGCTTAGCCACTCCTGACAAACTGTGGAATAATTCCTCTGAGTTAGGTGGTGGTGTATTTTCTACAGCTGTTACAAGGAAACTAAGCATTTAGCATAGAAAAGAGATGGAGTAATTTCCTTCGTTCGTTCGTTCGTTCGTTCGTTTGTTCGTTCGTTCGTTCGTTCCTTCCTTCCTTCCTTTCTTCCTTCCTTCCTCTCTTTCCCTCTTTCTTTCTTTCTCCATGCAGAGTTTATTTTATTTTTTAAAATAATTAAAGAAACCCCCTAACAGTTCTGGAAGCCTAGCTAATATTCTCTAAACAGTAAGTTACATAGCTGTTTAATGACAAGTAGACACTTTATCTGAGCAGTTATGTATGATATGTATATCTTATATATGTAAATACTTGTACAGTGTGTATATATATATATGTATATATATATATATAGGTATCTAAAAATTTATATGTGTAATCATAAAACATGTATTCACATTAGTTTATTTTATCCTCCCACTATTAAAATGTCTTAAACCCATAGATTAGTTACTATGCATCGACTAAGGTTTGGAAAAAGAGACTAATAAATACTGCTGACATCAAATATCATTTATTGTTGACTTCAGAATTCATCTATTGAAATGTTTGTTAGTTTCAATTGTATTTTCACTGATAGTGTAAATTTGTAGACAGAGATGAGCAAATAATGGAAATCGTACTTCCTCTGTTGTATGGTTTTATTTTCAGGAATAATAGTGTTTTCTACAGATGTGCTTGGCTTCAAAGCCACAGATCCACTGCAGTCCTATGTTTGCAGATTGCACTGATTGCAAGGAAGACGTGTTCTGTGCTTGCAGGATAGGAAGCCAAAACTGGTAGTAGAAGTCAGTGAGGAGCTTACTTGCTTTATGATGTGGAGGAAGGAATTTATATCTTCTCCATGCAGGTTCTGGGGATCTCGCACAATGTCCTTATCCTCAGGTTTTGCATGGAGTTATGGAGATCTCTGAAAACACTATTGCCAAATACCAAACAAATCTATGACACCTGCACTTTTAGCTGCAATGTTTGACGTAGGAAAATTTTACCTCCTTTTTAGATTCATTTGTTTTTTATGAAAAATTCTGAGCAAGAACATGCCTGGGAAAATATTACAATAGTTGATGATTAGCCCTGTCTGCCTTGCTTTTCCTGTCTCTTCTTGTTGTGTACTCAATTCCCCTGAGTACTGAAAATTTTGATGAATTAGGTCATATTTACAAAGCACTTTGAAGTTGGAAAGCAGTGAACAATTATTCAGCATTATAACTTTATTTTTCTTTAGAGTGAGATACTTGCTGTAAAGCAATGAGTGCAATTTAAAGTTACCATCAAAGACTACAAAGGACATGTGGTCTTTTTGCTTTGAAAATGTAATTATCATGTGTTAATACAGTCTAGGAAGTAGGCTATCTTCTCATGCACAGACTCTTCTGAAAAATGGTGGAGAAAGCCAGACCTAATTTCCTGTTTGGATTGCTGTGTGATGTATGTAGTATAACAATGGGGAAATGTAAGTGGTTGCTGATGAGATATGAAAGAAAATGCCTTTGTGCTGTTATTCTGCCTCTAGATTTCCTTAATGGTTATGAACACTTTAAAAATATATTTCTTATTCTACAAAGTGAAAAGTAGGTATGAATTGCAGAATTGTGGAATCACAGAATATTCTGAGTTGGAAGGGACCCACAAGGATCATTGAGTCCTGGTGTTGAGAGGGAACCTCCAGTGTTTCAGTTTGAGCCCATCGTCTCTGGTTGTGCACCACTGAAAAGAGCCTGACTGTCCTCTTGTCACCCTTTCTTCAGGTATTCATGCACACTACCATAGTCACCCCTGAGCTAAACAGTTCCAGCTCCCTCAGTCATTCCTCATAGGAGAGATGCACCAGCTCTTCATTCATCTTAGTGGCCTTTTGTTGTACTCTTCATGTGTTGAGAAGACCAGAACTGGGCATAGCACAGTTTGATCTCAGTGTTTTGTTTCTTGTAGCTTTTGGTTATTTAAGAACAACATTGTTCAAAATATGCACTTTGGCAGTAGTCTAGATAAAGCTTCTTTATGTCTGGGGGGTTTGTTGCAGTTACTTGTCTTTAATAAAAACATTTGCCATATTTGTAGCATTTGAATACCATCAAAGACAATTATATTGATTCTATTAGAAAAAAATGGGAGCACATTGTATCATTGATTTTGTATGTAATAAGGTTACAGTGGATAATTGAAAAGAGACTTTAACCCATTGCTTCTGAAACTTAATTTTCTTCCTCCCAAAATTTCCTAGGCAGACCAGCTGGCTCCAGGCAGGACCTATTTAAGTGCAGAAATAACATTAAACCACCTTAATGTGACAAATGGCAAAAAGCACTTTGCAAAAATTTCATTCAGAAACACGAGTGAATTGTTGAGTGAGCTTGTGGGGAGGGGAGGTTACAAGCAGAATTTTATTTCATCTCCAAAGAGCTAACAAAATCCAAGTTAAGGAACAGGGATAAGAAGTGGAAAAAAAATTGCAAAGATGGTCTAGTTAAAACTGCTTTTTTAGGGTTAATTAGTATAAAAATATTAGTTAGTGGTAGCTTTCAGCTACCTTCTGACAAGATGCTTTTTCCTCATCCCTCCTTAGGAGATCTCTTGAAGAATGGACTCCACTGAACTAATGCACTTACTTTCTTAGTGACAGCTGCCAAGGTGCTGTCAAACCCAGCTGTCTCATTATCCTTTTTCATTACATTTTCTTGTTATTCCTTGTACACAGTAGAAGAACCATATTAAAGCATTCCCTGTGACTTGGTTATAATTGCAGCCTCTGTTAGTAATTGCTCATCCATTCAAAAGCTTTGCTGCAATATTTTGAAACAAATTGACATCATTCTAGTTCTGCAGTTAATCTGCTATTCAGAAAGGCATAGCAGGGGGATGTCTTTGAAATGGGTACTTTGAAAGAAAATTAGCTTTGGAGACACTGTTTGAACATGTAATGAAACCATTATACCTAAGAGACTGTAATTTCTAGATTGCAGTCTGATACCAACTACTCCTGTTTATAGAATATTGTCTTGCTCTGATTGTGAATATCTTGATTTTGCATTACATATTGTACATTTTTTACTTCAGTGTATATAGGAAGTTTGACATTTTACTATGTGAAGTGATAGAGAAGAGATTTAACTGTCATACTGTCAACTTGTATGGAAACACTAATGGAGATACATTAGGCAAAGCAAGTTCTCTGAAATATGATGGTCAGTCTTTTGTGGAATGGCTTTCTTTGATGTTGTAACATGTCAGAAAAATAATGTATATCACTAAACTGAAAGATCAAAAGACATATGCTGTCTCCTTCCTAATAGGAGGTCATATTCCCCTTCCAAATGTAACTCTTCATATGGAAATTATAAAGGGCTAGCCTGAAATGTGCAAGCAGCATTAAAAAATCAGGAATGGTTTGTCTTCATATTAGTATTTAGGAGCAGTAAATATCATTGACAAAAACAACTTTGACTTGAATTATAACATTACCTGACTGTGAAGAGTGGGACAAGTACTGACAAATGAATATGAATGATAATTTTTCCAGACAGCATGTAAGCAGCGTTTTGACAGTTAAGGATAACCACTACTTAAAAAAAGCATTTTCTGCCAAGTCTTGATTTGAAAGTGAATGCAGTTTGAAATTTAATGTTTCCCTGCTCCACTTCATACTCTGACAGTTAAAAGCATAGTATGATTTGCTTGTAGTTTTATCTTCTGAGCTAACAGGATATTGTCAAGGCTGTAAAAATTAAAATTATTCTTCACAGTGTATTGTTGGTTGTTTTGGTTTTGGTGGTATTTTTTTCATCATGAAGATTCGAATTTTGTTTATAATGACTGCTTTCTCTTTTGTGAGAAACCTTCTTCTTTCAGGGCCCAAGAAAATAGCAAAGAAAATGTGCTCTATGTCAGGATTTTGGCCATTTTCTCCCCTCAGTTCTATGTCCTGAAGGCAAAATATCAAGAAACTCAATTAAATTTTGAAGGGTTTTCAAAAGCAAAGTGGTGTATCACATAATCTTTCCTTACACCTCAAAACGTACACCTCTCAGAATATATCTTTGCCATTGTGCAAGATTCAATAGAAATTTTACAGAATGGTGTTTAATTTTTAAAAATGAGAGTTATCCTGTATTTAGCTTTAGATCTGCACAAAAATGAGTATACTGATGATGAGGCCAAGGTGAATGTTTCATTATGCTTAAAACCGAAATGGGAGTTTTGTACCCCATGCTTTATTCTTCTTCCTAACTCTTCCTCTTTGTCAGTGTAGTTTTGACAGCCACTGATTAGTGTTTAATACTACCATTTTCAACAGCGTTTTGTGTATTTTTTAGTTGCTGTAAGTTTAACTACTATTTCATCAGGAATCTTTTAGGATAAGGAATGGCTAGTTCAGTGGTGATAATTCTAACAATGTTGCGAGATGTATGAAGAAAATGAAGATTTTTTTAGGTCAGATTGGATTCTGAATTACTTGTTTTTCTTTTTCAAGACATTTCTTCTTAAGACTGTTTTTTTTGTTTCTTTTTTTATTGTGTCTGTTCTACAGAAAGGAGCATACTTTCTGGAAGTGTGTTATTTAGAAGAAACAGATATTTCAGACTTTAAAAGTTGCGCTCATAACTATTAAAAAATATTTGCTTGGGAAAAAAAAAGTATTATAAAATCACCTTCAGACTATTTGATCAATTGTGAAAAACCTTACTTAGATTTGAGGCTGATCTTCTACAGGACCAAGTGGATAGAGAACTAGTAATTTACATGGAGAGCTACATGATGATTTCTGTTCTAAAAAATGAGGGCAATTTTCATTAATAACAGTGGAACAATGCAAATTATTTTTTGCAAATTTATTATCACTATAATGTACACCATCTTCTAAAAGGTTTGTAATTGTATTCAATAAATATGTATTTGCATTTCTTTTCTGGGCCATTCCTCTAGAAAACTGCTTCCTAGTGATGTTTATTCATCTCTGAAAGTGTCTGTCTTTTGCAATAGTCAGAATTACTGGGTTTCATTCAATTGTTTGCAAATGTACAATGAATTTGTAACCTTTCCGTAATTTCTCTGTGGGAAACAGAACTCACATCAAGAAACTATCAAATTTTGAAAATCATACCTATAATTCATATAATTAACTTTTTTATTATTTTTTTTATTTTACATAAGTTATCTTGGCTGTCTCTCTTTTAAAAGAACTGCATTTAGATATTTCCCTAACTTTTTTCATTTTGAATGAGCACAACTCTTTCTGCAGTGAAACAAGAATGCTATAATTGAAAAGTACACTCAGAAGGTTCTTCAAGTTTTCTTACTTATGTCTGGATATCTGAATTTATAATACATTTTTTTAGGCATGACTGAGTTGAACTATAACTCCACTAAAAATTGATTCTGACTATCTATATGTGCCTCAGATATCTTGCTACTAGGAAAATATGTATTTAACAAGAAAAAACATTGAAGGAGTAGAGGGATAAAGGTGAAGCCTATAGCATAGCACTGAAACTTTAATTTGTTCTGTTAAAGAAGACACAATAATTAAGACATAAAACCCAGACTACTCTTGGAATATTGACTGTAGAGTCAATTAATTTAACCTCATGGCAGACATATAATTAGTATTGATAGAAACAGCTTAGAAGCGTGCTTACTTCACTTTTTATAGTTTCTGGCAAACTGTTC
The DNA here is from genome assembly GCA_035583155.1 of Acropternis orthonyx. Taxonomy (NCBI): domain Eukaryota; kingdom Metazoa; phylum Chordata; class Aves; order Passeriformes; family Rhinocryptidae; genus Acropternis; species Acropternis orthonyx. Next base: position 83,624,084 of record JAWWEU010000001.1, on the reverse strand, counting down.
AGTTTTGGCTGTTAACTTAGTCAAGGCAGTATGACTTGAAATTATCATACTTAAAGTCCACCAAACTGGTCTTCAGGACAACTGCATTTTATTCTGCAATTAAAATGGACCTGTTAAAAATTGCTGTAGGAGTCAATGCACCATTGAAAGTATGGAAAGATTCTTGTCGTAAATGGAATGTGGATGCTAATGCAGAGAATGAAACTT
>JAWWEU010000001.1:83599049-83623747 GCA_035583155.1 Acropternis orthonyx | reverse complement strand
AGTAAAATGACCCTCTCCCTTGAAAAGCCTGTTAGCACCGGAAATAAACTCTCTTTGCCTCCCTCTCTCCGTGAGTCGTGTGCTGCCGGTCCCGGTCCCCTGGGAATCACAGCAGCCGTGCCAGGGGGAAACCCACCACCCGCTATAAATTGCTTACAGTATTTCACTGTTACTAAACATGGCTTTATATTTCCTAAGAATGTCTGATGTGAATAGCTTTAAATTTAGTGTTAATTGTTCAAATGATAGAAATTTTATGTACTTTATATCTTGAAGACTTTGGTCTTCATTGTGTTTGTATATTTTCCTACTTGTTTTAATTACAGAATACAATTTTTTTTTTTACTTATCACTGAAATATTAGTATGAATTCTTGAGGAAAAAACGCATAGGCCAAGGAGATCCTTACTATATATTTTTCAGTATTTTAACAGAGTTTTTCCTTAATATAGTCAATAAAATCTTAAAACATTTCTATACAAAAATACCCTGTATAGTGACTAGGGCAACTATATAATTGGGCTTCACCAAAATGAAGGTTTTAATTTGATTCACCTAACATTGGAATGCAGCTCCAAACATACCTCTGCCTCTCGCCATTGTGGAAATAGAGGAGATGTTTCTCACAGTGCTGAACATTTATAATTCCTGTTAGTCTAGGGTACACAGGAACTCTGAAAGTGAATTCCAAATTTTTTACCACACTCTTGAAGCAGTTACATATATTGAATTTTTCCACGCAGTCCATCTTGTATATCACAATGCTTCCTGCAAATATATATACCTTCCCCTTTAACATTCCTCTGAAACAGAAAGGTTTGTATGCATATGTACATACATACACACACTCTAAAATAAAGGCTTCATAACATAATATACTCTTGATACATTCATAATATACTCTTGATTCCAGAAAAGGGTAAGTACTTGTTCGTGAAAAGAAAGAGCAGAGAAGGAAACTGTTTTCCACATCCTCTGTAACTAGACACAGAAAATGAGTTTAATTAGTCTAATGATCAGTACGGGCTCTTCACCGACAACAGAATTCCCCCTGTATTGTCTTTGCTTATCCTCTGTGAAAGTTGCAGCTATGTGCTGTTCTTTAGCAGGCTAAACTGAGGTGGCCTATAAATCTGATAAATTCTATTTATCGTTACCTTCTGACAGGTAATGTCATAGTCTTACATAGAAGGGCTTTCAGATTATGTAATTTCATTCCAGAAACAGATGGGACCCACAGGACTGGGTCTAGCACAGTAAAAATCAAGTCTATCCAAAAGAGTGTGTGTGCTACAGGCTGTGGTATGTGACAGTGTATAAACAAATTTTCTAATCTGTATTTCCTTGAGAATTATATCAAACCAAAGCTGACTTTAGGCTTTTACACATATAAAAAGTTTTGGAGGAAAAATATAAATTTTTATATGGGTAGATTCTCTGTTTTTATAATCAAAATATTCATAACTATCCATGCAATTATTACACTGGCTAATACTGCTTTTCTGCTATGCAAGCAGCTGTACAAGGTCCTTGCTGATTACACCTAGGACCTCTCAGAATATTTTGAAACCTTCTCAGATCTACAGGCACAAAGAATACATGATACTATAAATAAAACGAACTCATGTGTTTTTAGTATGCCTATGAGCATCCTAAACAGTGAGGATACAATTCTCTTTTTTTAAAAAGGATTAATTTATTGATGATATTGCTACCTGCTCCTGGACTACTTTGGGCCAATGTGAGGGTTATATATTGCACAATGTTTTATGCTATGCAGGAGTTTCTTGAGAATACAGCAAGGTTCTCATTTCTTTAGGATATTCTAATTTTTTTTCCTCACAAAACAAAGTCTTTACATTTATATATTTGACAGTTAGTACTGGTGCTGTTTGAGCAACCAAACTTCAACAACTAATTACTGCACTTAGACTTGCCAGTAAGGTGATTGAACATAAGTTTAATAAGCATATTAGTTCGTTTATCAGGAGAAAGCAGAAATGTGGGCAGATTTACTGGAAAATTAGTGAACTTAGATATGACATTGTGGGAAGAACAAGGGCAATGTTATGTGCACTAAGTCACTATAAAAAATCATTTCAAGAGTCTTCGCACAGACAGGGTATAGTAATGAATAGTGAAGGATAGCTGACATAATCAAACAGATAGTATCCAAGGGTCCAACAGAGCAATAAGGATTTCTGCTGTAATGCCTCCAGTGAGAGCATTTTGATTGGTATTGAGTCGTGCAATTGATTGGTCTTCAGGAGCAAACTGCCCAGAGTTCATGTATTGCTGAAATTAAGGCAAGGTTTCTCTTCATTGATTAGATTAGGGGAAAAGCAGTTGGGAAGAATAATGAGAATTAATGCTACAGCTGAGCATCAGCAACATCATAAATAATGCAATCAATAAATCACTGTGTCAGATGAAGACCACTTGAGACACCAGAACTTGAAATACTAATTTGATGGTTGAAAGGTATGGAGGAACACTCTCAAAAGCAAGAAGAGTGGCAAAGGTAGATAGATCCAGAACTGTCTACAAGTACAGAAGGCATACAAGTTATACCAGGGTCCAGCTCAAGCTGAACAGGACGCTTCCATGGATATCAGATACATGGTATATTTATGTCAGATGCAGAGTTCCAGAGAAATTAATATAGAAATAATAGTAGGTAAACCTCTGATATGGAAAAACTGTTAACCTTATACTGTTAGATATGCACACTATCTAACAACACTGATGGTATTAGCCTTCTGTCTGCATTGTATGAGAGCCGTAGCATTACTGGCAGCACTGGAATCAGTAGGAGATCTGCCATTAACTAACACCAAGTTAACACTTGCAGTCTGATTCTGTATTAAATCAGTTACCATAGATATACATTCAGCAGTCAGGCTGTTTATATAAGCAGAACTAGCAATCTGAACAAATGCAAAGCAATAGGTCATTAGAAATCACAGAATCACAGAATGGTTTGGGTTGGAGGAACCTTAAAAAACTCACTAGTTCCACATCCCCTGCCATGGGCAGGGACACCTTGAACTAGACCAGGTTGCTCAAAGCCCGGTCCAACCTGGCCTTGAACACTTCTAGAGATGGGGCATCCCGAACTCGTCTAGACAAACTGTTCCAGTGCCTCACAGTAAATAAATTCTTCCTAATATCTATTCTAAACCTACCTACCACCTTTCAGTTTGAATCCATTCCCCCTTGCCCTGTCACTACCTGTCCTTGGAAAAAAATCCCTCTCCATTTCTCTTGTAGCCCCCCTTTTGGTACTGGAAGGCTGCTATAAGATCTCAAAACCTTCTCTTCTCCAGGCTGAACAGTCCCAACTCTCACCCTGTCCTTGTAGAAAAGGTGCTCCAGCCAAAAAAGCAAAACCAGAAGCAAAAGAATCTTCTCACCTCCTCCAAAGCGAGCAAGCAAACAAATCAAAAAGAGCAGCGTGTTGTAGTCGTCACAGTATGGATTTGACTTTGTTACTGATAAGAGAATGTGGACTTAGATCACAAGGAAGTGCAGGTGCCTAACCTTTACCCAGTGAAGAACTTCAATGATTTTAGAGATCTGAGACAAGTAAGTGTTTAATTAGACATTTGACATCATTCTGTTGTGATTTTCTAAACCAATAACGTAAGCAAACTACAGATTCCATCATCACAGCTCAGTGAAAGTAGGACAAGCAAAAAGATATAGGACAAGACTTGTTTTCACATACAGTGAGCAGGCTTAGAGATAATGCAGTGTGTAACAACTGTGTGATAACTTTCCTATGTGATAGCTGCTCCTACAGTAATTCCTGTATTGCTTGTTCTGCATTATCTAAACTAAAGCCTGGAAATCCCCACAATTCAGGACTGTTTCAGTCCTAACATTGCTGTAGGAAGGTAAGACTGAAGTTTTTGGTGGAAATCTTAGGCACTATTCTTATAAAAACCCATTATATCTAGCTCTTTAAAAATGCTTGTTTATTAAAAATGTGAATGATTAGTATTTTGGACTGGGCAGACTCTAAAGTGATTCATAATGTGTATAAAATGATAATTGACAGAGAAATGAAGAAGACCACAGGGAAGAAGTAGAAGAATAAATGTCAGGAACAATGATGAGACTGTAGAATGTTAATACAAATGCAAAGAGGGAAATATTAACAGAAAAATGAAACATTGTGTTCTGAAATACTTAACTGAATGATAGTCTTAATGAAAGAAAAAACAGATTTATTAAAAATCTTCCAACTTTACAATTCTGTTATTAATCAAATTAATCATCGCTGCTATGCAACAAATATGAGGGCACAGCCAGGGCCACATATTCCCCTTCTGCTACAGCTTCCTTCAGACTGCAGGTGCAGCTCATGCGATCTATGCAACCTCTGCATAAGCTTGAAGTCAGGGGGTGGAGAAGGCCAGTGTGTGGATTCAGCCCATGTCCATGTAGGAGGGAGAGGAAGTGAAAGGAGGTGGCTGTAGCAAACAGCTTCACTGGCATTAGATTGCATGGGGAGGAGGTGGGGAGACAGGATACTGCTCCTGGGTGCTGGTGAAGCAGTGTGTAACCCCAGGGATAAAGCTCAGTCTTTTCTTGTAGGTTATAGATAAACACACACACTTAGGGTCTGAGCCTCATTTTCAAAGCAAAGGAATTTGGGGAGAAAAGGGTTTTCCCAACAATCATGTTTTCTACATTGTTCACTTTAAAAGAGTTGCTACCAGACAAGATTGTTTGGAATCATTTGGAAGGAAATGTGAATTTTGGGAAAATTTTAGTTCTCCACAGGGGAAAACAGAATTATTTTGCAAAATTCCTACCTTATTCTGTTGTGTTAGGTATGATTTGTTACTATTCAGGGTCTACATTTGTTTATTCTTGGCTGATATCTTTGGCTGGAGTGCACCTCCTAGGATCACTCTCATCTTTATTTTCTAATACAGCCTGCAGGGGACATGTCAGAACTGTTAAGAAAAGCCCAGAATTCAAGCTTCAGCTAATATGAAATAATTCAGTAGCTAGGCAGGTATGATATAATATTAAAATGAATGTAAAGGAAGTATTCTGCTGAAGGGCATTTAAAAAAAAAAGGAAAGGTTCTTTGGGTAAAGACAGTATACATGTCACAAAGACATGTCATTGCTAATAACATTGTTTTCAGGAGCTTTCTTTATTTTTGTTTGTTTCTTTTTTGTTTCCTTGTGTAGTAGGACAAAACCTACAATATATAGTGAAATCTGTGACATGTTCTGAAGAATGCAGTTTTGAGATTAGTTTGCTGCGTTGCTCAGATATGAACACAGACACAGGCACAAACACACTTTTGTACCTCTTAATGCTGTAGCTCTGGGAAAACTATGTTATTCAGAATAGACTCTTGGGTGATAGGGTAGAAAATGGGTATATACTACTGTAATTGAGAGTTGATTACCCTGAATTGTGGAGTAAGGGAAGAAACGATTATTTTTCCAACTAGCCTCCCAAAGCTATTTCTTCCCTCTTAAGCACACACTAATTTTTGGCAGAGATTTTCATGAGGTCTTTTAGAAAATCCTTGTGGCATACAATTTTAGCTTCCAATTTGATTTGATTTGATTTTCTGTTTGATTTTCCTCTGCCAGGGTTTACCTATGAATTAGAGGGATCACAAGAAGTCTTCTCAGGTCCTGACATTTGTTTGTTTGGTTGGTTGGTTTGGTTTTTACTTGTTTGATTTTTTGTTTATTTATTTTTGTTTGTGTCCTTTACTTTCAGGGTTAAACCCTTACAGAAAGTGCAAAGGTTCATCTAGGTACATCCATATGTATGGTATTAAAGACTTACATATACCCACAGACACAGAGTAAAATTTGTTTTGTCAGAAGAGGTGGTAATGAAGCAGCCATATGGATTCATGTACTGCTATGTGGTAGTGTGCACTGGGCCAACATATTTAAAATTAGAGAAATTATTTATGTACTCGTATATACTTGAAATGGATATACATTGACATGCAAATGGGGATCTAAGCCAGCTGAGTGACTGGAAGCTAAGGAAAATAATTTTTCATTCACAGTGATTTGCACCATATTTTATAGGCTTAATTTTAAGCATTTTCCAAACATTTCAATGTTTTACAAATACTTCTCTACAGGTTTTTACTGGGATATAATCAGTTTTGTTCACAGTAGCTTGTAGGGTGTTATGTTTTGGATTTGTGAGCAAAATGGTGTTGGAAGCACACCAATGTTGTTACAGTTTTACTTTACGTATTAAACTGTCTTTAATTCAACCCAGGGAATTCTGCACTTTTACCCTACCGATTCTCTCCTCCATCCTACTGCAGGGAGCAAGCAAGTGGCTGCACAGGGCTTGGTGGCCTACCAGGGTTAAACCATGTCAACTTTGTAAATAGCTTGTGGTATTTACTAGGTTGGTAGAACTAAATAAACTAAATCAGTGTTTCAGAATAAATGCAGTAGTACTTTGACTTGTAAACAATGCAGTCAAGACATTCACCACTGCTTCTAAGAGGCAAAGAGAAAAGTTATCCTTTCTTATTATTTAACAGATAAGCTAAATAATGCAAAGTTCTTGCTCACATTTACTTTTTCCTCTCTAAAATGCACGTCTTTTAAAAATGTACATGCAAAAAAACTAAATTGGCAGAACTGTCTTTGCTTTGACACTTGAAATTCCACTATCTTGTTGGAAGGAGTTGGTGATTTAAGTGCATTGCAGCATTTGTTCATACAGATTTCTTTGTCTTTCTGTCTGAACAACTGTATTAACTATTAACTCTATATTAACTATAGTGCCACAACTACCTTCACCTACTGGAAACAAAAATATATGCAGGAGAATACTACAAGCTTGAAAATACCTTCATTGTGGTTATTTTTTTATTATTGTTTTTTTAACGTGTGCTTTTTCAATGGTATTTTTGAAGCGTGTAAGTTTTGTGGTGTGGTGAAAAAATTGCAAATTCCAGTTTACGCAAAGGGAATAAAAGGTGAAAGATTTGAGAATAGAACTCTGTTTAATTCTGTTTTCTCAGCTAGTGAGTTTCTGTAAGTTAATGGTTGGCATATTGAGTTGATCTTAAAATGGACTGCAGACTATTTTTATATCCTGCTGGCAGTATTACCAATAGAGGTCTAGTATGCCTGCTGCAATATTATTCAGTGTTAAAGTGTGAGCAAATACTTGCATAACTGTGATATGAAGTTTGGGGGTTAGGTTTCTATCCATGCAGCAAATGCTATTGTGGTAAAAATGACAGCTTTTCCATGTTTGCAGATTTTTGCGATTGCTCTGTTCTTCTTATCCATATGTAAATATTATGAATGCCAAGCGGGATTAACTGAGAAGGGAGTTAGAACTGGATGGAAGCCCGATTACCTGATGCTCCCATGAAGTTAAGACAACAAAATCAAACCAGGAAAAGGTTTTCCACTTAGAGGGTGGTTGAGCACTGGAATAGGCTCCCTAGAGAAGTGGTCTGAGTGCTAAGTCCATCTTGGGTTCAAAGAGCTTTGGACAATGCTCTCAGACACGTGGTGTGATTCTTGGGCTGTCCTATGCAGGGCTAAGGGTTGGACTTGATGATCCTTGTGAGTCCCTTCCAGCTCAGCATGTTCCATGATTCTATGAAACCCAATCAACAAGTAAAAGGCTCAACACAGTGTTTCACATTAATTTCTTTGGTTAGGCTCTTTCTTTTATACTACCTTTTGGGTATACAGTTAGTGATTTTTGATGAACAGCTATACCTCATAAACTCAAGAGATTATTGATCAGTACTAGGTCTGCCTGAAAACTAATATGCATAAGTGACAGTGAAAACCTTGCTTATGGGCAGCATGCTGGAACAAAAACATGTTTGCTTCTTCTGTTAAGAAGAACTTAACCTCTTAACTTCTGTTAAGGTGTTCTTCAGACTCTTGTCAATGTATAATATATTGCCTTAAGTAAGCTGTAATTCATTAGGAAAGCATTTAAGTAAGTGTCTTGACTACAGACAGTCCTAGTAATTTCATAGTTTCCACTGAATCACTTGACGCCTTTAACATTTGGGAATATGTCTCCTAATTACATGCTAAACTAGAAAATTTATTAACACATTTTTAAAGGAGACCGGAGTCAACATTCTCACCTTCTAAAAAAATCTAAATCCCATATTTTCTTATTAATTTAAAATTATATTGATGTCACTAAATAAGACAGATTAAACATAGCTAGTTTAAACTTTTGGATAATATATAGTATTTGATGTCATGGCTGTTAGAACTCCTAATGTAAGTATTTTCTTTTTGCATGAGCTGGTACCTGTAGAATTCTCACTTTTGTATCAGACAGCTAACATTTTCAAGACACAGTGTGGGCAGACATCCACATGCAGCAAATACTATGTGCCCTCTTAAAGCAGGTACCTACTAGGTAAGAAAGGGTTGTCCCCCTGGAAACTGCAGGAGTCTGATGAAGCTTTTGGTATCCCTCTTATCCCCTGCATTTTTTCCTACTGTCTCCAATGCACTAATCTATTTCTCAGAATTACCCCTCATGCACCTACAGCAAGGTGGATTGATTTTCAGTGAGCTCATGTGTCATCCTCCCATTAGCACTAAGGGCATCATTCTGTGAATCAGACTGGCAGCTGTAATCTACGCAGATTGCTGGTCCCTGCCTTTTCTAGGAAACAACTATGCTGAGGCACGTGGAAAATGAGGTGAAGTCAGCAAGCATGACTTCATTAAGGGCAAATCATGTTTGACAAATTTGGTGGCCATGTATGACAGGACTGCAGCGTTGGTGGATGAAAGAAGACCAATGGGTGTCATTTACCTTGACTTGTGCAAAGCATTTGGTGCTGTCCTGCACAAACCTTGTCTCTAAACTGGGAGAACATGGGTTTGATGGATGGATCAGTTGTTACATAAGGAATTAGCTGGATGCTTGCATTCAAAGAGTTGCAGTAAATGCCTCAATGTCCAAGTGGAGAGTAGTGATAAGTGGTGTTCCTCAGGGATCAGTATTGGGACTGGTGCTGTTTAACACATTTGTAGGTGACATGTACAGTGGATATGAGTCCACCTTCAGCCAGCTTGCTGACAACACCAAGCTGTGTGGTGTGGTTGACACACTGGAGGGAAGGGATGCCATCCAGAGGGATCTTGACAGGCTTGAGAGGTGGGCTTGTGTGAACCTCATAAAGTTCAACAAGGCCAAGTGCAAGATCCTGCACCTGGGTCGGGGCAATTCCAAGCACGAATGCAGGCTGGGCAGAGAATGGGTTGAGAGCAGCCCTGAGAAGAGGGACTTGGGGATGTTGAGCAAGAAGTTCATTATGAGCTGGCAGTGTGCACTTGCAGGTCAGAAAACCAACCTTAGCCTGGCCTGCACCAAAAGAAGTGTGACCAGCAGGTTGAGGAGTGTAATTCTGCCCACTGTCATGAGACCCTGCCTGCAGTACTGCATTCAGCTCTGGAACCTCCACCATAAGAAGGACATGGACCTGTTGGACAGAGCGCAGAGGAGGTCATGAAGATGATCAGAGGACTGGAGCACCTCTCCCCTGAGGGCAGGCTGAGAGAGCTGGGTTTGTTCAGCCTGGAGAGGAGAAGGCTGCTGGGAGACATTTCAACAGTGTTCCACTACCTAAAGAGGGCTACAAGAGAGTTGGAGCGAGACTTTTGGCAAAGGCGTGTAGAGATAGGACAAGGAGTGTCCTTGGCTTTAAAATGAGAGAGGGTAAATTGAGATTATTAGATATTAGGAAGAAATTCTTTACAATGGGGGTGGTGAGGTACTAGAACTTGTTGTCCAGAGAAGCTGTGAATGTCCCATGCCTGGAAGTATTCAAGGCCAGGCTGGATTGGGCTCTGATCAACTTGGTCTGTAAGAAAATGTTCCTGTCTATTGCCAGGGGATGGAACTAGATAATTCTCCCAGCTGGAAAAGCTGATATAAAGTGTTTCGAGGCTTACCTATTTATACTTTATATTCTCATGGCTGTCTTTAGAGCCTAAAAGCCATCCTCATTGATAAAGGACATGCCTGATTAAAATATGTTAGAAGAAATACATGGAATACTATGTAGAGGAAATATATGATGGGATGTCTATTAAAACAGTATTCCTTTTAGGCTCTACATTGGAATGTTTTTAGACAAAGTTAAATGTATAAGTGAACACTTTTGACTAGGTTTGCATATTTTCGTCCTCTGGGCACGCTCACTCTTAATGGGTTAATTCACTGCCTGAAAAGCAATTGCTCAGCTGACAGCCTTCTACACAGACTAAAGTTCAGAGCAGCATTTCAGGTCAGAACTGCTAATAGGTCAGATCCAGGGAGAGATTTTAGTCAATAGAACTTCTTGGGAAGAGACCTTCAGCCATACTTTTCCTTCAGGGAAAACACCCATCAGTTCTTACTGTTTGGGAAGGACGTACCCAGTCTGTCATTCATGCCAATGCTTCTCACACTGAACTAACTGCTGTTCCGTCTTGTCATTCTCTTCATGAATCTCCGCTCTTTCTTTTCATTTCACAAGAAAGCCTTTTTATTTTTTTTTCTCTTTATCCTCAGTGGGTTTGAGCTCTTCCATGCTGTTACAGCTTCAGTCCCTGAGCCCTTAGAAGAATAGCTGCAGCTGCTCTGGAGTATTTGCTCTACTCCTCTGCATCCATGACAGGGACACAAACGGAGGAGACTTGTTACTGAGGTACTACAGTTCCTATATCCTCATCTTGCTGACAAAAAAACCCCAACAACAACCAACCAAACAAAAAAACCCCCCACGAAACAAACATCCTTTCACCTAACTTGTGGATATTTGAGTTAACAAAACACCAGTAGAAATGTCCCTAGCCTACAGAAAGATTGTGGGAGCACATCTTGGAAGAGCAACCCCTTTAGCTGCTATAAGTAGATGCAACCAAGTTTGTGAATCAGAGCTCACAGTTTCATTTTCTAACACTTGCCTGTAATTACACTACATTACCCAACAATATAATTACATTACATTATAATTTTTCTTGCATTCTTTTCCCTTCTTCTTCTGTCTGTTACCTTCAGTTTCTGTGTTTGTCCACTTCTGAACATAACACTTCAAGACAGGCACCAAACCTTTTTATTCCTAGGGAAGGCTCTGCAAACTTCCAGCATTATAAAAATGATTTCTCCTCTCCTTAACTTGATGTGTCTACTTATTCACAGGGGTATTTCAGTGCCAGTGATACAGATTATTTCAATTAGAATATTTCAGTTTGTATTGTTACAAGCACCTATTATACTTATGGTATCCATAAATGTTTTAGAACTTCATAAAACTTAGCATAGTTATTATCATAAAACTAATTTGAGGGAGGGAAATGTTTTTTCCCCTGTCAGAACAGAGTGGAGCACCAGTTAAATCCCACTTATCATGCATATTGAGTTAAATGTCTTATGGACCGGATTTGGATTTTCGCAGACATCTAGGCAACAGTGAGCACTCGATGCACAGAGTTAGTTGTAAGTTAAGGTGGATGTATCTGAACTGTAACCACCGAGTTTTGCAGAACTCTGTAACAACTCTGAGAACTAAACTTTTGTTGATTTTAGGCTAGATTGCTGAGCAATATTTGAGGGGTCTTCTTAAAGTTTGAATTTTTAAAACATAGAATCTTTATCATGGAAAATACTATCATTGTATAAGGAATATTGTAAGACTTGGGGAAAGATGTAGGTTTCTCACCTCAAGATCATTAATCTACATATACTGCATCACTTTGCATCCATTTGTTTGGCATTCATAAGTGTCAGTGCATTTAAAAACCATTTTTATGTATTTCCAAGAAGTGCGTAGCTATTAAGAAACCACTTTGCATCAGTGTGCATGGGTACCCAGTATTTCCTCCTGAGCATATTGAAGTGCTTGAAAAAATCCCAATTTGTTAAATCAATAGAGACACTGTCCATGAAAACAAACATTAAAGGCACTGCACTATTTGACTATTTGCACACTATGTGCCTCACTGAGGGATGCAAAGGCACATCTGACCTTGAAACTCTTTTGTTTAACATTCTTGTTTTAACATTCTAAGGTCAGATTGTCCCTGCTATGCAAATCTCCTTCTCTTAAATAACCCTAAAACATTTTTCTGGTCATAATCTTGGATAAGTCACAATATGCCTGAATTTTGAAAAATTCACTCATTTTTCTTAACAATTCTAGAGCTTAACCTCTCCCACATGTCACTGAATTCTTGAAGCTTTTCCAGTTCCAGGGAGCTCTGACATTCTCACTTGCTCTGCCATCAAAGAAAGCAAAATTTGCATGCAAATATTAGGTTATAATGATAACTAATAATACATTACCACTTAAGCTTTCTCTATACCAGAGTTTTAGATTTATTATCAAGAAATATCTTATTTTTGCATTATTTTTCTTACATTCATTAATGGCCCTCTTCATAGATGAGGAAACTGCAGGGCTAGGTGCTTGTGTGTATTATTGCTTCTCTTTCTAGTATTGTCACTCCAAATCAAGATCGGAGTAGTATTCAAACTACTTGTTTTACCTGGGACACTGCAAGCAATACAACCCTGCAGGAAGTATATCATTGAATTACTATCAACTTATCAACTATTAAATTACTATATATATTTTTTTGTTTAGAATATCAATCTTCTATTTTGTAATTGTATAATGTCTATCAAACTTTTAAAAATACAAATAGGTGGCATAAACATTTATAGTACAGTATTGGAATATTTTAAAATTCATTTTGGGTATGATAAGTTATTTCACATGTATGATAAATTCCTAGATTTGTCAGCCTCTACATCAGAGTCTCAAAATAAAAGGTGATAACTTAGGCTACAGTATTGCTATAAAGTAGCTTATGAGTAATACAAGACAAAGAATACAGAAAGTGAGTGTATTTTGATAAGCAGAAGTAGCAGGCCCTTAGATGTGGTGAAAGGAAAGATAGAGAGAAAAAAGAAAGCTATGGGAGAAACATGGTATTGAAGAACCTGCATGATTCACCTGAATTTTATGACAGCTATTTGGATTTTAACAGGTTGCTTATGGTTGCCCAGAATGGAATCTGTGTTTTTTATGAGCAGTAGCAACATCATTCCAGTTTCACTAAACACTTTCCAGCACACTAAACAATTCCCACCTTCAAATTTAGATGGGTACATATGCTAATTCATAACCATTTAAGTACACAGCAGTAATGAGTTTCCTGCTAGGTTAATTTGTGTCATATTCAGTGTAAACACTTGATATCTGCTGGTAATCATTGTATAAAAGCCTGAACCAACAGCATGATATTTCTCAGGAAAGTTCTTTAATTATCTGGGGGAAAGATGATCATTAACACCTTATTTGGTGTTTCCTTGAAGCAAGAAGAACACAGGCTTAAAAAAAAAGAAGAAAGTAAAAGCAGTTCAAGAACAGGTCTATTGCAGTATCATTAACCATGTGCCAGAAAGAGTCTTTAATAACACGGTGTGAGCTGTCTGAGACAGCTGGTTGAGCATCTAGATTGCACTGGCATTGCTTATTACCTTGAATGTATCATATAGTAAGAGATAAGGCAAACATATTTGAGTCACTTTTTTAGACTTAAAACTTATTTCTAATAGATTTAAAACCTATCACCTAAATCTGGATGAAAGCACTCTGTGAAAACGTTTTTGCAGTTTAAATGGTTGCATATGTTTTCAGTGTTTGTAGATTGATGATATTCTCTTCAGACTTGGCTTTTCCCCATTGAATGTGGTGAACATTTTCCTGTTGATTTTAACTGGAAAATACCAGACTTTCTAGCACAACTGCCCCTGCGGAGCACTTGACTGAAAACAATTAAATACTGGGAATTCTGTTAGAAGGTTATGTTGAGAATATTGGGGGTTTCTATCTTAAGAGACACACAATGCTTTAAACTGGAGAACACATAAAACACATTTGAGAGACTATTTCAGTAATGTTGTTATTGATATTTTGTTGTAAAATACTATGGTTTACAATGGATTGTTATTGTCTGTGAGGCAAGTAGGTAGTGAAAGATTGCAATTCTGTCATTCCCCATTCAGTTTAAGGTAGAAAACCTGAACACAACTGTATTATACCACTTGTAGAGAAAAACATTGAAAAACCCTTCTGTAATGCTTAAATAATTTTAAATGCCTGTAGTTGAAGCATTTAGTTTTAAATTTGCTTTTGAAGAATGGGAATGTCATTCCTTGATAGAAGGGATTTCCCAGAATTTCTCAGAGCACCATTTGCATTTAGTCATGCAGAAGTGATAAAACTGTCATCCAGTCTCAGAGCAGAGAGTGAACATTTTGCAAAGGAAATGAGAGGCAGGAAAGTACTTGCTAAGAAGAAAAGAAATAGGAGTCCATTGTGGTAGAACAGAGGGTGCATAGACAAAAGAGAACAGGAAAAGGAAAATTGTTAAACTATATTAGTTAAGGAACAGTGATTTATATCTGTGATCTTCCCAGCACTTAATCAGAAGTCATAAATGATGCTATAAAGGTGCATTGACAGACACAGGTCCATCTCAGAAGTTGGTAGACTGATGACATTAATCCCTTATGGTATCCAGGGGAGATACGGTCCTTTTGGTGGTTTACTTTCTCCATATAGAAAGCAAAGAAATATTGGAGGATGTTGAAAAGCCATCATCCTCACCATCTGAGAGAAGAAATGAGAAAATCAGACTGCAGAAATTACACTGTAATGTTTTTGTTGACAGTTGCCTGAGAAAATCTTGGTCAGATTTCTTATTGATTGCTTTGCATGCCATGTCATCTCTTGTGTTCTGCCTGATGTACATGCTGTGACTTAGAACCAGTGATGTGCATATGAAGTGTTACTTGGTATCTTGTCAGCAGCTGAAAAATGTAGGCAACATGTTGACAAAAACACCCAGCACTGTGGGCAGACCTAGCTAAGAGCATGAAAGTGCCCAAGGGGCCTTACTGGCATCTTGAACTTGTTCCTTGAAATTGTGATGCTTTGCTGGGTGTAATATATCGAGGTTAGAAAGCACTTAAAAGCTAGTGTAGCTTGTTGTATGAAAGAATGAGTATATTGTTTAGGAGACTAGATGCACAGACACCTGGGAAATTGATTTCAGCAGCTGGAAGACTGCCTGTAGAGTTGTGTAAAGCATTTGGAATAGAAGTAACTAAATTCCAGAAGGAGGGTGAAGCTAATATTCAGTAAAGTCAAAAATATCAAGCGTGGCTAGCAGTAATTCCAATCTCCTTCCACTATCTACATAACCAATGGAGACACTACTCTCTTTGAACTCTTTTAGATCAAAGGATGAAGCCATTGACATTATTTTTCTTGGATTATGAAAGACAACAAGTCTGACAAAAAAAATCATGCATGTTATTTAGAGAATGGCTGAATGACGTTCAGGAGATATGGTGAGTGACTAGTAGGGAAAGCAAAGAAAATAGAAGTTTGAGTCCTAGAAAGCATCTGTTAGTGTATGTAACTTCTTCTAATTTGAGACTTCAGTGGAGAAACTTGTGGGAACAAGGGATGAGGAATATTTCCAGAGAAAAAAACGCAAGTCCAGATAGTAGAAAGGTAAATAAAAGCATCACAATAGAATCAGATGTATAGTTGCAGGTAATGACAAAATCCCCAGTGCATTTAGAGACTATTCCTTTCAGAAGGACAAAGAAAACAAATATGCAGGTCTGTCTGGTGTGTGGCAGTTGTACTTCTCAGCTGAAGATGTGTGTTGCCTAACAATTTTTTTTTTGTTTGATAACGGCCTGCTGGTGATGGATCCTTTGTAAATGCACCATTATGACATTGCAGGAGGTGTAGTTACAGCCTATAGGCAGTATCCCATCAGTATTCCAGTCATGAGTACTGTTGTGAAGGACCAGTAGCTTTGCACCTGGTAGTCTAGTTGAACTATCATGGAATACCTTTTGGGCAGCCTGCTAAAAATTAGGAACAATTTCTACCGGACCTTAGATACCTATGATGTAAAAAGCAATGTCTTATTAATGAAACAGAGAATTAAACACAGAACAAAGCTTATAAAAAGGTAGTTGTGAAACTGAAGCCTCCTCCATCATGGTTTTAGGGGAAAGTGTTCAGCTTCACCCTTGATTATTCTTGTCTTGATTACAGAACATTCTTTCAAGATTAACCTCAGGAATAGTGGGAATATTGATTTGAGTTGTACTGAACTCACATAAAGTTGGTGTGAGATATTACTCCAGATATGTCTGTTTAAATACAGTTTCCAAAAATTTCTAAATAAGTAGGCTTTCAACTCCACCTCACAGCCTATTTAAAGCTAATTATATTTCTCACTATTTGAACAGTGTAATTAATTTGGGGTTAGATATAGGGTATCATTATACCATAATGAAGACTATCCTATATTATAACCACACCATATTTTTTACTAAGAAGATGAAAGTACACAAGTTGATGTGGAAATAAATGTATAAAAACATAGAATTACAAAAAAAAAATTCAGATAATACATTTTCTATTGAAACTATAACAGTTGCCTGAGTTTATACGAGTTACAATACAGTATTTTTTCTGGGCTTGTTTTGAACAAACATACAAGCAAAGAAGCATTGGAAAGAGATGGATATTTCAAGCAGCACTTGCAAACATTTTTTTACCTCAAAATCAAGATTAAATTTGGTTGAAGAGTTATGCTGGTCTTTTCATATGTCATTTGAGGCAGCTTCTCTATCTTTAACAGCATAATCATAGATAGCAGCCAGAGTAGATGGGTACTCGGATATTCATTTTGGTTTCAAATTTAAGGCTAGATGTTTCTACTGAGGTACATATATGCTGTTCCACAGACATATCTATAATCTAAAGGAGGAGCGTTTGCTGCGAACTTCTCATTCTGCACCATCTGTCATTGCCTGCTTTCCTGTTGCAGAAGATACAATAAACCTTTTTTGCCCTGCATGAATTTCCTAGATATCTCTTACAGCCCTCCAACACCTCTTCATCTTAATAGTGCCTGCCAGTGGTTTTCACTGAAATTACAACTAGATATCAGTCAAATGCAACTGTAATTCCAAGATTTTCCCTTGTAACCTTCTGGCACTGTGGTTTTGGCAAGAATTCAACCTCTTAATTTGTATCATCTTGTATGACAAAATATAAAACCCAGACTTTTTTATTGACCTTGGTAGGATAGGGTAAGATACATGATTCTAAATGCTATTGTTATTGCTATTTTATATCTAGCTCTGAATTATTGCAACCACCATAAAAAATATCCATTCTGGTTCCTGGGATATTCAGGTGGTTTCTAATCCATAAGCAAGCTCTACTGAAACACAAGTAAGCCAACCAACAAACAAACCCTACTTGGGAACTTGGTTCTGCTCTTGCAGTATTCTCTTTTCCAAAATGCCCTGTACTCGTATGGAGTTCTGTGTAGGATCAGGTCTTACACCCACAACAGGACAAGGCAACAAATTCACATGTTGCCCACAGAAATGCCACAGCTTTCTCCTTCCTCCATCACAAAGGGAGATGAAACCCTGCAGAGGCAACAAAGCCAGGTAACCTGCCATCTGTGGAACACGCTGAGCCTCTGGATGGGCTTGTGACATGCGAGGGCAATGTACATAATTGTATGGTGTTTTATTAATTCTGGGCACTTTCTTTGTCTGGGGAAAATTTCTGGTTCTGGAAACTTTTGCAATGTTTGCATGGTGAGTAATCTGCAGTATAGTACTAGACCTCACACTGCACAGATGGCTTGATTTGGGAAGGACAACAACTCCTGGGTGTTTCTTACAGTGTTAATGGATGTCTAAATCTTGCACATCAGTGCAGCATAATAATTTGATAGTTCTGATATATATAGAAATATTCTGACCTCTCAAAGCTCAGCGTGCATCCTCCAGCAGCAAAGTGTCTGGGAATTCAACATTTTTAGGATCTCACTGAAAGCAAAAATTCTAATCTGTTCTGATGAAAAGTGTTTTTTTACAGGTATGTCCTTGCCATGTCCCAAATTGGTTTTCTCATTGTGTGACTACAGAATTAGGGAGAAGTGAGAGAAAAGCCTAAACCACCTTTTTCCAAGGATCCACAGTCAGTATTTAAAATTAATTTGATGACTGTCAGGTGCAATAGCAATAAAGCAGTAAGTTTCTTTCTCTACCTTTCATGTCACCACTTGAAAGTTGAGCTATCAAAGACAAAACGATAAAATAAGAAATCTTTAGTTGTTTAATTACAAGATACATGTTTTGGATTTTTTTTTTTGCTTGTCTGAATTATTTATTTTTTTCCCATAGGAAATGATTCACAGTTAGAAAATTAAAAAAAAGAAAAAAAAGAAAAAAGTTATAGGTGTCCAGAATGATTATTTCTTTTTTTCTAATATTAGAAATTATGTCTCTAAAATGTCCGGTATATATCGCTAACAAGTTCAGGGAAAAAAGTAACTTCCAGTTAAATAGAAGTTATATGCTTGAAACTACTGCTTCACGATATTTTTTGTATCAATAGTGATACATGTCTTGCAGGGAAAAAAAAAAGCAAAGGAGCATGATTTTATAATGGCACATCATGAGCTGGAATGCTTGTAACTCTGTGTTATTACCCTGCAGCTATGGAAAGCCCTGCCAATATGTGCTAAACAAGAGTAACACTAGTATTAGGGTCTCTGATTATTTCAGCATCTTCTACAAAAATTTCAAGGCAATTTCTACTTATAATGTAGTTTGCATATTTTTCTTCTCAAATCTGGTGATGCATCTATGTCAAAATACGTTTAGAGTGCAAGCCTGTCTGTGTTGCCTTTCAAAAACTGATCTATAAACTCTTGCCTTCACAGCGAGGCTACATACTATCAGGCTGTCAGTACCTGAAATGACTACAATAAATTGCAGAGAGTAATAGTCTTCCTTTTTCAAGGGGAAAAAAAAAAAAAAAAAAAAAAAAGACAGGTGAGTGTTAATTAAGTGTCAGGGAAGAATAACATTGGCCACACTTGAGCATTCCTCAGTCTACACTGTCTATAACTTTTGTACTTCCATCATTACATTCTGCATTATCAATCATCTTTGCTGCAGCTTTCTCTGTGGGATTAGTCAGGTGTCGTGCCAGCTCCTGAACACACACATCATGGGAAAACACTCTGGTGCTACGGGAATGCCAAAAGTTATTGGAAGCACGTAAAGAACCACCTCAATTAGGAGCATTTGCTGAACATTTGTAGATATATGTACATACAGTAGTAGTGAGCATTTACATAGATGTACATAAAATAGTCTTTAAGAATTCTTTTTTTTTTTTTTTTTAAAAGAACATCAGGGAGATCTTGAACAGTAGAATCATCTCTATGAAAGTAAGGTTTTCAGCAATAACATTTGTCGTCCAGCATTGGAAGAAAAAAATAATTGGCAAAGTAAGACTGTATTACAATAATTTTATTTTCAAATTAATCAAAATATTATTAAGAGTAGATCCTTAAAATTACATTTGATTGAACAGTCATTTTTACAGAGATCTAGCATACATTTCCAAGGAACAATACTAAAATTACCAGTTTAGCCTAAGGGTTAAAAGTTTTTTCTATTCATGTGTTGTTTTTTCTGTTTCTCTTTCAGACATTAACTGACCCATATTACATTTGTGAAATTGATATTCATAGTACACATCTTGCAGGAATTAATTAGAATAGTGAAACTTCTCCAGACATACTGAGTATTCTTGAGGTGAGAATACTCATAATACAGAGAATTATTTATTTAAAAATTCAAAACAGACCAAAACATTCAGCTGAGTGCTTAACTTGCAGATAGGACAAATAAACCAATATAAACATACTAATAATAGCTCTACATGCACATTTTGTATCACTCAAGTGTTATCAACACTTTTTTAAATGAATTTTTTCATTAAGAACTCTAAAAATGTTGTTTGAATACTAAATATGCCAATCTCACCCCCTGTGTAAGTCATCCCCAAACTGTTAATGAATCTGTGATGAATTTGTAGGAAGGCATCAAATGGAAATAATGGAAATAGGTGAGAAAAGTGGGATGTGGGAGGTGTGAGATAGCCATGAGATTTAAAACTGTGTCTCCTGTAGGAGAGATCACTGTGCATATCTTGCAGAGTATGCTAGCTACTAAAATAATTAGTAAAAGGGAATCTCCTCTGCTAGGTATTTTCTGAATGTGATACTGCATTTTCTTCTTATCTTTTTTTAATTTTTTTGTTGTTTGTCTGTTTTTAGTGATCCTCAAAATGCATTTCCTAAGAAACAATTTTGGAGGAGCTTGTTTTGGTGGAGGAAGAAGAATTCTAAGTGAATTTTTTTTTTTTTTTTGATTGGCAGACAAAAAATATGTTTGTGTAGTAAATCGAATTTTTTATATAGCTGGGCTCCTTCAGAGCTGTTCAGGGGATGGAAACAGACTGTGATTGATTTCATTAGTACCAACTTCTCAAGAATAAAGCTTGTAACACTGACTCTTTTGTAGGTGTACAGAACATGGAAAAACCCTTACTACATTGCCCCATTTTTCTCAGACTGGAGATTGCCATGGCCACAGCATATGAGTGCTTCACAATTGCTAATTAATTTCGTTTCACAGGACTCTTGAGATAGCATAATTTCCTTGTCCTCATTTTCTAGAAGTGGAAATGAAATACACAGGAATTAGGTGCTTTGTTCAAGGTCACAGAGGAAGTTGGGACAGAACTTGGAATAGAGCCTAGCTCAAAAATTGTTCCTTAACTAATATATCACTTCCCTCCCCCTGAGGTATCTATGCAAAGGTAGTCACAACACAGTTCTTGGTGAATCAAAACTCCTCCACAAATAGCAAGCAAACCTTGAAAAGTTTAGTTCCAGTAGGAGTATCATTACTTCTTAAGTACAGGAGATATTCTAGAAATGTTCTTTAAGAGTATTTTGAAATTTCTACCAAAACAAACAAAATCCAAATAGAATTATAAATTTTACTTTTTTTTTCCAGATACAGTGCTGTATTTTTACTATAATTTGTATCATTAATGGTTTTCTTTGGTCAAAGATTTAACCTCAATTCTGCTTTTTTCTGAAACAGTTACACTATCTTCCTTCAGAGTTTAAATGTGCCTTTCGAAAGCATTATTATCCCATTGAAAATTTACAGGCAGATTTGTAGTTGGTAGCTTCAAGGCCAAAAGAATTCAAAGTAGATTTCCATAGGAAAATAAAACCTTTTCACTGTCTTTGCTGTAGAACTGATTGTGTTTTGTATAGTAACTAGATCCCACAGTTCCCACTTTCCCCACTGAAGTAAAAGAGAAGAGAGTGTTGTAATGGCATCAGATTGCTTTTCAACAGCATCTAATTCCTTAAGCAATTTGGTTATCACGGAATAACTGGACTGAATACATGCATTCAAACTGAAGCTGAAGGCCCATTTGTAGTGGATGGAGATCTGCTGTGTTATAGTATAACAATAATCTGGTTCCTAAATACACAGTCTGAAATTTGAGATTGAAAAGTCTTGCTTTCATGTGAAAATCAAGTAAGATTAAATGAATGGAAATATTTTAATGTGTAAAATGTACTCATAGATGTACTATAAAGCCAGTAGCGTGGTCAGGATAACTTCTTCTGGCTACCTACAAAACAGCATGGGAAGTGACTCTTTTGGCTTGCTCATTCCCTGTTTTGCACCTCCAGAAACTACTGCAGTGGTTGGTTTAGACCCTTGTTTCCATCCAGCTACTAAGCAAGGGTCTAAAAATTGTGTATACTGTTATCAGTCATTTGAATCTGTAAATGCCTAAGTCTGCATGATAACTTATTAAAATCACTCTGTTACTGTTTGTTTATCTAATATGTCTCAAAAAAAATTACTGGCTGGTTTGTGGCATTACAGATACCTTACGTCTTGCCCAATGTCTTGTGAAAAGTGAAACAACTTTTGAAAAATACATTTTTTGCTGAAACTTTGTTTGGTAAAAGGTTAGGAAGTAAAACTTCATGATTTTAACCAGCAAGTACTCGTAGCTATATTTTTTAACAACTAATTACTCTAACCTTATTAGAGCCAATCTTTTATATTCTGTAACATATTTGGCCCCTAATCCCTTCATAGCTTCTATGTAGTGGTTTGTACAGTAAATGCTGTGTGCTGGACTCATCTTTGTATTTTGGAGTTTATTGAAAGAGAAAGGGCAGCCGCTGCAGGTCATATCTGATGGTAGATCTGTGTTGTCATAATAAGCCAGTTTCTCCTTAACTTACAGCAATGAAGTTCAGAGGCAGCCAGCTCTAGCAGCTGCTGAGCAGACTAAATATTGATTGGAAGGGAAAAATGAAGGAGATGGCTGACCTTTTATTCAGAGCCTGAAAAAAGTGTGGTCAGAATGATGCCCTTGCTAGTGCAGTGCCTTCCTACTTACCCTGCACAGCAGTGGGAGGCAGCCGCGCTTCCTTCCTTCCTCAGATCCTCCACTCCTGACTTCTGACATCAAGTCATTAACTTTGTTAGCCTTGCTCCTCCCTTGGTGGTTCCTAAAAGGAAAGGAAGAGGAATTCTTCTCAACTCAAGCCTCATCAAAGTCATGAGAGTCATTTTCAAGTGCAGTACATTTTTTATCTGTAAGTTACCTTAAAAAAGAAACACAACATAGTCGAACTAAAACTCCCTCAAGCCTACCTTTATTTTCAGCAATTAATGGGGGAAGTATTTACCATTCAAAAGGCTTTTGCTGTTTGGATTTCCTCCAGTTCAGAATCAGCTCTATCAAATTGGCCAGTGCAATTTATTATCTCCTCAGGGACATTCAGCTGTCCCAGCTAACCTTTCTCAGAATAGATCCAGCTGTGTCCTTCTGCAAAAAATCTTTCCACTCCCCTAAAAACGCAGTCATTGTAAGAATGTCCTCGACAGAACTATTAAAGATACCCTTAGGCCCAGCTCTGCATTAATGACCTATAAGCTCATGACTTCCATTTCAGCTGTATATATTTTGATGTGAGGGTTAAGAAGGATAGCACAGGTTAAAGCACAGCAGCAGGATCCCCAGGGAAAAAAAAAGTTCAATTATTCTGTAAATGGCAATTCAGAATTAATGGTCCAGGAAAATGACTTTGCAGAGAAGTTCAGCTCCCATGATTTTATTTGGAATTGACAGCACTCCGAAGACAGTCCATTACATGACAACAATGCCTTGCATTTTTCTTAGTATATTTAATCTATAGATCTTGAAACATTTCCATGTCTTGTCTCAATTTTGTAAGCGCTGGAGGTGAGAGATCTGGAAATGAGACAATGAGTTGAATCTACTTGTTTGGAGTGATGTATTCTGCTGTGGATACTATATGGAATGGGAACAGTGGTACCCTAAATCCTTGATATAGTATCAGTTTATTCTGTCAGGTACTTCAATGATTAAGGCATTGTGCTTTGACAATCTGTGGTGAAAAATTAAATTAATGTTTTCATTTGTCAGTGTTTTCAAGCAGTGCATTTTGCTTTAAATTGTGTAGAAATGCTGTATGAAAATATATACAAGAGAGGAAATAACTTAATTGAAAGAATTTATTAGAAAACAGGACAAGGGAAATTGGTCTACCCAAGGCATAAAAATGGTCTCACTTAATAGAAATATTAGTATAATATTATTTTGCACATTGAATGTAGTTACTCACATTTATATGAACAACTTCAAGAAAAGCAAGGAGGAAAAGCATTAAATTGTTACTTTCCTGTTTAAAAAGTCAATAAAACTCTTAAGTCCACCAGATTATTGTGTAGTTAAAAAAAAACCAAACAAAACTGAAACAAAACAAGAGTGAGAAAAGAAAAGAAAACAAACATTCCTAACTGGGCTGCTGGAGTGAAGGGTGGATTTTCCAGTGACAGAAGATGGAGTTATCACTTCAGGCTGTTTAAAAACACTCAGCTGAGCAGTGTGGCTCACAACAATTAATCTGTTTCAGGTATGTTTCGTCAGTCAAGCTATGACCTAAATTAGGCTTGCTACGTCTCAGGCTTTTACTCAGAAACTCATATCAGGTTGCTTTATGGTCATGACTTTAATCCTGCCTTGATGACTATAGTTCTTGAATGAAGATTTAGGCTTTTGTTTGTTTGTTTTTAAAGAACTGAAAAGTGAACAAAGATATGCTTAAAATCTGTTGCTGTTGTGTCTTTATTCTTCCTTGGAAGGAGAGTATTTTTTCTTGGGTGTTTATTTTTCAGGGTGTCCATTTTCAGTGATCTCTCCATAAATTTATGCACACTGCAGGCAGCTGCGTTACTAGAGAAGATGAAAAGGCTCATACTAGAGCAATTTATCCCCTTTACTGTTCAACTCTGAGGTAGGCAGTGAGATGTTGACCTATTGTTATTGTTTTGGTTTGACTCTTGGCAAAATGCCAACCACCTCCCAGTGTGACAGAGTTTCAGTTAAAAGAAGTCAGGAAAAAAACCCTTAAAACTGAAACTGGTATATATACATATATTTACACAAATTTACAGCATATATATATGTATAAACATAAAAGACAAACCAAAAATAACTTATTGGAACCTTTCCTCCCAACAACACATGGGTTCCACTGCCCAGAACCCCAGAGAAAACACACCCTAAAGAGAGGAAAAGAGCAACCCAAACAAAACAAAAGTATTTTACTTCCCTAAGAGCAAAACTGCTGTGGATATCTTGGCCAGGAGCA
>JAWWEU010000001.1:83553078-83590681 GCA_035583155.1 Acropternis orthonyx | reverse complement strand
TAACTGCCCAGGGGATGGTCCCCACTGAGACTTGAACTCAGGCCCTTGGGATTCAGAGTCCAGAGTGCTCTCCTTTATTTGCATACATACCTGTGTCCATAAGTTGCAACGGTTTCACTACACTGATGGAGCTTCAGTAGAAAAGTACGATTCAGGCATTTCAACATAATTTCTAGTAATTTTTTTCCCCAATACTTTTTTAAACAGACTTGCACCCTATTTGCACAAAAAAGGTGCAAAAGAGGTGAAAGATGGCCAGAAGTCTTTGTAATTTACATATGAAGTTGCTCTGCACTTGAAGAGCTGCTTTATGAGACACTGCCTGCTAACTGCACTGATTTAAAGGCGAAAATCCTTCTTCTCTTGGTCTGGCTCAGTTGTTAGGTGTTGGTCACCTCCAAGTGACCTGAAAGAGCAAGATTTTGGGACAGACTGACAAACCTGCACTGTAATCTCTGCTCTCTTGAGTTCTGCTAACGACATTACAAATCACATTCCTTGCATGAAACATAAATCAGAGGATTTTACAAAATCTAGATGAAAAACATTGATTGTACATTGTCTTAATATGTAGTAATATCTTTAGAAGTGCCTCTTTGCTTTCACAATTTTTATCAATATCTTTAGAAGTGCCTCTTTGCTTTCACAATTTTTATCTTAACTATTTTGTTAGCAATGCACATATCACCAAGGCTCCTGTGGAAAGATGACTGGAGTTAAACCAGAGAAAACTGGGAAGTTGTACTGACATAACAGAAGTTATAATGGTATGGAAATTATAGGATTGAAATGCAGTTGCTACTCCCTGGATGGAATGCAGTCAGCATGCCTGAAACTTACTCCATGATGACTCCCCACACACACAATATGCAACCTTAAGCACCTGCTAAGGGGGATGAAATGGAGGGTGGAGCAGAGTGGAGACACTGCAGCCAGACTGTTGGAATCCTTGCATGGAGGGGAACTTAATGGTACCTTGTAGCTGATAAACCACATAGCAGCTGTGAACCAAGTTGAACAGCCCTCTGATCTAGCAGGACTCTTCAGTGAAGGGTCCCAATAACAGGACACCAACAGACTGGTTGGACAAAAGGGTCTCGGCTTTCCTGGGGTGCTGGCAGACAAATCATACACGAAGGATTTGAGGAAACCTTCCCTTCTCAGGAGAGCTCTGAAAGAAGACATTATTTGTAATTTTAAGCCCATTAAGTGGGCAGGATCTTCCTCCAATATTTTCAAAAGTATCTCTGTCTAGCCACTTACTAACTAGGGTATGTAGGAAATCACTTTGGGAGGACTACTACATCGGGGATGTGAAATTTAGGAATAAGTAATATGCTTCTGTCAAGTAGACTATGAGCTGATGCAGAAATGCATATATTCACAACTAACACATTGGACCAGCACTTAGATTGCATTGTATAATACTGCATTATTGAGTATTTTGATATTTGTTTCACGTCATGTACAATGTTGCATTGACATGCTGCCTGCATTGTAAATATCATCAGCACAAAAGCTGTAGTGTTGTCAGCTTCTGTCAGAAAGGAGTGAGTGGAGCTTTTTCGTGCATTTTCATGCATACTGTTAAGAAGCAGCTTGTTTTACATTGTGTAGTATGTGCATTCTATGTTTCCACTAAAAATAATGAAAAATGCATTTGGTATCAAATAGTGAAATACAAAAATACAGCCATTAGGAACACCTGACAAAATGAATAAAAAATTTCAGAATTGATGTTGTGAAACAGGCCTCAGGGAAGAAGTCACT
This sequence comes from Acropternis orthonyx, assembly GCA_035583155.1. Lineage (NCBI taxonomy): Eukaryota > Metazoa > Chordata > Aves > Passeriformes > Rhinocryptidae > Acropternis > Acropternis orthonyx. The sequence goes on along the minus strand of JAWWEU010000001.1, from coordinate 83,588,911 downwards.
GCTCTGTTAAGAACCAATGCAGGTATATTATTAGTGTAGAATCTATTAAATTACAGTTCTTAAAAGCAGGGGGGAAAAAAAAAATAAACAAAAAACCAAAACCACAAAAATACAACACCCTTCCCCACACTGTTAAAAGATATATTCTTGTAAACACAGTTTGCTTATATTTTGAAGTGAAATGGGGAAAAAATGTGCAGGTCAAAGCCCCCTTATCTTTTGTAAAGCAATGAGATGCAATGTAATGATAATTTTTTGCCACCAGAGAGCTCTTATTGTATTGTACTAACAACTCTACTCAAATATTTATTCATGGATCCCGTAATTAATTCTCATGAAGTGAAAATACCTTCATATTTATATTCTCTCCTTTGCTTTGTTCCCTGCTCTACTGGCAATTCCCACAGGGTTATTTCCTGTCATCAAACTGCACTAAGGAAAAAAAAAGCTCTGTATAACTGACTGCATAGCCAGAAATAGCATTTCTAAAAGTCAGAAAAATTAATTTCTCAGACAAACTAGTTTACTTTCATATTTTTCCATAATACAGTTTAAAATGCCTATGTTTCTTACCGTGATATATTGTCAAAAGGTTCAAAACTGAAATTTGCAATATATTCAAAATACATGTTTTCTGGAAAGAAGAGGCAGCCAAACTTGAAAGTACTGATGAAGAAAGATTCTGCTGAAAAAAAGCAGGGAAAGTTTTTTTTCTGGATTTGGAGTTTGACTCCATTCAAGGCAGTATTAGTGATGCAGAGTCAAACTGTTCATGGACAAGACCCTGTTTCATCTAGGGCCTCATATATTTTCTTAATAATAATTTTGTCTATCAGCTTACACCTTTAAAAAATAAACTATACTACCTATGTATTTGTTTTAACAGTTGTGACATTCACATTCCTGCTTTAAGTTTCTGGAACCATGATACAAGGTTTCCTGTCTGGCATGGATGATGAAGTTATTTTTTGGTGTTTGAAGTTCAGTGGGCTTTATAGGAAACCCTCTGGTAGATCAACATTAACCTTTTCTTCTGCTGTTAACATTCAGACTCATACTTACCCAGTATTTCACTATTAGCCTTCATAGTTTCTATATTCGATTCTACTTCACCTTTCACACTGTCTATATCATATACAACCTGGGTGTTTAAAACTACAAAATGGGAAAAGCTGCACTTTACAGCTGGTTTTGCACAGGTGCGGACTTTTAGTCAAGATAATGGGATAGTAGACCAAGCATCTTAGGAGAGGCATTTTAATCTTTACAACCAACAATTGTTAAGATATTTTCACCCATGTAACTTAAAATACTGTTAAATTTTAATTTAATTTATTAAAAAAATTGTATTAAAATTCAGTAATAGTTTCCTTTGTTAGCCTGTTCCTCTGTCCAAATTTATTTGTGTATCCCCATATTCTATGTAACACTGGACAGATTCATCACATTTTCAAGTTGCTCCAGTCCCCTTGTGATTAATCTGAATTTTGTGGACCACATTTTTTAGGTTTCAAATGCAGTTACTGCTAAAACCAAAATAATCAGCCACAGATCCATATTCCAGTGTCCATATGGCTGGCAGAGTTTCTGGCAATTATGCTGCAAAGGTATTGTATCTATTTTATCAGTTAGACAACTGATCTGAGAAAAAAATAATCATAGATATCTAGCCTGAGTTTTCTTTCTACAGTACATCTATAATGAATAAATTTTTCTGATAACTTGAGTATTTTTAGTAAAAGCAATTAATAAGAAACATTTTGACATTCAGAGTATCCCCCACAATATGAAATACTTGCTATCAAATTTTTAGCTAAGGAAGGTGTGAGATTTTTCTGAAGTGTCTTTCTTCCTCATGGAAGCCTCCTCCCTAGAGCTTCCCTACTTTTGAAACCCTCCATTGCAATCCGTACCTCAAATATTAGCCTTAAGTCTTCTAAGGTGACCCATATCCTGGGCATAACCAGACACCTGACAGTTGTGAGCTCCATTCCTCATGTCCCTAACCAAGATCTTGAAACTAGTGGTGGCATTTGTCTGGTTGAAGTAAATGCTGAGGCATAAGGTGAACTTCCAATGAACCAGTGAAGAGACATAGACAGGTATATGGAGGCTAAATGATTAATTCAGACCTCCACATGTACCTTTTGGAGAACAAGATGGGTGACATAATCCTGTCCTGTCTCCCACTCTTGTGGTCCCTCCTCTCACACTTCCCTCCCACGGTTTTTGTCCCTTCCCATATCGTATATGCACAGGGAGGGGTGATAAAGAGGATAAATACCATACCATGTGGTTGGAAGGAGCTTTCCCACATCCCAAAACTTTGTCTCTGTGTGGGTTGTGATATCCCTCAGAGCTGACAGTGTGTTTCCCAGGCTGAAGAAACTAGTACAGCAATATCGATTGCCATTTCTTTGAAGTCTGCATTAATTGTAGAATAAGCTAGCTAAACTCTCAGGGAGTCTGGATTTGCTTTTGTATTCCTGAACAATCTCCATGAATCATGTGGACATCTGCTGTAGTTATTTAAGAAACAGGTAGTATCTACTCTCTTTTCCTTAATTCCAGTGTCTAGCAGGATTTTGCACATGGGACTTTCAGTAACCCACTCACAGATTACTTGGCTCTTAAGGTGATTTGTCAGTTGGATTTATCCTCTTTGAATTGAAATGGGTTGCTTGGCTTCTGCATTTTCACTTCTGCTAGTAGGAAGAGTTGGGTAGAACTTACAGAATAACATTCCTGATCTCCAAAACACTCAGTGTTGGTGTTATATAAGGTGATGTTTAGTCTTAGGGGTGATGGCTAGAAGTCATCCTCATAGTGACAGCATTTTTGGTACTCTCTAAACCATATTTGTTATTAGCAAATTAAAAAATATTTAATATGAGATATTTCTTTATCTCTCTTCCTATCATACCCATCAATGTTGTGTATACTGTGAGAGAACTTTAGTGAAATATTTCCATCACATGTTTAATTTTGAATTGCTTGGCTCCATAGAACAATAAGGGTCAGGCAAGGCGTGCCGAGCCATCAGTGATTTCATTGTCTTGGTGAGGGCTTAACTGTTTGGCTATCCAGAGAAATGACACACTGTCTAGTAGGTCTAGCACTGGCAGGTTCAAGACTATCATCATTCACCAGGTCTGCCTGTGTGGTTGGTATTCTCCAGAAAATCCTCCAGCTCCCTCAAAGGAGGATCTGAAATCATGGTATTTCAACCTGCAGCTAAATCAAGATCACACCTTCAGCCAAGCTTTTGATTTCATTTGCAGTTCAGTTCTTCTTCACTTTCAGCTGGAGATGTGAGTGGAGAAACAGCTCAACACAGGGTGCAGTTGCCTAAATCCTGGGCTGCTTTGGGGTACATGGAGGTCTGCGGCACAGGCGATAGTGCAGCAGCTGTGCCGCAAGCAATTCTCACACTGATTTAAAGCTGTGTGAGCTACAGTCACACTTCAGGCTGCACTTGAGATTAGTCTTACAACCAGTATTTATGCATCATCAATGCAGCAAAAAGTAATCTGAGGATGAGTTGCAAATAGCAAAATTAGCAGCAGTTGAAAGCTTGGTATTTAATCGCAACAAATCAAACAAATTCCTCTCTAGTTCAAAAGAGTTCGGAAGATGAAAAAAAGATTGGGACAGATGAGATGAATTCTGAGTAGGACTTCATAGCCTAAATAAAAATGATAACTTTCCATTCAGATGATTTTTTAATTCATGATGTGTTTTCTGTTCCTGGCTAACTTTTCACAGTAAGTAAATTGACAATATGCATATTCAACTGATAGCATATTTCTGCAAATCAAAGATGAAAATCTGGCTGATTTTATAACAATTAAATGAAATTATTCGTCTAGTAAGGTCCTAAATTAGGTGGGAATGTCTAATTGTACTTGATGCATTATATGTAGAAATCTTTAATATTTCTTAATTTCAAAAGTATTACTTCAAGTGGTAGAAAAACTTAAATTACAGAAAGCATTTTTTGCTGGCAGTCTGATTCTTGCATCCATTTTCATCTGTTCAGTCAAAGCTTGGACTTGGTGATCTCAGAGGTCTTTTCCAACCTAATTGATTCTGTGATTCTCTATCAGAGATGAATTAGAGAAATAATTTTGACAGACTGTGTAGATGCAGAGGTTTGGTTTGGGTTTTTTTTCAGACTAAGGCTTAATTAATTGTGAGAAATCCTGGGGAAAACATTTTCTATTGTGCAATTTAATTCATATCAGTGACATGTATTTAATAAATTCACTTCTGCTTAACAAAAGAGCAGTTACAAAGGTAGTTGAAAGAGAAGAAAATATTTTAAAATGTATGCTAGTTTTACTTTAGATAGTTCCCTGCTCTGACACCAATGGAGCAACCTGGGAACACTTTTATATCACAGCTATTTTCACATACAAATTGAAATAAAGGGGAATCAAAGGAGTTGCTTTCTCATAAGGAATCTCTCAGATTTTCAGATTTTGCAAAACTGAGAGAGGGAAGTCTCAAAATGTTTTGGAGATAACTCAGTTGACTTCACATGATTCAGCAAGTTTTCCTCATTCCACTCCAGTGGAAGCCACTGGCTCTGTGCTGCTGATGTAGGTAGGACACCAGCCACTGATGCTTAATTTCATCCAGATTTGGAAAGCACTGCCCAGGGTTGCAGGGTTATGTCAGCCCCGGTTGCTGGTCCTGTGAGGTAGCTGTTAGGATGGTCTGCAGCTCAGTGTCATGTTCGTCAAGCAGATCAGGGTCAGCCTTGTGCCATCAGTAACTAAGTTGCCCTCAATAGGCCCTCTGCTACAGGCAGGCAGCAGGGAGCCTGCTGGAGGGAAGCCCTGTCACAGAGAAGTCTATTTTTGGGGGAGCCTTGGCAATCTGATTTGTTTCTTCTCTCTTGCTCCTTGTTTCTGTGTGGTTGACATTTTGGTGTGATAAATCTGTCACCGCTCCTAAATCCCCAATTCATTTTAATGTAGTATTTTATTAATGTCCTGAATGGTTGATCAGGTGTAGACCTCTTTTTTAGCTTCAAAATGAGTTCCAAGAAGCAGCTAAAATACACAGGTGTCAGTTTCTTACTGTGTGCACATAGCTGTAAAAACAGTTCACAAATACATGCAAGGGAACTATATTTTCTAACTAAGGGATGAACAAATTATTGTGAAGAACATAAAAATTGCAAAATAGCAGTGTTTTTGGATCTTCATTAACTCACACATGAATGTTAGCATCCAATAAAACAGAAAGAGAAGGAACTTCAGATTGTCGTATTTGTTATAATCTATATTGTCATTAAAAAAACAGTGAATAAACTTGTTTAAAAGAATTATTGTGAAATGCCATTATGTCATTTTTCATGTCAGTCTGTTGACAGAAGATTAATTCCAAACCTGCAAAATCCCAGATTGTAAAGACAGTCTCTGAGGCTTTTCCAAGCACAAGAACATCTGTAAACTGGTTTGCTGGAGAATTAATTTTACCCTTTAGAAGTCAGATTTTTAATTCCACATTTCAAGATAATAATCTCCAGCATAGAAACTGCAGAGAAACATCATTGTCAAATATGGATTGATTGGAAAAAAAAAAATCCCTTCAAAATTGAGTAATCTTAGTGTGTGGAGAAAAACTGTAATGGCAACCAATGTGAATATAAGGGAGGAGCAAAATTAAACCCACTAAGAAGTTTCCCAAAACATGATGTAGTTGTTAGACAGCTAAGATAGGAGAAGAAAGATATCAAATGTTCTTTCCAAGTCCTTTATACTGGTGAATAGGTCTGCTCAGTGCACATTTGTTTCTTAGTCAGAAATACTTAACTATCACATCTGTCATACACACTGCTTTAATTGAAGTTGTTTTACTTTCAAATGGTAAAACTTAAGTTTTGACTTCTCCAAAGTATTCACATCCCTCACACGTATGGTTTTTTTAATTCACTGCATCACTTTCTTATGCAGTCGGGCATTCTTGCCTAGTCTCACAGAACAGGAGAAGATTTAGTTAAGTGAAAAATTTCATGGTGTTAAAATCAGGTACTATAAAGTCTTTAAGGACTAGGGAAACTACATAACTCTATTACATTCTCTATTCCTTTTTATTTTATCTGCGAGTAACTTTTTATTTGGGTATAATTCACTTACTGATAGCCAGAATGAATGAGCTGGATTCCCTTAATTAACTATAATGGATTTTTTTGTTGTTTTTTTTTTTTTTGGTCTAATCTAATCTGAGTTAGATTAGAATTTAGATGTAGGGATTTATCTGGCTATAGGATGCAAAAATGTGCAATTAACTGCATGTGAGGTGTACCAGTTGGAGAAGCACAATATAAAACTGACAGCCAGATCAAAATGCATCTGAAAACAAGAGACAACAGATAGCTGAGCACTACATAAATATCTACTGCATATGTATAAATGTGTGTGCATATATATACTTATTCTGATTTGTAAATCCCAAATGACATTTGTAATTTTTATAAGTTTTTAGTATATAGTTAATCTTCAGTGTCATTATATCGCCTGGATTTAAAAAAAGTCATCACTCTATATAATAATTTTATACAAGTAGACAACATCTGTTTACTAATTTAAAAAAAAAGAAAAAAAAGAAAAAATTAAATTTTCTAAACCAAACTAATGTCAAATAATTTTGATCACTGTTGTTTGTTTTCATCAATATGCACAAAACACTAAAACAAGCTTTCATAAAGATTTCATGAAGTAAAACACTTAAGACCAAATAATCTGTTCTTATTCCTAATTCATTGTGTGTGAGAAACATTAAAAAAATACCTTTTAACAGAGCTAGAGGCTTCTGTCCAGAATATTCTATTTCTCTCTCTCTCTCTCTCTCCCTCTGTTAAAATCTATAAAATAACAATTTTATAGACAGCTTGTTAGTAGGTAGATAAATTCAGGCTTCCAGTCCTTCTCTTTGTTTTTCAAATTAATGTCAGCAACCACTATGTAAAATCAGCAGCATACAAGTTAAACAGAAGTAGCATATGGGTGAATTTCACACAGTCTTTACAAAATTAATATGGATGGTGTAGGGGGAAAGAGAGGGAAGCATGGGAAATGATAGTGTTTTGTTGGTATAAAATGATGGAGTTGAAAAATATAAGTTGTTTCACAGGAAGAGAAAATGCAGAAAACAGGAAAAGATTAAGGCCTGAATGAAATTATCTGAATAGTGGCATTTACCTACTTTGGCTGACAGGAGAGAGAAATTTTCTGTGTTTCTACTATTTTTTACTTTTATCTGTATTAGGAATAAAATCATGGAAAACTTAAATTCAAGCTCTTCTTCCATTGCTATATAAGAAAGACATAATAGACGATTGTTGGGTTTTAAATATTTTTAACAACTGCTGATAAAATGAAAATGAACCTTATTTGGTTACCATGTATCTTGCAAAGTCTTTTGCTATGTGAAAAAGAAATGATGATTTACTGTTGATAATAATACTGGCTGTCACTCAACTAGTTTGTGCAGCATAACTCCACACCAGAAGAAAGAATTTTGCTTTACAATTACATTTAAATACTTTACGCCTAAACACCTGGGTTAAACATGACTAGCTCAATCATCATGCAGATAACAGGCATTATACCTTATACTTAATACTCCAAATATTGGCATTGAGGTATTTTGCATTTCTGTTAACGCAGTTAATCATTAACTTTAATTAGAATTTAAATGCAGCAAAAAGCACATGCCAGAAATGTGAAGTATAATTCTTGCCTTGATGTGTCTACAGATAAAAAGCAGGAAGAAAAACTAGAAATCTAGGGAAATGAAAATCCCAACAAAGAGAGTTAACAATTGAAGTTTTCTGCAGACATGTAAAACACGTAAAAGCCCTGGGAAAAAAAACAATACTTTGGGGTCTAAAATTAGGTTTCACAATGTCTGTGGTTATTATGCAGATTCCTTAACCAAATGTGTACTCTACAAATTTTTCTTTGTGCGTTTGACTTGGGAAATCTGTGCAGGAAACAACTGGCAGATTCAGACTGACAATACATTTAATCTGCTGCAATGATGTGAGGAATCAGAGTATGGGTTATTCATTCTGTTTGGTATTGGGGAATTGCTACACCTATCTGTCAGAAAGAGAATTCTGTTCTGAATTTAAGGTTTGGCCTCTTCACTTCTGAATTGCCGCCGATCTGTATTTTGCTCCAAAGTCAATAGGAAGTGACATGAAAAAGTATTGCACCTGTCACAGGGCTCATAATGGAATATCATTAAATACAGTTTTTCATTCAGTCAAACAGAGATCTTATGAATAAAGGTACATACACAGTGAACTGGATTTTTGCATTTAAACAACACTATTGTTATTAATGAGGAATTGTATAGACCTGCAGGAGTCAGGTCCTTTCAAAAGAGTGTGCATCTTAGTTGTAGGGGCTGCCTTCCTTCTCATGTTAGATAGAATCAGAAAGAAAAAAAATAAAAAATATAAAAGGAAGAAATTATGAATATAAGTAAAAAGGTAGGAGAAGCACAAATATTTTGGGAAATCACATATATTTTGGAGGTACAGCTTCAAAACTATAGATGCCTATGTTCTAGGGCCATGAAATTTTAAAGATTTCTGAGGGCATATAGACATTAGTTAGTCCTATTTCCACATAGTAACTGCGGTAGGAGTCACAGCCCTAATTTATTTTGCAAAGAAGTGGGCAGAAGACCTGTCTTCCGGACATATGGCAGAAGAAGGGAGGAGGTCTTCCAGTCTGTCAGCATCAGAGGATATTTCAATATATTAGCTAAAGGACGTAAGACTCAGCCTCAGTGGATTTCTGGGAGCAAGCATGAACAACTTTGTCACAATCACACAGTCATTCTGTTAATTCACCTGACTGCTTTAATTTGGTGAGAAAAGCTTCATTTGTTTTCTTATGGCATTGCATAGTCATTTTACATCTTTACCTTAGAGATTCTGCTTAATACATGGAGGTGTTGCTTACTGCCCTATTATTAGTGATATGGGAACAGCCAAATGAGCATAGAATAAGGTCTTTAAAAGCCTGATGGACCATGTTTAAAATAGATTTATATTTTAAATGTATATATATAAAATATATATATAGATACACACACTTTAAAATTATCATTTACAGAATGCCCCCTGTAAACCACTTCAGATACAATTTTTCATTTAAGTTACCAGACAATGGTAGTCATTTAACAGTGCAGATGATTCAGGCCATTGTGAGCCCACAAGAAAGACACCTCTGTAGGTCTAAATGTTTCCCGTATTTGAAGCAGGTTTTTGTACTGGCTGTAGCTATGGACTGTTTGTAATGAAATTCTGGCGAAGCAGTGGTGATATCAAAGTTCAAGAAACCTTGAAACTTATTTATCTTAAGATTTGAAAAGACATTTGGAATAGCGTAAAAAACAATTAAAGAATAAGAAGTTCCCAGGCAGAATTTAATATAGTATGGAAGTAAGGGAAAAAAAAAAAAACAGCAAAAACCCCAAAACAAAAACCACCAGTAAGGGATTAAAATTCTATTAAACAATAATAACATAATCATACTTTTTTGTGTTATGCCATTTGTTTTGCTTACTGACGATAGTTTTGTTGACAAATTAGTCTTGCAGACAAGAGTTGCATATATTTTTCACCAGGTTTTAAATTAGGACTTTCACCATTGCACCATCCTTCCAGACTAAAGTTGTCTAGTGGGATGAGCTGACAGATAAAAAAAGTAATAATTTTCTGGATGCCTGGAGAAATTTTCTGACCTTAGATAAGATACCAATGAAAAATCAGAAACATATATCCAATTGTGCTTGTTGTAAATAATCAGGGCTAATAAATAGGAGAAACTGCTTGTAGTAGTCTCATTAATTTTGCATTAGATGGTTTCTTTCATGAAAAGAAAAAGGATGACTTTTAAAAGTCACTAGCATAAACATTCACTAGCATGAATCAGACCCCGAATAGTCCCTGATCCTACAGGCACTTGCACTTGTGCAGTGGAGCAATTAAGACATTGAAGCAATTTTCAGTACTTCTGTACTTCTAAAAAAAATTGTTCAGTTGGAAGTATAAGGATTGATTTAGCAGGCATATAAAATGATCACCTGCTGTTCTTTTCTAGGAAGAAAAAAACTCAGTAAGATTTTGAGTCTTGAAGATCTGGTTTCCAAGAGAGTGCTGTAAACTTTTTTCACTTCAAGGTAGCATGGAGCAATCTACCACAATAAAGGTAGTTGGTAATTTTCATTGTAGATGAAAACCTGTGAAATGCAAATACTTTCCTGTGTTGTTAAAAATAAGTGCAAGCCATTCAGATTCTAAAAGCATGAGCATGGGATAGTAGTGTAATTAAACCCTCATTGTAAATCCTCATGCAAGATCAAATAACACATCAACAGAAAACTGTGAAGAATGAGGTCAAGTAGAAAGACACAGTTAGGAAAACTAATTTTATACAGGCTCTTTATAAAATTTGAGGGGCCAATGACTGCATTATACTCATAGACCATAGATAATACAGCCTCATTGTGCTTAGATCTGCACAACCCTAAAAATTTGGGATCCCAAAATACACAGTTTACAAACTGCAGGTCTGATTCTCCAGCAGCCTCCCTAATAACAGTCTCTGGAAGGAACTGTGTGTGTCCTTTTCCATGCTATGTTTTTTGTCTAGTGACATTCCTCTTCTGTTTCTTTTCTTCCTGGATGCTCTAGATTAAATATCTTTTTAATTTAAAATGTCTTTTACATGGGATCCCACTGTAGGTCCAATAACAAAGAGTTGGCAATGATATTTTTATGGAGAAGGCTTCTCCTGTCTTGTAAAGGTAGGTTGGAGATCCAAAAGGCTTAGTGGTTTTCTTTCCCAAACTTCACACTTTCTGTTGTAAATATTCAAGGAAATTTTGACAAAAGTTTTCAGATTTTAAAGAATTTCTTGAAATGAAATACTTTGTGTTCATAAAGAGATCACAAACACTGAAAAAATAAAATAATAATTCCTTTTTAATAGCTCAAACGTTCACTTTTGAAGCACCCAATATGTAACTTTGTATAACATTAAATGGTTTTTTGCCAATATTCAAGCTATTTAAAAAAAATTGTATTACATTTCAGGAACTATGCTGTACATCATATGTGTTAAATTTAATATTATATGCAAACTGAACAGAAATAAGGTAAGACTGTGATATTGACACAGACACTGTTCCATACATACAACATTACTAAAGTAAAACATTTGCACATTATTGAAACAAACATTGACACATATGATGAAACAAACAAATATTGAAACAAATGAATCCACAATACTGAAATATTTTATAAATTGGCATTTATAAAATGGTATTGGCCAGATGATGTCTGTCCAACTTTATTTCTACACAGCTTGACTTTCACTGCCAGAGTTATCCACTGACTCTCAGGTCAGGAGGCAGCAGCTTGAGCAGACCTCATGTTATATCCTGTTGGAGACACTGTCAGCTATGGTCTTATCCTCAGATGTTAAATTTCAAAACCCTGAATAGTGTTTTTAAAAGGCACGTACTACCTGCAGTAACACTAAAGGGCTATATTCTTAACTGGGTTAATGTAATGCAGTTTGGCTCAAGGGATGACTTCAGTGAAATCCCTACATGTCCACTCCTTTAGGATCCACTCCTTAAATATATAAACAATGAAAATGTGGTATCATAGAATCATATAATAGTTCATGTTGTAAGGGACCTTTAAAGGTCATCTAGTCAAACTCCCCCTGCAACAAGCAAGGTCATCTTCAGATAGATTGCTCAGAGCCCTGTGCAACCTTACCTTGAATGTTTTCAAGGAAGGGACATCCACCTGAGCAACCTGTTCCCGTGTTTCTCCTCCCCCATTGTAAAAAGCTTCGTCCTTTAATGTATTTGGTATGTTCCAAATTAAGTCAGATACATTTACAGATAGAAGGTGAAATGAAAACAGATGTTTTCTGCCTTTTGTTAAGAGACAGAGACTCCAAGTGCATCTTAATTACAACAGAAATTCTTGAGTATTTATTATGAACATTTAGAGATAATGTTCAACTTTTTTAATAATTTTCCTAGGAGGGCGAAAATATTTAAAAGCAGGGAAGGAAGCAAGGCCAAGAAGTATTTCCAAGTCATTAGAGCTGAGCTGAGGATGCTGAAATAGCATGGGAATGCTCTGATTTGAAAGCTGAGTTTTCCTCCTTGGTTTCTCTCATTCATACAATTACATCAGCCCACATTCTAAAGAAATGTTAACACAGAAATTGCATATGTGCAACAACCTGCTGTGGTTTCCATGAGGCCAGCTTTCGCTGTCAAATCTCTTGTGTGGGAGGATAAAATTTAATGTGATGGTCTGATTTAACATGAATTGTTCTTAACTGGCTAGATGCCACAAACCTCAAATAGAGTGCTTGTCAAGAGATGGCTAACAAAGACAGACCAGGCAAAGCTGAACAGCCCAGGAGCTCTGTGTGCTCACATCAGATCAGGCTTAGTGAACCTATGGAAAACCAGCCCAGACAAGCCTCCAGGGTCATCTGTTTTGTAGTCTGTCTGCTTTGGAAAAAAAAATGCAAAATTGCTAGGACTTTTTGAGTTCCATATTTTATTTCTGCCTGTTTGAGAAGGAGTATCTTTCCTAGGCAGGGAATAAGTAGCATGCTTTTTCACTGCTGTGGAAGACTTCTTTTTAAAATCACCAGGCAATTTCAATTCACAGTTCCCTGAACAGCAGGAGTGTCATCCTTCTAATCAGGACATTACCAGGATTGCCAGGCATTTTCTGTGAGTACAGTCTCTCATAGGTTAAATTGCACTGTTAAGCTCAGAGAACTTCTTCATTGTATTAGGAGAGCGTACTGCTACTTAGAGCTTATTTTATTGTTAGTGTTGCAAACAGCTGCAGTATGTATTTACTGGATCAGTAACTAGCCAGTCCTCCCTCTGCTGCAATCCTCTACTCAAATATAACCATTTGCTGGCAGACAATAAATTCCTTGTCAAGTTTTCAGCAACAGTTTCTGAATTTAATTTGTATTCAGGATTGTACTGTTGAAATTTGCTGCCAAATGAAGCCAACAGCTAGGCACTTCAGTTTACCTCAGTAGAGGATGCATTCCTAAACACATGGTCCTGAGCACTGAACCTGCTTATACCTCCTTTCATCCTCCAAAAATTCCTTATGGTGTAGTGTTGTGATGTTTGCTCACAACATGTTTTTTTCCTGCTTATTTGTGATAGCTTCAAATTTCGCAGGAAAATAAAGAATTTCCTTTTATGAAATTATCAATCCTCAAATATGGCCCTGTTCTTTTCAGGGTGAGAAAGCACGTGAGAAAGTAAACATAGCAAAGTCCATGAAGGTTGAAAAGTGTACTGCCCTTTATATGGAATGCATTCACATAGGTTTCAATTTAAAGAGCTTGTGCAGTCCTTTGTTAGGGTGTGTTAGCTGGGCAGCCATTAAAGGTGATGTGAACTGGGTTATAAGAACCTTTTGTGTTATAGTGGAATGTGTTCTTTAGATTGTGTATGTGTTAGTAGCATATTAGATATTTCTGTTGCTATTGGGGAAATGTTTATAAGTGTAAAAATAAAGTGTTTTAAAAGTGAAGACCATACTTCATTGCTCTCTAGATCCCAATCCACACTTCTGTGTTATTCCCCATCATAATTGCCAGCATTTTAATATAATGCATTTCTGTGCACGTTCAGTTCCTCTGCTTTGAAACTTCTCAAGTCTGAAAAGCTTAAGAATAATACTGTTCTCATGAACATCAAAAGCAACAAAACCTTTATTTGTAAAGGTAAAATATTGTGTTTAAGCCACATTTGTCCTTCAAGAGAAAGTGGAGCAGGAAACAAAGTAATGCAACAGGCTTTCCTTGACTTGTTGTGGGTATACAGCCATATAGCTTTTTCTGTCAGTGATTTACTCAGAAATCACTCCAATACTTTTCAGTGTAGCACAACATTAGCTAGATCAGCCTTTCTCTGTACTCCCTTCTAACTGCATTAACCTGTCGTCCTTGAATTTCTCCTTCAAGTTCTGAAAAAAGAGCTCTTCAGCTTGGGTGGAAGTGGGAAGTATGGTTATTGATTTAGTCTTGAATAAATGAATGTGTGCTTGAATGTATGAACTGATAAAAGGATAGATGCTATTAGTTTTGTATATTGTAGAAAATCTTCATTTTAAGGCAATATGCACAAGAATGCCAAGAGTTAGACACACACATACATTACTTCTGAGCCTTTATAATCTTTTGAGACTAACTGTATTTATGTGCTGGAGTATGCTACAATGCATTTTAGAGCTAGATACCTCTGAAAGCACACTGCAGTCCTTTCTGGAGGAACACATGCCTGGGAAAAGATACACTTGTGAGGATGTTTCTCTCTGAGAAAATCAGGATGTACCTCCAGAGTGTATTCCAGGAAAATCTGTAGACTGTGTGAGACAGATACAGACTCAGAGGCCCCTTCTATACCAAGATTGTAAACACATTTTTTAAGTGATCTGTTTCATTGTAGATGAAAAAAAATGGTCTGCAGTTGTTCTGTTACATAACAAAGTCATATTACCTATGCCTGGTTGCTTTTATTTATACTATCACATTTTCATTTCCCTGAAATCTGTGCTTTCTAGAGGTTTCTTTACATAGTACTTCTAATTATCCTACTAGCTATATATATGTTGTTAATGTCTTGTAGAGTGTAAAAAACCCACAGTGTTATATTATTAATGCAACACAAAGAAAGATGTGCTTGTATCACTACAGCTTATTTTGATACTAGATGGAAATACATTTTGTGTAGTAAGAGACAATCCAACACCCGCTTGTTAAAATCAAAACTGAAGGTTTATTTGCTTAATTAATTTGGTAAAAGCAGCCTCCTCACAGGGAAATTAAACTGGTGCAAAAGTTATGCATAGATCAGCCCCAAGGGAGAAAAAAATGAATTACACTGTAGTACAGGCATGATTTTCTGATATTAGCTGAGCATTAACCAAACCAAATGCCCAGTTGCTGAAAGTGAAGAATTATGTGCCAAGGGAAAAATGCTATTGGACAGCCTACTACAGGTTTATTTTCCAAAGAACCTAACAACTAAAATGAAATTGTTAGCTATTTTAACAGCTGGACGTTTTCCTTTGCTTTATATGGCAAATTTAAAATCTAAAGGAAAGAGAAAGGAGTGTATTTCCTTAGCATGGTTGAGTGAAACTGTGCTGCTAAACAACAGTAGCAGTTTGTGTTTGCTGTGGCAAAGCAGCTTGTTGCTGAGCCCTGACCACTCTGGTATTAATGTTACTGAATCAAGGAGATAAAGGAAACGGTAGAGATTAAAGCTGATTACAGGGGGGGTTGTTTGTTTTGTTTTGTTTTGTTTCAGGGTTTTTTGTTTGTTTGTTTTGGGGTTTTTAACCAGAAATACAGAAAGGCTTCCAATAGATACACTTCACTGTTAGACAACAGTTAACAAGGCAAACATATCATCATTTGTTCTGTGCTTCTTCCATCCTGATGCTTCACCTATTACAGAGGAAAAATAAAGCTGCCATCATAGCTGGGGAGGACAAGTGGAGTGGATTTGGTAAACCTAGAGAGTCAGGGAGTGCACTGTATTGTTGCCTTGTCCATTATTTGTCAGGAAAGTAAATTAAACTTCACTTCCCTGAATAAATTTCCATCAAATGAAGGAAAGAATTAAGGGAATGTGATGAAATCTGAAGATGTTGTAATCCTTTGGGAAATTGCAGTATTGCAAATTATAATAATCCAAAACCTTAATTGTGTTTTCTTGATTGAACCTCTGTTCAGTTAAAGTAAAAAATACAAATACTGGGCTGGTTTTGTTTGCCACTTGATTCTTTTGACGTTTTGGGAGACATTTACTCTGAAATATGCAAGAGAGAATTATAAAACTTTTTTCAAGCTTTTTCATGTTCAGAAGTGATGACAGTTCTTAATGTTTACGTTGTAATGACAGAATAAAAAAATAATTTTTTAAGAAGTATGCACATGTATCTATTTCAAAGGAGTCTTTTTAAAGACTAATATTTTAAAAGCAGTTCATTTATTAAGCCAACCAAAGAGAGATGTTGTTGCCTTTGAACTGAATTTATGAGTCCTCATATTTCCCTTACCTAGGATAATAGACATAGGTAAAGGACAAAAAGGATGATAGTATTTATACACCACTATTTGTAAACAGATCACTAATAATACAAGCAGATAAATTAGAATACCTCAGACACTTTTCTCTTTCCCTTTTAATGTTTAACGTACTGATTTAATTTGTTTTTCTTTTCTCCTTAAGGATACTGTATATGTATTGGTAATCTCTCACTTACTTATGTAGCAGAATGTAGAATTAACTGAAAGCATCCATCATCTCAATACTCAACTATTTTTCAGGTCAGATCGACTTCCTCTGATACTGTTAAGGATTGTAAAAGTAGTCTTTCTGTATGTCTTTCACAGTTTTCTTCTTCAGAGATGTATCTTTCTTCTCTACAGGGTGCCCACTG
Source organism: Acropternis orthonyx (assembly GCA_035583155.1). NCBI lineage: Eukaryota > Metazoa > Chordata > Aves > Passeriformes > Rhinocryptidae > Acropternis > Acropternis orthonyx. The sequence goes on along the minus strand of JAWWEU010000001.1, from coordinate 83,572,359 downwards.
CAAATTCTGTTCTTAAAAGATTTTAGATTATGTGTTATTAAAGATTTTAGATTAAGATTTTAGTTTTGTAGTTATTAAAGATTTGATCATTTGCCACCTAGCACCAACTGATATGCTGTCATTTCCAAAGAATCCCCTATTTATGTTGTATTAGAAAAGTTTGATAGTCTGACACATCAACTTATAAGCAAAATTAATTTTTTGCTAGCTGATGCCATCTGGGGACTAGATTTCAATGGAAAATCTATTTCATTGGTAATCTGTGGCATCTTTACCAGTGCTGAAGTAAGGTGGTTTTGATCCCCCCACTGGATTTCTGTCTCTCAACATGCATGGCCTTCTTTTAACCTTCACTCAGTGTCTTAGACTAAAATGAAATACTTAAGGATAATTATAAAATGCCTGGTTTGTAATTTACCTTAAACTACTAATACGTACTCTCAGTAGCAACTCCATTTTAATTTAGAGTTTGTCAGGGAATCATTATACCTACAGATAATTAACTAATATGTTTCCCAGGCTGTGTAACAGATACAGTCATCACAGCATCTCAGCTTTGTTCAGTGGCAGGTGAATTTCTCTCCTAGGCAGTTACCATTACAGACCTTGAAATGAAGTTTTTATTATTTGCTGACTGCTTTCACTATAACAAAGCAAAACTCCCAACATTTTATTTATTCTTTGTTGCCCACATGTTCATAAACATAAAATTAATTATACATTAGGCTATCTTGATATTTTGGAAGATGACATCCATCAAATGACCTTGTTTGTGTATTCCTCCCTGTCCTCCCTTTAAGTCCAACTGTGCCACTGCTATGAGAAGGCTGCATATTTTACAAATATGACCCATAGTAAATAAAGCCCTTGCCTGCAACATGTCTGCAGCTGCGGTGAGATGACCTCTTCTACTGAGAACTTCCAGAACTGGAGTACTCTTGGATGTTTGCAAAGCCATGAAGATGCCTTCCACCATAAATCTGACCTTGCCTCTTATATCTGCCAAACTATGAAAACTGCTTTTCGTAGCTGGATCACTTAGCGGCACATGGAAGTTTTATTCACTAGTGAATGGGAAATAAGTTACATTACTGTTTTTATCCTGAGTCCATGCTTGCTTTCCTGTGGGCTAAAGACCATTCCATGCAGCTTACCAAGAATATTAAGAGATCTTTGTACTGTAAATCCTTTCACCTGCTTCACTAATATGACTTTAGATACAGACTTAGTTGCTACCAGCTGTCTCCTGGGCAACATCAGTTAAAATCCTACTTCTTCTAAGGGGGCCCCTGGGAACTGGTTTCCTGTCAGAGCCTGTTGATTTCTGAGCTCAGCCCTTTTCTTGTCAGCTAATGGGTACAAATTGAGGAAATAGGCAGCATGTTAGAGCAGTGTGAATAAAGGAAGCTTTGCTAAATGAGGTGGGTGGTGGAACCATCTGGACATTTGAAAACTTGCCTATTTCTCAGCTAGATAATTATCTAATTTCACTATTATTAGGCATGTGAAGTCCAAATGGCAATAACTTTGCCTGCGACTTAAAATACAACATCAAAATGCCTGGTTTTTTTCCCCCCCCCCCCCCCCCCCCCAATGTTAAGCTGATTATTTTTTCTGCTGCATTATTTTTTAGTTGCACTTTTTATTGATGCTTCTTGTGCTTTTACTTACTAATAGCTCTGTGCAAGTTATGACCTTTTCCCTTAACTTTAATAATATTCCAAAAAATCTTTTACATCACTTACAAATTAACAGTAGTATTGAAGGCTTTCTAGATAACATGCATTAATGCTTGTTCACTATTTTAAATTTTGAGAAGTGTGAAAACAATTGTAAACATTCTCTAAACCCTGACACATAATCCAGGGCAGCTGCAGGATGTAGTGGAACAGAGTGGTGAAACAGGACATCTTTTAGCCTCATTGGTCCAGCACACAGAAAATTTTCCTGGAATCAGTGTAAAATATTCTTTGTTTCTATTTCTATGTGAAGTCATAGGGAGATAAATTTTCTAACTGAATAGTAAGTTCTAGGGCTTTTACTTGCATGACAGCAGTTGTTTTTCATCTGAGAAACTTGATAATATTCAGAGAGAAGGCCAAATGAAAAAACACAATGTAGATTCACCTTGCATCTTTAAAGTTCTTCCATCATTTCTGGAAAACATGGTATTTAGATAGTGCCCATTGTTTATTTATTCTCTAAACTTTACTAGAAAGTCTTTGCAGTGAAAAAAGATTTAGCTTCAAAATGCATGTATGTAAGCTTTTATTTTACAATTACTAATGGAGAACATAAAATGGAATGTTAGACATCTTTTCAAGGAGGGGGAAAGGAGAAAGCAAGAAGATTAACACCAAAGCACAACAAGAACAAAAAGTCAGTCTGACTGAAAATAAAAAAAAAAAAAAAATTTGTTTTAAGCACATTTCTCTTTCAAATTAAGAATCTTTTCACTGTGTCTTACCTCATGTAATTCTCAGTAAAATAAAATTAAAATTAGAAGCAATTGTTCCAAATTTGATTAGTAATTACCATTATTAACTAGATGGATATTAAAAACAAGTATACTCACTTTGGATTAAGTTTTCAATCCCAGTATTAAACACATGGCAATACTTCTATTCCATTGATTTATGGTAGTTGATTAATCAGACACTGAGAAAAGACATCCTCTTTTCTACCACAGAATGCCTTTCCTTCCATTGCATATAGAAGTATGTACGCAGACTCCCAAAACACGACCAGTGTGTGGTGGGGTGTTCTCTGAAGATGCAAATTTTTTGTGTGTCAGCAAAAAGAAAAAAAAAAAAGGGTTTAAAATTGTATCCTTAGTAACAAATTTATACCTTGCTGTGAAATTTAATGTCCCTTTGGAAACTTTCCTCTTTCATATCTCTTGATATCTGCTTTGTTACTTCCAAACTTGACATTCATTGCTTAATGAAAAACACTGAAAAAAATGAATCAAGACATTCAAAGATTATGTCAGTTGGGATTCTGTGAGATCTCTGCCTTGTGCTGGTGTCCCCATGTATATGTCAGTCTAGTGCAAAGGGATAGATAATAGCTACTGGAAGCTTATTGCTGGCTATGAAGGCAGCACAGTAGAGCTCTCTGGTTTATATTGAATTTGAAATATGAGGAATTGCACTGATTTCAGAGGGAAGGAAGACAGTTGTTTTTTATGTAAGTAGTGAAAGTGAGCTATACGCTTTTTAAGAACAAATAAATATGAATTTCTGTCTCCTTTTCCCTCACTTATGGGTCCAGAGAAGTCAGCATTTTCAGCGGTGCTTTACTCAGAATTTTGCCAAGCTGATTCCTTAGGGACTTCTATCTATCTCAGAGAAGTCCATCAAAAGAGGTACTTTATGGCCAACTTGTGGATAATTAGTTTAATTAGTGCCTCATGCTGTTGAGAGTAAGCCACCTGTGGCATAAAGTGACAGTGTCCAGCTCTTGAGAATCTAAAAATGAAAATATCCAATTACTTTGGTTTATTTTTATTACTGTTGTTATTAATGGTGCCATGGTTTAACCTCAACCAGCAACTAAGCCCTACACAACCACTCACCCACTCTGGTGGGATGGAGAAAATTGGGAGGGTAAAAGTGGGAAAATTCCTGGGTTGTGATAAAGACAGTTTAATAGGTAAAACAAAAGCCATGTACAAAAGCAAAGCAAACCAAGGAATTCATTCACCACTTCCCATGGGCAGGCAAGTGTTCGGCCATCTCCAGGAGAGCTGAGCTCCATCATGTGTAGTGGGGACTTGGGAAGACGAGCACCATCACTCCAAATGTTCCCCCCATATTCCTTCTTCCCCCATATTTATATGCTACACATGACTCCATATGGTACATGCTATCCCTGTGGCCAGCTGGGGTCAGCTGTCCTGGCTGTGTGCCCTTCCAACACCATGTGTACCCCCAACCTTTTCTCTGGTGGGGTGAGAGGCAGAAGAGGCCTTGACTCTGTGCAAGCACTGCTCAGCAACAGTGAAAACATCCCTGTGCTATCAATACTGTTTCCAGCACAAATACGGAACATAGCCCCACACCAGCTACTCTGAGCAAAATTGACTCTATCCTGGCCAAAAACCAGCACAAATGGGAAAAATAAAGAAGTAAAAGACCTATTCCCATCTGAGACAGAAAAAGCCATGCACATTCTAAAGGAATTTAAAAAAAATAAAGAAAATAACACATGGTTATTCATATGCATTCTTTCTAATGAATAATAGAAGAAAACAAGAGGGACTTGTGTTCCTTCATCAGAAGAACTCCCAGAGGTGATAAATCATACAGGATTAGGCAGGAATTTCTGGCTTTTTATATCCTCTGCAGTTCAACTTAATCAACAGAGTTATTTGTGAATGAATTTGTCCCAGGAAGAGAACAAGGCAGGTTTTTAGCTATCTGTGCTGATACAGTCTCTAATATCACCAAGCTGAACTTGTGCAGCTGCCAGCTGCCCAGAGCAGCTTGAACACTTGCCAAGAAGGGGAGAGCCCAGTTCACCCAGCCCCCATCTCTGCTAAGTGCCCAAATCTCTCTTATCTCCCTCCTGTGTTTCCTAGTGTATTGATGTGCTTTCACTGCAAAATGTTCTTTCTACACACACTCCATAGGGAACTGCAGCAACAAATTCAAGTCAGTTAGTCTTTTAGAGGGCTATCTACACTGGCATAGGATCAGCCCATGTTTTACCAGTGAATCTGTGTCTTACAGGTGCTGTAGACCTTCCAGTCTTGATTGCACCTTTGGTCTTGTGTCAGGAAGGCATCCAACAGTCTTTGTACATAACTGGACACAAACATCAACACAGAGATGTACAATATTTCTAGGTGTCTGAGACTGATCAATGAACCCTAATTTCAGTGTATTCTGAAAACAGGGAATACACTGCTGCAGTAAAAACAACTGTTAATATACAAACCCTGCACAGAGCACCAGCTACATGTATTGTCCTGTGTCACTTCACAAAACAGGAACTACAAGACATTAGAGGTATTCAGAGGAGTGTTATCAAGTCAATGGTAATCGGAATGCTGAAATAGGTAGTGCTAGGAGATTTGGGGAATGATTTTTTTATGACTAAGTGGACGTGTCTTTCTGTGTGCTTGTGTGTTCTGGTAAATCCAAGTTTTTCTCAAAGCATCACTATTTCCATTACCATCGTATCACTGGGCTTATTAAATAACATAGAATTGGCAACATAGCCAAAGTTACTTCTTTTCTTTAGAGTTCCTTGTGCTTGACTCTCTTATTCTATGGTCAAAAAGGGAAAACCTGATACCGTTTTTGGTTTTTTGGGTTTTTTTTGGGTTTTTTTTTTTTTTTATTTTTTTTTTTATTTTTTTTTATTTTTCATTTAGTTTCATACACCTTGGTGGTTGTCATGCTAAATGACTTTGGGGATTCTGTTTTGTACTGTGCTGGTTCAGAATCACATTATTAAAGATACATTGTATACAAGATTATTTTTGTAATGAGCTTTCCAAGGAACCGGAGTGAATCTAGTAGAGAAGGGAGGAGAGGTCAAGAACAATAGGAGGTAAATAGCAATCTGTAAAAGAAGCAATGGTGTCAGGGATATTGATAGCCCAGTGGACTGTGACAGGTGTAGTTATGCTCAGTCTCTGTGGGAGATCTATGGATACAGCTGGATGCTCTGGAAGAAAAGCTGGAGGAACTAGTTGTACAGTGAGATTTGCAAAATCTCAAGATAAAGCTTGTTGATTTTTCCTCAAACTGCAACTGCTGGGCAAGTCAGGACAGGTTAAACATGGAAGATAGGTTAAGATGTAGCAGATATAAATACATTTCTTGTTTGTATGAGCTCTGAATTTGGCTTTGAACAGTTTTGGGCTGAGCTTTAGGGAATTTTAGTCAGAAGGCTCTCTTAAGCTGTGTCTGTGAAATATGTCTGAATACATGTAAATGCTTATGTACCTGTGTACAACAGTGAGAAATGCATATCTATGAATATTCTAATGCTCTAATCTGTTTTGAACTGACTTTAGTTCAGTACAAATACTACCAGAAACTGTTAGGACAAATTACCAGATTCTGAGTCTCACAACATCTTCCTTGATCCACTTTCTTGGTCCCTGCCCCTATCTGCCAATGTCCCCAAGCAGTCCCTGTTCTCATTTTTAAAGAGAACTATATGACTTGTCCAGTGAAACAAGGTATGTCTTTAGCGTCACAAAGATGCCTGAGATTTTTGGACGCTGTCCTTTTGCCTCTTCTTCCTGACGAATTTTCTTCACCCAGAATTTCCCAGGTTTTTTTGTGCTGAAAGGTACATCTGTATGGAGTCAGTGCTAGAAAGTTGCTACATATTATTTGATATGTGCAGTGACCATAGATCATGACAGCATGTTAGATTTTAAATAACCAGTTTTGAAGGTTGAAAGCATTATTACTAACATATACAGCCAGTATATAATATTTGCAAATTAGCATTTGGAAACATTAAAAGTCCTTGTTGCCTCTAGGCAAAAGTTTGTTTAATCCAAAAAAATTTATGTGAGGACAGGACTACAAGGAAACACTTTTAAGGATACATTCTAATAAGATCAGAATTTTATTTGTTGAAGTTAGTGCAGTTGAGTAATTATCTTTGTTCAACAGGAAACATTTTAAAAAGACTTGGCTACCTAAACTTAACTAACAGGAGAACAAATTCCACTACTCACTCCTGTGAAAACAATTCCATGGCCTAAACATTAATGTTTAATGTCTACTGCTGTTCTAATTTCTCCAGAGTGCTTGAGGTACCTGTGTGTAGCTTGCAGGTATCATCCAGGATTTGCAGGAGTGCTGCCCCTCCGTGTAACAGCAACTGGAGACATGACAGGGTGTTCAAACAGCATCAACCCCCTTCGATTTGAAGTTTTCTTCTCCTTTCTTCCTGAACTCAGTCAGAGATCAGTCTTTGAAGAAGCAGAAATACTGCTGGTGTCTTCCCTTTCTTGTCAAGGTTTTTGTGATTAAGATACTCGCTGATGGTGTCGGAGACACAAGTTCTCTGATTAGGATACTCAGACACATCTTCAAGAGTCTCTTAATCACCCAGTAGTCCTGGAGAGAAGAGGCAGGATTTGGCATATCAAGCTGTTTCTCTTTTTTCCCTAGAAAATAATTCAGGATTCTCCAAGAAAGAAGGAAAAGGAAATGTGTTTCTGTGTACAACTGGCTAGAACACTCTGCTGGGGTTACAGAGACTTGGCTACTGGTTTCCACATTTCTTTTTTTGGCCAACAAATGTTTACAGAGTGAAGGGAGAACAAATAAAAAGGAAGTGTTATACTAAGTGCTATTAAAATGCAAAAGCAGTGTGAAATTCATTCAAGGACTACTTCTGTAGACAAATGCTATCACTTGAGTTTTATCTCATTAAAAGATAGTTAGAAGTTTGTTTAAAGGATAATTCTTAATTCAGGCTATGCAATTACTAATGAAAACTAGACTAAATTTGGCTAAAATAGTTAAGACTTAATTGAAAATTCAGACAGAGTTTTTTCAGCTAGGATTATGACTGAACAAGAAGTGTTTGCAATTAAACAGAAAGAGGAAGAACTCTCCCAGTGTCCATTTAAGCCTGCATGTAAATATAGTAGGAAACTACATGCCTGCTGTAATTCAACCACTTCTTTGAAGTTATATGAAGAAACAAGTTGTGTAAATTGCTGATACTAAACATCCTTAATTTACATAAATGGTAAAAACAGCTGCGAGTAGAAATAACTAATTTACTGAGAAATACTTTGAGTTCTTAGTCCTAAGTCCAGTATCATTTCAGTATAATTCCAGCTCACAGTGGCTTTTGGATTGCACATAATATTTTTCCTATAATTTCCATTAACAGATAATTAAATTATTGAGTAATTGACAGAATTTGAAGGAACACTAAGTACACTAAGTACAGCCCACTCATTTTAAAAGCTTTGAAGGAACAGCATTTTGCAGAGCTGTTACCTGAGTGTTGACTCAGGGCTAGACACTTTTCTGGGCAAAGCCAGCAAGAAACAAAATGCTGTTTCCTTTCATAGGTAGCACAAAAACTGGTTTAGAGGGGTTATCGGGAGAGATCAGAAACAAGAGGTACCTGAGGAAGCTTTAGCTCCTATTGCATCATCTGGTAATGTGTTTGTCTTGGTAGTAATGTGTCACTTGGGTGTAGTGGTGCTATCCAAGTACTCTGCTGAAGAATTGAGGAAAGAAATGTCATGAGTAAAATTTTGTCTCCTCTTGTTTTCGAAAACAGTATCTGCACTTACATATAACAAGAGATGTTAATCAAATAGCTTGAATCCTTAATGCATCCAGAAAGAAAATTTGAGAAAGCTCGAGCACAGAAATAAAGAGGAGGTAGTTCCTCTAGTTATTACAGCATCAGTAAATTCAGCTGAGCCAGAACTCTGGCTTGAGCACTGTCACACATTTGTCTTTAACAATCTTCCTCAGAGTTTCATAACACACTTTCTAATAGAACTTTTGGCTGTACCAACACATTTCCAGATAGTGTGCATGCTTACTTCAAAGATGCTGTGTTTAGGACATGTTCCTAACCTGTGGCATAGGCAAGGCCACCCACTTTGTGGTGTGAAAAGTTTAGGCATAGGGTCACAAGTTCTGCTTACCATTTACTTCCAGTATTAGAGACCTTGCCCTTTTTATTTAGTAAAAAATTTGAACCCACTTACTGTGATGTCACATTCCTGCGTTTTAGCAGTGGCAGGAATAACTAACACTGTAGGTTTTCCATGACATATAGAGCTTTTATCTTACTTTGTTACCCCCAGTTTCATAAATTTTGGATATTGTTTAATACCACAGAGAGATGTTTTGGTGCATATAGCAGTGCATATTGAAAGAATCCACCACTCTGCCCTCACAACCAAACTGTGGTAGTCATATTTTGATGGCTCTTTCTGATAACTGTGTTATTGTTTGTAGAATCATTCATCTAATTTCAAGGAACATTACTTCCAAAAGTGCACTCAATCATTTCAGAAATGGTCCAAACTGTTTATTAAAGATTTTAAAATGTGGGATATAAGTACAAGATTCAGATGGATTTTATTAAGTTTGCCATTAAATTAAGAAATATTATATTGTGAGGTTTAAAAGCATATATGTTCAGGCAAAGCTCATCTTTTTCTTCTTTGTAGGCATTCTGGTGTAGTATGACACTCAGCTGCTTAATCACTTTTTACTTGGGTTTTTTTTCATTTACTGTAACCTGCATATTCATGCCTCTGGAAATTGGAAAATCAAGTTTCTCTTTTGGTAGCTTTCAGCAGTCAGTTTTGCAGGTTGCATTCCTCTCTGCTGTCCCTTTTCTCACCCTGGTCTTCACTCTCTCTGCCCTGTGTGGCTTCTGGCTAATTCTTCTCTCTTTCCTGGGTGATGTGCCTCTTACAGGTAGATTTAAGCAGTTTGTATCAGTGAGTGACAGTGATAAACCTGCTACTGCTCTGCTTCCTAGAATTTAATACGTCACAGACCTACAGGGTCTGCTGCAATAGGATCACTGAATAGCTGAAAGTAATGCCCTGCAAATAGGAACTGTAATACCACTTCTTATGCTCTGAAATCAAAGAGAATAGAAAAAGATCACTTTTGTATTTATTTGGGAAATCTTTTTTGGGTGGTATATGATATTTTATCTATAGTATAGGCTACAGTATGGGTAGTAAAACAGAGATCACAGATGTAGGTCCTGTGTAGTTCTGTCTGAGGAACTGGAAACATGACCCAATTGATAACATTCATGGTAGTTATTAGCATTTCCAACAGCATGCACAATATTGGCAGCAGAATAAGTGGGCAGTTCATTTTCCAGGCAAGTGAAACAGAAACCCAGAAAGACAGTAATTTAAATAGGCAAAATACATCAGGTAGCCAGGAGTCGCAAGGGTCCCTGGAAGGACAGGTAGAATAACAAAGGACTAAAAAAATAGGGAACATAATTTGAGGAAATTAACTTGGAGCAGAAACTATAAGCATAAATTAATGTTAGCAGGCTGACAGAAGGAAGGGGTTTGTGAGGACAGGAGCTGATGGATGAGAATTATAGTGGGCTGTGTGATACACAGAGGATCAGTAACCAATCAGTAGCTTTGCAACATGAAATCATGTGTGGGAGAAAGAGACAAATCTCACTGTACAGCTAGAAGTTTAGGTCATAATATTGCAGAAGAGCAGCTGCAAGCACTGAAAGAGCTTAAAAAATGGTAAGAACATTAAGAGGAGATGAAAATGTAGCAGTAACTATGATGGTCCATGTTACCTAATATGCTAACTTTTACTGGGCAATAGAAAATTTTGAGGAAAGAGAAATGAACCAGGAAAGTGCTGAAAAATCCTCCCTGTTGAAAGTCTAGAAATCAGTGGTTTAGGGGCCTCCAGATTTCAGACTGAATTGAATCAGCAATGCCAAGCTAGATGTCTCATGAAACAAATTTTTCTGAAACTCTGGAAATAAATACTTTTTGATGAATGAACACTTCTTGATACTGTTTACATATTAAATTTTCTCACATCCCATGGCAATGAGTTTCATAACTGGATTACTTGTCAAAAGTAACTGTTTGTCTTTTTGATCACTAATGAGAACCACTATATCTTCAGAGGCCCATCAATAACAATCACAGCATCTTTTTCTTGTATGGCAATAGATAATTTAATTCATCATGTAAATATGCTTTAGAATTGTGTTACTTCACATGCTTTGTTATTAATCACTAAAATGAAAGGTTAAATTCAGTCAATTAATAACAAAGTTTCCTGCATTAACTCCTTAGTGTTAGCCTTATTCTTGACTACCGTGAATAATTTAAAAATTGTGAATACCAATCATATTTTTTAGCCCCTGAAACTTCTTTTGACTTTAGTTGAAAGGGGTTTCCAAGAGCTCTTTGGAGCTCCACTTTTCTGATTCATCCATCTCACTCATATCCCTTGCTCATGGAGTTTATCAAAAAGCCCATAATAATTTTGTGAATTCTGATTTTTTAAAAATACTGTTGGTTCTTCATCATAGTAACTATGTGTCTAATAACTTTATTCTGTGTTACACTCTCAATGTGTTGGCTAGAAATCAAGTATTCTGGACTGCTTCAGAAATGGACATTATTATTACTAGCTGTTGTCCTCTGATGTTGAGCCTGGTTTGAATGATAGCCCAGTGCTTCCTAATTTAATTCCTTAAGAAACTCAGTGATATATCCAATTTGTGATGGATTTTTTACCGTTCTTTTTCTGGGTCCTTCCCAAATCTCTTTGATAGTTGTTTGAATTGATCAAGATACTTCAATTGAGCAAGTTCTTCTCAGGCCTTCCACTTTAAGTTAAAATTCAATGTTTAGGGGCTTCCTGAGCTGTTTTGCAGTTAACACTGATGCAAAAAAAGCATTTTGTTTTTTTCCTTTGACCTTATTACCAGTGAGTGTACTTTTTGCACCTTGCTTGTCTGTCAGCCCTGCTATGTATTTGTCAGGTTTCCTGCTGGTGTTGAGGCCACGATGAACATTTGGTACTTGATATCGAAAAAGATCAGAAGCTGGAATAAGTTTGTAGACAGACAAGAGACACAGTTGTAATAAAAATAAAGGAGAAAAATATTTTGGGTTTTTGTTGATAAGAGCTATGTAGGAATTGCTGAAGCAAGAAAAAATAAGGTGTTGGTAAACAAGAAAAGAGCTGTCATGGTCCTAGAAACAGATGAGGCAAGATTTAGGCACTTAGAGAAAAATGATGGAAGTGATTATTCTGAGAACCTATATATTTCATTATGCCAAAAAAAAAGGATCACTCTTTCCAAAGTGTTCACTTTCCTAAATCTGAACACTGGACCAAACCAACTGGAGACATGACTTTTGCTACTGTACCAGCTCATCTAATTGTCAGGTTCATGACACACGGAATGAACAAGTGATGTCTCTGGAGAGCCATTTCAGTTGACAGTGATGTCAGAGCCATGCACAGCTGTTTGACCCTGTTGGTTGGTTGAAATCAAAGAGATGAGTTGGAATTTCACATCCCTGGTAATCAAACCAGGTATGTAGCACCTAAGGATAGATTTTCAGAGAGAAATTATTTAGGTTCAGTTTAAATGTTGTTCTTAGTCTTCTGAGTATCTGTTTCTTTATTTGCAGATTATGGGTGATAATATTTACTTATTCTCAAGGAATTGTCATTTCTACTTTGTTACTTTTAATTGTTGAGTCCAAATGATTCCTTGCAGGAAAGTTATAATCATAAAGCTCAAAATGGAAAGGCCTTTACAAATGCTGAATAATATCAGAGTATGCAGTTTGGAAATGCCCAGACTTATATTGGGTTGCTGTTCAGAACATTGCACTTTCAAAATATAATTGCCTGACTTTTCCTACCCTTTGCATTTCACTTCAAGTATGAATATCAGGAAAGGTTGTAAAGAACTTGTGAAAGTACAAAATAGTGAATCTCCCTGTCAAACGGTGGAAGATGAGTACTTGCTGAACATGGAAAAAGAATGATAGGGGGAAAAGCATTAAAATCTAGTTGGCAGTTTTATCTAGTAATAATCCAGAGGAGTATATAGACAGCTGAGCTTCTGAAAGCGTGATGTAAATGCACCCTTCATACCTCAGCTTTCTGCCGAATTTCTTATGCTTCTGAGCTGTTCTCAATGTAGCCTGTCTTCTTTTGCCATCCAGCCTTGCTGCATAACATAAATGTTACTTAGGGAAGATTTTGTGCTGGAGAATTATATTGGCAGAAGGACGTGACTTTTTTTTGCTTTAGCACTGAGTGTAAAGCTGTTCTACATGCCTGCTGAAGGAGATGGTCTTATTTTGGCAGGGTAAATATCATTCTAGGCTCAAATCTCTGAGATGTTTCGGGACAAATGACAAATGCATGTTGTACTTGTAAATTATTAAATATTCTGATACCTCTGACCTTTGTTTTCATTATTTTTTCATCTCCCTGGTTAGCTCCACTGTTTTCCTTAAGCAGGATTATGGAACAAGTACCAAGTCTCAGAACTGTTAATTTGTACCCAGCCAAACTTATACTCAGGTTGTTAAATTCATAGACAAGGTAAACTACAAAGGATCTATAGAGATTAAAGATACTTTTTTCCCCCTAAATATGAAAATAAATAAAAAAAATTATAAATAATTTATTCTGCCTTTACTATTTTTCTTTATTAATGGACATAATTCACATATGGAAGAAACACAGATTTAATTATTTTGTAGTCTAGTCTGACATTTTAGGCTAGGAAGCTCTTCTTTTCTTCTGCATTTCTGAAGCCAGACTTGGGTAAAGGTTAAACTATGTAAGAGCAACATTTGCTTTTTTCTGTATTACAATTTCATCATTAAATATTTAGGGACCCATAAATCTTCTGATCCCAAAACAAAACCAATATAAATTTTGTACATGCAAGCTATGAAGCACACAGTGGGATAAACACATCATGTGGTGGGTAAGCAATTGGCTCATGGGTCAAGCACAGAGGGTAATAGTGAATGGGGGAACATAAGGCTGGTGACCTGTCACTAGTGGGGTTCCACAGGGCTCCATCTGAGGCCCTGTGCTCTTCAACATCTTTGTAAGTGACTTGGACACAGGACTGGAAGGGATACTAAGCAAACTTGAAGATGACACAAAACTCAGAGGAATTGTTGACTCCCTCAAAATCAGGGGAGCCCTGCAGAGGGACCTCAACAAATAAGAGGGTTTGGCAATCACCAACTATATGAAGTTCAACAGGGGAAAGCTCTGGATTCTGCGGGCTGGAATGGGGCAACCCTGGATGTTCATACAGATTGGGGAATGAGATGCTGGGAAGCAGTGGCATGGAAAGGGACCTGGGGTCCTGACCAACAGCAAATTGACTATGAGTCAGCAGTGCCCTGGCAACTAGGGTGGCCAACCATGTCCTGGGGGGCATCAGACAAAGCATCACCAGCTGGTTGAGGGAAGGGGTTGTCCTGCTCTGGTCTGCACTGGGGTGGCCCCACCTTGGATATTGTGGGCAGTTTTGGTCATTGAAATAAAAGAAAGATATTAAGATATTAGAAAGCACTCAAAGGAGGGTCAAAAGGATGGTGACGGGCATTGAGGGGAAGCCGTATGAGGAGTGGCTGAGGTCACTTGGTCCGTTCAGCCTGGAGAAGAGGAGACTGAGGAGAGACCTCATTGCAGTTTCAACTTCCTTGGAAGGGGAAGAGGAGGGGCAGGCACTGATCTCTTCTCTGTGGTGAACAGTGACAGTACTCAAAGGAATAGCCTGAAGTTGTGTCAGGGGAGGTTTCACTTGGATACTAGAAAGAGATTCTTCACCCAGAGGGTGTCTGGACACTGGAATAGGCTCCCCAGGGAAGTGGTCACAGCACCAAGCCTGACAGAGTTCAAAAAGCATTTGTATGATACCCTTGGGCACATGATGTGACTCTTGGTCCTGTGCAGGGGTAAGGGTTGGACTTGATGATCCTTGTGGGCCCCTTCCAATTCAACATATTATGTGATTCTGTGAATTATTTTTTTTAAAATAAAATATTATTGTAACTATGTGCCTTCTGAGGTCCTGTTTTTGTCAGTAATTTTGAGTGTTCGCTCTATCTCCATACATCAGGTTCCAGGAATTACCATGTTCTGTTCTGCATAGTCAAAGAAATTAGTTAATGCTGACAAAATGAGAGTGCAGATGTAGTGATTTGATTTTCTCTTACTATTTATTTTTGTTAATATAATAGTTTGCTTCTGGAGAGTATTTATTGTTTTGCTAAGAAAAGAAATAGCAGGGCTTTTTGCGTTTCAGTCCTCTAATGTTATTTTGGTGGAATTGTTTGGTTCCATACATGTCCTATGTACCTGTAATGCCAAGTGATGATTTCCAATTATTTGCTATATATTTTTATTAACTATCACAACATGAATCTTCCAATATTTTCCTCATCCCATTCTGTTCCTAGCAGTGTTGTTCTTTACAAAAGAAGGGCTTAACTCATTCTTTAAAATATTCCATGTCATCAGACGTCTTGTCCTGAGAATGTGGGCCTGAAGATGTGGTCCTGCACGTGGAAAACCTGCTAGCTGTTTGTGACTCTAACTGAGAACATAGTCATGTCAATTTCAGAACTTAGTCCCAGTCTCCATGTTGTCATGTGTTCAGACACAGAAAGCTACTGAAATGGTGTGGAACTGACACAGTACCTTTAGAGGCAAAGCACACAAATTGTGCCTCAGATACGTCCCCTTGCTTCCTCCACAACTTGGACTAACTCACATGGTGTTGTCATGCCTTTGTTACTCCCAAGTTCTGAATGTCATTCAAACCCTCATATTCATAAAGTACTAATTTAAAAGCTAGCAACTATTGCTGCTTTTGCAGCAAAGCCGGGTGATGTGCTGTCATTTTTTCACCCTAAAGCAGATGAAGATGACACCGCCAGAATTAGATTCAGCCTCCTTCACTTCAGCTTCCAATAAATTGGGTGGCAGAAACTTGTGCAACTTACTCAGTTTCAAAAGAGTATTTCATCTACCAGTAGGTCATTGATTTCAAAAATGAATGAGCCTTTTAAGTACTTGGGGGAATCACAACGTCAAAAGAGAGTAATGGAATTTGGACTGAAGGTTTATCGTGCTGCTATTGGTAGCCTGATACGTTTTTCTCCTTTCTGTTCATAGGAGGTCTTCATCCACTTCATAGAATCATCATAGAATCATTAAGGTCAGAAAAGATCTCTAAGATCGTCAAGTCCAATCATTAAACTAACTCTTCCAATTTCACCACTAAATCATGCCCATAAGTTATTTCTTTCAGCTTAGCATGTAATCTGGTGTCAGTGAAAGATCAGAAGATGGTTAGTATCTCTAAGAATCACGTGTTGCCATTTATCAAGGTATTTAGCTTCTGCATTTTAAATCTGAGCTTTGTCTTCTCAGTAGTTTTCATCTAATTATAAAAATATGTTATTTCATTTTAAGGAAGTCTATGCAGCTGTGACAAATTGAAGCAAATAAATGTCTCCCTAGTTTGAGCTCAGAGCACCAATAGGAGTGATGGAGACCTCGTGATTTATCCTCAAGAAACTTGCAAATTGATTTTTGTCCCAGAGAAGTCTGTGCAAGTGTGTTGTTGAGTTACTGTGTTACTCCTTTACAGTAAAATAGCCTTGTTTTTCACCCTGCTATGTCAACTGATCCTTGGCCACAATCACATTGTGTGAATTTTTTATAGTTATCAAAAAACATAAACTGCAAAATTATACTGCACTGTGTGAAATTAAGAAATTCTTTTAGTTCAGTCAGCCCAGCAGTATGGTGTGCCTGCTACAACAAAGTAAAGTTGATGGAAATATTACAGAAATTTAACTTTTTTTTTTTTTTTTTACTTTCTTGTTTTCCAGCCATCTACAGAATTGACCTATTTAATTGAAATTTTGATGGGGGTTTCTGAGAATCAAAGATGTATTTGATCTTTTCAAATTTATGTTAACTAGTGGGATAGAAAACCAGATGTGATTGCCAAGCTGATTGTTCCTAGGCAAATAAATTGCATTTACAAAAGCCTTTTTAAAAACTAGTGTGATTTAGAAGCTTGTTCTGGAAATGTTTCATTTTTATTTAGTGTAGAGGATTCTTAGAGGCTCCTTTTTTTTTTTTTTTTTTAGGTTGTTAATTTATTAGTTATTAATCTATTATATTATTAATGGGCAGTAGACAAAAAAAAATACCCTCCAAAAGGACAGTGCATTTATTAAACTTACTAAAGTTTAATTCTTTTACGGTATACAACACAGTATTACAGTCTCCAGAACTGTCACTGATAGTTCTGATGATATTTGATTTGCAGGTTTAAGATTTATGGTGCTTTTCAGTCAAGTTCAGTCATGGTTGGTGTTTGTCTTCATTGCATGCTTGTGTTGTCTGGCACAATAAGGACCTGATACTGTCTGAAGTCTTCTAAGTAATACTGCATTGTCAAAAACGAAAAGACAAGTCTGTAATCATAGTTAAATACTTCATTTAGCCATAATTATTATGTTGCAAACAATTATTCTGCATCTCACCTATGTAAAATACTGTTCAATGGTAAGATGTTTTGGTAAGCTTTTTAAATGCAATAATAATTTAATTTTTATATGCAATAAACTGGGAATAAAGAATGGTCTTCATGGTATTTTCACAAGATGTTTGTCCCAGGATTCAGCTAAATAAATTAACTTGACTCTTAGAGATTAACAAAACACATACCTGTTCAATGTTATAAGTCATAAACAGAGATTGTGACCACAGATAAAATGCTGTAATTGTGATTTTTCATACCTCATTGGTGTAATTGATTAGTGTGCATTATTGTTTTCCACTCCTTCGGAAGTTATATCTTATGATAATTTTCCTCTTGTTGCATTTTAATATAAATGCAGTTCTCTGCTTTTGTGTGTGGGTTTTTGTTTTGGTTTGGTTTTTTTCTTCTGAGAAGTAATTCTTTGAAATCTCTTCAGGCTCAGATTTGCCATGATAAGATGCCTTTTTAAATTGTGTTAAGGCAAGTAAGAGGGTAATAATTTACTAGTATGAAACCTGAGGCAACATATAAAAAGTAGCTGCTCTAAAGGACAGTGAAGCTGAGCAAGTCTGAAAATGTACAGGTAACTTAAGTAGCATGAAGCACACAAGCAGCTTGTTTGCAAGACTGGAAGGCTGCCACAGCCACATAGAGATGCACCTCAGCTTTTAGCAGGAGAAGGTCAGAGACAAAGAAACCTTGAGCCTTGGATTTATGCATATGCAGATGACAGATGTCTCCTGAAGGAGGTATTACAAAAGAAGGGACAAAGTCAAACTGATAAGAGCTTGACAGTGCAATCCAGGCCCAGCTGGTCACTTTTTTCTTGTCACAGCATACAGGCATTATGTAGTCCTGTCATACCGAATGGTGGAATGAGAGAGTGGGCTCAGCAGTACCAGTGAAAAGGATGCACATGCAGCTGTGGGTTGTGCTTGTGTGGTGTGAGAAATTATGAGCATCACTCACCTCCTCTCCCCTCCTCTGCCCACCAGCTAGTGCTATATCCAAGGATGGAATAAGCTTGTGAAGTAATTTTGTTTCAGCTCTTTAAAAATTAGGCATCTAGTCTGAGCTAGATGCGTAGTTCTTTCTCTAAGCAGTAAAAAATGATGCATATGTGCCATATACTGAAAGATCTGATTCTCAGGGAATTACTTTTTATCCATCATTAAAGTTTTCCCTTTTATGGAGCAATCTGGGAGTTAATCTAGCAGATTTTCAGATAACATATTGTCTAGAAATTCTTTCCAAATGACCCCTCTGCATGTCCCAGTCATCTTCATAAAATTCATAGCAAGTCCTAGCAGGTCAGCAGGAGTCAATTAGATGTCAGAGTAACTGCTGGATATCCCCACATTGGCATGTTTGCTTATGACCTGCTGTGGCCAGACCTGAAGGTCCTTTCCAGATGTTGTACAGAGTTACCAAATAGCATCTTGAGAACAGACTGAATTAATGCAACCGATACAGAAAGGCAAACACACTTTGTTGGAGGGTCTGTGTTGAGTCTATGTACACAAAAGCACCCCAGAGTGTTCAACTGGAGGCAACTAATGCATGATGGTTTTTCAGTCAAGAATTTTTTCAAGCCTAATTTTGGTATCAGTTTCAAAGATATCCAGATAAATAAGGTGACTCTCCTAAAAGCAGTACTTCTACTGGTGGAAATAATCAATAGGCCAAGTTAGCATCACGTTCACGAGTATTAAATAGTTACTTCTTCACTGCAGAGCATTAGATTTTGTATTGAGTTCCAAAGTGTTATGCTGTCTACTTCTGTCAACAAAGTAACATTAAGAAAACTACCATGACATTTTTTACACACAGTCCAGTGAGATGCTAGAAAAAGTTAAATATATTTTTATTATTTATGGGCACACAAAAAGGTTCCTATTTTACAAAGAATTCAGACATGCTAAAATTGTTCTATAAGTGGCAATAGGTTTCTTTTTCACCTAAGCCAGAGGTATTTGTTTTTCAGCCCCCGGAATCCTTTCTCCAAGACCTGTACAGTTAATATTAGTAATTACTTCACACATTTCTTTTATACATGTTAAAGAAAATACTCCTGACAACATCACATTTTGCCCAGTGTA
Source organism: Acropternis orthonyx (assembly GCA_035583155.1). Taxonomy (NCBI): domain Eukaryota; kingdom Metazoa; phylum Chordata; class Aves; order Passeriformes; family Rhinocryptidae; genus Acropternis; species Acropternis orthonyx. The sequence continues at coordinate 83,553,175 of JAWWEU010000001.1, read as the reverse complement.
GAGCTGGAAAATGAGGGGGGGGGGGGGGGGGGGTGGGGGGTGGGGGGTGGAGGGGATGCACTCTTAGGGTAGGTTGGCTCTAAAATCAGTAGAAAAA
>JAWWEU010000001.1:83508754-83547041 GCA_035583155.1 Acropternis orthonyx | reverse complement strand
CCTCCGCTCCGGGCTTCACTCCCAGTCCAGGCGGGTGAGGGAAAGGGAAAATTCTGCAACCTTAAACCCATAACAGTAATCAATATGGCTCTGCCTTTAATTTCACAGAATTTGTTTCCACTTGTTGGGAGATAATTTGACTCTCGAACTACTTCATTCATAATCAGTGAATCTTATTCAATCAGTCATTGGTTCACTGCAGAAGAATATAATTTACCAGGAATAGGTGTACATTGGTCTCTGTACAGTCTTCCACAACATCCTTCTCTCTAAGTTGGAAAGAGATGAATTTGATGAGTGGACTGTTAGATGAATAAGAAAGTGGTTGGACAGTCACATCCAGATGGTAGTAGTCAATAATTCAGAGTCCTGATGGACATCGGTAACAAGTGGTTTCCCTCAGGGGTCTATATGGGGCCCAGTGTTATTTAATATCTTCATTAATGACATAGATGAAGGGGTCGAGTGCAGCCTCAAAAAAATTGCAGCTGACACCAAGCTGAGTGGTGCTGCTGGCACACCAGAAGGATGGGATGCCATTCAGAGGCACCTGGACAAGCTCAAGAAGTGGACCCATGGGACTCTCATGCAGTTTAACAAGACAAAGTCCAGGGTGCTTGCATCTAGGCTATGGCAACCTCTCGTTATCAATAAAGGCTGGGGAATGAACAGGTCTAGAGCAGCCCTGCTGAGAAGGACTTGGGAGTGCTGCTGGGTGAGAGGCTGGATAGAAGCTGGCAATGTCTGCTTGCAGCCCAGAAAACCAGTTGAATTCTGGGCTGCATCAAAAGCAGTGTGGCCAGCAGGTTGGGGGAGGTGAGTCTGCCTCTCTACTCCACTCTTGTGAGACTCCGCCTGTCTCCAGCTCCAGGGTCCCCAGCATAGGAAGGACACTGAGCTGTTGGAGTGAGACTAGAGGAAGGCCACCAAGATGATTAGAAGGCTGGAGCACCTCTCCTATGAGGAAAGGCTGAGAGAATTGGATTTGTTCAGCCTGGAAAAGAGAAATCTTTGGGTTGACCTGACTGCAGCCTTCCAGTACCTGCAGTGAGTCTACAAGACAGGGAGAGACTTTTTACAGGAGTATGTATTGACAACACAAAGGGGGGAATGGTTTCAAACTGGAAGAGAGTAGGTTTGGATTAGGTATAAGGAAGAAATTCTTTGCTATGGTAGTGGTGAGATACGAAGTTATGGGCTCACCATCCCTGGAAGTGTTCAAGACCAACTTGGAGGGAGTTCTGAGCAACCTGGTCTAGTGGAAGGTGTCCCTGCCCATGGGAGGGGGGTTGGAACTAGGTGACCTTTAATGTCACTTACGACTCAACCCCTTCTATGGTTCTGTGATTTGATGATTTAATTTATGTGTGTGATATTCTTCCAGAAAGATAGGTTGCTTGAAAAGGCAACATGAAAGATACCACTCAAAGCAGTCTTTCACTAGATGCAGCTAAAACTAAGCCATATACTGTCACTACCTACCAGAACCTTTCCATCAAGCAATTCTATTGATTCATTTCACTCATTATACAAGTAAAAGAAATGCATGCTGTAATTTCTTGACATATTTCTAATTATGCTTAAAGCGATTAAGTAGTTCTGGAAGTTTGGAGTTGGTTGTCCTGAATAGTTGTGAGGGAGTTTCTGTAGTTTCTCAGTTCAGTTTATAAATATGAAAACTACATATTTATCTTTTTAGATTTATTTCCAGATCATAAATGTTTTTAAAACCTCACAGACTTGAAACAGAAGAACAGATATTGCGGGATGTTGAGAGGTGTCTGTGCTAGAGAGGAAGATTTTTCTGCCTTTGTAAAATTCCACCCAGGTTTTGCCAAATGGCAAAAATCGTAGTTTGCATATGCTCAGTGGCAATTTCTGGATGGCAGCTAGCTGATATCTCCCAGGGGACTGACCTGACAATCTAAAATATGCATGCTTACTCTGCCCTGTGGTCTCAGTAATACTTTGCTCAGAAAAACCATCATTGAATACATCTCTAAAGGATAAAGTACTTTGAAGAATTAGATGTTAGATAACTGGAGTTGGTTACTCAGTGTTGAGAGAAGTCTTTTGCTTCAATACATCTTTTTTGCCTAGGTGGATGTTCACTAAATTCTAACCTCATTGAAACCAGTCTTTTCAAACACTGTGCTGTACAGATAATCATTCTAAAATCCTGCAAGGAAAGACTAATTGTGCCTTTAAAGTGGGTATGAAATATATGCAGTAAATAAGTCCCTATACTGAGCAACTTCAGAAAAATAAAGTGCAGGATAGTCACTTAATGAGCATAGTATGCATTGAATATTAGCAGAGTGTGTATGGGAGAAAAAAAAAATACACAGCCATAATATGTATATACAGGAGAACATATTTCGTGTTACCCTTTCCTGACTCTATGGGGCATCAATTTTTAACCTTAATAAAACTTAACATATTTTCAGATCAGCAATATATTGTAAAGTATAGCCTGTTAAGATCATACTGTATCTCCTCAAATTTAATACAATACATTTAATACATTGCATTAAAAATTTGTTGCAACTTGTATACACAAAAGCATGTGAATATACACAAATAACAATTTGAAAATATATTTGGAAAAATTTTGATATGTTATTTTGTTATATATTTTAAAATCATTATCAAATTTCTACTTCAATTCTCCTTTGATTAGATGTTTAAGAGAAGTTAATGTAGAAGAATAGATTATTCCATACTTATGCTGTATTTTCAAATGACTCATATCTGATTTTGTCCAAGACTGAAAGATAGGATCAGAGATACTAATTCATTATGGTGATTTCCGTAGTACAAGAAAATGTATGTCGAGGACAGCTGAAAATCACCTTTCCTTGAAAATGATCTGTTTGTGTATTATTTTCCTTCAGACTTAGTGAAGGAAAGTCTTGTGAAAAGTGTAGCTTTTTCCAAGGAAAAAAAATTCTCAAGGACTTCCACAGTTCTCCTTTAAATATTTTGTTTAGGTACTTCTGAAAAGATCAAATATCATTACAAAGAGGAAAAATGCACATAAGAGCATTGGCCTGGTTTTTGCTAGCATTTTATCATCTGATTATGCAATACGTACTGCATCTTTAATACTTTCCTTTTAATCCACTTATAGCTATCTATACAGGAAATGGAATATTGGAACATTAAGAAATTAGGAAAACACATGATACTGGAAGAGCTTAGAAAGCAATAAAAATGAATTATGTCAAAATAATAATAATCATATTGTAAAAATAGGTCATTTCTTTTCATCTGTCATTACTATAAGAAAGAGATTAATTCAGTATTCAGAACTTCAGCAAAAGTGTTCATATCCACAGAAGACATGAAAGGAAAATACAGTTATGATTACCTTATGATATGTAGGACTATTATGAATAATGAGTCATATGAAGTGTGTATGGACTGGATATGTACATATATATCCAGATAAATTTCAACTCATTATCTGCTGTGCAGTAAGTACTTGTCTGTCTGGATTACCATAGTTGAAAAATGATATAAAATATTCTCTCCGACAAATTAACATTAGAAGGAGTTAATTGTACTGCAATGTAACCTTCTAAAAACAAAATGATGCCTAAACTTGGCAAAAAGCTCTCTAACAATTGCTTCAATCAATAGAAGATAGGGTAGATGGCTCCAATCCGCTAAGTGTAAATTTTAAACAGTTATGTATTTTTCATGCTAGCAAAATGGAGAGGTATGATGTGAAGTCATCAATAAATTCAGACTGTTTTGAAACTTCCTGAAATAAAATCTCAGCTTTGCTTATTGAGTTTGCTTTGTTTCTTGCCAAATTATTTGAGCAGAGTTATTTGTGAAGAGAATACTTCAGACAGCGCAGGTACCCTGACCACCTAGGTGCAGTCACTGAAAAGAGGTGACTCTTCAGGACAGGGGCTCACAGCATCACACTTGTGCTGTAATTATACTCCTGCTTTGAAGGCATCTGCTGCCTTGGATTGTCTGTATAGGGATCTTGCTACTCAGCTAAGCCTCCCAAACTACATGCTTACAGTTATGTGGGATGGAATGTCTCTAGGTCTGGTCCTCTTTTCTACACCTTTTGCCTTTCTGAATTGTTTTTATGCCCTCCTAGCACCAGTGTTTTCTCCTCTGTCAACACTTAGAAATAAAAGATAAGGTTACAAGCCAGGCTAAGTAAACCAGTCAATTCTGCAACTTTTTCTTTGCCTGTAACCAAGTTTTTAAATAGCAATAGCTGACTGTACTAGGATCTTACTCTCCTAAGTTTATTTTTCCACCATTTGTGTTTGGCTGCTCTCGCTTCCTACGCAGTAGTATCAGTCTTCTGAGTGTTCCCATAATTTTGAGCTAAACAACCATGAAAAGAAAAAGTAAAGGGGGTTTTGAATCTTTCCTGTCTGTTTAGAGATTTTAATCTTAGTAGATGGGAAGAAGCTGTAGGGAAAAACCTATCGCTTTCTTTAGCTTTGCTAGTAATCAAATTAAAGCTCCTTTCTTTGGAGGTTCTTGGAATATACTAAACAAGTATAAAGGTGTTTTTCTTAACTTGAAATTTTCACGTTTGCTTTTTGAGGAGACCAGGTCTTTGACTTCAGCAGAGGCTGTTCTTCAAAGTGTCTCTTTGGTAGCTGCTGGCTGTGTTTCCCTGCATTCTGTGGGGGACCATTCTTACTTCCAATGTATTGGCACCTTTACACCAATGCCTTTCTTCTGCACAGATCACTGGCAGTGAAGTTAGGGGAAATCCATTCAGACAAAATGAAATGTCATTATCTGAATTTATAGTGCATACTTCAAATAAGAAGATAACATTCATATAGTTAATGCCCACTGCCCCATTCTTGAGAAGTACCACTTTAGTGTATTTTAGGTCCATCCAGTGATGTTTCATAAATTGGCGGGTAAGAGAATGCGTATTAAATTGAGCAAGAATGAATGGATTTAGGGTTTAGTATGGAAAGGCTGATGGACTTGGCAAGGAATTTACTTAGGTAAAGGCAGGTGGGTTGGCAATAAGCAGAAACATATTTTATTTTTTGGCAGGAAAGCTGTTATGCTCAGGGAATATCATATGTCTTGTTGACTGAGGTGGAAAATTTTGGAGAGATCCTCTTGTAAAATTTCTGGAATTATATCACAGTCTTTGTCAAGATGTAAATAATTCAGGATTGCAAAGTCATCTGGAGAACAGTCAGGAAAAGAAAGCAGGGATTTTTTGACATTGATGCTTCTCTTATATTCAGAATAAAATAGTTCCTTGATCAGTTTCATATAAGCATTGGGATTGTGCCAGCCAATGAGATGCTGGTTTCAAACCATAAAACAAAATGCTATGCAAGTGAGAAAGAAGCCGGAATCATTAATCCCTATTAAAAAAAAAAAAAAAAAAAAAAAGAAAAGAAAAAAAAGAAAAGCCTTTGACTCTGCTTTCTTGTGGTCTTCAGATTTCATTTATGTCTTTAATAATGAATGGTGTCACTAAGTCACATCTCTTCTCACTTATTTTTGTTTAGAAACAAGCTTTCAATGAATTTTTAATAATTTAAAAGTAGAACACAACTGTGAAACCTTAATATGATTCAATTTTAGATATTTTTTGGTTCTAACTTTATAGCAAGTGCACAATTAGGCATCAAGACTAACTTCTGTGAGTGAATTATTGCATCCTAAAGGTATGTTTACATTAGATTTGATCTGAGGTTTCATTTGACACCTCTAATAGAGATATATAAAATACTGTTATCTCTAGTGATTTTAACATTATTATTATTATGGACAAACTGATTTTTCTAGAATGCTTACTATTTATTTGGCATTTGATTAACCTTTGCCAGTTTGATTAACCTGCTGTTAGGACATTTGTTGCTCAACACCGTCATATTTAATTTCAACATGCAATTTGGGTAGATAGAGAAGGGGGGAATTAAAAGGGGCTTTCTTTTGGCTGAAGACTTGGTTGATTCTTTCCTACGCTCCTGAATTGCAATGAGTGGATCTGATAGGTCTTGTATATCAGCAGTGGACTGTGTAGCCTGTACTCACCAAGTGATCATAGAATCAGAACTCTTTGGATTAGATGGCACCTTTAAAGGTCGTTTAGTTCCAGCCCCACGCCCATGAGCAGGGGCATCTTCACCTAGATCAGGCTGCCCAGAGCCCTGTCCAACCTGACCTTGAATGTTTCCAGGGATGGGGCACCACCTCTGTTGGCAACATGTTCCAGTGTTCACCCCTTTCATCATTAAAATTTCTTCTTTATATCCAGTCTTAATCTACCTTCTTTTAGTTCAAAACCATTATCCCTTGGTGACAAAAATATCTGTACTTGGTCACTGAAGACACGATTAGATATTTAACCATGGCAATGTGGCTCATCAATACCCAGAGAACTTTGTATATGAACATGTGTGTACACACATGGGCTTTTATACAGACAAGATTAGGTATACTTATGAAGTAACATATATCTGTTTGATGCATATTTCCTACTCTGAGCAGGTATTTAATTTTCTCTACACCCCAAACCAGCTGAGGTCCTCTGATAAGAACAGTCTAAATATCCTCTCACTGGAAATATACAGTTATATGTGTATACATACATCTTTTTTTATAAGTTGTGGTAACCTGTTCACTAGTGATCTGTGTGTATGTTTCCATCTGTACTAAAGCTGATCAGAAATGCCCAATTAGACTGCTTTTTACAACAACAAGTATCTTCTATGCAAACTTGAAACCTTTGGAAGCTTTTCTCTCCCCCATTTTCTGGGTTTTTTTTAATGAATAGCAGATTTTCATTTTCTATTCATATCTGACACAGTAAAAAAAAAAAAGAAATATGATTTGTCTGTGCGAGCTGTGCCACAGTTGTGTTTCTTCCTGATTACAATTATTTCAGTCTTGTGATGCGACAAAATGCTGTCTAGTCAACTTTATTTTCTTCAAACAGAATGCAACATTTTGAAATCATTAAGCACATAAACTTCAGAGAATTTGTTGGGAATCCAGCTTTGTTCAGAGACTACTAAGCAGAGAAAAGATTGTGCGTGGTGGTATTGTTTGAACTCTATTATGAAAAAAACCACAACCCATACAGGTTTCTTAAAGAGGTCAAATTTAAATTGCAAGCAAGCAAGCAATTTGTTATTATGTGAAATGCACAAACTAAGTCTTGTAAATGATAAATGCTGAACTATATTTTTTTCTTAATAGGACAACATCAGTAGATTTTGTTTAAAAAAGAAACTGCTTCAGTTGCAAAAACCAAATATATTTATTTTAGTGCAAACTAAATAGCTTTTATGAACATTTTCTGTCTTTCATAATTGCAATGGAAGTTCTGTGAAATATTTTTGCAAATGAAAAAAAGGATAAACTAAATGAAATGGTCAGTAAGTCAAAATGAAGGACTGTGATTTAGGGATTTCATCTGATTTTTTTTTCCTCTCTATTTCAATCCCTATTCAGGGAAATAGAACTTTTATGGATTTCCCAGATTGCAGAATATCAAATCTGCAATGCTGATTTAAATTTGGGGTTAGATTTTGATTCTCTTTAAAGAAAAAAACGCAAGGATATAAGCATGCTGTTAGCTCTGTTATATGCCTCATACCAAAGGCTTTGCCTAAAAATAATTTTCTATGATTCAGTAAAATAAATAAGCATCAATATTTATAGAATGTGGCAATGTTTAAACAGGTGTAGTTTTGCTGGATGAAAACTGACATATGTAGCACTAATTTTTCAAAATAAAATGTTTCAAAACTATGACTGAATGTCTTACAGTTTTACGACTATAGTTCTTTACAAGTATTACAGTAACACATGGCTCACTGAGGAGATGCTGAGCTGGACTGACAGCTCCTGTCCAACACACCATTATATCCATCTGTTTTCAGGTAAATTATTATTTTCATTTTTAAATTTTAGAAAGCGAATAAAAATTAGTCAAAAAAAAAGAAGTAGTTTATTGTTTTATAAACAGCTCTTACAAGAACTGTCATAATACAGGTTTAGAGCTGCACCTTTTGCTGTATTCAAGTGTTCAGTGGAAAGCTGGGGAAAAGACATCCAGTGCAGCTAAGAGAGAGAGAAATATTGGTTTAACTCATGTACTGAAGAAAGTGAAAATATGACTTAAGTCAAGACTGGCCCTGCTAGGATATGCTACTTCATGACACATTTCTTCTATATCACCTTTTACTGCCTGAATCTGTTTCTGCAAGACCTTGCACACATGAGTGCACTCACTAAACATGACAGGATGGCTGGAAGACTTGGCAGACCCGGAGCCAATACATGTCACAAATCCTCAGCACTGCAGTGAAACCAGCTGGGTGTCAAGGGACATTGGTAGTTCAGACCTCATAGCCTCCTTCCACATTGCTTTCATACTGTTTTGTATGTTTTGAATTATTTCCTGTCACCCTCAAAAACCATGAACACTGCTTGCCTCTCTACCCACTTCAGCTTACATGCTCTGTCTCCTTTTTTTGTTAGGGGAACAAAAAATAGAGGAAAAACTACCCTGAGTACTGTCTCTAACACTATATATACAGCAAATACAGAACAAAAGGAAACTCTAATTTCTGTGTATTTAATTTGCTACACTGTGCTGGGAAGTCTGAAGGGCTTTATCTCAAGCCGTTCCAAGCATGGCTAAATGTAATTGTTTATCTGTGCATGCTCAGTGAACATGCTCACTGTAATACACAACACCAGGGCTTGTTTGGGCATAGGTAGAAAAGATTAAAGATAATACCACAGTGCAACTGTCAGGGAACTTAAAAGCTATCATAAATAGAAGCCAGTATTGATATTGTTTCATCTGTTATTAATATGGATAGGAATAGCCCCTAACCAGAAAGTGGATGTGTGAGAGTAGGGCACTGGCTCAAGACTCTCAACGAAAAGCTCCAAGAATTTTAGTATCAAACAAATGGAAAGGAAAAGAGGTCCCCCCCAAAAAAAAAATTAAGAAAGCAGGTGATTCTTTGGGGGATAAGATAAATTCAGAAGACTTGAGTTATGCCAGAGAGAAAATATTGAATTGTTCTCTGATTTTGGTATCAGATTGGTATTTGATTAATCTCGTGCTTGATAACATCTTACATTAGAATGTAAAGGGGAGAAAGCTATTATGTGTAGTAATACATGACAATATCTGAGGAGAAGAGATACTTAATTTTCCAAATTGCCCACTGCAATGGAATGAGGAAAAAAAAAAACACATTTCTAATAAGAAATTGAAAGTTAATTCTTTTTCATTTCATCATTTCTATTATTTTAAAGCTTTAGAAGAGGTAGTCTGGTGTCATGTTTACTCCAGTATTAAGTTTGTTTCTTCTGTATGAATCAGAACATCTGTTTAAAGCCTGTCTGTACTCTGTTGATGATAGAGATTTTGCAGTACCAACAGTGCAGGAGGAAATGAGCTTGCCCATTCATATGGCCAGACTGTGATTTTCTTTTATTCTTTTATTTTTCATGTGTCACGCTGCTGCAACATCAGTAATTTTACATCAATTAGCTGAGAATGTGTCTAACATTCCATTTATCTGGTCATGAACTGTACCTTGCTGTGTTGGGATCAAGCTTTTAGCTAACAACACTTTTAGGAGCTGGGAAAAGCAAGTAGTGTCAGAAAGAATTTTTGTTTAAACAGTTCAGTAGTTTGAGAACGTCCTGTTGCTGTGTGAAAAAGCTTGTTCTGCATGGTACTAACTTTCAGAGACATTTCACTTTCTTCCCTCCCTGGTATGAGGAGTAGACTTCAATATTTTTTTTATTTTTTTTTCCTGCATGAGATGCTCTACAAATGTCTCCAGAGTGTGTTTCTTAATGAACTCACTTTGGGACATACTGACAGAAAAGCATATGTACAAATATAAAAGTATTAGAGGCAGAGTGTGAAATCAATTCAAACCCTTTTTGAGAGCCAATTAATTATTAAATTTGTACACTGCACAGTACTTTCTTCAGCTACACTTACTGAGAAGCATTTTATATTGTGATTTTGTATGGTTATGCATAATCCAGGCATTTGCACACCCTTCTGGAAAATATGTTGGTAGAGTTTTTGGAGGCTAAGTATCTCCTGTTTTCAAGTAAGAGCCACACCTGGATGAGATGTGGATTTTTTTAGCACTTTTACGGGTATTTAAAAAATGCTGACATTAATTTCATGAATGCCTTTGCACTATTCCTCACACATTTTTCCTTCTTGTTCATGGTCAGCAACCCAAAAGACACATCTTTGTCTGTAAAAAAATAATGGTCTTATATAAACTAATGTAAAAGTGAAATCTCAATCATATTAAGTGATTTATTGTTTTCATATTCATTCAGTGCTCAAAAAGGAAGGTTATGGAAAGGTTTAAACTACTGTCATATTTTTACCTCAATTCCACTCCCTAAGAAAAGGCTTTGTTATTTGCTGTCTTTGTTATTGCTGTTCCTTTGGTATAGTCTGAACACTGGTGACTGGAAATTGTGAATTTAGGGCAGCAGCCCAAGAAAAATTATGGAACAACTAAAAAGTAAAAAAACAGTACAGCTGTATGAATAAAAAAATGCATGTGTTCACTGCTCATTGTATGCAGATTCTGCCTTTTAATAATGAGGGAGTAATATAGTAGTTGACTTGGTTGAGTCAGTTTAGCGTGGGAGAACTGTAACACTTTTACTCACTTCACTGGCTTCTATCCATGTGATCGGAAACTCACCACCTTTATTGTAGTCTGTCAATTTTTATGGAGGCCAGAGGAACTATGTTGTCAGGGTTGAAGTTCTCCTAAGACCTAACCTTTCTTCAAAAATGTCTTTAAACGGCTGTCTTGCATTATCACTTTTTTTTTTTTTTTTTGGACATACTTTTTTCCCCCTGATTGCTGCCATCATTTCAGTCACTTATTTCTACTCTTTTCTCTTATATCTCTCTCCTTGAACAGAAAACCAGGTTTTTCAAAATTTCTTGTGACTGGGTATGATCCATTAGTATGTTTTATTCTCCTTTCCATTCCTTCTCCAGAAAATTTATATATCCATTCCCTGTGCACTTTAATTGTTACAGCAGTTATGGTGAGAAAAGAAGTTAATAAATGGAACTTACAAGCCAATGGGAAAAATAAATCTAAGTATATTAGCAAAGCATGACTGTTATCCCTCATTTCCTACATCACTATTCATGAGACTGTAGAATAATTTAAGAACATCACACACCAGTGGTAGCTTTGTAAATTTTGTAGTATTTTGTCCATATTTGTCCGTAGTGAATTCTGATGTTACAGAAACTTTTTACTATGCAACCGTGCATGAATGCGAGGAGTGCAGAAGTGAAGAATTGGGTCATCTTGCTACTTCACAAGATCCATTTGAACTAATTTGGAGTTTTGCATGAACATGATGGGAGCAGCATGCAGAATTGCTTTCATTTTCTTCACACATTGGCCATAAACTTTAAAGCAGTGGAGCAAAAATAACACTTTGATGTAAGTGTGGTAATCTTTGCTCCATTTATATATGCACTGCATAAACAGCTTTTAAATATGCTGTTATAATATACAAGAGTCTATTTCCGTCTCTGATATTCCTGTGAGAATATTACAGATATTCCTGTGAGAGGGAAAGACGATCAGCTAAAAGGTGCAGTTTAGTGGGAGAAATAGTCTTGTAAATTACTGTGGGTAATGTGGAGGTGAGAACCATGTTCTTGTTGGTTAAGAATAACCTCTAACACACACTCGAGCATTTTGGCAGCAGTAGAAGCAATTGTCTCAGGTTTCCAGAGGTCTGGCAGGACCAGCAGTAGAATTGTGGATGTCTATGCCTATAGTTATCTCCTTTCATTCTGTTGCCTGTGTTGTTATGCATAGGTTAGACCCGAGTCAGCATTCATTAGCACATTGTATGAAATTGCACAGTGTTGTTATCCAAGCTGGACTGGTTTTTTGCACCATGTGACTGCTTTTGTGTTTGACAACTTTTGTTGAAATTTGACTTGTAACCCAACTGAAATTAACTTTGGACAATTTCTTGTTGAAGCGCTGCCCTCCTAATGAGGGTACAACTGTTCATTACACAGCCTGTGTTTTAAATATGGAAGACTGGTTCTCCAAGTTTAGCTGCTACGACCATAACTCAAAAAGAATATCAGGGGTTTCTTCAAATTCTCACTTTGGGCCACAGTTTTTTATGACAGGCCACTTAGTCTAGGCTTCATGATATTTCCAGGGCAAGCAGGCTACCTAGTAGGAAGTCTGTGTAATTTCCCATTTCATCATTCTTTCAACAGTTTCTGGCATAAATCAATAAATAAATAAGTCTGTTTCTTGCAGCCAGTGTCTATATACATGTAAAAGGCTGAATATACATTGTATGTAATGAATACATTACTAGACAATGTTCCATGTGAGGGGATGGTGTGTAAGAATTTAGTCAGTCTGTGCAGGGTGCAGATTTAAGATACGATACCACCAATGCAGACCAGCAACAAACTTGCAGCAGCACTGGTACTGGTTTTAACCCTCTATACATCCTAGTTACATAGCATTGTTTTGAGAAAATTATAAGGTTGACATTTGTAATATATGATGTAAGAATAGCCATATTGCAATATTGCTCCATTTTTGTTGTTCCTATATCTGCTCTGACTCATGAACCCTTTCCAATGCTGCAGTCTTGCCATATTGCATCTTATTATATCAAGTGCCAAGAGCAATAACATAAAACCTTCGTTTTTCCTACATGCTCCATTTAATCTCTGAGAGCAGCAGGACTCAGCTCAGTGGAGTATGTACATATACCAGCACTACACCAGTCCCGTTCTGGAACCACAACAGCCTTTGGTCATAAATTTCTAGACCACGGCAATGCACAAGTGAAGCATATAGGTGAAAACTATGAGAAGTTTAGTATCTAGTAAATTTGTCAGTCACTTTCTGTAGCATTTGCCGTAAACCTCTTCTAGATGATTGTATATTAAAGCTACGTGCTCTGAAGGCATTTAGCCTTGTCTTGGCATTAGCTGAAAGAATGGGATATAAACTGTACAGAAGTTTATATTGCATTTCAGTAAGTTGATTCATTTCTTATTAGTTCTGGGCAAGTGCATGTGGGGGAGAAGGGAAAAGGGAGGATGCTCTTAGTTCTAAGAATATAAATTTAAAAAAAGTCAAACTGTAAACATGGCATTTGAGTATAAATATAGACTGTCATATTTTCAACGACACTCTTACAGCAATTAGCACTTTTTGAAAGTATATTATTTGCCTCCAGAAGGGGAAAATATGGCTTTACTGGAACTGCCTGTAAACATCTTCAAGTGCAACATGACATACTTTTTCCAAATAAAAAAATCTAGAATAGACCAAGACCCAACAGTGCTTGACACCGAAAAGTTAGTGTAGATGCATACATAACACAATTTCTGGAAAGCTAAGAAAACCAGTGAAGAGCAAGCTAAGACAGGACCTATGTTGCCTAACTTTGGAAAATTACAGTGTAGTAGCCTAGGGTCTCCTGAATGGTCATTTCAGAGGAGCAGACACTCAGAAGGGGTAATGCATCCCTTCCCAATGTACAGACCTACTTTGCAGGTTAGTCAGGTTCAGGGAAAAGTACATCACTCCAAATGACCATCATATCTATTTTCCACCAATTACTAACATCTTCTGGTAACCCAAATACAATTTTCTCCTTATAGAAACTCGAATTTTCAACACTTTGTATACCAAACCTATAAAATTCATCTCTCAACCATCCTTCCTCCCATGTCCCAAATTCAGGCTACCAGTGGAAGTTTAATACAGTGATCTGCATGTGCTAAACTGCAAAGGAAGGAGCTTGCAAAATGGGATAGTGGACAATTGACACAAATGAAATAGAATTAATGGCAATTGTGATGCTTCATGGTACCTGTGGCTGGAATAATGTGTGACTGTCAGGTAGAAGAACTGAATTTTAAATTATTTATTTTAAAATTTTCTTAACCCACTGTCACATCTGTAGTTTTAAATTATTGTACTTGTTTGTTTTCTTTCAGTTCTGCAATGGTAAGCACTAGTTGCCATGGCGTATAAAATTCTGCATGCTTTTCCTTTGTGGTTTATCAAGAATTGAAGGATGCTTTCAGTAATGTATGTTGGATAAACTTACTATTCCAATCAAAGCAGTATTCTGTCTTTGGTGGGTGTGTATATATTGTTCAGGCTTCTTCTGAGTGAGCTTAGTAAGTCACTTACCAACTTTGCTTGACAAAGAAATCGACTTTTAGTATCCATCTCCAGTTCTACCCACTGTTGGTTGACATTGAAGGCATGAGGAAGGCTGGAAAATTCAGAAATAGAAGCAGTAAAATACTGGAGTAATAAGAAAATGCTTTTTTTTTTTTCAAATATCATCGCATTTGAGATAAAAAATTAAAACCAGGCACAGTCTAATTGGTGCCATTTAGGTTTTTCAGCCTTCTAGAGTCAGTTTCTAATTTCCCAGCTGCGTGTGCTCACTGTAATTCAAGCATTATTCAACATTTACATCCAGTAATAGATGTGATCCTAGCAACCTCATAAAGAAAAACTCCCTGCCCTTTCCTAAATCCTGTATTATAAGAGTCAGTATTTCTTTAGTTCTTCAGAACACTGTAATGGAGAGAAGCTGTATGATTTGCCTGTCTAGAAAAAACAAAAAACAAAAAACAACTCTTAGAGATTTACATAAGTTTGCCTCCTGAGATAAACTTCTGGGGTGGGTTTTCTCTGAATCCATTAGCTCCCTTGTAGCCTTACTAGTTAAAAAAAATGAGTTGACATTGATGATGTTGCAAAGAATAAAGCAATTGAGGCCTAAAATCAGAAAACAGTTAGGTTTTTAGATGGGTGACAATTCATCACTAAAACTGTACAAGAAACAAAGATGAGAGGAGGGAAAAATTTACTCAATAATCCCATCAAAATGAAAGTGCAAGGAAAAGATAACATTTCCTCAGAAGAAGAAAAAAAACTATTTCTCCAAGAAAGTAGGCCATGTGAAGCCTGCTTATCTCAAAATGTTTTCACATATACTTTTCTAAGTTCTGAAACTTTTTTCCACTTGAGGAATCTGTTTGCATTTATCAGTACTACTCAAATGGAAGGGCGGTATAAGTATATTATTTTTTTTCCATTTGCTCAATATTTTATCAATTTTTTAATAAATGTAAAAATGTGGTCATTATCAAGAGAGCTAAAAAATAAAATATGCAAGCCTAAAATAACTTCAGTATTTTATGTATTGCATGCTGTGCATCAGGTTATATATATTTTTTTTCATCTCTAACAAATGTAAAAAATCTTACCTATCCAGACTCAACAATTTATTGCCTCAATTGATGTTGACCACAAGGGTCAAGAATTCAGCGTTTATTGTTAAACCAGGCGCTTGGTGTGTGAGGAAGATAGCATGGGAGTTGCAGAAAAGAAGTCGGAAAGCGAGCACAAACAGAAATCTGTTAAAAATAGTTGAGACGAAGCCTCCCTGTTCTTGAAGATGATGTACTGTACTTTCTGTTACATAATACAAAGGAAAGTGATTATAGCAAATTGACTGTAAAAACACAGACCAGTAACATTTTGTTCTCGTTTTGTTGTGGGATAAAATGTATTGTGGGCTCCGAGGACTTGAAAGGAAGTACTTTGGGGGAGGTCTGCAGGAAGATGTGGTTGAGAGATGAGTTTCCAACCTGCTAAAGAAAATATAAAATGAGCAAACCTAAAAAAAGAAATGTGAAGAAACAAGCAAGATGCACAACAGGAGACCAAAGATGATGCACAGCCAGTTAAGCTTCTTTCAGAATAAGAGGACAAAAAACATTGTCAGATTGGGATGATTATTCAAATTCACCTCTTTTCTCACATTTTGATTCTTCGTATTACTAAGTGTGTTTCTTCTTGTTATTCTTTTTTTGTAGAAATTGTAGGAAATAAAGTGATCCATTTTTGTGGTCTCTCTATATCTCAGGAAACATGAAGTGTCAACAGACTCCTTTTGCTGAAGTTGATGAAAAAATATATTTTGAGAGTAACTGATTAAGTGGAAAATCAGTTATCATTTGCCCTTTAACTGATAGGGAAAAAATGAGATGGATATTGGCTCTCATCTTAGCAGACAGAGCAACCTTAACTGAAAAATTACATTAGAGCTTTAAAGAATAATAGTGCTGTTAAAGCTACCAAGTGCACAACTTCACGTAGAGTCACACACAGAGCCCTAAAATCCTGGCTTATCTGCATGAAGATACATGACAAGCTTGATATCAAGTCCTTCACAATCTGCTGGGGGGAAAAAAAAAAAAAAAGACTGGGAAACAGCAACTAAACTTTATATTATCCTTTGACTTAAAGTCTTCAGTTTTGCAGAAAAGGACAAAGGGGTCCTCTGGGACACCCAGTTGAACTTGAACTGGCAAGATGCCCCTTCCACAAAGAAGGCTAATGATGTCCTAGGCAGCTTTAGACAAAGTATGGCCAGGAGGTCAAGGGAGGTGACCTTTCCCATCTGCTGAGCTGTGGTGAGGCCACACCTGCAGTGTTGTGTCCAGTTCTGGGCACCCACTACAAGAAAGAGATAGACATAATGGAGATACCCCAGTAAAGAATCACTAAGGTGATTGAGGACTAGAGCATCTCTCCCATGAGGAAAGGCTGATAGAGATGGCACTGTTCAGCCTTGGAAGAGAAGGCTCAGGGAGATGTTAATATATATAAATACTTGAAAGGAGAGTGCAAAGAGGATGGAACCAGGCTCTTTTCAGTGGTGCCCAGTTGCAGGACCAGAGGCAGTGGGCACAAACTGAAACACAGGAGGTTCTCTCTGAACATCAGAAAACATTTTTTAACTGCAGGTGTGACTGAGCACTGGCACTGGCTGCCCAGAGAGGTTGTGCAGTCTCTGTCCTTGGAGATACTTAAAAGCCAGCTGAACATGATTCTGGGGAGCTCTCTCTAGGTGGCTGGTCTTCAGGAGGAGGGTTGGACCAGATGACCTCCAAAGCTCCCTTTTGACCTCAATCATTTTGTGGTTCTGTGAATCTTCAGCTGATTGATAAGATATGGTTGTTTTTAATGTTTTCGTTCAGCTGCAAGTATCTTTTCAAGGTGCTTGATAAAATAACTTTTTCCTTTCTCATCCTTTTCAAGAAATTCCTTTCTTTTTCCTTGAGTGTCAGAATAATACCCTCTTCCTTTTCATTGTCACAACTCCATTTGTATGCTTCCTGGTACTCTTTATATTGTACAAACAACTGCTGCACTTACAAATTCAAAATCCCTTTCTAAATTTAAAAAAAAAAAAAAAAGTTCTACAATGGCAAAATTACAAAACTTCTGGATTAATGAAGAAGACAAAATGTTTCATATTCACCAACATGTTTCACATCAATAATTTGTAGCTCAAATCAAATTTATACCCTATAGCACAAGTAATCAATGTTTACTCCCATATAACCCTTTAACCGAAAAGAGAATAAAGTGAAATATTGTACAAATTCAAAGCTACAGAAACATGTGTCAATTAAATATACATGACTGAAACAGTCTGCGTATTGTATCAAAGTTGCAAGAACATTTTTTTTCCAATTAATGTTCTTGCTATTTTTTCCAGAAATGGAGCCTTTTTATCTGCTGAAAAATTAAGGTTAAAGTCCACAGTTATTTTTTTCTTGAAAAGCAAAGAGCTGACTTTTCAGACTATGAAATTAATGTTTATCATTCAAATTAATAATTCAAAATGTATAGCTAAGGCGCTATTTAAGCAGACAAAGAGGAAACAGAAGCAAAATTGTTGCAATATGGAAGTAAAGGAAATATATATATTGTATGAATGCCTTTTTCAAACATTGATCTCTTTTAAGAAGAAATTTATTCAACAAGGGACATAGGCTTCTTGTCTTAATAGCTCCAAGTTATTTAACAAGGATAAACTGTCAACAATACAATTACTGCCTTAGATATTAATAGTTAAATAATAGATAATTAAAAGTGCTCTCAAGGTTGACAAAATATTTGTCATAATGAAATCGGATTATTTATATCAATTTGTATTTCAGATATACATAACTTCTTTTTCCTTTTGAATGCAATCTGCCATCAGTCCTCTACAGTAAGGATCTGCAGTTTCTTTGGCTTGCTAGTTTTAAAAAAGAATAGTTATTACAGATTTAAAGGGTTGACACTTTAATAAATTATCTGGATTTGTCCATATTCCTATTGTTTCTCGTTTGTGGATCTGTAAGAGTTTTCACACTTTTCCTTGGCCTTAATAGTTTGTGCTATTATCTGAATTTGAACATTAAAAACCCCTACAAAAGCCACCAGATATTTATTTCCTGCTTTTTATAGGTTTAGACTTATGCAGCAGAGGTTCAAGAATAAACAATTTGAATGAGCTTGCCTCATATAACCATACAAATGCTGGCTGGGGGACAGCCCTAGGAGTCCTTTAATCTCCCTGTCCTGTCAAAGCAGCACCTTGAAACACTGCACCACCTCCTTGTATTTTCTCTCCACCTAAATCATGGAAAGATTGAGATTTCACAATGTCTCTTGCTAGCTTCTTCCGGTCATACACTGCTGTCCAAGTGAAAAAGGTCTTCCTAAAGTGTGATCTGAAAGTGCAGGTGACTGCTGTGCTTTCTAATACCACTTGCGTTTACTAGGGGCAGGTGTCTCACGTATGTGACTGCTGCTCAAGTAGGCTGTTGTGATTGTCTCCTGGGCTCTTTGTCAGAATAAATGAGGTCTCAGTTTCTGATCTTAGGTCACCTTACTATTTTTCTAACCCTTCCCTGAACTCTGATCTTTGGAGAGCCTTCTTGAACTTGGATGGCCCAGAACTCAAGATAGTATGTATTGCTCAACTAAGTGGCAATCTTGACTTTTAACATTTAGGCAGACTTAAAGGAGAATATTTTATTTACAGACAGCTCAAGCAGTTTTAACAAAGTATAACAGCTGTGAAAGTCTTTGGTGAAATTAACATTTTCCAATTGCTTTGTACCATAATATTTGAGAGAAGCCAGATACTTTTCATGTGAATGATTCAGGTAGACAAACTCAAAAATTATGGGGCCTGTGATGTGTTGTCCCTACGTACTGATAAGTGACTCAATTTAGAAGTGCATTTTCATACACATTTTAGCTAAAGTACCTCTGAATTTTCATACAGGATAATTAAACATTGCATGTCAGAATCTTAAAAGTATTATTATTAGAACTATTTCACAACATTTCTTAATCACCTACTTTTATATTCTAGGTAAATATTAGCCTTCTTTTTATCCTTGTGTGATTGTGAGAGTAAGTGCTTGCTTTGATTTCTTATGAGGCGGATTTCAGGCCACATTACTATAATTCATTGCTCTAAGTTCACTCACGGACTGCTGAGATAATATTGCTTTATCATGTATGTATGCCAACATTATATTTAAAAATAAGATGGAGGGAGAAAGAGAACAGAACATACTGTTGTGATTTTTGTTTTCAAGATCCATGCATGAAATCCCTGCTGCTCTACTCATATTCTTACTTCAACATTTTCCTACTGAGCTTAAAGTAAGAATCCAACATGTGCTAAAGAGGACCGAGAAACAGTGTTTTTCCTGAACTAGTTAATTCAGAACATGAAGCAGTGGTGCAAGGACTTTGCATGAGATAACATGTGAGCATTCCTACTTGCACCAGCTACGTTTCACCGATGCAAGTGATAACATGCATTACTGATAAGGTTATATATGTAAAACCCACCTTTATTCATGTTAGCCAATCAGAATCTGTGTGCTGTGTCTTAAGCACTGAGTCACTGCTGCCTTGAACTTAGCTGCACTTTTAAGTCCTGAAGGCTACATTGAAGGCTACAGCAAGCAATCTAAATTTGCCTACACAAATCAAACATAACCTCTCCTGATTTGAAGTACTTGAATAGGGGCATTCAGTGATAATAAATTCAATTGGCATCAATAACTTGACTAGTACTAAAGGACTTGGGGAATATAAACATGTTTAGGAACCTTTGCTATGCAAAGCAATGTTGAGGGGAACTTGTAGCACATTGTTTCATCAGAACAAGTAGTACATCATTTTGTTCCTAGAAGACCTGAGGGCCTTTTGAACAAGAAAATAATTGTTATATCTTGAAAACTGAGCCTAGGCAGGCCTGGCACTAAGGAAACAAGCACTACTTTTGTGAAAATCCATCCAGCAGTATGATTTTGCTGTTGGTAGTAGTTCTATCACCTATTTCTAATGAGTGATGTTACTTTTTTATCTTGAAAATACTACTGGAGTTATTATTCAGGTATTAGACCAAGACTTCTCATTCACTCTCCCCGGAAGACAAAAATGGAGAGATGAATGTTGTATTTTATGCAAGAAAGCATCAAGAAGAAACTGTTTCACTGACCATCTGCTATATGCATTATAAATTATATTATATAAATAAATTATAAATTGTGAATAAAATATATAAATTTAGAGTATATGCTAAAAGTCTACCAAAGTGGCAGGCTATAAGTCAATCATTTTGGGTTTATATCTTCTGGAAGAATAGGGTAATGAGCCTTTACCCCAAATCCCTGGTGCTGCTTGAAAGCTCTTTAAAGGGTAGCTGTTAGTCATCAGCTTTAAGTCCATCTTCAGCATCTACCGTGGAGATGCTCTTTGCCTTTCTGTGTTCTCTGAAGTAGGCAGGCAGAGCGCACGATCCTGCTCCTTTCTGGTGAAGACTTCTCCTGGCTTCAGAAGTAAGTTCTGTCTGGATCCAGCAAGCGGCATCTTTTATATAACTTTGTAAATATTAAATAGAAAAAAAAAAAAAAAAGTGAAACTATGGGACTTTTTTGTCTAAAAAAATTGTTATTTGTTTTAATTTACAGGACTCTTCATCTGCCGATTCTGTATCTGCCAACAAACATTCTCCTGTAAGCCACAGTCGCATGCTGTCACTAGAGTCGCTGGACATTAAGGCTGCTTGAGCAGTTCAAAAGAAAAAACATGAGGCAACAAGCGTTCTTTGTAAAGTCCAGTAAAACACAGACAGCCTTGAAGCAGAAGCTTCTGTTTCTCAAGTTGTTATCCTTCGTCATCATCCACCCAGTTTACCTAAAGCAGAGGTGTGTGTTACTTCAATTTTTTGAGACAAGCACGTATTATACATAGATACTTAGAGGATGTACACAAAGGACAACATGCCCTGCCTGCCATAATGGACTTGAACTGATGAGAAAAGGACATAAAAATTCAACTTGCAGAGAAGAAGAAAAGCCAGTTCCGGACCTTGGAGCAAGTATGTGACGTTCTTCCAATTTATAATCACATCTTATCAAAATTTATCTCTGCAAGGAAATACTGAAAGAATATGGATGAGAATGAAGCTTTCAGAGGAATATCTCAGGTCAGTGAAGAAACAGTCAAATCCAATGAATTATCTTTCAAGTTAACGTCATGTTTTTTACCTGTGAATTTTGGGGATCAATGATTTTAGCTAGTTTGGAAAAAGTGGAAAACTAAGGCAATTTTTATATCAGAGCATCTTGCATGTTCCAAGGGGAGTTATATTTGATGGCCAATCCTATATGGACTGCTGCAAGTATGTCTCACAGCTGACTCCTCTTTTAAAAAAAGGAAATAACATGGAACTCATGATCATGATACATGTAATTTTGCACATTTTATTCTGATAATGTAATGTTATTTCAAAAAGCACAATAAAAGTTTTCTTTTAACTATGACTTCTATGAGTTGTTTTTTTTTTTTCTATTGAACCCAGCATAATTAGAAAAAACTATAATTTTCCATTCTTTCAGTAACTCAAAGTTTTCAGTTAACTGCTCTTTTTTTGTATTCCTCTTTCCACCTCTTCTAAGGTATCCCAACAGGAAAATATCTATGTCTAAAGCACAGTAAATATCGAATAGTAGAAAGAAATCAGCAATCACAAGCTAAACCAAAAAGAATCTATTGGGAAGACATATGTATTGTGGAGGTAATTAATTCTATAAGCAATATATGTGTGTATATATAGATAGATGCAGAAGGAGAGAAATTTTGCATGTTGATCTGTTTGAAAGGAAGAGGTAAGAAAGAAGTAAGATTTAGGAGGATCTTTCAGTATCAAAGTTAAACTCTTATGTTAAAAACTCCAGCCTAGTGATTAGGCCTCATATGCAAAAATATTACAAGACAGAAATTTACTTTGAAGCAGATTAATAGAATCCAAACAACCATAATGGTGCTATTAGACATATCGAATCTCATTTGCATTGCATGGCAGGATGGTTTATAGAGAAATCATATAACATTTTCCTGTGTTGAGGTGGGATTTTCATGTATGTTTGTTCTGTCTGTACCATTCTTAGAGAACCTAAGTAAAAGCACTTTCTTGGCAATAAAAAGAAGAGGTAAGCAATATAGCCTTACTCCTTTTACAAGTAGCAAATACCCCTATTTTGCCATTCTTCTCATATAGTAGTGTGAAGTACCAGTGGTGAGAAAAACTCCTTACAGTACACTAGTATCCATAAAATTCAAGATGTTTGATGGGATGCGGTCCCTCTAATAACAATATTGCTGTGAACTACATTTTTTTACAAAGCTGCTTCATTGTCTGGTTTTTTTTGGCTGAAATTTGTGAAAATTAAAAGTCTGTAGGATACTGACTTATTCTGAGGGAATTTAAATCTGGGAAAACATTTTATGTTGAAATCTCAGGATAAAAATCAAACTAATCTTTTAGATGCAAAAATGCTAGAAGAATACTTAAAATACTTAGTAGGTGAGGAACGTCCTCTTAATGGAGCTTAATTTAGAGATAAATACTTACTTACCAAGAGTCACACTTAAAATTATTACAACTGGAAAGACTGCAAATGTACTTCAAATTTCATGAATCAATAAATGAATTCCCAAGCTGACAGGTTCTGCAAGGAGGCAGAGCATCACTTCTCTGCTGCTAAGGCTTCAAGCATGATGGACCCAGCAGTGTAAAACAGTACTTTGTTTTTTCCACTGATGATAAATGCAGAAAGAAAAGACAGGATAGGATAGCATATCACACTGGTACTGTGGAAGAAATAAAGTGGAGATGAAAAAAAGGGGTAGAGTGTGCAGCAAAACAGACAGAGAAAAGATGTGAGCTTTTGAAAGACTTAGTGAAAACTGATCAATAGGAACAGATAGGCTCAGATGTGTCACAAAAGTGAAATGCCAGTAAAGTCTAGGATCAATGTTCTTTCATACCTGTTGCTAAACCATAAATTGTATCTCTATTTACTCAATCAATGTTTAGAAGTAAAGAAAAAAAATGCTAAACTTTTTTACTGAGCTTATGTTTGATTGATAGCTAAAAGTTTGGGTGACATTTTTAACCAAGTTACGCTTTTTCTGTTCTTCCCA
Source organism: Acropternis orthonyx (assembly GCA_035583155.1). NCBI lineage: Eukaryota > Metazoa > Chordata > Aves > Passeriformes > Rhinocryptidae > Acropternis > Acropternis orthonyx. Next base: position 83,523,615 of record JAWWEU010000001.1, on the reverse strand, counting down.
CATGTGGGACCTGATTGAAGTCTCTGAGGGGTAGAAAATTTGATGTGAATTAACCAGCTACAGTGTCCTAGAAAACTCTCTCCACATTTCTTTATGCCCAGCTTAAAGCCAGCACTTTCTTTACTTCAACTGTGTGGTCTAGTAAACATACTTTGTCTCTTCCTGATCCATTTGGGAATTAAAGCTGACAGAGCATGCTTCCAGCCAAAGAGAGGGAAAGAGAGCCTTCATTCAGAACAAACAGTTGCTTCATGGTTCCTTTGTCATCCTTAACTCATTACTTCATTATTCAGTGGAATGAAAGCACTGATATAAAATATGTGAAAAGTGATCTTATTTCCTCAGTTTTGAGGAAACAGTTGGGTGGTTTTTTTGGTTTAGCAGCAAAAATTTTATTCTTAGCTGCAAGTTCAAGTCAAGTGTACCTTGACTTGTATGGGGTGATTGGCACGGGCCAGCACATCCTTGTCACGGAGTGGGAGAGATATTGATGGAAGGACTATTACATTGATAAGGTATTGTCTGGATGGCCAGATCCAACAAATCACAGTCAATGGCTCCATGTCGAAATAGAGATCAGTAACAAGCAATGTCCCTTAGGGGTGGATGTTGGGACCAGAACTATTCAGTACCTTTATTAATGACACCAACAGTGGGATTGAGTGCAGGCTCAGCAAGCTTGTGGATAACACCAAGTCGAGTGGTGTAGCTCGTATGCTTGAGAGAAGGGGTGCAAACAGAGGGACCTTGAGAGGCTTCCGGTGTGGGGCCATGTGAACCTCATGAAGTTAAACATGGCCAAGGGCAAGTCCTGACACCTGGGTCAGGGTAATATCCCTGGTATCAGTACAGACAGCATGAATAAATGGATTGAGAGCAGCCCTGCAGAAGACTCGGTGGATGAAAAATGGATTATGAGCTGCGAGTGTGTGCTTGAAGCCCAGGAAGTCAATTGTATTGTGGTCTGCATCAAAAGCAGTGTGGCCAGCAGGAAGAGAGAGGTGATTCTGCCACTTTTGCTCTGTTCTTGTGATGCCTCACCTGGAGTACTCGTTTGAAGTCAGTGGATTTACGTAAAAGCTGGGAGTTGGTGCTGCAGAAGTAGAGTTCCTCAACCTCTTTCAAAGTAGCAGGTCAATTCAATAAAACTTACTCAATTCCCTTGTGAATTTTTTATACTCCAGTATGGGTTCATTTTTGTTTGCACAACAATAGTCCTCCTGCTGTGAATGTTATCTCAGGAGGTAGTGTGTTACACTAGAAAGAAAAAGAATATTTCAAGGAAACACTGCAGTGAGTGTTACATTCAGGGAAGTTGTGATATTTTTTTGTTTATTTGGGAAAATAGATTCACCTGACCTAACAAAAGCATGAAATCACCATCTTTTCAACATGCCATCAGTTTTTATTCAGTTTCTGAATGTGTCAAGAATGTTGAATTGATCTATAAATAGAATTTAGTTGATAATAAAAATAGTAAATATAAATATAGAAAAATTCTTAAGTGAAATAAGATGCTAGAGAGGAAATGTGCAATAATGTTTGAACCACAGGAAAGTATGCATTTATTCACTGTACCTGTTTCCCCCATGTTCTATAGGCTTGCAATTATTTGAGTTTCAGAGCAGAAAGAAATTGTGAATTTATTGCTAAACATCCATGATTTTCCTAAAATGAGTAATCCATTTTAAGTTAATGGAACTGCTCTTTAAGAGGTGCAGAGAAACTGTCCCAAAAAGTGTGTATTTGTGAAAGACCATGTGAAGACATCAATACTTGTTACATATCAATGGCTCTTATAGGATCTTATAGGATCATCAGTCTTGAAGGAAATGCTAAAGGCAAAACAAATGCTTCCTTTAAAGCTGTTTTTCCCCCCTGAAAATAGTATTTTCTTATTTTCTATTAAAATATTCTGCTGAGATAAATGGTTTTTGGCTGTATTAAACCTTAAAGTGTAAGATATGTTTGCTTATTTGTAATGATAACTTGGAGATGGGAAAAGTGAAACAACCTTCACTTGATATGGCCTACATACTTGTGAAATGGAATTATCTTAATTAGTTTAATTTATCTTAATCAGTTTAATGTCTTTTTCTGAATTCTAGAGTAATGTTGGGAGCTTCTACTGGGGTGTTTTCTTTACCTTGATTAACATGTTGTAGCATTGGATATTCCATCTCAGTTTGAATAAGTTTCAGTAGAAATTTGGGTAAGTTAAACATATGACTAACATTCATAGATAGAGAATTTAATAGGCATAGATTTTAATGCCTGGATGTCTTTCTTTCAGCAATGATATCACTGTCTTTATGAATGGGGACCTGAATTAAAATCATGAAAAGAAGAATAATAGTATAAGCCCATGCAGAAACGTCAGGTGGTCTTGAAAAATAACAGTCACATCATAGTTTTACAAAATTGTTGAGTCTGAACTTAAAGTGTATTTCTAGTGTCAGAAATAATAGTAAAATATATTCTTAACATGTACTTGGACAGAGTTCTTCTTGATTGCCTTGTGACTTTTTTCTTCTCTCTATGTTCACAATTATATCCCTGCTTAATGTTTGCTGAGTCCTCCAAATATGCGCATACATGGGGTTTTATAACAAATGGCTATGATAAAATTCTCAAGTAGAATATGTCTGCATTGTACCATTCCAAATATTTTTCTTTAACAATGAAAAAATTAACAGTTACATAAAACATTTACTGTGACTTTATAAAACCCCCAAACAACAAACAACACAACTTTGATCTTTCTTTATATACTTTAACAATCTTTATGACTTAATCTCAAGTAAACTTGATTATGCTTCTTTTTACTACATGACATTTCCTTTTTAATACCTCCCTTCCCTCTCTCCCTGCACTGTTATACACAGACTTAGTATTTGATTTTAAAATAATAAAAAAGTATATTAAGTATCTCACAGCTTTGTTTTGATTTTTAGTCTTTCTTTTTTTTTTTTTTACCCCTGGAAATTTTCAATTAAAAACCCCCCAACAAATCAAAGGTGAGATTTTCAGAAGAAAAATTCGTTACCTTTAGAGAAATTAATTGAGAGAAATTGAAGAAGTCCAGTTGTAACAATCACAGAATTTCACAGAAAAGAAGAAAATGTGACAGTGCTTAAAAGTATATGTTTAAGTGCTCAGATAAAATCTAATAGAAAGAATTAATTTGGTTGCAATGTCACTGCAGAAAAAAATACTTTTTGCATGTAGTCTATGAATGGAAAATCAATTTACTAATTGTAAACTCCAATTAACTTTCCTGTAAGTATCTTTTCATGTATAGCTATATAAACAGTAGTTGAAGGTGGGATTTATTTTTTAACAGCTTTTCAGTGTTTTCTTGATGGCTTCTGAGGAGCAGAGTTAGGCAAAAAACATAATTCAGGAGTTCAGAAAAAGACTGTTGCAGGCCATGAGCTGGCAAGTGTGTATATTTGCATTTAGTTTTCTGCATGTGGGGAGCTCTGTTACACTGCAAATCCTGTTTAAGTGTAGAAAGCTAATCACAGTCATGTATGTGTGAAGGAATTAGACCTTGTTTTCCCACTGAGGTGAAATTATACTTTTTTTCTCTGGTAACTCAAGTTTTATTAACTTTGAAATATTTTTGATTAAGCTTTGCCTCAGGCATGTGGTAAGCAAGGTGATTTACCTTCCTTTATTTGTCATTGAAGCAGTGAAGGGAAATAATGTATGATCTAGAAGCTATCTTGCTGCTTAATAGCTGGGCAAGATTATGCAATATGTAAACTAGCCAAAAGTAGACAAGTTTTTCCAATCAGCTGAAGCATATATGTTTGTTAACTTTTTCTCAGCTCTATTCAGGAATTCAAACCTCTGAAATGTCTTTATCTTATGCCTGTTTCCAAGGTCTACAGTGATGAGTTTCAAGTAAAATGATTTCCCTGGGTCAACCGCAGCATCTCTATTTCCAGTGCCAGTGCTCGGCTCTTCTCAGAACTTCTGTGGTCTTGAGAAACCTGTTGACTACCTTCCTTTTTGACTCCTTCATTGAACTTTGGCTTTTAAAACAGAAATTAAATACCCTGAATCCAGTGATCCTTTCTCAGTCTCTTACTGATTTCCCTTAGAGATAAATTTTGCATATTAGAAAAAAAAAAATTCTGTCTCCTGACATCTTATAAAAAGAGATTTGATCTTCCCTTGCTTCTATGCAGTCTGAGTTTTAATGTGATAACAAGACAGAGTATATGATGGGTTTTTTTGGACCCAGGCAAGTTAGACTTGTTAGGTGAAATTCATTCCCATGTAATTTCACCTTGAGACATTTGGAAGGTTTCAGAGTCCTCCAATATTTTCCAAGTCAATAAAGAAACTTAGGGCACCTCCATCCTATGATACCGAGTGTAGAAAGTCATGCTACAACTACAGGTTTGATGGGAGCTGTTGGATTGTTTCCATGATTTTCCCACACAACAGCCTCTGCTCTTATTTCCTTCTGACATCTCAGACAAAGCATACTTAAAGTGGCAGCAAAATTGATTCTCTAGTAATTTGAAAATAAACTCTTCATATTGGAGAATCTCCCTTTGACTTACTCTATCATGAAATGCTTTATCTCTTTTGTTGAAAAAGCTGACTGTGACTCAGTCTTGTTTAAGGGAACTGCACTGATGAAGGCAGGTTATGTTGCACAGGAGATGCAGAAGCCTCTAGACACAATTGTGTGATGAAAGATTTTCAGGAACAGGGTGCCATATCTATGTACTACAGTTTAGCAACTTGTGGGGAAATGTTCCAGCAAATAAAGACGTTTTCTCACTGGTCATTGAAGTCCCATAACCTGGAATTGATTAAATGCTCCACTAATTTCTGCATTGTCAAAATGAAGGAAAATGAAGCAAGATTAGCAACCTCAGGAAAAGGAAAAATTTGACAAAGATGTGAATACTAGTTTTCTTTAGCAGTGGCTGAAACAGTGCTGAGTGGGTGGATGGCAAAGAGGGAAACAGATTTTGCATGATGTGTGTTTGATGCAAAGAGAGCAAATGGCCTTCAAGAGGAACAGTGCAATTTCTGAACATTGTAAACAATGTGTGGAGAAACTGAACTAGGAGGTGAATAGTTGCCTCCAAGCCATCCTACAGCTCCTAACAATTGTTTTGTTTTTAACCTCACATTTCCCATAAATCTTTCCACTCTCTTATCCGTATAAGTATCAAATCAATTACTCACATTACGTAAAATTAGCCTCAGCATGGAATCAACCTTGTTAATTTTACTTTCGTATGCTTATGATTTTAACTCATAAATAATACTAAGTGATCAAATTATAACTTACTTAATATTTCATCTGTCAGCATATCCTCTGAGTCTGTCCTGGTCATATTTTAATTAAGAAATTATCATAACTCATTAGCAGAATAGCCAAGATGTTGCTAGCAGTCCTTTAGAATCTTAAAAATTTCCTGTCAGTTTGTGGGAGCCAGATATAGGATAAGCTTTCCTTTACAAAACCTGAAAGGTTAATTACTATAGCTGATCAGAACATTTCCTCTGGAAAATTATATTTTACTGAAATATCACATTTTTTTATAATCATTCAGGCTGGGAGGTATGTCAGGAGGTCCTTCATGCACACCTGCTCTAAGAAGGGCCAGCTGAGAGGTCAGACCAGGTTGCTTGGGACTTTGTCCAGATGGGGCTTGAAATACTTTTGGCTTGAGGATTGGAGCCTGCTCAGCCTGGGCAACCTGTCCCTCTGCCTGGTCCCTGCTCTGCCTGTCATCATGGGGAAAGGTTTCAGTACCCAGCCTGAACCCCTGTCATTTCAGCCTGTTCCTGCTGTACCTTGTCCTGCCACACCCAGTTTTGAAAAGCCCATCTGCCCCCATTTCATCCCCTCCCAGTAGGCACTGGGCTGTCTCTGAGGTCCCTGTGAAGTCATCTCTGCCCCAGGCTGGACAAGCCCTACTGTCCCAGGCTCTGCTCACAGGATACCCTCGAGTTCTGAGAGTTGCAGGGGTGAATGCACTTCAGGTTATCAGTGCCTTTCCTGCATTGGAGGGCACTAAACCATCCGTAGCATCCAGATGTGGTCTAACAATGAGTGCTGGGCAGAGGCAGCAGCCACTGCCCTGAGCTCCTGCCAGTGCTCCTGCTGACACAGCCCTGGATGACACTGGTTGCCTCTGCTGCCAGGGTTCACTGCTGGCTCCTGCCCAGCTCCCAGGGTGCCAGTGTCAAAAGCCTGGCTGCAGTATAGGTAAAAGATATCCATGCCACTCTCTTTGTTCACAGATGTAGTCATTTTAGTGCACAAGGCAATGAGGTAAGCTGTGCATGATTTATCCTTGGCAAATCTATCCGGACTGTTCCCAATCATCTTGTCCTTCTTGTGTCTAATCAGTGGCTTTGTCAAACCTGAAGAGGTATGAGAACAGAGAAAACCAATTATAGCTTTACTTAGATGGTTAAATTCTGAGAAGTGAGATGCAGTTGAAAGCTTTGTTCTATTGATGTGAAGTGGAAAATTCTGCTGTGGATCAGGAAGCCCATGGACTCAAATGGTCAACTTTTACAAAGCCACCCCAAATAATGAGGAGGACGTTTTTTCCCCATAATGCTCTATTTTATGGAGAACAGTACCCTGCCAAATGCTGTTTTAACTAAAATGCTCAAAATGCACCTGTTCCACTGAGAAACAAAGATAATTTTGAAAACGTCAGAAGTTGCACAGGAAAATAATTTCTGTTCTTGGTTCAGTTTCTGTCAATGCTAAATGGATTTGGTATCATGAAATTTAGTAGAGGAAACAATGACACAGGGCAACAGTAACATAAAGTAACATTAACTTAAAAGGAGCCCACAGTAGCATTGCTTATTAAAAGTACATATTATTCTCTACATGTGCTTCAGGTAAGTTCCTGATGAAGAGATTACATACTCTTTAATGTCTGCTTTATTTGGGCAAACAGCATGCTTCTTGTTGGTCTTACATACTTTTTCTGTTGGTTTAAGCTCCAAAGAACTGAGGAGCAGAAGGGTATTAGGCCAACCTATACTGAGACTGCAGCAATGGAAAGGAAGCAAAAGAAATGTAAAAGGATAAAGTCTTGTCAAATATATGTTTTCAAGAGAGCAGTCATCAAAGAGTGATTTCAATTTAAAAAACAAAGACCCCTAACCAAAACCCTCAAACTAGATCCCTGCATAATAGATCTAAGGAAATTATGAAGTGGCTTTGTCTGCCTGAATTAAATAGTGAGATTTAGAAAAGAATAATTTTATAGTGGTGGTTAACTCAGGAAAAAAGGCAGTGCTTGTCAACACAAATTACCATAATGAAAGGAATACAAATTTTATTGTTATTTAAATTGTATGGATCAGTGAAACTCTCTGAAGACCTACAGCATATTTCCTGAAAAACCGTCAATGCTTTTCATTTGTCATTTTTAAAGATGAAAGACACTAAGGGAAAAATTTCAAGATTTTTGGATGAAAAGGTTATATGCACACCTATGTAGATGCACACAAAAGCTTTGAGTGCTTTAATCACTGCTTGGACTGCATGCTTTAGAAAATCTTGCAAACTGACAACAAAATTTTGGGTAATGGTCATTCCCTAAATACATTACCTTGATGGGTTAATGACCATATTAATATATCAATATTTTTTAAAGCCATTTAAAAGTAATTTTTTGGATGTCCTTCTATGAAGGATTTAAAACACTGCATAAAAATCTCACATTTTAAAAGAGCAAACAAAATTACCTGAACTGCACAATCCTATTACTTTTTTGATATGTAAAATACTTCTGCAAATTTATTTTAGCTCATTATCTCTTCAATTTGTCGTATTCATGCAAGTACATTTTTATTAGTACATATTTAATATTATGAAACATTTTGTGGGATGTTACAAGGTTTGCACAGTCTTTTCAAACACAAAATAATTTAGATAAAGGGCCATTCTATCTAGAATAAAATCCTTAGGGACCTAAGTTTCAAAATGACCTGCTACAGATCAGTTACTGTGTCGACTTGACATGATGCTGGTGGGAAAGGGCTAAATCATTCAGACCAACCAGTCTACCCTGCCCTACACACACACATGCGTGCCTTAGTGAGAACAGCAGGAGATGCTCAGTTAAATACTGTTTAGTCTTCAGATTGCCTGCAAATCGAGCTATAGAAGTGCAAATGAAGTGATTTAAAACATCAAATGATTTATTAAGAAATTGACCTGTACATGAAGGCTGGTCTTTTATCTTTTCTACTCTTTTTTGAAATGAGACCTTGTGCTAGATAAAAGCATCAGGATTCTATTAGACTCTTAATAGGCTTCCATCAATATGATCTGAAATAAAGCCAGTCTGTGCTAGCAAAGCAGACAACACAGGTAATTTTCCCTATTTCCTTAAAAACATAATCAATCCAAAGCAAGCAAACACAACCTCTAAACCTCTTTCGCATGTTTTTGGAACATAGTTTTTTCCTAAAGAACTGGTTTTAAAGTGCATAAGAAATCTATATGAACTATCTGCCAAGAAGACGTAGTCTCTTGGCTTTCAAGTCCAGCTTTTCCCACAAAGATGTGTGCTAACAGCCTGAATATCTCCAGGTATACAAGTGTTCTATTACAGAATGTTATCTATAGAGAAATAAACTTTGTGCTCAGCTGTCTTGCAAGATGGGAGACTCCATAATGCTTCATAGCATGGGCTAGAGCTGAGAACTTAAGCATTGCTATTCGGGAAGGACAGGTGCGCCATGCTGAGTTATATATGTGCACAGCTGGTAGGAAATTATGTTTATTAATGGGAGAAAGAAGGACAAGAGAGAAAGGGAAATGTGGACATATTTTGTCTTGCCTGTAGAGACAATGGAAACATTAGGAATTCTCAGGTAACAGTACAGTTAGAATCATAGAATTGTTAAAGTTGGAAAAGACCTCCGAGATCACTGAGTCCAACCTTTGACCGAAAAACACCATGCCAAGTAAACCATAGCACTAAGTGCCATGTCCAGTTGTTTCTTGAACACTTCCAAGGATGGTGACTCCACCACCTCCCTGGGCTGCTGACACTTGATAGATAAGCACCACTGAATAACTAAAAGTTACCGTGTACCTCTATACACTTTCTAGAAATAAACGTACATATCTCATATTCCTTTCTTCCCTTACACTTTCTGAACAAGTTTTTTCTTTTACTCTGAAGTTTCATGATCTTAAGTTCTCACATAAAGTTTTAAGAAAAAGCTTTGCTTTTCACACAAAATTGCTTCCAACTTCTTGCAACAAAAAATACAGTTTCTAATGGCTAACCAAGTTTGACTGGACTAAAGTCTTAAAGAAAAAACCCAACCAAACAAACAAAAAAACCCTAACAAACAAAAAACCACCCAAAAACAAAAAAAAAAGAAAAATAATAGTAATTAACTTGAAATTTACTAAGTCATCACACAAAGTCTTGACCTTCATTATAAGATTTTCTAGTAAGTTTCATAGTAAGTATCATAATAATAAAGAAAAGGAGCCTGAATATTCTCTTTCACTTTAATCAGACAGCAGCTGACAAATTATTGTAATGGAATCAAGCTAGTATACTTGATCTCTCAAGGTTCTCATTTCCTTTCATATCTTCTCAAACTCACTCCTTAAATCCCATATGCCAGAGGAAATATTCATATATGCACTATGTAATTAGAAAATTTCAGATCTCATTTGGTTGTATAAAGCATAGTAATTAGGTTAGTAAAGGATATTTCTTTTCTGCTGTTTTGGTTGTTTTCTTTATATGCTGCCTGAGTTTTACTGAAAAGCTCCAATATGCTTTGAAAAATTACAGACCCTTTGATTTCAGAAAGTGTTTAGAAATGGAAAAGAAGACGTGCACACATGTGTACAAAAGAAAGAACTACTATGAAACTTTGGAGGATTACTAGGAGATTTTATTAATAGTTTTGAACTTATTCTGTCATATCCCATTCTTGTTATTTTCTTTATAGATCACCTATCTTTTTGAAAACAATGTAATTAAAAATGCTGAAAGGTGAGAATATGTGGAGTGTTCACCTCTCTATGTTTATCAACCTACTAAATCCAAAAACCTTTTTGCAAATGATTTCATGATCATTTCTTTGAAAGATAGGAGGTCAAATGCCCATGTTGAGAGAAGTGCCTGTAGTCAACCCTCACCACATTGCAGCCGAGTGCATTCAGTGCCACTCAATAGTGACTTCTCCACCAAAAAAAAAAAAAAAAAAAAAAAAAAAGGCAGATTACCTTATTAAGAATTTGTGCAACTTAACAACATCCAGGGGGTGGTGGGCATTGCAAAGATCAGGGACTTTAGAGTTGGGATGTCACCTTTCAGATTTATAAGACGTACACATGTGCACAGAACTGAGGAGTCTTAAGAGTTCTTTATACAAATATATGCAAATATACTTCTCAGTTGTATTTGCATTTATAGTGCAGAACAAATTAGGAATTTTTTAATTGAGTGAAGACACCTTTTTTTTTTTTTTTTTTGAGTTATACTGCTGTTAAACCCACAAGATGAATCACTAGAAATCTAGAATCGTTGACTTGAAAAGAAACTGGAATAAGGAAGTACTAATGTATGTTTAGTGTGTGACTCATAATCCAATATTTTCAGTACCTGTCTTAACCAGCTCCTTAATTTCTAGATAAATGATTCTATTAGTGTCAGGTGCTAAAACAGAGTATTTAGTATTTAAATATTGAAAGCAAGCTTTTTTTCTAGCTAACAGAGCATAACGTCCATAAGGGAGAAGAAAATCCAGCAGGTGTTTCTGTAAGTGACAAATATAATATTACCTGTTAAGAGCTATGGGAGGGGAGTGAAATAGTATTTATGCAGGGCATATGTAGTGACAGTTGTACCTTAAAGTTAGCTCAACTCTACTCTACATTTCCTTTCCTTCACAGTTGAGGCTAGCTAACTTTCGTGCACTGATAATGTGTTTTTCTTTGCTGGGGCTAAAGGTGGTCTGTAAGTTAGAAAAATACCCCAACCATAAAGATGTAACTAAGTGTTTTCATTCTTCCCACCATTTCAATTCCTCACATAAACTATTTTCATGTCTATTTAAAAAGTTGACCATCATTCTGTTTTGTATCTCTTGATAAACCTCTGCCCAACCACTCTTCTAGAGAGGGTAAGTTCCTTATGGTCAAAAGTCTTTTCCCTTTAGTCTGGTAAGTACAGTCTCAACTTAATACATCTGTATTGCTGCTTCTGCTAGCAGCTGGTTTATTGTTTTATAATTTAGAGGCACTCCACCACACGCTTTCAATTTTCATTGTTTTGGCGGTATTTAAGGTGTCTGGGTATTTTTGATTCAGAATAAGGTGGTTGCATTGCCATCTCCTGTTTAAGAACTTAGTTCTTCATCCAGTCTGAGACATGCATAGATTTCTTCGGTCTTGCTGGTAAGATTGGAATAACTGTCTACTGACTACAAGTCAGCTTCCATCCCATGAAAAAGCCTCTGGAATGGTAAACCTGGACAGGTCATCTTAATTAATTTCTTTAGTTATGTAGGCAAGATATTTCAAATCTGTGCTATATTCTCAATATGTATAAAACTGTGACTAAACAATTGTTTAAATTTCTCTAAACTCCTTTTTGTTTGCTAACATTTTTATAGGCAGAGTGACAGCTCTCCTTTCTTAGCACGTACTTAATTGAATATAAATAAACCATGAATAGCCTCACTTCATATCTGTAAATGCATACTGAAGACCAAATTCAAGAAATACATTTTGTTAATTCAGGAAGCATAAATGCTGTGGAATTAGTTTTAGCAGCTAAGTGTTCATTTTCAATAACCTCTGTTTCATAAGTCTGTAGTAATTATCTAAATAACGTCCCTGGTTATTCGATGATTAACACATTTTAATGATGAAAAGATTCATTCATTAAAAAGAAATGTGTGTTTTTCCTTATGGCATGGATCTTTTGCCTCCCTTGGTTAGAAGGGATGAAAAGAGTCACAAAATTTAGAAAAGTATTGCACTGTTCAGCAGAATAGACAAATGTTTGTGTTTTCACATTAACTGCTTTCCTTCCTTCACATGTCTTTTACAACTGAAGGAAAAAACCTCTGCTTCATTTCTGTCTCAACATGCTAAAATACTTGTGGCCTTAGCTGTACTCCCAGTCTGCATCTCTGTGTTTGGAGCAAACACAGATCCTTCCTGTCTTGGTGGGTTTGGGGAAAGTTTCATATCAAATAGAGACTGAAGTATGGGATCTGTGCCACTCACTCCCTCACAGGTCACTGTGATACAGAGAGAGCTTGAACAGCAGATTGCAGCTTAATGAATCAGCTCATAGGTAACACTATAGGAATTTTGTCCACCAGAGTAATGTGCCTAAAGGATCCCAAACTTCCTTGGATTAGATCGGAAATTGAGAACGTTCAAGTGGATCTGAATGTGTCTCTCTGTTAATGTGAGTTTTTAAAAGCTGTGAGTTTTCCAGTTTCTCTCCTGATTCTTATTTTTGCAGTACTGAATCACGATCATTTGCTAGTTCCAGGAACATGCTCCAACAAGCTTCTGCTAAATGCCATCTTTTAATTCAGTTGCTAAAGCTAATTGGACCTTGTGCCCCGGGGCTTCAGCACGATAGTACAGTAGTCTCTTGCCTTTAAAGAGTTAAACACAAATTTATTTGTATTCTAAATTACAGGGCTCTGGAAGACAAGGAAGTGGCATGACTAAATGTAAAACTGAAAAACTAAACCCTTTTGATCTGAAATTAGAGTTTTGTAGGCAACTGTCGACCAAAATAAATAAACTGAACTATTGACATTGTATTTATTAACAGAAATATCAATATTCATCAAAATACCAGTCTTAAATCACTACTTCGATACCCTTATAACTCCCAAACATATCACTACCTTATTGATGTTAACATACTAATTTTTACCTGGTCTTCAGCTTCTAAATAATCTCCCCTAAATAATCTTCTTCTACATATCAAAAATAAAGATGAGGTCAGATTTTCCTTAAGCTGCAGCAAAGATTACCTGATTTGTAATAACAAAAGTTCTCTGTTTTATTAATTAAGAGATCTTGTTAAAAAATGCATATGTGTCTTTACCTGAATTTTTAAATAAGTTCAGGGTTAATGCTGAGTAGATAATCAATTTTTAATTTAGTAGCTAAAATAAAATTAAGGAAAATAGAAAATGTCCTGAACTGGATTTTTTTTCCTAAGATTTAGTTATAAGAAAGCTACTACATTTTCAAAACATTTACATTGGTTAAATGCAGAGAAAATGCTTCATTTCTTTTTATTGCCTCTTGAAATATTTATGCAAGATTAAAAGATCTGATTCAAAATTTAAAAAGCTTTTTTTCTTTTTTTTTTTTTTTTCCTAATTTTGAAAAGAAAAAAATTCTGGAAATGAAAGTAAATGTTTCATTTTGAACAAAGCTAACATGAAATGGTTTTAACATTTTCAGAAATTCTTACAATCCCTCCTTTTTACAGCTGAATTGTCTGCTGTTCTTTTGTACTTTTCCTATCTAAAAGTCAGTCTTTCTACACAGTCACTTCAGGTCCAGAGAAGTCTTTGTATGCCTCAGCTGTTTGTTGTGTTTCTGCTGTAAAGCACCCTACTTTCATTGACATGTTTTCTTAAAATCTTAGGAAAAAATGTTATATAGACAAGAAAGTCATTGGATTCACCTCTACTGTTAGATGAGCCATGGCATAGATAATTCTTCTACCAGGAAATCAGATTTAACCTGACACTTAATAGTGCCCTGTATTTTTTATAAAAAAACAGCAGCTCCTCAATATGTATGTGAAAGTGTTATTTCAGACTTAGATGTTTCTGAAAATATATTGGAAGGCAGGATTATTTATTTATTATACTTAAAACAGTGACTACTGCCTTCTCATCCACTAACAGACACATCTTTATTCTTTCCACCGTGAGAAATGAGAACAACCTAAGATATATCCAAGTCAGTTGACTGCATTTGCTAGATATAATTTTGACAATATATGATGTGGAAAAAAAGTGGAAAGAAAGAGGTCAGCATAGTTCATATAAATACAACTTGGTGGATTAAAAACTGATTTTCTTGTCTTTCTCATTGCTTTTTGAAATCTAACTACCTTCCTGCATATTTCTGATGCCTCTGGCTGAATTTTGAACTGGGTTATGTGTTCATTTCATGAAGGGAAGATATAAGAACAGTTGGTGCAATTGCTGGTGCAATGGCCTCTGTTTGTCTCCTTTCTCTAAAGGGCATGATCTGTCTGGTGTAGGCAAAAGCTGCTTGTTATCTGAGTTCAGCAGCAGGTCAGTTCTGTTCTCAATAGGTTTCACTACAGTCAGAATCAGCTACCACAGCTTTGTGGTTTTTTTTTTCATTTCTTTTCCCAAGAGGAGGAAGCAAAGAAACCTAAAAGAACAATTGAGGTTTAACAAGGGGAGCAGTTCTGCAAAATGGCATGTTGGCCAATGTTTGTGCCATACTGTGAAAATATTCTCCACAGAAGTTCAGCTTTTTGACAACAGTACTGATGAATGCATATTTTGAGGGATTACCTGGTTATTTCAAAACTTCTTGACATAGACCAAAACAAGTTAAAACCCAGTGCCAATATCTTTGAGGCTTACACCATCCTATCTACTACAGCAAGCTCTAATTTACCCCTAGTTCCTGTCCTAAGCTACTTACTCATGAAGGCAGGGTATACTTACTAATTTTATATATATATATATATATATATAAAATATATATGATATATATATACATATAATATATATATAATATATAATTTAATGTAATAAAGGTAGTCTACAGGTATTTTATATACATACAT
>JAWWEU010000001.1:83491673-83508654 GCA_035583155.1 Acropternis orthonyx | reverse complement strand
AATATATAATTTAATGTAATAAAGGTAGTCTACAGGTATTTTATATACATACATACATACATACATACATACATATATATTTATATTTATTCATGTCCATATTTTAGGAAAGAAACTACCTGCCCTTGGCATTTTTTATGAGCTTGCATCCAGGAACTCACTCTTCCTATCCTCATATTCATATATGTTCATCATTGTGTTTTCTCCCTACAGTCATAATAAAGGTCACACAGTACTTCTCCCATGTCTTCTGACACAAAGTCAAACATAACATTCATTTCATCTTAATTAAAAATAAGACACTAGTGACTAAAAGAATTCACTTGTTCTTTTCCCAGTATCCCTTCTGCTGACCTTTAGAAGGTTACCTTGTTTCTCCTTTGATAACATTTATCCTTCCTTCACAGTTTTGGTGGGCTTTTTTTTTTTTGGCAATGTTTTTATTTTTAATAGCTTGCTGTCTTTAAAATCTAGAGTCATAATGACCTCACTGCAGTTAATGGGACCCCTATACTAATTCTATTAATGCGGCCTTATTGACTGGGGCCAGTATTTTATCTCCTTAAACTTCGCCTTTTTTCTCTCATGTTCAGAGGCACATGAGAAGGACCTCTAGCTTTTCACTGTTCTTCTAGAGGTTGATAATGCCATAGCTTTGACTGGGAAGGAAAATGGGAGGAAGACCAAGAGTTAAGTAGTAACTACCACCTGAAGGTTCTATAACCAGTGCAAGTTATAAACTTGCAAGTAGCAATGTCAGCTCATCCCAGTGTCAGTCTTGAGAAAACTGGAATTTCTGACTATTATAAGAAAGTAAATAGCATAATGTGGGCTTTTTTTCATTGAATTTTAATAATTGCTGCTCAGGACATTTTAATTTCTTATATATCTCTAATATGAATATATTTTAATTATTCAAGATGGCTTTGTGGTCGGTTTTTTTTGTTTGTTTATTTTCTTAATAGCAAGCCCAGAAAACAGTATAACATAAAGGACAAATATTAGCTTGTATAAATGTGGAATATGTACATGTGCTGGTTAATTTTCTTCACAGTAGCTTCCATGGTGCCATGTTTTGGATTTGTGCTGAAATAGTGTTGATAATAAAGGATGCTTTAGATACTGCGAAGCAGTACTTGCATAGAATCAAGCTCTCTTCTGCTTCTCATTCCACCCCACCAGCAAGTACGCTGGGAGTGCACAGGAAGTTGGGAGGGTACAGTAAATCATTTGGATAAATAAATGATACCTCACTAATGTCACGCATCTTATGATAAGATTAATTTTTTTATTTATTTCTGGTATTGAAATAGTACTGGACTGAGTTAGAATTATTTTCCTAAGTTTGTGTGCTCATAGTTTATAAATTTATGGCTTGGATACATTTTTATGGCCATTAATTACAGTCAGATCTAATAACATTTATTCCTATTGATGGGATATTTGCCTGAGTGGTGACTACTCAACTGAGAGGTGATTAAATACATATAGTATAATTTAAAATGGTCAAAACACTTTTAAAATCCAGGAAAACAATGCCAAAATCTATTTAAAGTAAATGAGGTTGCTTAGAATGGGCTGTTAGCTCAACTAACGTCAGCAGGAGTTTTGTCATTCATATCAAAGGAACCTTTCCAGATGCCAGACTAGTTATTCAGGCTTTAGATCTGCATGGATGCAAAATAGAAGTGGGGTGGTTGTTTTGTGGTTTTTTTTTTTTTTAATTTACCATAACAACCATATTGTACTTGTATGCACTATAATTATTTTGCACAAATACATAACGCTTGTTTGGGAATGTGTACTGATGCATAAATTTGGAGGTTGGCTGCAATATAATCAGTTCCATGATGTATAAGAAAAATTAATTTTGTGGATATTACTTGTGCCAATAGAAGAACAAATAAAAAGCAATCCTTAAAATGTGTGTTCATGTGTCCTGTTTCTTTCTCTTAATATAAGTGTGCTGGTTTAAAAGTAAACCAGTGGGAGAAATGAACTCAACTCAAGACAGTTTACAAGTCAGAGTTACAATTTACTAAAAAGATTACAGTAAATACAATGATACAGAGAAAAAATCGTTTTAACCCACAAAACCCAGATGTATAAGCCAGCACCCTGAGGCACGAACAGAATGGTGTTTGTTAGCCCTTGTGCTGAGAGTCACATAGTCCCCCTGAGTGCAAAGTAAAAGGGAAGGAAACCGGTTGGTGAGGATGATGGTCAGAATTCTGTCAAAGTAATGATTGCAGTCTTGTTGAGAGTGGCAGTCACAGTCCTATTGAAGTTCTGGTCCTCCTCTGGATCTGAGGAGTGGTACCAGAAGTCTCAAAACCCTAGGATTATATATGCTCAGGTTCAGGTGGGAATGCCCAGTACTTTCCCCAGGGTGGGGAGTTTCACAATGGGTGACTTAACTTTGTGAGTCATGAGATATTTTTGGAATCTTTGATGGTCTAGGTCATCACAACTGCCAATTATTTCAGTCCATTATGGCCCATTAGCAGACATGACCCCTCAGGCTGGGTATGAAGGTGCTGATGCCTCCCTGGAGGGGAGTTATCGCAGCTGAGTCATTGGTGTAAAGACAGAAACACTCCCCTGTCTCACAGGGTTCTTTAACACCCAACTTGTAGCCTGAGGGGTCAGGTGTGCCCTGGGCAGCTGCCTCAAACAATACATTATTAACAGTCCATCAGAAATTACATAGAAGATGTAGAATACACAGTTTTGGTTACACCCTCATAGTGATAAACTGGTCCTGGCCCCTGTAACTAGGACAGTAACACCTTGTATTTGTGTCATTCTTCAGTAAAAGAAATCAACTTTCTATTGCTGTACCATTACTTTTTAAAAGTTTCATTTTGAGACTTAGTATGAAACAATTTTGATGTTAGTCTGACTGGTCAGGATTTGATCATGACACTTAAGATTGTGAAAAGTGTTGAAAATATGATTCTCTATGCTCATTAAAAAGAGATAATGCTGCAAGGGCAACAGAAAATTGGTCTGCAAAGACTGTTACATACTAGAATATGTGGCTTACACAGTGTAAGAGAATACTGGCAGTTCATCAGTTCATTAAAATCAACCTATGTTCACAGACCAATATGTTCTCTAGAATGACTGTCTTTGCTCCTTTAGCAGCAGAGAGAAGGGAAGATAGTTATCATCACTAGAGCTTTTACATAGCAACTGTCACATAAAATGCAGGAGAAAAGAAGGGACACTGAGGTTCATATCAGATGTCTTTGCCTTTTCTTTCTTTTGATGGTCAGAGATAATTATTTAATGCTCATGTTGCCATTATGAAAGCTTCATGACTTCCTCAAAAATAGGAAAAAATTCTGGCCATTCACACAGATCTGCTGATCTAATGCATGTGTAAAAGCAACATGAGTCTTAGTATCTGCTCAGATGAATTAAACCTCCCGTGTAGCTTCTAGGAAGCTACATTCAACTCAACAAAGCATTTCCTGCAACAAATCCAAAGCCTTAAAACAAATTCAGCTTGCGGACAAGATGAATAATACTGTTGGCTTTCAGGCTGAGAGCTACTGCACAACCTTAACTTGAACAAATACATTTTCTTACTAAAAAAAAAAAAAACCAAAACAAACAAAACCCCACCTAAAACTCTTCTTTTTTTGCCAGATCATCAAACTCTATGAGCAGACTCCTTCAGACGGTGTTCTAGGGATAGCATTGCCATAACAATGGTAGTTAGGTACGTGGGAAAGAAAATATTATCATGTCCTGAACATGAGATAAACTGTTATATAATAATGAAACTATTTAAAAATAAATAAGTGAAGATTATAAAAAAGGCTCACTGTCTTTATGAATGGGTATTCAGATGTAACATAATGGCTGTTGTTTAAAAGGAATTTGTATGTGTTATTAAGGCATGCAAGTGTAGGTAAGATTTCATTGCTGTTACTGACCATCAACAGGATTTACAAATTAACAACATCTAGGCTGGAGGGAATTTAAGGTTAGAATTATCCTTTTCTCTAATTTGTAATAGCAACCATGGAGATGGCACCATATGGAGTAAAGAAGGCACAATAAAGAAGGCAGACCAGACCTTGATCTTTTATTTCCTGCTAGCCAATAGAAAAATGACAAATTGATCTGGCATATAGAGCATTTATAATTATAAGGTAGTTAAAAGTAGGAAAATTGTCAGTAACTGCAGAGCATTTGGACAAAACCCCTGCAATTTGAGTTAATTATCTCTCCAGAGTTCTTGTTCTGAGCAAAACACATGTGTTTATGTAGTACTATTGTATTAGAGCTTTATTTATACTTGCTTTTTAAATAGCCTTATTAAAAATAAAAATAGAGATCCGGAAACAGTATTTGAAAAGTTTGTTAAAATAGATCAACTGTCATTAAATAGACATTGGAATGCAAATAATTTTTAACAGTCTGTTTTCAAGTAGCAAGGGCAAAATGCAGAATCAAGGAGGGGAGTGATGGGGTGTGTTGTAAAATCCTGACTGCATTCTAAATCAGAGCAAAGGCATGTAGCTCTGCTGAACCCAGTGGAGCTTTACCTGCTCTATGCAGCTAAGTTTCTGGATAATTATGATTTAAACCAGTGCGGCTGTTTCACTTTGTTTTGCTCCACCCCCCCCCCCCCCATTCCCCACTCTTTTAAGAGCTGTCTTGTTTCTAAAACTGTGGAAAGCTTGGGAACTTTGTATCTTTCAGTTATGTACTTTTTGAACCTAATCGAATATTCTGGATTTCTTCAGAAAAGGCAATCAAATTTGAACAATCACTTGTTTTAATGTAAATATAAGTAAGCAGGCCTAAATATTGCATGCAATAGTGAAAAAACCTCAGAATTGCTAATTTCCCATCTCAGCTAAGGTGGACAAAATTTTAGAGCACACAGCAAACTTTAAAAATAAAGTTCAGTGAAAACTATGTAAAGTGAGTGTTTGTGAATTTAGTAGCTATCCATGATTGAAAATATGTTGTCTTCTATTATGTATGGGAACACTGCTATTTTGATGAACTGTAAACTGTAAT
Source organism: Acropternis orthonyx (assembly GCA_035583155.1). NCBI lineage: Eukaryota > Metazoa > Chordata > Aves > Passeriformes > Rhinocryptidae > Acropternis > Acropternis orthonyx. The sequence goes on along the minus strand of JAWWEU010000001.1, from coordinate 83,503,614 downwards.
TATAATCAATATGCACCAAGTGTAACTAGAAAGTATAAAATTAAACCATAAAAAAAGCATCTTTCTAAAAGATTTTTAGCCATTTTTAATGATCATAAATGATGAAATCCTAATCTAGAAGCATACAGAAAATACCATACTCTGCTTTACATAACCAGGTAAGTAAAAAGCCCTAGATAGAAGAGAAAAGCAATTTTTTGCCCTCAGATCTTAACCTCAAAAGCAGTGGGAATTACAGCAAAAATGGGCTGAAAGATGTTTTGCTTTTCCCCCCTATTGCTCTTTAATGCTATCTTCATATCTTTCAATAACTGAGGGCTAGACTCAAAAGGAACAACAGATGTAGCTGGACAAAGCTAGCTGTTCTGCTAGAGCTGCTGGTGGTTAATTGATGCTGTATTTGGGGATAGTAGTTGCTGATTTAATTTTTTTCTTTTGTTTTACAGAGTACAGCAATTAGTGCTCTATTTTGCAATATATAGACCAATGAGTAATTAATTTATGTTTCAACATCCCTGATAGCACAACCTGGTCTAGTGAAAAGTCTTCCTGCCCCATGGAAGAGGGGTTGGAACTAGATGATCTTTAAGGTACCTTCCAACCCAGGCCATTCTATAACACAATCTCTGCTCCTTCGAGTAAAACACTGGACAAGAAAATGTTCTTGTTCATTTCCTGCTCTTCTGAGAGGGCCTTTCGCCTTTGTTTTTGTCCTCTCTGCCTGTGCACTCCTACACTGTTCATAGTCTGGTCTTGTTGTGATACTCTGAGGTCTGCTGACACTGATATTTTCATTCAGGTCAGACCTGCACTTTCGAAGAAGTCTCCCACTACTTGCTGGCTAGTTTTGTGGTTTCAGAGTAGACTCCTTTCAAGTAAAACTAGTGAGCAAGATAGACTCCAGAAGCTCTCTTAGTGCCCTCTGACTGCTAATGAATGCTCCATTTACAAGACCCCATCAGAGCTATTCAAAAGCGAACTTCCCCTGACACATGTGGTGTGGTGATCGGGTCCTCTGCACCAACAGTTCTGCACTACGGACTCTGTTCATTGCTAACGGAGGTACAGTCTGCAAAGTCAACATCCAGCAAGATTGGTCAGAATGACTTGAAGATAAGGGTGAATTTTTTCATTTGTCTAAGGCTGTGGCAAAATCTGAACTTTATGCCAGAGACCTGATGAAAACCTTCTGCTCTTCAAGCTATTTTAAAGGCATAGGCAAAATGCACTCTGCTCCTAACTGACTGAAAAATCCTTATGTGTATGTGAGTCATTGCCATGTTTTAAGCTTAGGTTATTTGTGCTAGAAAACACTGCTTTTAGAAAAAAAAATATTCTTCCATTATGGAAATCTTTTGGAATAGGGAATGGTTTTCCCTGTTTTGCAATGGAAACTGTCTATCCATGCCACAGAGCAGGGAGGCCAAACATTAGTCATGCAGCAGATCAGACAGTGTGGCAGCATGGATAAGCACCTGGGTCCCAAGCTGATAAATTCCTTTGTGTGTTAATGTAATGTGCCAAGGGAGGTATTTGGAATGGAGTCAATTCTATTTCTGTGTTGCCTTGATCTCTGAAGTGCCTATATGTATATCTTGTTATTTGAATGTTGCTTGACTTTTGCCATCGTGGGTGCCTTTTCCAACCTGTATAATCTTGGATTTTCCATTTTGCCCTTGTATGGCCATACTTTCTTTCTTTCCTTATCATCTGCTGAGATCTGCTTAGGCTATTCTGGCTTAAATTTCATTATCATGGTATTTCTCAAGCACTTAGGTTATGTTTTGTATTTGTTTTCTTAAATTAATGTAGTTATACTGGTGGGATTCTGCAGTTTTGAATGGGCAACTTGTTAGTGGCAGTATTTCCTACATGGCAAATTGAACTCATGCTTGTGTTCAGATTAGTTTTCTTCCTACAAATGAGAAAGTACAGGGGATTTCCTTATATAGGGTGTGAGTGGTCTGGCTTGCCATTATACACAAGCTTGGAGTGCTTCCCCTCATCACCCTCTAATATTACACCCTCATCAGGCCTGCTATAATGTTGCTTAGAGATGGCAAACAATGACTTTTTGTGCCTATCTACTTCAGCCCAGACAATTTCCTTCATTTCTGGGGATTGAACCCTTGAAGTAAAATTAAACAACAGCAAAAATTAAGCAAACACCCTCTCAAAAGGAAAGTAAGGTAGGAAAAGTTGAAGATTTTTTTGGCTTAGAACAGTTCAGTCTCAAGTGATCAATTCTGTTTGCACAGTTTCTTTGGGACAGGGAAAAGTATTTGTGATGTCCAGAAAAGAGAGCAACTGTTCTGACCTTTACTGTACTAAGTATAGCTGAAGAGAGCTGAAACTATATTTCAGCAAAAATGGTAATATCCATACTGATGTGGATTTCCTCCTCAATATCCTGCTAGAACTATTAGAACCCACCAGTCTGTCTTAGGCTGTATAGCTAGGTAGATCAGTGTTCTTTAAAGCTGAACAAAACAAGGCTTTTGACCTAGAAGGAGGATGTGCAGGAGAAATTCAGTGCATCAAACAAGATATTTTGCTTGGATAGCTCTTTTTTGTGTGTTCTGTTTATAGATCTTGATACCACCCTCTTTTATGACAACTAAATAAGCTACAAAACCAAGTCATAACCTGTTGCTATTGCTGAATATTTGTAACAAAATGGAGAATTGTCTCAGTATGAGCTTTGCCAGTTCTTACAGGTTTTAATATATTACAGAAAAGTTCAAATACAACACAAATATCAGTTACCAGTGGGCATAGATTCAATTAATTTGGAAATAATTTTAGGCAACTAGTCACCTTAAGGTATGATTTAAAAAGTATCTCGGAGCATATGAAAAATCAGCACTGAATGCTGATTAGCGCTGTGGACGAACAAGGCTTAAATACTCAGGTGTTGTTTCATGAAGATGTGGCTCTAATATTTTCAAACTCCAATTTTTCTTGCATGGGGTAGATATGGTGTTTTCAGTTAGAGAAAAGGGGAATTTCTGCAAAGTCTTTCCATGCATAGAGTAGAAAGGTTTTCCCTGGTAGATGAAAGTGGCAGTCTCTCACCAGCAGAAACTGATTTGTAGAAGTTTTCTAGGGAAAAAAAAAAAAAGAAATTTAGATAAGCACACTTTTTAGACTACCTATAGCTTCTATATGGATGTTTATGCCAAGCTTATATGATCCTGGTGTGCTTTTACATTAAATTCTTCAGTAACATCATTTTATGATGATAAATTGAAGAAAATTTTGTTCATTATCTAGTGTAAGACTTTCCATAAGAAGAAAAAGAGAAGCTTGCAAGTATATTCTTTTGGTATTTTGATATGAAATAAATATATTATTTTGCTTTCAAACAAGACTTGGGTGTACAAAGATGACAAAATCCAGATTAAAGACGCCTCAAAGACTTTTTTTTTCTTTCTCTTTTGTAAAGAAATGCCTATTTAAGATTTTTTTTTTCACCTGACTTGAAATAATATTTTTACCTTCTTGATTCCTTTTTTCTGCTTACTCCTACTCTAGTGAGTGGTTAGTTAAATGAATAATTGATTCTTTGCACAGCCTTAGGGGTAAATGACTAGCAGAGCTCTGGGTTTTTCCTCCTCTGGAGTCTATTAAGTAGGAGTAGGAATCAGGAGCCTGTTTATTTATTTTTTTTAAATTTAATTTGTTTAATGTAATCCCTTAACAAATCTATTCAGGTATGATATGCCAAAGTGTTTGCAAACTCTTTAGTTGTTTTAGTTGGTTACCTTCTCTGAATGCCAAAGGTGGGTTGTTTTAAAATTTTGAAAATAATTTTCTTAAGTTACAACTAGATATTCATCCCCTTTTTTTACAATGGTTTTAAAAGATGAAATGTTAGTTTCTTAATATAATAGACCTCAATATTTTTTCCTACTGCAAGGTGTTTAATTTCATTTAATTATGATGGATATTTCCTCGGTTCCAGAATTTACATTGTTGTCTTTGATTGTTCAAGCCTTTAAGTAGAAAAGATCCTATTCATTTACCACATTTACAGTCAAAAAGTTGATAAAGATCTTTTTTTATTAAATTCCTTTACAATTCTTTAATGCAAAAAGTATATTCAAGTGTTGACATAAATATTTATTATTATTTCCTGGAAACCTGTATATAATGGCTGGGACAGATGTTCATAACATCTGTCTCTAACTTTCTTCTTAATAAGATTATTTTAAAAAGCTGAAGTGATTTATTTTTTCTCCCCAGCATTCACAGTTTTGTCTACTGAGTCCACATATGTATTGGTAAAGTGTTTCAGTTAGATATTTACAGTTATCAGAAAGTTTGGTTATTTGCAAATTCTTGGCTTTTTGTATCTGTTGGAGTTTTTTTGTTTCACTTTGGAAAGATTTATTTTTTTCACATTTTGAAACAATACCAAGCTCATAATTCTAGAATTTTTGAGTCTTAGGAGGCAAATTAAAAAACATGTTTTTCACATTATCCTATTCCTAATGTTGCTTCTTAGCACTTACAAAAAAGCCTTTCATTCTGTTAATGGATAGTAGTATATTCTCTCCAAAATGTGCATAGTCATGTAGCTTTACATTTAAGTGTTATTTCGGTGTAAACCATTTTTACTTCAGCTTTGAACAAATACAAATTTTTGGATTAAGTTCAAATATTTGACTATCAAAAAATATCTATATATCAGTACCTTCCATCACACTCTTATTAAAAAAAAAAAAAAAAAATCACTGTTTATTTAGGAAAATTTTCCTTGATATGTCATCTGCTATTTTGTAAAGCATTTTAAAATGAATTCTTTCTTTAGATTCACATAGCATAGCATACTTAATTCATATTCTTCACACATTTTTTTTTATTTTTAATCTTTTAAGCAAAATAATGGAAACAATAATTTTGGATACCTTTCTGGGGAAAGTTTCCATATGAAAATTTGTCTTGATAGTGAGGAGAGGAAGGAAGAATAAGTTAAGAACCTCTGGGGAGGTGTATGTGTATGTGTGGTTTTCACAGAATTACAGAATATGCTGAGTTGGAAGGGACCCACAAGGATCATCGAGGGGGTCACACCATGTGGTGAGAGTGTCATCCATATGCTTTTTGAACTCTGTCAGGCTTGGTGCTGTGACATCTTCCCTGATGAGACTGTTCCAGTGCCCAGCCACCCTCTGGGTGAAGAACTTTTTTCTAATGTCCAACCTAAACCTCCTCTGATGCAACTTCAGACCATTCCCTCAGGTCCTGTCACTGGTCACCACAGAGAAGAGACCAATGTCTGCCCCTTCTCTTCCCCTCCTGAGGAAGAGGAGTTACATTGCATTGTAACTGCAATGAGGTCTCCCCTCAGTTTTGGATATATGTTTGTTATGTTGTGTAGTGCTTGACTAGGTGGTAGCATTCCAGATAGGATCCAGCAGTAAATTCCCTTGGCTACTGCTTCAGTTTTATTAGAAATATCCATTATCTAGTTTTTCCTTTTAATGTGTTCTGGCATGGCAGCACATTCTTGCATGCTTTACATATTTTGCAAAAACCATTGCAAGCCGTTGTGGGACAGGATATCATAAGACTGATCTCTGTGGATCCTTCCTTGGGCCACAGGTAGAGTTTGCCACTTGTATATGACATTCTATGTGCTGACCTTTCAGACACTCATTTTCCTTTAGATTTGGCAAAGTCTAAATTTTTGCATACAAATCAAGTCCTCATATATTCAACTGTTTTTCAAAAATCTTTATTTTGGGTGCTTTAGGTTTTGAAGTCTAGCTTGAGTCACAATTATTTGGATCTTATTTTCTGAACTAAAGAGCAATTATGGTACAGAAATATGTGCCTTGATAATTTGTGCCTTTCTAATTTGCATCAACTTGTATTGTATTCTTGCTGCCAGGATTCAGTTCTTGTAAACCTATTCTGTCTGTTTCTGATCAGGTTGTCATTTCTTATTCCATCTGTTTTTGAGTTTCATGGCTCTTGCTAGTTGTTTTGGGTTTTTTATTCATACTCCAATTACTGCTTTTAATTATTAATTATAGGTAGCTGTTAGTTTGGCTAGTGGTCACCTGGAATCAAAAAATGTGTTAAATTTATAGATGTTTTCTAGAAATTCCTGGTGCCACCTATTGGGTCGATTGTAGAAATGCAGCTGCAATTCTAGCATCGAAGCAAAGCTGGCTGTGGAATAACTATTGAAGCTGTGTATTAATTAGTTAATTACTCAAATTCTTATGTGTATATGAGTCTGTATCTGACTCATTATTTAGAGACATATGCTAATTTGAAATATGTTTCAATAATATGCATATTACTAAAGAGAACATATTACTAAGTTCTAGTACCTTTATAAAGTTTTGAAGCATTTTTCTCTATTTAAATGATTCAGATAAATATCAACACTCCTCCTCGGTTGAAAACTTCACCAATCAAACATTTTGAAAGTGGGATAGGGCAGCTACTGATTCTTTCTGTTAATTTCTTCTCTGTTTAGCTTGCATTTTTGTTAAGGAGTATGTATGAATTTTAAACACATTTCCCATAACAGCAGTTGTGTAACTCGTTTCATTGTAAAATATAAATTCTATCTTATTAAATTAAGATAAAATTTAAATTAAGATTTAAATTATTAAATTTAAAAATAATTTTTATGTGACTATAAACATACATATATTCTTTTTTCTTTAATATATAGTTTTTTACGGGAAAGAAAAAATGTTGTGCAGAAAGCTTTTAAATTACTTATTTATGTGGGGAATGAAACTTGTGTATTTTACCAACCAAGTCAAGGTAGATAGCAACAAGGAAGTCCAGTGCGGTGAATTTCTGAGCACAGGGGGTTTTACTTTACAGACAGTGCAGGAATAGTGAATTTACAGACTTGAAAATATGGAGTCAGAAATGGAGTTGACGCATTCACTCTGACACAAGATCCCAGTCTACTACAAAGAGGCAATGAGTCAGTCTGAAGTGACTATGGAGCAGATCTTGGTGTTTCTGGAACCATAAAGATGCCTGGAAAATTCATGCATCCCCAAGAATTCTTAGTCACTCAAGCAGCTACCCATGGCAAGAAGGGTTTAGGGATGACGCAATGTTGCTTCCATCCTATCAGATGATTCCCTAACCAAAATTTTCATGTTATCAGCGTGATTGAAAGCTCACTTACTGAAGTTGGATATAAAGCACCAGATCTTTCAACATAGATACTGAAGACATCATGGGAATGAACAGTTGAAGGTTTGGTTGGGGTTTTTTTTCCTCCCCCATTGATTTTATATTATTGGAGAATATTTTAGTTTGTTTGTTTTGCTTCTGAGACACTTCTACTGGATTATACTGTCTGGTGGCCCTGCCATGCTTACAAGTTAAGTTAGATTTTTATGATTGAATCTGTGTTAATGAGAGGAATTTATGCATAATTGTGGTTGACTATTGAAGTCCTGGAAAAGATGATAGATGATTAATTCCTTTTAAGTACCTCTTTTGGTATACCTACACTACAAAATCAATTTTGTTTCACAAATATGTAATACTTAATTAGGTGAATTGCCTCATTGTTTCATTCTCATCTAGAGTGAAATCTGATTTCTGAACTTGTTTTGCCTTGTAGAAAGTTCTGCATGTAGATATTACATCTGTCAGATAGTGTGCCTCTCTCTAAGAGATAACATTTAAAAGTTTAGCTGAATAAGAAGTGTTATTGCAAGTCCAAGATAAAGCACAGCAGATGTTGCTTCTTCAGAAAAATCCATAAACAAAGTAAGTTCAGAAAAGCCTTACCCTTTTATCCCTTGTGATTACTTTATCTATTCTCATTGTTTTCTAAGAATAGAAAATTGCAGCATACTCAATTTTCAAATTTATTTGAACAACTATGACAACAAAGCATCTAACCATTGGACCTTCTGTGCTTTACAGATAAGAAGAATATAGCCACTGCAGGTGTGTTTGTAGTTTCAAAGCTATATCAACACAGGTTTAGAAAACAGGGATCCTTTTCTGCATTTTTGAACTTTCATGTTTTTGAAGGCAGTATCCAGCTCAGTGGGCCGTCCTCCAAAATGGGTAGTGGAAATGCATAACTTTTACATGAGGAGTACTCCATAATTATAACATCTTGGATTACAAAGTAATAGTAGTGAAATGAAAGGTCTAGTAGAAATATTATGTGGTCCTGCCTTCTCTAGACCTTTATCTATTTTAATTTGGGAGTATTTCTTGTAACTGCCAACCTATTCTATCAACACCCGGACTGCTTGATTTGCATTTCATATTTTACCTCTGCATGATATGTTCACAGAATTAGTCTGGGAAATAATAGGGTGTTACATAAATTCTGAAGCGTATTTTACACCCACAGAAGAGGGCAGATTTTAGTTCTGAAGTCACACAGTAACTGCTCTCACTGAAATGAACTGGGGTTTTTTTTTTTTTCCCCAAATGGATGACAGGAACATGTCCTTTTCTCACACAGCAGGCTGTGGTCTGATGGTGCAGGCTGGCCCAGTCAGGCTGTACCCTCCCTTCTGCCAGAGTAACAGCGCAGCTCACAGACTTGGGTCATGAAGAGCAATCTCACTGAGAAATCACAAACATAAACTACCATAGTACCAACCCGGGGTTTATATTTTCCAACAGGAATAATGCTTTAACCACACTCCGTGGGTTAAGTGGGGCTCAGGATAATTACTTCCTTTCCTCACAGAGGTGTTGTGAGAATTAATTAGTTAACATTTGTATGGCACTTCCAAGATACAAAGTGCTATACATGTGCTAATTAATTCAATTATTATTACCTGCATGTCATTTGCACTGTCAGGAAATCCATACATGACTAATCCAGCCCAGCAGTTCAGTTTTATATACTGCCTCCTGGTCCATGGCTTAGAAATACCTCTCATAAAAAAAAAAGAAAAGAAAACAAAACAAAACAAACAGTAGAAGAAATAAAAGTGTGTATTGGGCAGCAAAAGATTTGCCACCCAAGAGTGCCATTTTCATCTTGTAAACATTAACAAAATACTGCTATAGTGAGTTTTAATTCTCAAAGCAACCATGAAAACCATTTTGCCACATAAGGTGTTCTGGACTCTGGATCTTCAAATACAGGGAAAATTTAAAGGTACATATAAAGATGGCCTTTAGATAGGAGGCAGCATCCCACCAGCTATGCATGCCCCCATAATCAGGCTCTGGGATTTGGGTATAATTAAGCACTTGACAGAATACCTCTGATAGTACGTTTCCAGTGGTATCTTTCATAAGGCTGGAGGCTAAAGCCACTTTATGTAATGACCTTCCATTTCTAAGAAGAGCAAGAGTTCTCTGAAGGTATGTCCCAGGCTAGCAGTTCTGTGCTGCACGAAAAATAATGTGTCAAAAGGAAAAGAATGAGCTTTTATGTGAACTATGACACATGAACACTTACTTCCTACAGATGTGTGGTTTTATCTCAAAGTCAGTCATGGTATCTTTTTAACAAGTGAAGACCAAAGCAATATTATGGTTATACTAAGTGGGGAAAAAAGGAGAAATACCTAATATAATACAGTCCTAAAAGTAAGTCTGCCAAATGAAATTCTCATAATAGGTGATGGGGCCCATGCTATCCTCTTGCATGAAATTTTCATAATCAGTAGTAAATGCAAGTTATTCCCCTCTCCACTCTCTGTGGATTTCCCAGCATCTTATTCATTCCTCTTGCCTAGTCTCATCATCTCTATGCAACCCTTCAATTTTTCTATTTTATCCTCATCCTGTCTTGATTCATCCTGTTTCTTGGTGTTACTATGCTTTTCCTTTTCTTCTCTATAATGCCTTTTTGTGTACAATTTTCTTCTATTCATGCTTTCTTGAGACTTCACTGCAGCTTTTTTCCTGGTTTTTTATATTCTTTTCCCTGGCATGAATCTGAATATTTTTTTCCCTTGCCTTGCCTTGCCTTGCCTTGCCTTCCCTTATAAATAAGATGACTCTTCTTCCATCATAATACTGTATTTCATGGAATACTAATATAATTTTGAGTTATGTTTTTGTGTGTTGAAGGCACTTAGAGTTGTGGGAGGAGAACATTTTTATAGTCATAACCCCCCTGGAACTGGGAATATAATTTCTCTCCCAGCTCTGTGCCTAAGATGTCTCTGACTCCAGTCAGGGTAACCACATAACTAAAAGGTGATGTATGTACCTGCTACACTGTTCTGTTGATAAGCCCACCTCTGTCCAACATTTTAAATCTCTGGTGTTTGGGTGATTTGTGTACAATGAAAGATAACTAGAGTAGTAAGAAAGCTGTTTTGGTTGTGTAGATTTCTTCCCAAATAGTTCAGATGAACTTACTATTATACAAACTGCTTACTCTCAAAGATATGATCTTCATTTCATAAATTGTGCTAGCAGCCACACTATTACTCAACCCTAGTTCATGAATTGCCCTTTTGAAAAGGAGGAGGAAAGACTGAAAAGAAACTGGTGACTTCTGTGGGCACTGTTAATAAAGCTGATTTACTACCAGTCATTCAATGCTAAGATACTTCATCATCTGGAATGTGATACAGTGCGATGATCATGGTGGAAATCCATCACCTAGAGCTGGCTGCTGGCATCTGTGCTGTAGGGAGCAAATAGCTGTGGAAGCTGGGAACTGGCTGCATTGGCTCTTCTAGTTCTGCAAGAGGTGTGTGGCTGCAATCTGACTTTTCAGTTTTTTCTTACAAATGTGTTCAATATTTTCTGACATACTGATCAAATCTCCTTTCTTCCTTCCCTGCCTTTTTGTGCCCTTGCACTTCCACAGAACTGGAAAGAGAAATAAAAGTTATATGGAGTGTATCCTTGTTCATCTGATCATGAAGGTGTGCACAAGTGTGTGTCTGTTTGTATGTGTGTATAATATTTATATATATGTATAGTATTTATATATATATATAAAACATTTAAATATATATTATATATATTCAAACATGCATATATGTATATATCTATATACACAAGTTTAAATTCAGCTGTTGGATTGCAAAATGGGAATCTACCTTAATATTCAGGTATTATTCACACAGTACAGTGGAATAACTTTTCATTGTGGTTCCTGTTAGAAATACCCAGTCATTATTTTCTCTCACCTTTCTGCTTAGCTGAGAACTTTGCAATAAATCCTTTTGACTTTTGTCAAAATAGAAGAATATGATGAAGTAGATTCTTAAAAAATATGAAAAAAAGTGACCTCAGACTAGCGGTAGGTCAGTGAAAATGAAACAAATTATTTTTCCACTGGCTGAGTTCCCTGGAAGATTTCTGATGAAATCTTTGTTCATGTAAGAGTCATTTTCAGGAAACATTTTTTACAGTGCCACACCCTCGGTTACTGAGATTTCTGCAACTAATCTTTGGTTTTAGTTTTTCAACTTGTTAGTCACAGCCTTTGGAGTATTTATTTTTCAGTACAAATCCAGGATGCTTATACTAAAAAGACAGAATTTTGTGTTTATGAATTCACTTTCTCATGCATAGAATTATCTTTGGTGCATACATCAGCAATGTAAGTCACATTTAAGCACCTATGAATGTTAAATACCCGTTCTTTGTATTCAGGTTCATGTGTTTTTGTGTATGGATCTATATCTAATTAGAAAAATAACCATCATGTCTGCCATCTTGTGAAGTAAATCTGAAATATCCTGATCATCAAATGGAACCTTCAGGGGGAAAAAAGAATGCTTGGTTAAAAGTAAAAAACAGTACTGATAGAAAAGTTGATTAACAGTCATCTCCCTAAAAGTCCTGCTCTCTACAAAGCACCTTCAATACATATGGAAAGAAATTCTACATATAGCAAGCAAATGGCTACCTCAGTAAAGGTATAGTTGTGTGTCCTGGTTATAGTGACCAGGACCAGTTTGTCACTGTGTGGGTGTGGCTAAGACTGTGTATTCTACACCCT
>JAWWEU010000001.1:83472577-83491573 GCA_035583155.1 Acropternis orthonyx | reverse complement strand
AACCTTGTACTTATTGTGATCTTTTTATTAAATTGTAGTTCTGACTTGCAGTCTTTTTGTGAGTTGGGTTCTTTTCCTCCTGCCGGTTTACCTTAAACGAGCACACTGTACAAGACTCACATATTTAATAGAATCATGAAACATTTTTGGGTTGGAAGCGAGATTAATCTTTGGGCAACCTGTTTTCAAAGGCAACTCATTTGCTGCAAAAACTTACTGGGTTCCTACCAAGACGTGACTAATTTATATACCTTTTTAGTGCTCATATTTGCTAGTTTTGCCACTTTTTTCTTTCTTCTTTCTTGACTGGTAGTTATTTTCCTATGGACTTATGGTAATTTCATGTATTTTTACATTCCTCATAATTTTTTTGGTTTTGAGAAGTGCAGTGTCCTGCAATTTATATGGTAGCATCCACTTTGACTTTCTTAGGAAGGCTAAAGGAATTAGTTATGCTTTTGTCCTCAGCAGTGGGCAGACCAAATGTAATTTCAACCCCAAAAAGAGTGATGTCTTCTGCACATTTCTATGTAGTGTTACAACAGTGCTGCTGATGGAGTTGACCATTCCTCATTAGCTAATAAATACACAAATGCTTTCTAAACCTACTGTAAATAAAAGTTCTAAGCTAAAATTTCACCTTCATATATATATTAACATGTTCTAACAGATTTTGCATAAATAGCTAAGATTAGCTACTTTTGAATCTTTGTATTGAATTGTATTATATTAAGCAACAGCTAACAAGAAACGCTTCCAGAGCATGGATTTAACTGGAGACCAAGGATGGCCCAACATTATGGATTCTCAGCATAAGAGAAAGGACAGAAGCATAAAGAGAAAATGACAGTTTTTTCAGTGTTTAATCTTTTCATGATTACACTAGTAAAAAGATAAATATTGTGATGTTACTGGGCTTACTGTAATAGATGCAGTGAATAAAAGTATTATTGTATGTATTTTTTATTTTGTTCAAGGCCCTGAGAATCTTTACTCTTTCTTCTGGACCTGTGGATTGCAGGTGGTTTTATCACATGATGCTTGCCTGGCCTAGGACATTGTTGTTTGTTTCAGAGGTATAAGACATTTCTAGTTCTTGAGTTCCTACTGAAGTCATATGATGTTCAGAAAGAAGGCAACTTCTAAATCAAGGGAGGCAGTTTTGCTTTTTTGACAAGCATACATACCCAAAATCTATATGAAAATAGATAGATTTGGATTGTTTTTCAAAGAACAGCTTTGCTTAATATCACCTCCATAAGGAAACTCTACAGCAATGAATTACTTTTGTAAGTGACAACAGAACAATGGCCAAAAAAAAAAAAAAAAAAAAGGAAAAAAAGAAAGAGAGAAATAAAAACAAAGGGAAAAGGGCAAATCCAAAGTAAATGCTTGAAAATGCTAAAGCCAGGCCTTTCAGACAAACCATAACCATACACAAAACTGTTCTTTACTGAAATGAGTTTATACTTGTTTATACACCAAATGATAGACAAACAAGAAGACATATGATGGAAAGTCTTCTAGAACTGGAGTGTATTATCTGCCTTCTCATAACAACCTTTGCAAAAATCTAACTCCAACTATGACTCTTTCAATAAAGTAAGAATAAAATGCAAGCTATTTTACAGAATAATAATCATTAAATAGAGTCAGAATAGAATAGGAATTTTAGTAAAACATACAATAAAAAATTACTAAGTAATCTTGATTAGTGTAGCATTTATCCTTACTTTCGTATTTTGTAGGAGTTTTGCCTGGATGAAAAGGTGGGTAAGGAAGTCAGGATTTACTGTAGAATGAATGCATATAAGAGGCTGATTTTTTTCAAGTGAATGCAGGCAATTAGAATCTGTGGATATTCTAATCTCCGTTGTGGGAAAAGCAATAATGGTAATTTTGAGGTATTATGCATCACACTTCTTTTATGAGGGATCAAGTATATTTTCTTGATCGTTGCCTTTAAAACCTTTCTTTGAACAAAGCTTGCTAGAATGGTGAGGAGATATGTATTGTTTCCTCCTCACTGTAAAGTTTCAAAGTGAATATGTTATTGAAAAACATAAAAGCACACATTTCAACCTATGATGTTTTCTTGTTTTACATTTTGTGGCAAAATTATATTTCACCATTTTTTTAGTGGAAATTATGAAATATTTAGAAAATTTATTCCAAGTGTTCTCTAGTTCTGAAAAAGAGGTAATTTGGAAAAATACTGCAATTATTTCATAAAGACAGTTTTTCATACTTTGGGAAGTCAATTCTTCAGACTATGCATCAATGGGCTATTATGTATTCCTCTTAGAGCACATTTGGGTTTTATTTGAGTTATTTCAGAGAACCTGCTGCTATTACTGTTTTCCAGTAAACATAAATCTGGAATTTCTTTAGAGTTAAAGACAATTTAAAAATAACATTTAAATGCTTGTAATCTGGAGCTCTCTTCTTTCTTTTAGCTGTTGTTTGCTTCAGGAAGGACTTTTCCACATATTAAATCAATTATGACTGTCCAATACGTCATGCAAAGATACCACATGGCAGTCAAGACGGCTGAAGGTGTTTACACATGCAGATCTATACATAGGCTTACAGAACCTCAAGTCAAAGGCAAATATGTTCAACTGAGCAAATATAGGTTGAATCTTGGACTCATGGACAGTGGTAGCAATTTTTTTTTTATTACCTTAGAAATGAGTACTCCAGCATCATTATTTCAGCTGTGGTAGATTACTGATACATTATTACAGACACAGCTCTAAGATGAGCTATGCCCAGCAGGATGATGCTGCTCCCTGTCACCAAACATTTTTGCCACTTTTTCTGTTTATTGCTCAGACATGTTGTGAGTGGACTGAGCATTAAGATTTACTAAATAGAGCTAATATTTTTTAGTTGTATCAGGCATTCCCCAGGAGAGACGTGATCCTCCCCAGGCACATAGGAGCATGTGTCTGGGGACTATTTTGGCACCATCATGGCTGAGAATGACTTCAAGTGGCTCAGAAAACTCAAAAGAGCTACAGTGGATGTGTTGGATGCTTTTACATGTGTAACTGTTAACTGAGTTGCTGTGCTTCCTTAAACTTGCTGTTTGAATATTCAAATTCCACAGCACCTTGCAAGATATTCAAACATGCTGTGCAAGGATAGACATTGGCATGTGCTGCAGTGAAAACAAGTCACAGTTTTCATTTCACCTCCTTTAAAAATCAGCAAAAAGTTGACCTATCATGCTCCTTCTCTTCCATACTAAACTGAGGGATTTTGAGGAATATTTAGGTTTGCACTTAAAAAGGAATGACATTTCAGCTTGACAGCAGAGCATGTCTCCAGCCATTCACACACCCTCCAAGCTCAATTATTCTTTCACTTAAGGGACACATTTTGGCTGGAATATGGTTCAAAAAATCTATGTTTATGACGGATTGAATTTTAACTTAACTATTACAGACCATATTGCATATATGTACAAAAATTTGATCAAATAAATTTATCTTTAATATTCTGCCCTCTTTTTCCCTGAAAAGCTAATTAAATACTAAATTCATTATGAAATTCAGACAGCAAAATTCTATAGCATTTAGAGTTGATGGGTTTTGTGATTGTTTTGAAATCCAGTCACACAGTTGATAAAAATTGAAACATTTTTTTGTTTTATTTTTAAAGTTTTCCCAAAGAAAATTGTTCAAATTATCTTGCTTCTTGTTACTGTTTTTTTTTGATCAAGAATCAGTCAAAATATTCCCAATTTCTTGCACCTTTTAAAAATCTTCCATAGCTTGAGGAAGGAATTTCTGTTCCAATGACTGAGTAGATGTTTCTCCTTAAGGAAGTTCCTTTATTTAAATGTTTTCCTCATGTCACACTTCTGCAAATTAATATAGTGACTTTAACATGTATCCTGTGTAGCTTGCTCACTGAAGTCACATTCTTAAATTTAATGTTCTGCAATTTGTTCCACTGTCAATTCTCTCATTTATCTTCCCTGAACCATCTGAATTAGCCTGGGCAAAAGCCAGTGAAAAAATACGGAACCATGTAGGAGGTTTAAGTTAATGTAGTGTTCATGCGGTGTGATAGCAGCTATTTTGAAGGACA
The DNA here is from genome assembly GCA_035583155.1 of Acropternis orthonyx. Lineage (NCBI taxonomy): Eukaryota > Metazoa > Chordata > Aves > Passeriformes > Rhinocryptidae > Acropternis > Acropternis orthonyx. The sequence continues at coordinate 83,487,475 of JAWWEU010000001.1, read as the reverse complement.
TAATATGTGTTTTCATGCTTTACCATCTCATATATTTGCATTGCTTAGTCATAACATCTGTGGGATTCAGTGACTCCAAGTGAGAAGTACAGTAATGGAGAAAGTATAGAAAGTAATGAAATAGATAATAATTGGAGATACTGGATACAGAAGTAGTTAGTGTGAAGTGATAGGGCAGTAAGGAGTGTACTCAGCAAACTCACTACCATGGACTATCAGGAGAGCAGACCTGTGGGCTTTCAGTCCAGAAAGCCAACCGTATCCTGGGCTGCATAAAAAGCAGCTTAACCAAAAGGTCGAGGGAGATGATTCTGCCCCTCTCCTTTGCTCTTGTGAGACCTCACCTGGAGTACTCATTCAACTCAGGAGTCTCCAGGAAAGGAGAATGCAAACCTGTTGAAGCGAATCCAGAGGGGGATATGACAGTGATCAGGGGGCTGGAGCACCTCTCCTATGAAGACAGGCTGAGGCGTTGGGGTTGCTTAGCCTGGAGAAGAGAAGACTTCAGGGAGACCTTTCAGTAGCCTTCCAGTACTAAAAGGAAGGCTAAAGGAAGGCTGGAGAGGAACTCTTTACAAGGGTCTGTAGTGATAGGGGAATGACTTTAAACTAAAAGAGGATAGATTTAGATGAACTAAAAAGAAGAAACTCTTTACTCTGAGGGTGGTGAGACACTGGAACCATCCCTGGAAGTGTTCAGGGCCAGGCTGGATGGAGCTCTGAGCAACTTGGTTCAGTGAAAGTGGTCCCTGCCCATGGCAACGGGCTTGGAACTAGATGGTCCTTAAGGTCTTTTCCAATCCAAGCCATTCTATGATTCTGTGATTCTATGATTCTGTGATTAAGTTGAAAGACAATTTTATTTCTTTTGTTCTCAGTAATAAGAGATATATGGAAGGAACTTCACTATCCTGAACTTTGATATCCTAGTCAAGATATATTTACAAAGTTCTGTGATAACTCACAGTACCTGAGACTTCATCCCAGTGACACAGGAATGTAAGAAATAAACCTCTGGCTGTGTTTAGTTTCTTTGGCTCATGTGGGGTTCCTCTGTAGCTGAGAGTTTGGCACAATTTCTTATTTGTGCCTCAGCAGCCTTCACAGGTGTTCAAAAGCTTCACGGGGAGACTAGTTACCATTCTTTCTTGCACAAAAAAAAAGAGGATATGAAGAAATTTCAACAGTATATTTCTACAACTGGTACATCTTACTTTAAAAATCATTAATGTTTTCCATATTTCACTAAGTTCTTGTACTAATTCTGCTAGAATTTATTTTGACTTCTATTTAATGTACCTGATGCCTTCATGTATGCAAATTTTATTTTATTATTATTTTGTTATTATTATTATTTTATTATTTATATGGACTGATGCGTCTAGTTCTCTCTGCTGTTCTCTCATATTACTGCAGCTTTCTGAGTTTTAATATTGATTGCAAACATAACATCACTATAAATGTCTAGCACCTTTTCTCTTAATTTTTAAATACCTTGAAATTTTTAAAAGACATTATATTAAAATAGGAAAAACATTGTCTTTTGAATCATTTAATCTGTATTGTCTTCAGGAGCTGCCTTAACCCACTATGGTCTCTTTCAATGAAAGACTACTTAGAGTAATTCCTTTTATGTCTACTACTTTTAAAGAATATTACTAATTAAAAAAAATTAAAAGTAAATTGTTAGTTAAAAAATAAATGAGTTAAAAATAAAAATAAAAATAATGCCCTGTGGAGAAAAATAAATAATATTTGAAGGTGTTTCCATAAAACAAGAGCACCTGAATTATGCTTTGTTCTCTTTTGAGCAGGCTCTGACAACAATCATGTTTTCTCATTCTCAAAAAATCCTTGTATATCTGGACTGTCTTTCCCCAAAGTCTTCAGGGGATGGTTCCGTTCACAGTGCATAAAGGGAACCAGAAAATAAGTGGCATAAAAGATCATTTGCCATCTTCCAGTGAAAGCCACACAAGAACTAGGACACTAGATGGGTTCTTGCACTGCCTATGAGACAGTGTAGCAGGAGCAGCTGTGTTTGCCACAGGACATCCTGCACAGTGCTGGACAATTTCTACTGCAGATCCCAAAGATTGAATAATACAAGCAGATATTTGGTCTACTACTACTGCTTGCCATAACCTTTTCCCATAATGGTAGGTCTGCTGTCCACACAACAAAATGAGCCATTGTTTTATCACATTTTTAATATCCATTTAATTCCTGTTATTTCCACGAAATGTTGTCTTTAGACATTAATTCCTCACTGGAAGTCACATAGCTCTGTGCGCCTTATAGTCCAAAGAGTTGTGCTTTACGCTTTGCCAGCATTTGCAACTTTAGCATCTGTAATTTCAACTATGCCAGCAGGAAGTGGGACTGACTTTTGCAAAGACAAGGTTCCTCATACCTTTAGCACAACCAAGAAACCTGAGACACGGCGCCCTAGCTTTGCTGTTTGCATATTGCAATATTGTTGCTATGCTGCTCTTGCTGTTGTAAAATGGATTATATTTCTTTTTGGCAAACCGGCATAAGTGATTTCCCCCATGTCTTCTCCTCTCCATTTCCAACAGATGGAACAGTCTTCCTGTACTCAGTAGGAGATGTGGGAATTAGAAGAAGTTATCTAGCTGTGCCATTAGGGAATGTGCTGCTGATACTTGAACTAGAGCATCAGTATTTTTTGCTGTACTGAGTTTGCAGCTAGCACTTCTTTTGCCAGCGGCTGTTTTTGTGTTTGTTGCTGAAATTTTAAATTCCTTTCATCGGCTCAGTTTCCTTGGGCAGTGGTAAAAACTTTCATGGATTCCTGAGAAGCCTGACCGACTCTTGCAGATCTGATAAACTTTTCATTAGTGTCTTGGAGAGTTCACCTTTATTGATGTATGGACATGTTCTAGAGGATGAAATACTGCACAGTCTCATGAACAGAAATTTTAAATTCTACATGGTGTTTACAGTTTTTAATATCTAAATAGAATTTAGAAGAAAAAGACAGTACTTGGCATCTGCAGGTAATCTAATGCTTTGAACATGCATACACGTTAGAATGGGTGTTGTCCAATTGGATTTCCCTGATGGTTGAATTCATGCTACTTGCGACTGGCACGTTTTCATTTGTGCCCAATATAGAGGCATGAAAAAAATTAGGCAATTTTAATAGGTTGGGTTTTTGTTGTTTTTTGGGGGGTTTTTTCTGCTTTAGGTTTCTGACTTCCGAGCAATTCTGAACATGATTTATTGTCACATCCATGTCAATGGAAGTTAAAAGAATTTAATGCCCTCATTTGTTCTCACAGAAGTCAAATTTTATGTGTAATGGTGCTGTGCATTAAAATGAAAGTGCAAGGATATTCCTTGAGATGCAATTCCTTTACTGCTCACTGCCTCTCATTGAATCGAAAGGCTGCTTCACACATTACAAATGGATTTTGACCATAGCAACATTGTGTTCTCTAGTATGAAAAGCTGGATTGCCTGTGCAGTGGCAGCTCTGTGGCTTGCCAGAATAACTGACCATGGGTGTGAATCCCTATGTCAGCTTCTTACAAGAGGATAACATGCACAGTGGAACAGCAGAAGCTAAGTTTCTTGTCAAGTGTTATTGTTTGGTTTGAATCTTGGCAAAATGCCAACCACACCCAAATGCAACAGAGTTTCAACAAAGGAGTGAAGGAAAAAAAAAACTTAAAACTGAAACTGCTATATATACCTATATTTACACAAATTTACAACATATATATATATAAATATAAAAGACAAACCAACAATAACTTATTGAAACCTCCCTCCCAACAAAATACAAACTCCACCACCTAGAACCCCAGAGAAACACACCCCAAAGGGTGGGAAAGAGCAACCCAAACAGAACAAAAGTATTTTACTTCCCAAAGAGCAAAACTGCTGTGGATATCTCGGCACAGGAGCAGTGAGGCCTAATCTCTCTGAGCTGCAGGAGCAAGGTGCTCTCAGCATGGCCAAAGGGAGAAGAGAAGGACACTGGGAGCTGGTCTTTGAGTTATAATCGAGCTGACGTCAGATGGCATGAAATACCTCATTGGTCACTTAAGTCAGCTGATATTTGTCCCTAACCACATGATGCACAAAATTGGGGCCTAGCTATGTTTGACTTTGGGCCTATCTGAAACTATAACCTTAATCTGAGTTTTTTGGGGGGTTTATCAAACCCATCACATCAAGTTTTGACTAATAAAGGACAGAGAGATTAACTCAGCTGTTCTTAACAAGCAGTCCCCAGAGGAATGGTAAAAGACAGAGGGGGATGAAAATCAGGGATATTCTTTTGGGTGGGTTACCTCTTTAGCTATCATTTATTCATAATGACTCCATACTGTCCATTCATAAAGTCCCCAGTAGGGTTCCTTTTATGAAATGCTGGGAAAACATACTTTCCACCAAATTGCTAATTGTGGACAAAGATCTCACTTGCCTACATTGGTAATAGTATAAACATTACATGGGAGCAGGAAAAAAACACAGAAACAATTTCATATTGTAAAAAAGAGGTCCAAAATATCTTGGCAGTGACCAGCTTGTCATTTACTGCTTCTGTTTTCCTTGCCAGTATTTAAATTAAACTGGACTAGAATCAAATCAGTTCTGTCAGTACCCTGGTCTAACCTTTGGTTAAGCTGATAATTTTCAGCTTGTTAAAATGTTTAATCTATATCAGAAATGCAACACACTATCACTTCTTGGCACATTTTTGTGACTGGTGAATAGGACTGTATTTTCTTGCATGGTTACAGAATATTAATTCCATGGTCTCTTTATGAGCCACTTGCTGCTGCCAGTTACCTAATGCAGAGATGGAAAATATTTTTTCTCCTCTTGAGAAATGTGATTTATTAGATACTTACCTAAACAGAATGTCCTTTCAATAGTGCCAAACATGCACCATTCAGGAGAAACAGACATTCACAGAGAAAGGATCTTCACCACTACAGTCCAGCTGTATGATTCTGTGCTCTGTGAAGTCATATTTAATTCAAGTCCAACACCTCCTCTAGACAGTTCAAGAAATGTCTGCATGTGTTTAGTCCTTTAGCCCAGTGTTGTCACTGGTGACATATTTGTCAATACCTGGTGGTCACACTGATTCACAGAATAATGAACAAAGGGCAGAAAAAGAGTTTTGTAAGACTTTTCCACAGCAGCATTTCCTACAAGTGACATGCTTTAGCAATTTTAATGTGCATTAAAAGAATTTTTTTTATTATTATTATTATTCTTTTTAAACTTCAGGTTAAAATCAAAAGCATATTTCACTGAATTGTTACAAAATAAAATGAGACTTCAGACAGATCCTAATCCTATAAAGTAAAGAATCTGGTGAGTTATTTTATTAGTGCTCAGACAACTCAGACGATCACAAAAGAGATAATACAAAAAAACCCAAATATATTTGGGAGACAATATTGCATCCTATGAATACACAACAAAATGCTAAATAAGATTAATTTTCTATTTGTTTCAATATTTTTATTTGTGAAATGCAGTTGTAGAGTAATATGTGATAATTTTTCTCTTTTTGAAAAAAGAGTACTTCAGAGCTGTAAGCTTATTCCTAACAGAGGAGAACTGGCTAGAGAGGAGATCTCTTTTGGCTCTTGTGTGGTATTGAGTATTACCTGACCTCAAAACACCTATTGGAGAGGAAATGGGGAAGAAAAAAAAACAAAAAAGGAAAGCACGCTTCTCAACTCTCAAGAAAATATGTAAACTATAAGAGATAATCTCAGGGCAGGAGTGAAAAGGCTGAGAGAGGGATCCTACTTCAGACTAGGCAGGCTTTGAAAGAAGGGTTAAATCACCTTTACTCAGCCAAAGCAAAGAGTGAAGAAATTGGAAAAATTATCAAAGAGTTACAGAACGTAAAATTTCAAAAGTGCCTGTCTATTCCTGTTACTATAACACCAGCTCTTTCAATTGTTGCTATTTCAGCTTCCCTGCAGCTTGCTTCTCAGTGGATAGATTGGAAGCATATTCCAGTGTCAATTCCTCTTCTCACTTCCCAGTTCGGGTGTCCTTGTGCTGCTGCTTTCACAGTTGATGCTGGATTTGATGTATATTTGCTAGAGGCATCAAGGAACTTCTTGAAGGCATCTACTGAAATTTTGCTGGGGAAAATTGCTTCATTAGACTGTGGGCATGCTTTGAGGATGAGTTAGACACCCTTTCATAAGGTTCTGTCAGTAGACTTTATAAGAAAAGACCCTCCTAAGGCATTTAACCATGATGAAAAAAGAAAGCAGTGAGGAGAATTCTACTTCTGATGTGTAGATTGTACTTGTGCTGTGTGTTGTGTCTCTACCCAGCAGAAATATGAATATTTTATCAAACACCATGTGTTTTTTATTGCAGATGTTGCAATGGCTATTTATGGAAGAAACAATAAATCAAAGGAAATCATATCCAATTCATTATAGTACCATTCCTTCAATTTTACCATTGGGAAGGCGGATCTGGGTTCTTTTTAAAAAAGTCTTCAACTGCATAGCCAGCCCTTTTTTTATGTATATGCCTCAGTGATCTCTAAAGGCCTTGTTACCTTGTTGTACAGAGCTGTTACTGAATTTCAGTTACTGCAGTAGGTACAAGAGAGGAATAGTGAGGAAAGAGCCATTTGTGGACCCAGATTTTTGTCTTCTTTTTGTTTGTTTGTCTAAAAAATGCGTAAAATTTTCAGGTGATCAATGACAGATTAAAGACTGCTGCTTCAAATAGTCTGCCAGCTAGAACTCCTTTTGGATAGGGATGCTTTAAAAGAAAACTCTTTCAACTCTTTTTAACAGAAAAGTGAGTGGTTTTCTTCAAAAATACTTCATCTTAAGACAGGGGTTTGGATGTACCTTTTTTATCCCTCCAGTGCAGATCCTTGTCTGTTTTCATCAATATTTTATGAGAAAGGATGGGAAAAGGACATGGAAAATACTTTTATCAACACCTTCCCAGCTTGACAAGGAATATGTAGTAGAGAAAGCAGCAAACAACTTGTTAGGTATGAAACAACAATAAGACATGCACTTCTCTGCTCCAGTCTGTTCAGTCTTGTCCAATGATATTAGTAGAACCTTCTCACATGTATTATACACGATTTATGCTTAAGAAACAAGAGATTCTATTGAAAACTGTCTTCCTATCTTTCCCTGTAGTTCCCTCACCATTGTAGCTCATCCCATTTTGAATGTGTTAGGTGTCTTTATTCATACTGTATTTGCATGAAAATGACTTTTACAGTTAAATTTTTGCAGTATTTCTATTGTAGTTCTATTCTTATTAACTTAGTTAAAATGGTAATATTTGAGCTAAAATTTTCCATAGGCCCTTCCTGATTCATTTGTTTGCTCTGGGAACTGTGAATAACAGTAGGGGTCTGTTATTAAAAATGTGAAGATTATTTTGTGCTATATCCCTATTTCTGACATATTCTGTTAGTAAATGAAACAGCAGAGCAGCTGGGAGTAGAATGTAAAAATTGGGCCAGGAAACAGTCTTCAGTGAGAAGGATTTTTATCTGTTCTGCTGATAATTAAATTTTCTTTTGCCTAATCAAAAATCCCTCCATGCATTCATTCTACTTGTGGATTGTTTGGTTCTATTCTGCTTTTATGACTGCATGTATCATGAACTGAATAGGAAGGTAAGCAGACACTTGAATGAACCACATGACAAAGAGTCATGTGAGGAGTGTTTTTACTCTCCTATTTTCTTCTTTTTAAGGCATTTGATCACAGGCATCAATGCCATGCTGGGATCATACTTAGAAAATAGTTCTCTGGCATCTTTGGATGCAGGTTGCTCTTCTCCCTGGCTGTCTCCAGCTAGCTGCAGCACATGGGAAATGGAGGGAGTTCAGAGTGTGAAGAGTTCTGAGCAGCCATGTGCACTGCTGTAGTGGTGGTCTGAGATTATCAAGAGACGCTGACCAGATTAACAAATGAACGCAAGCAGGAGAATGATGCAAAATACTGAGGAGCAATTCTGTGAGCAAAGAGTCCACATAAAATTCTGAAACTTCATTTATTTGTAATCCAAATAAGAACTTGTTGCTGTGCCTTGAGTGGGAAGGTTTAAGTGAATAGGATATATTTAGATATTCACTGCACTGGGAAGAATGTCACCCAAAAGGAATTGTTATGTTTTTCTGAACAGTATAGGTCCCTACAGTGTAAATTTCAGCTTTAGACATTCCTTTTTTCCCTTCAAATACTCCCTTCAGATTTTTAAGTACACTTACAACATATTGAAGAGGGAAGAAACAAATCCAGGTTGACAGTTTCCAAATACCAAATACCTGACAACTTTTCAAAGAATGTGATTGAATGAACCATGGGGCTAAAACAGTTGTGTAGCTTTGTTGGTTTTGGTAAGGAAAGACTAGGAAAAAGGAGACTAATAAAGGTGATGTTCTTTTGTAATATTTTGATGGCAGGAAACTGTCCTTCACGGTTACCCAAGAAGAGATGGCAGGGCCTGACAGTGAGGTTAATAGAGCCCTGAAAGCAAGGAGCAGGCTATGATAAATGTTGGGTCCTTTCCCACAGTGGAAGGGCAGCCCAGAAGGCTTTGGGAAAGTGAATAGAGACTGGAAGAGAAAAAAGTATCATTTGAAAAATCTTCTGACTTTTGTGGAAGGTTTGTTACATTTTGTGTTATTTTTCTTCAAGGAATGGAATGTTAGGATTTTTTCTTCTAATCATATCTTCATTAGACAAATAATCTTTGCTCCTCTTAGTTGAAATAACTACACAAGAATAGTTAAAGGTTTATTCAGAAAAACAACCCATGATTATGTTTCAAATAATTCAATTTTCTGATTTTTAGTGAAGAAAGGAGAAACTTTAGTTTGAATTAAAAATCAAACCAAATCTCACACAATTTAGATGTAAATGTATACTAGATCAAGAATGAGGAAGTAATTAGATATCTGTGTATTTAATTTTATTTTAGTAACTCTTCTAATAAGAATTAAAGGAAAATGTGTTTCACAGTTACTGTTTTCTCATGTGTTTGACATCTCCATAAGCTGACTCTGAGATGCTGATTCTGTGTGCACAGTGTTGAGTTAGTTTAGTTTAGTTCACTTCATTAAATTGGAGATCTTCACCATTTAAAATGGCAGAACTGGAACATAGGTAAGAACTGTATTGTCTAATGCATTAAAGGAAGTTTATTTAGTACTAAGGTCCAGAAATACAGGTCATACTTGAGGACTCCCACAGAAGGCATACCTAGAAAAACAAACTTTAACATATATAAGCTTATTGAGCAAAGTCAGGACAACCATAAACAAACTGGAGAAGTTTAAGTAATAAAAACCCCAAAAATATAAGTATTTTGAATTTTTTTTCCCAGACCTAAATGACAATAGCTACATAGGAAATTAAATAAAGTCTCGATTGTTCTAATTGCACATACCTGAGTATCAAGGTAACAAAATAAAATATTTGATGTCATTAAAAATAGTATAGAAATATCTTTACTAAAAAATGAAATGTAATTGCAATTTGTTATTTGTAGGGAGAGGTTTATATTTTGACTAGTAGTATTTCTTCAGTATAGAGTTTTGCCTTTTCCACCTATTCATTCCACTAGTTGTCTCCAAAAGTTCAGAATAATATGCCTCTGTCAGTATATATGGTGAACTGACTTCAAAATCTTAAATTTAAGTTTTGTCCTTGTTAGCCAGCAAATATTCCATTGCACAAAAGATAAAACTTATTTCTGAAAAGGTGAGTACTACTGTTGTAACAAGAAAATTCAGGAAACTTTGGTTATTCCAATTTATGTCACTATTACAGTGACATCATTGCTCTGTTTTGCCTTGTAGGACTTTTTTTCTTTTTTTTTTTTTTTTTGTTATTTCACCTCTGAAGAAATGCAGCTCTTCTAATTGTTGCAATTAGTACCTAGTTTATAAAGCTGATTTCTTAGTGTCAGAGATAACAGCATCTGTAACTACTTGTCAGAGCACGTTTTCATATTTATAAGGCAATATTTTTTTACCCTGTAAGGTATGTTTTCTGTCACATAATGCTAAAGAGTTACCTGTTAAAGGCCAGTCAACAGTGTTAGAGAACAGCTTCACAGAAGAACCCTGCTGCCTGGGTAGCTGGGTAGGAGTTAATGAGAAGATGTTTGCTGTGCTATTTCTCTTCTTTCTGCAGTGCAGGGAAAGAAAAATGCTACTGTATACATTTAAGCAATAAGGCCAGCATAAGATTTTTATCATTTAGATAAGGACAGGTTAGTCAAGGTTCTCTGGCACTTTAGGCAGTTTTATTCTTACCTTACATTGGAAAAAAAAACCCAAATCTGCCATAGAGCTCTTCTTTCTAATTCAAGATAGTATTTTAAAGAGAAAGTGGATAAGAGTTTTCTGTTTCAATTTTTCTGTTTTTATTTTATTTTATTTTATTTTTTATTTAGTTTTCACTTAAAATAAGCTAGCAGTCACCACACACAGAGTAACTTGGAACTGAAGCAATCAGCAATGTAATTATCTGTTCCTAGAACAAGTGGAGGGCAGGCTGGGGCTGTCATCCCTACAGAAAAATATATGAAGAAATGAGAAATAATGTGAATGAACAGAATAACTGATTTTATTTGTCTTAGTTTTATCAAGGAACCCTGAATTTTAATAATGACATTCCAGTCACTTCTGCTCCCTTGTTTATACACTGTTGTGCACCAAGCTTCTCCTGAAGTAAATGAGGCTTTAATTTCTCTTGCTAGCTACATTAATTATGCTGCTTTTATGTTTTTAGCTAATGTGACTGTTCCTGTATCAGATAAAAGTGTCTGTGTTAGAAACCAGCATTCAACAAATACCTTCATTAGGTGAGGACTTCACAATCATTAATAATGGGAACCATGATCACTTATTAGAAAGGATCATGCCACAAAGTTCAGTGGTTTACCTGGTACAATCAGTAATTTTGAAAGTGAAAGTATTGGTTGTTTCCTAGCAAACAAAAGGAAATTTTGGTGCACTCAGTGAAAAATGTAGTATGTAGACATAGATTTTTGTCCATGTATGCAATTACCAAATCTCTCCAGAAATCTATGGGAATATGTTGCAGATCTGCTCATCCATCTTTTAAGTTCTAAAGATGAACAGGAGATTTTACATTCTTTGTCATCACTCAAAACAAAGCTCTTTATCTTCCCTGTTGCAAGCAGATTGGGATGAAAATTATTGTTATAGTTTTTCTGCCTACAACTGTGAATTGTTTTATTAAATTTGTATTTCAAAAGAAATAACTTTCATTTACTCTGAGATTAAATCAGGATTAGAGCTTTTAAGAATGGAGTTAGGAAATGTCAGGAAATTTTAAATTTTATTTTGGTCTGATGGTTGTTGATGTCTGTAGATTCAGGACTCTCATTCCTGAAAAGAAAGAGGTCACCCTACAATCAAGGACTCAAGTACCTATCACTTCAGCTGGATCCAAAGGAGACTCTCACATGAGGAATTACAGGAATTCAGTACTCCAATCAGGTGTACTGGATAAACACCTTGGAATAAGGAAAGCCAAGGGCATCAATTCCCCAGGCTTAGACAGTTCTCCAAAACACATGGCAGATTTTGGTTGAAATACTCTTTGGATTTTGCAAAAGTGAATTTTTCCAAAATAACTTCATATAATTTCCCACTAAACCTAGTCCATAGTGACTTTTCCTCCTGGAAAACATTGCAGTTTAACACCTGACTGTAGCCATTTGTGCTCACAGATAGATGATTACACCATAAACCTGATTGTGGTGCAATATTACTATGAGTAGATCTAACTGTTCATGTGTACTGTTAAACAATATTATATGATTAAGAGACAGGAAAAAAAGTCTCTCTTTTCCAATCAACAGAGTTATTATTTAACCCATATATTTAAGATATAAATGCTGGTTAAAGGAAGCATAATCTTATCAGGTTTGCTTTTAAAAATCCTGATGACACAGTCCACCCTAAAAGCTATGCGGCTTTAGAAACAATTTCTCAACAGGTTAAAGAGGTAGTTGTGAAAATGTATAGAGATGGCTCTGGATGTTATTTATTTGTGGATGTCAAAGAAGATCATCATCAGTATAGTGGAATCGTCCCTCAGGTGATTTGTGCCGTATCCATGAGGATATTGAAGAATAACTTATTTTTTCTTATGCATTCAGTAAAGTATACCAGTTATAACTTTTAAATTGGGTTATGCCTGTTTATGTGTATTTTTAAAGAAAAATGGTGGCAGTGTGCTGTAGATGGTTTTCGCAGCTCAGATTCAACACTGCATTGGAAACCTCCTTATACTCAACAACTGCTTTATTGGGGAGGTTATGATCCATCGTGTCTCCTGAAGGAATATTTCTTAAATTAATAGGGATTAGAAAGAAAGGAAGGAAAATACTTTGAGATGAAGTAAAAGATCAGAATTATTTTGGACTGAATTTAGTAGTGCATTATTTTATAGGAGGTTTAGTTTAGTTCTCTCCTTATTTATAGAATATCTCAAATATCGCAAATTCTGATTAATGCTACCAAATTTTCTTGCCATAAATGCATATCCATTCCAAAAGCTTCTCCCTCTCTCTCTTTTGCTTTTCTCCTTTCATATCTACATTTTTTCAGCTATATATATGTTACAGATATAGCTATATATATGTACCTCTGTCCATTTAGTTGGTGATGTATTCCCTGAATGCAGAATTAATACAGGGATTCTTAGAGTCAAAAGGTTCTTTGATCACAGAAAAACACGTCCTGGGGAAAGAAATCTTTTTTGTTCTGTCACTGTTTCTTCCCAATATTTCCTTTGATCACATCATGGATGCTAAAGGATAATCTAGATATATGTCTCTGAATGCAAAATGTGATTTACAAGTCAACATTTAAACAAAATTCCAGAAGCCAATTCATGGAAATTACCAGTGAAGGTTTTTTTTTTCCCCCACAGCTGGGAAGTTGACTACAAATATCCATGCTTGAATTTTTGAAAGGTCTGTTCTAATAGTTGTCACTGGAGTGTTGTCTTAATAATTCAATAGTAAAGGATTTCAATAGCATTTGTGATTCCCTCCCCTTTCCCAACCTTTGACCTGAGTTTACTGGTCTTCATATCACAGTTAATTGTTTGAATCTAAATATCTATTTAATATGTACCATACACATAAGCAATAAATCCCACTGCCAGAAAGAAATTGGCTTACTCTACCCGTGATTACATCAAATCCCAAGCTCTCAGTGCTCAGAATTAAGGATGAATATGATTGTTCATCTTTTCAATGCAAGAAGTTGTTTTCTGAATTTCTAAGTTGCTGGTTAGTGCTATTTACTCCCATATTTACAAGCCAACCTAGTATAATTACCAGATATTTCATGTCAGGAAATAGGAAACAGTTTTCCTCTGGGCAGATGGGAGCAGATCATTAGGGAAGTGACTGCATTCACTTCTGGTTAAAAAATTTTCTGCACTTCAACAATTCAGTGTGTTACTGGCAACCTTCTTATCTCCTGCTTTTTTGTTGATGTTTGAGCCATGTGGCCTTTGTATAGTAGTCTTAAATGTGTTATATTTTACATGTGTCTCACATATATATTGTACAGAAGATAACAGTGCAGATGTTCTGGAGAATGTTTTTGAGTTCAGCACCTTTTGCATTGTTTCCCACAGTTGCAGGAGACTCATCTGGTGGCTGATGCAGTCTCTTCAAGCCCTGAGTTTATTGTCTGGAGGCACTGAGGAATTTGGGCATAGAAAATAAGAATACCTGGGTACAGGTTCTGCCCCTGCAACATGCGAGATTGCTAAAATGTGATTTTAATGGACCTTTATGCCTTACTGAATATGAACTTCGAGAATATTTTAAAGTGCAAGGTTTTGATCCTGCATTCCTTGAATACAGTCTTGCTGCCTTTTTATGTTGAGGTTTTAAAATATTTTTCAAAGGAAAACAACTTCATTTTGTAGATGTTGGTTCTCCTGCTAGCTGGTGGAACACAATAGTGAGCATTTTTAGCCTCCAGAAATCTAAGCCTTTTAAACATAGATGGCAAGATATGAAGTATGTCTGTGATTATTCCGGACATTTTTTATATACAACAAAATCAGTAAGAAATAATGTAAAAAGAGAGCCTTAGGGCACCGAATACTAATGTTTAGAGAGCAAGAGATATTAGAAAGCAGAAAATGTCAGAATTCTGTACCTGTGCTTCCTGGCCTGACATCCCAGGAAAGACACTGTGCAGCAATGCTTCAGGAATTGTCTAAGTGTTCAAGAATGTATAAACGACAATATATAACTATGAATGTGAAAATTTAACAATTGGGTGAAACACTCGAAATGCCTTTCAAAAATGTCAATATTGCATGAATGAGTTTTCCCTCTATTCCTTTAACAATGAGATTCACAAGAATTAAAACAAAACAAAAAAAAAATGGACAGCCTTAAAGAAATTGCTTGTGGGCCTAAAAGTTATTGAGATTTCTTGGGAGAAAAGGAGGGAGAACAATCTAATCAGCTCTCTGTTTTGGCAAATATTAAGATCCGATTAGTGAGAGAAGCCTCTGCCTGAATTAGGGTGCAAAGAAGACCACACGCAGAAGTCAGCAATATGGATTATATTTAACAGTGTATGTGAGGTACAGAGGGAGAAAGGAAGACAAAAGAGGGGAAGGAGAAGGAGACAGAGAGGGACAGAGAGAGAGAGAGATCAAGCATAAGAAAGTCACCACCCATGGATCATTCTTCACTGGCAGCTTCTAGGTGGTGAGGGTCTGGAGGTTGTTCAAAACTTTTCACTATTTATTGTTATGGGTTTAAAATCTTGGAATTTTTCTTTCATCTACCAACCCTGCACCTCAGAGGAATCACCCTCTGTCT
>JAWWEU010000001.1:83436103-83472477 GCA_035583155.1 Acropternis orthonyx | reverse complement strand
CTGACAATCACCATTTTGTTTGTGCCCCAGGGGTGCTGGGTTACACACTTGTTTTTGTGGGTTAAGCGGACCTTTTTTTCCTCTGTACCCTTGTACTTATTGTGATCTTTTCTACTAAACTATAGTTCTGACTTGTAATCTGTTTGTGAGTTAGACTCATTCTTCCTGCTGGTTTACCTTTAAACCAGCACATTTATGCATATTATCAAACAAAGGAATTAATCCTCATTGGCTACACAGTTCTAATGCTAATTAGTCTGAGTGCTCAGTTTTTCTCTTCTTTTGAGTTGGTGGGTTTCTTGCACTGGTGGGCCGTGAGCTGGTGGCTGCAAATCTCCCCCCTCCTGGAATTACTTTTTACACAGTTGGAGCTGATTTCAGCACAGTTGCTGAGCTGGCTTTCCTTGTGGCCAATAAATTCTACATTCTTTGTGTGCATTATCAGTAATACATTCTTCTTCCCAAAAATTTTTAACCTCCCCCTAGGTCTGAGACAACACCCAGGCAACAGTTCCCACCTTTATGTCACCTGAAGTTCCCACTGTGGTGGCTTATCTTAGTCCAAGTTCCAGGTATCCACAGAGGTATATTCAGAGGGTGGTCACTGGTGGTCACAGATTCCATCTGTCCCATAACTCAGGGTGATCTTTGAATGGTGATCTTTGAAGACTAATATGCATATGAGCAGTTGTTGCTTTACAGTTTGCCACAGTGGGAATTTCTGTCTGGATGCATTAACCAGGATGTGCTAACCAGATCTCACCTCCACCAGGCCTGGAGTTAGTGCCGTCTTCCAGTCTGTGCTTATCTCATGGCAAAGTCCTTCTGCGGCCTTAACAGTATTTGAGACAGGCAACTTTAGTTGCCTTTAAGCCCTTACAGCCAATGAAAACTGAGATGTTTCATTTAACCCTAGAGTACAGTTTTTCAAATTATCCTAAAAGAAAGACAATAAAGGAATTTTTTTTTGTTGCATTTAAAATTATAAGTTTATCTAAGTCAAGTCTGAAATGGCATAATTCCAACAGAATTCTACTTAAGGAGACAAAGAAATTTATTTTTTTTCAGTTCATAAATGATGTAGACAAATATGAGACATCTAATACTATTAGGCAGAGAATCTCCCTATAAAAACCTGGATCTTACTAAAGTGGCAGATACGATTTAAAATGTTCTGCCATTATTATCTGCCTCCTCTTCAGCTATACTGATGAAAATCTGCAGGTACTGTAAGCGGGATACAGACTTGGTTGATTTTACACTATCTAGGACAATACTGGTTTATAAGAGGCATGCTTGAGTCTGTG
Organism: Acropternis orthonyx; assembly: GCA_035583155.1. NCBI lineage: Eukaryota > Metazoa > Chordata > Aves > Passeriformes > Rhinocryptidae > Acropternis > Acropternis orthonyx. The sequence goes on along the minus strand of JAWWEU010000001.1, from coordinate 83,471,170 downwards.
CCTCTGTGCTAGAGACCTTCATAATTCCAGTCATGATGGCTAAATACATACAATGGGAGGAAAGTTTAGCAAGCAGTGAAGTTTACCCTTTTTGTTTCTTGATTTTGTGGAAATGAGCAAATTCAGTCTGATTTAATCTATGACTGATTGGTGTTTCTTACATGACCTGCTGAGATATCTTTATTTCAAATCTACAGCAAACAATCTATAGTGAAAAATGCAAAATATAAAATATCATTATTATTACTATAATAAAATAATGCCACTCATTGACTTGAAACTAAAACATCTGCTGTATCATGGGAATACTTAGCATGAATATTCTACTTTTAGAAGTTTGTTTAAGATTGCAGATGGAATTTAATGTCTAATGACTTGCAGCATACAGCTCAAAAAAGAATGTAGAATATAATGAATGGGAATGAAGAGAAAGTACAACATACTGTAAAATGCTGATATTTGCAGTGTAATATATATTACATTCTACTCCTTTATTCTCTGTTTCTTTGGTTGTAACTCTAGAGATTTCCCTTCATTCTTTTAGTTTTCTTCTTGCCCTATTCCACCTACCCTCCTTTCATCTAGTTACTGATGCACAGAAAAAAAGTATTCAAAAATCCTTTTCTCACCAATTATTTTCTTTTGATTTCATGACTGGTTCCTTTATTATCTTTAAGTTTTCTAAACCTTTTTATTTATTATTATTCCACAGTTTTTTCTTTCTTTTTGCATTTTTCTAATTTATTTCATGTAAATAATATTTCTCTTGCTACCTTTCTCTGAAATTCCCTTTTTTTAAATTTTTCTTGTTTGTTCCTACTTTTCATCCTCCCTCAATCTGTTATCTTTTGATGCACTTTTCCTGTTTCCCATCATAAATTGATTATTTATCTGCTATGAACAAATCAGAATCTAAAATAGGATTTTAGAAGAGTGTTCTAAATCTAGATCACTAGCAAAAAAGTAAAAGTTGCAACAGCATTGCTTTTGTGTGACAGTCAATATATTGTTTGTAAGTTATAATGAAACACTCCACAGTGCTTTTATTTTCTAATATTTGTGCTATAGTGGAGCCCAGACACCATTCTTGGATAGGAAACCTAGACAAGTACTAGGACTGCTAGGTATGGGACAAGTACGGAATGAGAAAAATGAAGAAATAAGAGGCAATAACATTTTTCTTTGGGATCCCTTTCCTTTATTTTTCTGTCCTCTGAGGTATATCATCCTAAAGAGTGAATAAAATAAATATTCAGGAAGATGGATGAAATATACTCAGATGCAGCCACAGATTAATGTGTGATTCAAGTTTCAATTTTCTATTGTTTTCACTCAAGATGGTACTTATTGTGAACAATGCATTGAGATTAAAATGAAGCTCTGTAGTCAACATCAGGGATAAGAGCTCTTTGAGTCTTAATTTGTGTATAATTGTGTCTGAACAGCAGTTTATTTTTCCTATTTATTACTCTGATTTGCTAATACTACAGATAAACAAATGAAGAATGTGAATATATGAATCTAGCGCTGTGTGGAAAGCAAAAGAAGGACCTGGAAATTACACAAGAATTGAAGACAGTTCTCATTCACTACTTTTCTTTGCAGAGTCAAAGTTTATTAACCTCTTTTAAAAATTAATTGAATACATAAAATAACCCCATTCCACAGGTCACGTGAGGTTTCAGGAACTCTTTAAAAGAACACAGATCCATCACTTTAAGAAGTAGAAAGTTTTTCTACAGGGAAATTACAGACAGATAATAAGGAAATATGTGAGCACGGATGAAGATCTGGCAGGTCCTTCCTTCCAATTGTTGCCCAGATAAACAAAGGGCAGGGAGGAATGACCTATTAGGTAATGCTGCCCTACCCTTGCAAGCAGCTGGAGAGCAAGCTTGCCCTGGTGCTGTTCTGCAGTTCTGTAGTTCTCACAGCAGCTGAACCTGGGGGGGATGAACAGGACCTGTGGAGCTCCTCCTTTCCCAGGCCCAGCCCACTGCAAGGCTGAGCACATACTCCCATCAAAGACATATGCACAGTATTAACATAGATGGGTGCACAGACTCACAAAACTGTGTCTTTCTCAGCACAGCTCTTGTCCCAACAGGAGCAGCACTGGCTGTTTCTCTGCTTCAGTTTACCAAGATGGAAGTTCATTATTGGAGTACGTACACACACAATATACGAGCCTCTTGCATAGCTTAGCTGTACATGTTCAATCTAGCAGGTCCCTAAGCCACAGTGGCTCTGAGCTGTTAGTACTGGGCACTCAAGACCCTCCATCTTGTGATGTCTCATTCTTGTTTCCCTTGGCCAGCCTGTGTTGTCACCATTTCCTTCATGCTTGTTCTCTCACATCCACCTTGTTCTCTTCCTTTCCCTACCTTTGACTCTACTTAACATCACCTAATAAATTCCTCACATCCTGAAAACATCTTTTGATAAGTCTTATGCATGCCCCCAATCCTCTGCTGCCAGTAAGTCCCATGCTCATGAGACATCAAGGCCCTTCAGTTGCATGCCATTATGGGAAGAAAGCTCCTTTCTGTCATTCCTTCTTACCAGGGACAATGGCCTCATTGTGTGGTCTTAATGATTAACCATTTGATAATTAAACAAAAATTGCTCCCACATTTTAGGTAGAATTCATAATTACTTAAAAACAGACATAGGTAAGATGCACAGATAGTTTACGGTACTCATATCTGAAGAGAAAAATATTTATAAGGGCACACCTGTCTTGAGACATCTCTTATAGGATTTGATTTTTTACCTCTATGGACTGTACCTCTTCATTCACTGTAGGGATAATTTGAATGGTGTTATGCATATATCAAACTTTCACACACCTAATAAGGTCCTATGGCCATATTCATATATATAGGTATTAAAAAGGTAGATAAATAATAAGTGAATAATTTCCTGATTGGTAGAAGCTCATTGGATGGAATTCCAGTCCTCGGAGGAAGACAAACTGATATTTGAAACTAGTGTAGCTTTGGTTGTTTGAGATATTATTCTATCACCAGTTATTTTGTAATAACATGTCAAATATCAGTAGAAACATTAAATTCACTTTTTTCTAAAGAGGTTATCTCCATGAAATATTCAATATGGTATAATGTATACATTTTTTTTTTTAGTCCAGGATAAATAAAATAAATAGAATTACAATTATACAAGTAAATATTATTTCAAGGCTCTAGCAGCAGGAAATAACTTCATAACAAAATTATGTAACAGCTGCTATCGCTATTGATCAGCATGGTAATGCTTTCTTTCTGTTTTTCATTTATCAATAAGAGTTATTTCAGGCCATTGTCTTCAACAGGTTGTGTAGGTAGGAGGAAAAAAAAAAAAAGCATATTCAGGGAACACATGTAAATATGGAAGTGGTAAAACAGTTTATGTTCTTTCATTTTGACTTGGAAATGTCTTCTGTCATCTTTGTACAGTAAGTTGTTGCCTTTTTTTTTTAATTTTATTTTATTTTTGATCACTAGAATGGCAAGTGATTGTTCAGGCTCTAATGAAATAAGCACTTCATTTATATTGCATCAATGCTTGTGAAAAGCTGAAAATTCTGCCTGCAAACCAGAACTAAGATGATTTTGTCAAGAGTTAAATTTTTTGAATGGATTGTATGGTAGCTGTGTAGTTAAACCAGTTATGTTTGGGGGTTTTTGAGTCAGTTAAGTTATGAATGAAACTGAAAGTAAGTATCAGCTAAGAAAAATAAAAACTATTAACAATTATTATTTATATATATATATATACATTATATATAATTATGAGTATTAAGCAACACTACAAATAAAATGTGATACAGTGAGGAGGATGTTAATGCATATATTTAGAGACCTATCTGCTAGCAAACATTGATGGAATACAGAGGGAAAGAAAAAGATTTTGCCCACAAATGTCTGTATAAAGTAAATTCTATAAATAAAATTGCTAAAGGAAGTAAAAAGCATTTTTAGGCTCAAAATCAGTTGAATTTCTCATTGCCCAAGTAGTGGTTTCTTAGTCCATGGACAGCTCTGACTTTTGCTGGAGAAAGCCTTTATGTTGTAATTCCTATATTCCTGCTTTAAACATGTTGTTGTCAATAACATGTACATGGATTTTGTTGATTTTTGAGGAAGTCATGCCACAGGCAACTTTTGAAGAGCTTAGCTCAGTTACCTTGAATCCATCCTAGCTGTGGCTATCAGAGGAATTTTCTGTTTCTAGACAACCCCCCTTACAACTGGGAGAAATGTGCAGTAGCATTTTGGCAAAACTAATTATGTTCACATACTTTTCCTTTAAAAATAAATTAAAAGTCAATTAATTCTGTATGTCAACTTCCAGTGAAAATCAGAAATCTGTTTTCATTTTCATTATTTTGTTTGGTGCTAACTTAGTGTTTCCCACAAAATTCTTGAGTAGCATATTACATTTCTTTTCAGCAATAATATTTTTACACATCTACAGCCTGATTTCTCATTGGAGGTGGAAGCAGAGAGAGAGTGTGTGTATATATTCTAAAAGTGCGCAACTTGATTCCCTTTATGTATATATTCAGTCTAGAACAAACACAGTTGAACAGAAAGTAAGGAATTTGTAATTTATCCACAGTAGCAAGACCTAGACTACCTTTCCTAAGAGTTCAATAGCTGACTTAAGCTAGAAATCCAGACAAAGGATAAAGTCTCTTCTGCCAGATTCTTTTTGCCATGGAGTCTTGCAAAAAAAGGAACTCACCCTAATAACATTGCAGCAGATCCGGTAATACAAAAAATTCCATGCTAATTGAAAGAAAAAGGAGCTTTTAATTATTTGCAACTCAGCCATATTTATTTATTTAGGGACTTTTCTCTCACCCTCCTCTCTCTTTCCCCTTTTTTTTTTTTTTTTTTTTCCTAATTGAGTGGCTATTGAAATAGAATAAAGAGTAAGAGATGGCAGCTGTCAGGAGAAAGCATATAGCAAAAAGCCTATGTAAATAATAAGCCCAAAGAGTCCTACAGTCCCCTAAGGAACAGAAGCGGTCAAAGACATTGCTTCTGACTCACTCAATTAACAAGTAGTCTAAAAAAAGATATCCAGGTTGAGAAAGCAGCCTGAAATGGTGTAAAGAGTTCTAGTTACAAAGATAGAGTACAGGAAATAATGCATTTGGAACTGAAATTAAATATAAAGCACATTAAGAACTTATTCACCTTCAAAAAATAGCAGTCTTATTCCTTGTATCAAAAACATCCTTCAAAATATAAATTCCAGTCCTGACATGCAGTCCTGGCTAAAAGTTCAAGCACCTCAACCCTGAAACATGTTAGAATATCACAGAATGGCAAGATAATTCAGGTTGTCAGAGAACTCTGGTGTTCATCGAGCACAGTCACCTGCTCAGAGCAGAGCTAACTTCAAAGTAGATCAGGTTGCTCAAGACTTCTAGTTCAGTTTTGAAAATCTCCAGGAGCCTCTCTGGATAGTACATCCTGGTGTTTAAACACCTGCCCTTGGATTATATTTTTTCCTTTTCTCTATGGACAGAACTTTCAATGCTACATTCAGTGTCTTTTTGTTTTCTTGTGCACCTTCAAGAATAGCCTGATTCTGTCTTTTCTATTCCCCCACTTTCTGAGTGGATGAATATAAAACACTTTATAAAGCCACAGGTTGAGCATGCATGTAAGCAAGTTTTATAGTCCATAACCTGAGGGGCTGTGTTAAAGTTACACTTCTTTGCCATCCACACCACAATCAGAATAAGATTTGTGCTGGATATTTTACAATCATCTTATGTTAATTTTCCAAGAAGAAAATCTTATACTGTCCTCCCAATATGCCCTGGCATCCTCCAGTTACCCTTTCCCGATGATACCATTTCAGTCACCATTGAAGAAGTTATTATTTTTTTCTCCCCTTCCCTTCTACTACACAGCCATAGCATATAAAAATCCATCTTTTTTTTCCTTTCTCAAGAATTACAAAACTGTTATTTTCTGTGTCTCATGTGACCATGATTATTTGTACCTGAAGTAATTTCCCTACTGCCCTGGAGCACAGATGCAGTTGCCATAAGTTTTTTTTTCACAGCACACTGCAAGATTGATTTGGCTTTGGTGTTTCTGATTTCCCAGCCTGCTTGTCTGACTAATTAGATGTTGAGCTCTGTAGATGGTTTTGAAGTTGTTTATTCCCTGTCTAATGACATTACATGTGTCACAGGAACTGGTAATATGAGGTGTTCAGCTTAGGACATACACAGGAAACAGCTGGGGTTAGCCATGGCCAGTCTGCAGAGAGTCTTGTTTTCTCTTTACCCCAAAAAACCCCACAAACATCTGAGAAAGGGAGGGAAAGAAAGAGATAAATAGAAACATATTAATACTCAAATGTCCATTACGTATATTACTAATACACATTCAATATCTCAGAGACAAAACAAAGGCACTAGTTCTTCTGTGTATCTTCACCTATTCTGCAATTTTGGCTTGCAGCATATTATTCAACTTTGGGCACTACCTACTTTTCAGTTTCTAGCAGATATCCTAGTAGACTGTAGCTGAAAAGTAAATGCATGTTTGTAATCAATAAACTATAGCTTTGGGCTTTCCAGTGGATTCTAGATTTATTTCATGCTTTTCTCTTAAAGTAGTTTTGTATTCCAAGTGATCACATCTGGCAGCTGCCCAGGTAAAAGAGCCCTGCCAGCTCAAACACACACTGCCAGGATATTAATATTCATGTGTGTTTTGCTCTTCTCATTTGAGTACTTAACTGTCTGAGACAGAGGGAGATCCATGGGGAACACTGATATGGGAGCTCCAACTAGTTGTGCATTAAGACTTCATTAAAAAATGAGAGAAGAATACAAATTTTAGAAGCATAAGCCCACTCCTGCCCTTGGAGAGCTTTATTAAATAATAGCTGACAAACATCAGGTGGGACTATAACCTGGGAGTTGCTGAAGCTGTTGGCTTTCCTAGCTTTAACCAGAAGAAGATTTATGCTACAGTTTCTGGAAGATACTTCAGAAAATGCAATCCAGTTCCTACAGACATCTATAACGAGCACAGTGAAATATGTTGCACTTTACAATTAAAAGATACCCGTTGGTAAATCTCTCTTTTTTTTTAGCCATCAGGGGTTGTGTTAGATGAACTTAGGGTGTATTAGTTTATAAAAAGAGATTCCAATATACATATTCTAAATGAACTTTATTAGAAATTATTTTATTGATTTTATCAGAATTTCTTTTAAAATACACTCATTATAATAATTATGAGAAATAAAAATTTATGTGTGATGTTATTAACATTTCCAGAATTGATTCCTACCTCCTCCATATCTTCAGAAATCCCTTTTGTTATGCTGTCTGTAAAAAGCAAGGCACTATACAATAGCTAGAAGGTATTTAGAGGAAGTTTTTAGGTCTATTTTATGAGGAACAGTGGTCCAAACCTTCAAAGTGTTCCTAGAACTCCAGTAAAAACTAAAAACAGTTGCAAATGATCAGGACCACAGAAACTCCTCTAATAAAATAGCATTATAAGTATGAAGAAAGCTTTTGATTTTCCTCTCCTTCAATCTAAACGGAATGTTTTTCAGTACAGATATAAATTTCTTTTCTTGGCAAAGTGGATTAGTATGTGGTTTTCAAGTCACGAAGAGCATAGTTGAGCACGGCCACACATGATGAGGAAAGGCAGGTTCACTGAGGGCCCAGCTCATTGCTTATTGATCACATTCAGCACAGTCCTGTTCTTATCTTCAGCCAAATTTTTTTTCTCTGCATCAGGTAAAAGCACTTGTTTTCCAAATTATGGAAGAAATCAGTACATTTTAGAATATAGTCACAAGATTGAACCAAATAACCCCTGATTGTTGCTCCTGTGGTCTATTGCTTTAACTCTTTATTGTTTGCCCCTTTATCTCCTTACTGTTTGTCTCCTTTACATAGAGAAAAAATTATTTAGCTAAGCTTTAATTTCTTTTTTTTGCTGAAGTTATAAACAAAATGAGATAAAATGACAAAAACTAGCTTGTTGTGAGAGGGAGGTCTGGAAAAAGCTTTGATTCCAACCAAGATTAACTTTCACTGAAATGCGCATGGTAAACAAAAATTCTGGGAATGGGACATGTCATGTCATCAAAAAGAAAAATTTGCAAAAATCTTAAATATGTTTTGTCAAAATACAAACTGTGGTAAATGGAATGGCATTTTATGAGATTAACCTTTTCCGAGTTAAAAGCTGTGGACATATTTAGTTACCATTGACAAAGAGAATTACAGAGAGCACTGGACCTTTATTTTAGCAGAGGGCAGAAGAACAGGTCAGGGCTACGGGCAGCTGCTAGGAGCGGGTAACACAGTCGCTCTAAGCATGAACATCTTTTCTGCCTAACAGTACAGAGCAGGGATTTTTATGACAGCTTAACCTCTTGTCAACCTTTCTGAAGAATGCACAGCAAGTATCCATGAACTTTTGGATCTTATGTATCACAGAAAATCAACTATTCTTTAGGCTGAATAAACCTCTTCTAATGTTTTATATTTTTTCATCTACAAATGCAGTGGATGAGCAGTTAATAAGACATACATAAGAGCATAACATTTGCCCACTGTTGCTGTGACAAAGTGAGCTTGTGTTACAAAACTAAGATTTAAAGAATCCATTTCAGAACTCAACTAGTTTGGAAAAGTGACTTGATAATTTCATACTGTTTGCAAGGAGTACTTTTATTCGATGCTGAAAATGTAAGCACATTAGAACAAAGGTTAAAGTCTCATTTGCTCTTTTACTATTGTGGTCAGTCACCAAAGAACACTTATCCACTGTACTCTTGCAAAGAAGTCCTAGTCCCAAATGAGAAATATATTTTTTTTAATCAAGGAATTGTATTGTGTACTTTCATCATTGCATGGCATAACTTTTGACGTCAACTTGTAGAACACAGACAGAAAAATCTAAAAAATGCTAATGCTAAAGAGTCTTGTCTATATACACACATACCCATATGCTGTGGAAATAGCTACAGAAACACAGGGATGACTTGACTTATGTCAGACACATAAGCCTGTCTGATTACATATCTACTTTCAGATATTCATGACATTCTGTAGAAAAAGATCTTATTTGCTTATCTTGAAATATTTTTCCAGGAAAAAAGATCCCACTCTCATTTTCCTGTACTAGTTGTGTTAAGAAGGTAGACATTATGAGTTTGGCTATGTAAAACTGAATACTGACTCTACAGAACTGGTATCCTTCGGCTGCTATAGCACTGCATGGGGGTACTTAGAAGGGTGAATCATTACATAATTATGCAATCAGCAAAATGATTGATTGATTTGTCTAGTTGATGCCAAATGAGATAATTATAGCATAGCAACCATATTTTAAAATAAAGTGATTTTTTCAGTCCATTTCCAAGCTCTGTATACCTGTATTATTAAACCAAATCCCTACTGAATATCCCTATTTATATATCACAATTTGGTGTCTCCGGTGCTCAAAGGCTGATAGTTACCATCTCTTCTTGTCTTAATACTATAGCTGTATTACTGCTCAGGTTTTCCACTGAAAGCTTTAGGGCAAAATTGAAATTCTGGCCTGTAGCTGCCTGGCTTTCAATTGGGAAGGAACAAGGACCTTTATTTCACCTACAAATTGCCATAATTTTCATTTTCCCTTCAAATGGCGTACAATCAGAAGAGGACCACTCTGGTGGACAACAACTATGGTATAACTAACAAAGATGATTCTATATCACAACTCCATTTCAGAACTGGTAAAGGTATTGGATGTGCTAAATCTGGAAGAAGACTATATTTACAAAAACTTAATTAACCAAAGTATGCCTTTTCCAAAACATGCCATGGACATCACAGAATTGTGATACAACATGATATACTAGGCTACCACCCACCCCATTGCCAAAATCTCTGAGTTTTTCAAAACAGTGAAAATTATGCAGAAAGAAAATACATTCAACCTTTTTCTTTTTTTTTTTAATTACTAACCTTTCATAGAAGACACTTATTCATTCTCACTGCTCCATTTTGAACAGTAAAGTATGTGTCTTTTGGGCTCTGTAAATTACAGACCACATAAGACATGCTGCACAAACCTGTGCGGTTCTACAGTAAAAGTCAGAGGTAAATACAATAGAAGCTGAGCTAATGGTAAAAATTCTCCTGTAAAATTAAAATCTTTATGAAATTTAGACTTGTATAAATTTTTGGAGTATGACATTTCTAGGAGTACTCCAGAATTTTTATTAAACAAATGCTTTCCAAATAAAACTCTTTTTTTGTGAATTTGCCCACTTTCTTCATTCCTTCATCAGAAAAAACTGAATTTAAAACTTCAATACTTAAAATGAACCTTGTTTTGTAAAATCAAACCTAAAAATTCTTCATTTCAACTACTCTTGAAAGTATTTGTATGACAAATGGAAAGTAGTGTCTTTTTTTTTTTTTTTTTAAAGATCTTTTCAGGTTCCTTGGGAAATGGCGGTTTCAGCTAGGCTTGCTATTTCTCCAGCTCAAATGCTTGCAATTTAAATATTTGTAAAGAGTGAGAAAAATAACTCCATTTTCTATAACTGATTCAGAAACCTTTGTTCCCTTTCTTTGAATAGGCATAGGCAAACGTAATTTGTCCTGGCTTTTGTCTAACTGCAAACAATAGATTAAGTTCAGCTGAACATGCAAGAGAAAAGCCAAAAGCAAGCACTGTCAAGCACTTTCCATTAGCTGAATTTTTTTTTTAAAAGAAAATGCCAGAGTGCAGTGAAGCTTTTCTTCTCATTGTTTTAATAATCCTATCCAGTGGTTATGGATAGCCTGTTCACTCGCTCTCAAGAAAATTGAAAGGTCAAGTCAGTTATGGTTTGGGTGATAGCATAGGCCTGTACATCTTCTTTTGGATCACAGCTGTAAAAAGACGCAAAATGTTTAATTGAAAGGGTAATCCAGGGGTTTTTTGAGATATTATTTCTTCCTAATATCTAATCTAAATCTACCTACCCTTTTTCAGTTTAAAGCCATTCCCCCTTGTCCTACATGTCCTTGCAAAAAGTCCCTTCCCAGCTCTGTTGTGTCTGGAGCTTTCTCTTCTCCAGGTTGACAGATAGATTAAACAGGGAACAGCTGCAGCCCACAATGCTTCTGTGTTGGTTAGTGTGGATAAAACCCTTACACTGTAATGTTTAAGTGTGAAGGAAATTATAGAAAAATGTACTGCAGGGCAAATTTTATACAACAACCCTGCATCATCCCTGGTTGTGTAACTTCTGCTTGTAAAGAGTAACAACTTTTCTTTACTCACCCCCAGAGATATAAATTACACTAGATTTACTTAAAATACACTTCACTGACCAATTTCCTTATATTTTGATCACATTTTGTGATGGAGCTCAGATGTGGTCTATAGCAGTCTGACCCTCTGATTACATCACAAGTTCACAGGTCTGCTCTTAAAAGTTCATGTGGAGGAAACAAGCAGCTTAATATTAAAATTCAATCCCTTGAATGCTGAAACTTCACAGTAAGGTACTGTCTAGTTTTACTGAAAATCAGAAATACATATCCTAATATGATACCCATACCTTAAAGTTAACTTCTTTGTTGTTATTTTGCTCTGTGGAAAAGTTTCTCATTCTTTTAAAACTGTGGGGAAATCCCAAATTTTCATTAAAAATAAGGCATACTAATTTTAATCATTTTTGCTGAACTTCTGGATAAAAGTGTCATTCTTGAATTGGGTAACTGATAATCACATAGTTCATCAACAACACAGGAAAGGACATTTTTCTCCTCTGCCCTTTGGATACATGAATCCAGCATTCTGTAGACTCAATGATCATTCTTGTTGGAATCACTGTAATTTTTATACAACAGTCTTGTGATAAAACAAGAACTTCACAAACAAAGTATATGATTTCCTACCCTGCTGCACAAGCTTTTAATTTTGCTAAATATTAGCAACAGACAAGTAGATTTTTGCCCATTCCATTGTATGAGAAAATAATACCAAAAAATGAGACTTTTTACTAGTTACATCACTTGACAGAAAAGAACTGAGCTAAATCGAACTTTACTGATTCTCATTTTAATTGTAGAATTCATTGGTATGAAAACAAGAATCAAAAATCTGCTCTTAGGAATATTTCTTGGAAGGTTTACACTGGGACACTGTCAAGCATGACAACAAAAATGAAAATCACCTTTCAGGGTGATGGTGAATGGCTCTAATCCCTGACATGCCAAGGGAAGGGGTCACCTCTCCTCCTCTGTGAACCTCTCAAAATGAAATTGCATGATAATTTCAGTCAAATACATACACAATCTGGTGATGTCCATGGCATGTTTTGGAAAAGGCATATTTTGGTTAATCAGGTGTTTGTAAATATAACCTTCTTCCAACTTTAGCACAACAGCACACCAGATAAACAGCCAAAAAATCTGGCCAACATCTGTAAATGAATATTTTGAAACTGTATCAATGTGTTAAATGCTACAGATGTGCAACAGTTTAGTAATTTGGGAGAAAAATTTTAAATCTAACTGTATAGTTGGTTTTCATGGTGGAATATGCTGATGTGAAAGGACAGACGTTAAAATTTCATTAAAACAGACAGTGTGAAAGTGATCATGAGATTAAACTGTATTAAAAGCAGATGAGCTTTGGCACACAATGTGGTTTCCCGTGTTCCTGGTATCACTTTGATTCCTATGCTCAGCAGAGCATGAACGAAGTAAGGACTGAAATGTTGCCTTTCTTCTTGCAGTGAGCTAAATAACAGTTTAGATTTTCCTTAGCTAAATCTACATCTGCATTAGAAACTACACCCCATACAGGGAAATATGGATTCTTCTAACTAATGTACAGTTTGATATAATTGAATTAGCAGTGCTTTCAGAAATAGGAGGGTGCTTGTATGATAAAGTTGAAGACCAAAAAATCAAACAGTATGCAGAGTTCAAATTCAGGTTTCTCTGGAAGGTTTATGTCTGAAGTTTGTCACAATCAGGTCCTGCTCATTTGCGAACACTGGAATAAGGAAGATTTCCTGAAAATCTCTGAGCAAGGATGCAGTTTTTTTATATGCCACAAAATCCATTGTGAATCTCGTTTTGGAAGACAGGTAGTTTGGAAACTGAAGCATTGAACAAATCCTGTACTGCATGAATGAGACTTTTCAGGACTCTGCCTTAGCAACCACCAAGCAACAATCAGATGATCTGGTATCAAGATAGCTGGCAACATGGAACAGCTTGCTAGCACTATCTGATGGTTTGTAATGTGTATGATGTGATTACTAATTCAAATTAAGAAGCATCGGCATGTGCTTGTTTAAGATAGGAAAGACACAGTGCTAGCACCAGAAACCATTGCATTTCACAGACCTGCATAGCAGCCTCACCAAAATAGACTCGTTGGGTTAGCAATTGCCACTATAAGAAAATGAAAACCTACAGCAAATGACACTGTGAGTTCTATAAAGTCAGTAAGCATTTCTGTGTCTGAGCATATGTGAGTGAGTGCACTGTTGTGATACCTTTTTTCTGTTTCCCTCAACTTTAAAGGCAAGAAGTTCCTAAATTGTTTTTCTGTAGAATTCTGTTAGAGCCTGTCAGATGCTTTTAATGCCAGGCTTTGTCTCATATAAACCTTTCACACATACCCTACTGCTTTGACTGCTGCCACTCCTGAAAGGTGAGTGCTGGAAAAGAAAATGGCCCATGAATATCCCTCCTCATGACTGCACCTGCCTGTGCTGCTTGTGGTAAAGGAGACCATCAACACCTCACAGCTGTTTCCTGTGTACTTACCTTCATGTTCTCTTTTTTATCCTGGCTTTCATCTTTTGTATTTGGGGTCTGTTTGTATAAATGACATTATCTGTTTACAGTCTGGACCACGTTGGGATTAGGGAAGGAGGAAGGAGGAAGCAGAAGGTAAGAAAGAAGCAGAACCACAGAGTATTCTGATTTGAAAGGGACCCACAAGGATCATTGAGTTCAACTCTTAAGTGAATGGCACATACAAGGATCAAATCCACGACCTTGGTGTTATTAACACCATGTTCTAATTAACTGAACTCACCTCAATCTGGCAGGAAAGTATCCCAAGCAGGGATGGAAAATGAAGCCCCATCAGAAGTTCTGCAATTTGTGACTTTCTCGTCTATCCCTTCATGTCGCTCTTCCTTGGTGAAAATGTTTTTCTCTGTTGCAGCAAAGTTAACAGGCACAGGCTGGCAAGAGATGTGCAGGGATAGCTGGTTATAGCACAGTCTGGCATGTTCTCCTTGTATATAGTAGTAGCTGATTCACTGGGACATGGATTTTGAGAAAAGCTCCATCAATCTAAAGGATGAGAATCACCTATGTAGAAATGCTAGAGCTAAGTTGGCACGAGCTTTCTGGCAGTGACAGGGTAGCCTCAGCTGCAAGTTACTATTTGTGAGCTAACTTCCTGCTTTCTGTTGCTTACTTGAAATAGTCCTGAAAAATCACATTCTTCTCTGGTTATAGAAAATAAATCTTTTACTTGTACAGCAGTGTCAGGTTAAGCCATTCTGAGTTTGGGTTACCAAATAATGAACTGATCAGAGTAGATCAATAATCCACATGTCTGCATGTTCCCACATGTGCTGTTTATTTTATTCACTTGAAAGAGGATTAAAAATTCTCTCAATTCAAAATGAGTAATTTTCCCAATGGACATTATGTCAAATTTTCTAGCTTTAATTCAGTCAATTAAATATATTGTATTGTCCATAATTGTTATACTAAAGATGGGAGAAACTATATTTCAATGTGTATAAAACTATCTTAATTTTTTTTATTATTTCAATGTTTTTACTATGGGCGTGATTCACTACTGAGCTGATGAGTTGCTTGGACTTCCCTTTCAAACATTTTCTGTGGACCACTATTGACTGTGATTTCTGCCCTAACTGGCAGTGTAATGACAGCATCAATAAGCAGACTAGTACTTTTGAAAGTCCATCATGCTTAAAATCAAGCCAAAAACCCCAAAGCAAAACACAACAAAAAAGACGCAAAAAATGTTCAGCAGTATAGTATTCACTATAGACCGGTATTCAGAGTATCTGACAGGTTTGTATAAACTCATCTTGACACAGCATTACAGCATTCACTTACAGCATTCATTTCTTAAACTAGAGAGATTAAAAATATTTTAATACTTCCATAAGTGCAGTAAATATTCCTTCAGCTGCAGTCTATACATACGGTCAGCAAGAAGATGCAACACTTTCAGAACCTTCTGTTCTGATCCAGTGAGGTGCTCATTTTTCTGTTGTAAACTGCTTTGAGGAATGAGTGCTAGGTCCCTGTAGTGAGTTGACCCTGGCTGGATGCCAGGTACCCACTAAGGCCACTCTCTCTCTACCCTCCACAACTGGACAGATGAGAGAAAACACAATAGATTCATGAGTTGGGATAAAAGCTGGGAGAGGTCACTTACTGATCACCATCATAGGCAAAACAGACTAAAAGTGGGGATATTAATTAAATTTATTACTGACAGGATCAGAGCAAAAGAGTGAGAAGTAACATAATCTTCTAAACACCTTCCCCGCACCCCTCCTTCCTTCTAAGTTCTACCTGCTCTGTCCCCAGTGGTGCAGGGAGCTGGGGAGTGGGGGTTATGGTCAGTTGTTTCTGCCACTGTCAGGGAGAGGAGTCCTTCCCCTGCTTCCGATGGGGTTCCTCCTACAGGAGACAGTCCTGCATGAACCCTTCCGGTGTGAGTCCATCCCATGGGCAACAGTTCTTCACAAACTGCTGTTATGTGGGTCACTTCTCCATGGGGTGCAGCCCTTCAGGCACAGCCTGCTCCAGTGTGGGTCCCCCCCAGGGCCACAAGTCCTACCATGGAAAACCTGCTCCAGTGTGGGCTCCTCTCTCCACAGGCTGCAGGTACCTGCCAGGATCCTGTTCCATCATGGGTCTCCCATGGGGTCACAGCCTCCTTCAGGAATCCATCCGCTCCAGCATGGGCTCCTTCATGGGCTGCAGGTGGATCTCTGCATCCTGATGGTCCTCCATGGGCGGCGGGGGCACAGCTGCTCCACCATGGTCTGCACCACAGGCTGCAGGGGAACCTCAGCTCCAGTGCCTGAAATACCTTCTACCCCTCCTGCACTGACCTTGGTGCATGCAGAGCTGTTCACACATTCTCACTCTGCTCTTCTCTGGCTGCAATTTTCATCTGCACAATAACTTTCTTTCCCTTCTTAAATATGTTATCACAGAGGCATTGCCATAATTTGTAATTGGCTTGGCCTTGGCCAATGGCAGGAAGCCCATCCTGGAGCTGGCTGGCATTGTACACCAGACATAGGGGAAGGTTCTGGCAGCTTCTAATGAAAGACACCCCTGTAGCCCTGCCCCCCACTACCAAAACCTGGCCATAGAAACCCAATACAACTCTCAGCATGTTGGTCAATATAAAATTACTGCTCTGAGTAATTTAGGCATTACTGTAGTAAAGGAAAATTAATTTGGGTTGTTTGTTTGTTTCAGTAAATTCTCCTCTGTTAAAATAAAGTCAAAACTCTCCCAGAGCTTTGGGAATTGACAATTGCCAGTTACCTAGCTATTAAAAGTAAGAGTTTCAACCAATATCCCTTCTCCTTGACTAATATCCTTAGTGAAGTCCTCCCAGTTCTTTACTGGAACAGTTGGATATCCGCTTCTCCCCTGTTATTACATGCCTGAGACCATTGTCCTTTGCCAGAAGACACTTCGCTGAACTGAGGAATTACTGAGAGATTCACACTTACCTCTTGCAATAGAAAGTTCCAAATGCAGCAGAAAGAGATGAATCAATGAAGCAGCAGAGCTGATATACCACTGTAAGGAGGATGCAGTAAGAGCACAAAACACAGGGAAGGCTGAAGAGTAAGAATGGTGGGGACACACTATGACTGCATGTCTGATGCTGCAGAGCAGTACAGCAAGTCTGGTGATGTTCAGCTGTACAGAGGCTTTGGTTACACAGTAGCAGTCGCAGATTTTTGGGTCCACAGGTCAAACGCAATATTCATTTACCTAAGGTTGCCTGTTCAGGTCCAAGTATATTTGATGTGTAAGGATGGAGATGTATAAATATAGAGAAGAAAATATGTGCTAAAAAAATAATATTTGTGAGTTTGATATTTGAAGACCAGTTCATCCAATTTAAATCTGTAATTAAAATATTTCATGTCTATTCAATTTCAATTTATCTTCTTTTTTTTTTTTTTTAATAAAATGGATTCTTTTTTAGGTCTGTAATTATAATATGAACTTTTTAGCAATATTTTATTTTATGGAAAATATTTCTATCCAGGGGTGGCTGGATGTTTTAATTGATTTTTCACACTTCAGTGCAGTCAGTTCTTGCAAATACTTCTTGTTTGTTTTCAGTAGTGTCCCAAACCCAGATTTAATTTTGAGGCGGCAAGAGAGTTACTGTGCCTAGAATTCCAATATATTATTTAAAACATTTTTCAAGTTTAATGTCAAAGAAATCTATTCATTTGTTTTGTGGATATTAAACTTCAGCTTATATGTTCCAAGTATCTCTGAGTTTTAAGGTGTCTACACAGCATGAATGGTGGAACAGAATCTTCATTCTTGTCCTGAGTAGTAACTCACTTTTCAAATCATCTCAATGAAACAGAATGACTTCTTAAAGAATAGGGTTTTGATCCTGAAACATGTAACCCCATTTGCTTTTAAGCAGGAAAATTCTCACTGAAATTACTGTTGATGATTTATCCATATGACCAGTATGTGTATGAGGTTTTACAGGATTTAGTTTACTTGATGCCTCAGAAGGAAAGTCTGATACAGTGTCTGGCTGATGGTTCGTATTTAGTAGACCATTTACAAGGTAGTTAATCTTTTCAACTGTCATTATAACAGCTGACTGTATACTGGACTAGAATTTCCTAGTTTTACCCATTAAAGTTTCTGAAAAATAGGATACATGAAAATAAAAGTTTATAATAATCTATGTTAGCAGATTTTCCAATTGATAGTATAAATTAATAGTGTAATTGCTGCACAATTAATATTTAAGTATAATTATATCCTCCCCTTCTATTGTATTATGGGTTTCCTTACAATAAATATTGCTTGCTTGCTTAAAGACAAAATCTGTGCGTGTTTATGAAATGAGCTCTGATATTATGCATTGGCTAAGTTAAAAGGTACAAATCAATGTACATCAGCAAGCAATATACAGAAGGGTTTGGTGAGGGGAGGGTTAAGGGAAGATATGTCTTTTCTCTCAGGCCAATACTGTCATCGAGGAGAAAAATTTGCTCTTCCGACTGTGGCAAATATGTTTTTCTTTACCCCTGCCCATACCACTCCAGCAGCAAATTCAAGTGGAAGATCTAACCTTGATTGGTTTTATGTCTGCTGGGCAAATTTTAGGAGCATGGCTTTAAAACTGAGGACAAACTTGGAGAAAATGTAAGCTGTGGCTGAATGACAGTGACTGGGAAAACAGAATAAGTGTTATTCCTTTACAGATTACCCACATGGGAGTCAGTAGCCTTTTGTACACACAGGATTCAGCAGTTTATCATCAGAACCAGTGAGGTCAGGGGGAGCCCAGCTTTTACTGCCTGAGGACATCTTCCTGCAGAAGAAGTTTAATTAAACGTGTCCTCCACTGTATTTTATCTTGTGAAAGGCTGGCCAATGTTTCAGTTAATACCCCTGTAAATTCCTTTGCCAAGTGTCTTTAATTTGACAACAGCCTTGTGAAGCAAGGGGTCCTAAGGTCAAATATATTTTGCTTTCTCTGGGAATCTGAGTGCCCAGCACTCTGAGTGCCTTTACTTCCAGCAGCTGGAAGTAAAGGAGAGCAAATGGGACTTATACAGATGATTTCTAGCAACAAATATTGAATAACTGGGTTTTTTATAGGATCATTTTCAAGATATATTTTAATCTCTATAAGGAAAATGCATTGTTCACTCTAAAAGGTCTTTTATGTTGCCAAGTTTCTGTTTGAGAAACAAAATTCTGGTTTTATCTGATATATACATATTTACAGCAAAGTTGAATTTTATGTTGAAACAAATTATATGTCCACAGAGTTTTAGGTTCTCTTTATTGAAGTTAAAACATATGTCAAATACCAAATGACTGTGTTAGCATTCCAAAGCTAAGGAACTTCTTGTGCTCTTGCATTCAGTGCCAAATCAGCTTATATTCCTTGAAGTAAATGAAACTTTGGAATTATGTAACAGTTGAGAAGCTGAGGTTGTATATTTTCCTTTTGCACTTGGACAGCTCTCATTTAGATGACCAAAGGAGGGAGACACTGCTGAAAATGGTGACGAACAGTTGAGTAATGTCGCAAACATGGAGCTCCTGTAATTGGGGATAACTGAAGTTAATTAGTAATTAGCTCGGGGAGGGGGGGTGGGGAGGAGGGGAAGAAAGAAAGAAAAACAAAAACCCCCAACAAACAAACAAAACAAAAAAATCCCCAACCAACCAAAAACAAACAAAACCAAAATACCCAACAAAATTTGCTAATGAGGAAAGTAGCTCTTAGAAGGCAAAAGAACTCAGTCTGTTAATATGGATCTGAGCCATGCCTGGTTAAAAAAAAAGCTTATTTTAGCACAGACATGATTTATCTTCTCTGGGTTTCTGCCCCGTATTTGTCCCTCCTCTTCTGACAGCATTCTTTATTCCTTGCAAAATCTGAAGAAGGGAACAGAGGCTTAATTAAAGATTGCCATTACTCTAAAACTTAGTGAGCATGATATACTTTAATTACTGCAAAATTATTTATTTCACTGCCTTTTACTATTTCATTTAATTTCCAAAATTTCATGCTGTCTAGAAGACTGTCAGAGCAGTTAATTTTATAGGTCATGAAGTAACCTAAAATAATCTAGTTTCAGAGTTGAATTTTATAGAAAAAAAATTCTCTTTTAAAGTTGTTTATCTGCTACTTTTGAAATTTTCTCAAATTTAACATGCAAAATTCAAGATGAGAATAAGGAGCCAAAAGTTTCATCTGGAAATAATAATTTGTCAGAAATAAATGAGGAAATAAAATCCATATGGAATTCCTAGAGTGGAGTGAGAAATTTTTGAAAGATGACACTGTAAAAACAAAGAGCAAAAAACTTATTAAAATGTTAAAATACTCTTATTTTTTCAAACTCCTGAGTCAATTTGATTTAAATTAAAATTTTCCAAGTATTTAGTAGTGCCTAAAAATCTGATATCAATGAATTCTCACCAGAAAGGTTCAAGGAATTCATAATTAAACCTAGGTAGTGGCAACCATAAAGTCAAACTGACTAATATCTTACTTAATTTGATAAGGAAAAAGTACACAGTTTAATACATTAATTAGCTAATATAGTAATACTTGGATACTTAAATGATTTAAACTGAATATCATTTGCATGGTTTTATTTCAATATATCAATTATACTGCAAGATTAAGGTGATTACTTGCCTTCCAACACTTCCCTCCTTGGGAGAAGTTCCATTGTTCAGAGAAAACCACAGCAAAGCCAGCTGGCAGCTAGACTTAGAAATAATTGACCCCAAATGGGCCAATGGATCCTTTAGATGATCCCTTTTCAGCAAACCACATAGACATATGCTTTCAATCCCTGCTAAATACATACCCATTGAAAGAAACAGAAAAATACTCTGTAATAAAATGTCTCTCTTTACTTAAAGATGTAGTGAAACTCGTTCCTCAGAACATACTGAATGAAGTATGTATCCTAAGTCATTAGTCTTACCACTTAACATGAATTCTCATAAAGGTTTCATGTTATTCTTAAAATCAGAAACCTGAAGAGTATAGGGTACATAAACAAAGAAAAGGATATTTCACATTAAAAAAAAATGTGTGTGTGTACTTGCCTGGATTAGAGCAAACTTGCTAAACTAAGTAACTTACTACAACTATAAATCCACATGCAAATAGGACTGTAAGGAATTTCACCCACACTGTCCAACTAGACATTATGTTGTGATGTTACTATTGTAGTAGTTCAATTGTAATTTGTAAAAGCTACTTTGAAAACACCAGTACTAGACTGCTACCAGATTAAACATATGGCAACGCTGTGCCATGGTCATCACAAGGACACAGGGCAGAAGATGAGTAGCACAATGAAATATATTTCCCTTTAAAGACAATTACTTATGCCATGTGCTCTCTGTGATTGTATGTGGTCAAATTAATGTAAAGGTATTAATGTAGGTCATATGTATTTTGACTTCTGCACCAAGCAAAGGGGAAGACCATCATGCCATGTGAATGTTCTCACTGGCTGCTGATCTATGCTTTAGCTAATTCATTATCCTGCTTCTGTCTCCTTGGCACTCAAATTGAGATATAATGACTGTGATTCTAAAAAGACTAAGACAGGGGATGTTAGAACCAGCTTTCTCAACACAGATGTTATACTGTCCTAGCTGGACTTAAAACAATTCTTCTTGCAAATTGAGACACTGTAACTCATTTTTCTTTGAGCATGATGTGCACAATGATGGATAGTTTCTCACAGAAAATGGAGTTATTATTAGACAATAAAATTCAGATTGCTTGTTTCAAAATATTTATATCACAGGTAGGACAAAGGTACTACAAAGTTGATAGACATTCTCCCTTTAGTAACTTCACCTGTTATCCAAATATTGTGTTCAAAGAATTATAGAATGGTTTGGTTTGGAAAAGACCTTAAAGACCATCTAGTTCCAACTCCCCTACCATGGGCAGGAACACCTTCCACTAGACCAGGTTGTTCACAGCCCCATCCAGCCTGGCCTTGAACACTTCCAGAGACAGGACATCCACAGCTTTTGGGGTCAACCAGTTCCAGTGCCTCACTACACTCACAATAAAGAATTTCTTCCTTATACCTAATCTAAATCTACCCTCTCTCAGTTTGAAGCTGTTCCCCTTGTTCTCTGATCATCTTTGTGGCTATCCTCTGGTCTCACTCCCACAGGTCCACGTCCTTCTTATGTTTGAGGCCACAGAACCAAACACAGTACTCCAGGTGGGTTCAATCCATCAAGTCCATATCTCTCCAGTTTAGAGAAAAGAATGTTATGTGAGATGCTGACAAATATTTTGCATAAGTCCACGGAGATGATGTCAGTTGTTCTCTTATCCACCAATGCTGTAACCCTGTCACAGAAGATCATGAAATTTTTCAGGCATAGTTTACCATTAGTGAAGCCATATTGGCTACCACCAACCACCTCTTTATTATTCATGTTCCTTAACATCGTTTCCAGGAGGATCTGGTCCATGATCTTGCTGGGCACAGAGCTGAGAATGACTGGATTGTAGTTCCCCCACAAATGAGGATTGTTTTTTTCCCATTTCTCATCAGTGTAAACTGCACTTGACTGCCATGACTTATTTACTATGATGCCTAGTGGCTTAGCCCCTTCATCTGGTCCCCTCAGGTCCTGAGGATGCATATCATCAGGTCTCATGAACTTTCCCACCTTCAGGTTCCTTTGGTGGTCTTGAACCTGATCTTATCCTAAAGTGAGCAGTACTTCATTCTCCCAGTCCTTGCTTTTGCCTTCTACCACTTGTGTGGTGTGGCTGGAGCACTTGCTAGTGGAGACTGAGGCCAAAAAGTCATTGTGTACCTCAAATTTGTCCATGTTCTGGGTAACCAGGTCTCTGGTTCAAAGAGAAAAGTATGATAAAAACTTAAGGCTTTTGAAAATTGGTTTCATACATATCAGGATGTTGAAAACAGGACAATATATTCAGGGTTCATTTTCTCATGGTATTCAAAGGTGTACAGTTGTGGTTCAGCAAGGGGAGTATTGTTTAGTGCAAAGTTTCATGAGTGCTTAATGATTTCATTTTTATTAAATGCAAATAAATAGCATATTTAAAGCATACAAATTCAGAGTAATATATTAGATCTGTGCTTCAGCCTTAAAAAATTACTGTCAGTCATCCTAATTGTGAGTGGATAGCTGGACAGGAAATCAAATTCCTTTTCTGAATACCTTCAACTACAGAGAATAATCTTTCCAGTTTCAGGTTTGGTTTGGGATTGAGCCTGGGTTGGAGTTTTAAGGACAGGATGAATAGTAGATTTCTGAGAGGATAAATATTTCTCATGATTTTGTCTCAGGTCATGTAGACAATCAGAAAAGAGAGGTGCTGGAAAATAACTTACAGAGTCATATCAACCTTGTCAGCACCGTGCCTTCTTCAGTTTGACATACAAATCCTAATGAATTTCTGAGACATGTCAGGACAGAACCAATTAGCTCTTGCAGAATACTGAAAAGGGGCTTCTTACAAAAAAATCGACTGCCTTGTGGCAGTCAGGATCCTAGTTCTGCCATGAAAGGTTGGAGTTAATAAGCTTTGTTCATGTGACATCACCGATAGACAAAAGGGACACTTCTAGGTTGTCACCTACAACCAGCAGCATCACTGCTCCAAGGCCTGAGCATACACCACTGCTCTCAAATTTTTTTCCTGAGAATATGCATCTTGTTGTCCAAAAAGTAAACCTTGTGTGCAGCCCTGGGAATAATCACTGTGAATGACCTATAAATTTTCACTGGAACCTGTTTTCAAGACTGTTCTTGATCTAGAAGCAGTTTTAATCAATACCTTATGTCTTGGGTATTAGGTCAAGTACATGTCCAAATGCTGTATAGGAGCAGGTTGCAAAGCTGGGCTCTTTGGAAAATTTGATTGTTTCACAGAGCAGGATCACAGGTACAGGAGGGAGCATATGAGTATCCCTGTAAAATCTTACAAAGAAACCAAAATGTACTACAATCAAAAATGTACTATAGTCAAATAGTGGTTATTGGAGTCTTCCTTTTGTTGTATGAAAACACAGCTAATGACAGAATCTAAAGTCAAAAGAAAATTTTGTAGTTTTATTTCAATTTCATTCTTTCCCTCCTTTTTTTTTTTTTAATATTGGCTTTCAACATCTGCTAGAGAAATTTTGTACAAAGTCGTTAAACATCTAACAATCAGTGGAATGGTCTTGTTTGGACAAATGGCCTAATTTAATGCCACATTGCCATTGTTTTATTCTTTCTATTAATCATCTTCAATAGATGGCAAAGCAAATTGACCTCTAAAAACTAGAGATTTTCTCTTATTATATTCTATTATGTGTGCTTTGAATATTCCTCTTTCAAATAAAACAAATAGACACAGGAAGAAGGAAGTACTTATTACTGTGAAATTCTGTTCTAAAATACTGTTTAAGTAACATTCTAGCAATGATTCCAACCACTGAATGCTAGAATGATGAGCTTTTATCATATGGAAAAGCTTCTTAATTATGCATTCCATAATGCTCTAAAATTAGTTTGATGGCCTCTTTTCTGATTATGTATCATTTTTCAAAACATGTTCACTAGTATAATTCTTGGTATCCTAATGATTATGACTACCTGTTTACACAGAATTAGCGCAATAACAGCAGTCACTCTCAGAATATATAGCATTTCCCCACAGCAGCAACCAAAATTTCAACTTTTGCTTTTACTACAGTAAAGAATAGTCATGGCTAGGAGGTACAGAAAAATGCTGATTGTTGATATCAGTTGTGTGTGCAATGACTTTATGTGTTATAATGTGCAAAATTCTTTCTTTAGCATAGCTGGCATAGGAAAGGATACAGTTCTAGTCTTTCCCCCACTCGTGTTAAATATATTGCTTGAGTCTATCTAGCCTATCTACTTCAACATATGCATGTTGAGTTAATAATCCTTTAACTTCAGAGGAAAGGAACTCTTTGTGTCCAGTGACGATAGGACAAGGAGTGGTGGCTTAATACTGCATCTCATTTGAAATAGCAGCAAAGCCCTGCCAGAGACTAAAATGTTTGTGGCACCACAATGACAGACAGTTTAAAGAAGGGTATCTTAAGATATTTCTGATCCTGTTCTTCTGAGGTTCTGTGACTTTGAGTACAGATTTACATGTGAGTAATCTCAAACTCACCTTGTTGGAATCAAGTTCTGCTCTTTATGATCAAGATTCTGAACTGTCATTTGTATGGGGCAGAATCTTTTTTCCTGTTTTTCCTATATGCACAGCACAATAGTTCTCTGAAAATATTATTCTCTATATTTCTCTCTTTTTTTTTTTTTTTTTTTTTTAATTTCTATGTGTTTTTGTCCATTTTATTGCTGTGTTTAGAGTCCTCTGCCAGTGCCTGGTCACTCTGGGAATATTTAATGTGGTTTTGGTATGTAAGGCACTGCCTTTTTATCCGGAGGCTGTCAAGTGTGTGTAGTTGTTTGTCTGCATATTGTGTTGCATAGTTTGCTTCTCCTGCATATGTAAAATTTTTTTCCAAGAAAGTGAAGATCATATAAGTTAGTAACAGGTGCTATGTCTATCCATAGACTCCATAAGCAAGGAGGTTGCTTGTGGCTTTACCTTTGCAAGCACAAGGCAAGTGCTTTACTTAGTTTCTGCAATCACCAGGAATTCCCTGGCTGCCTGATTACTCCAGAGCCTTTGATTTGATCAGCGCTGTGCCTTTCCTCCCTGAAAGCATCCTTAATGAAGAGAATATTTTGGGAGCTATGAAGGAACTCTTCAAGAAAAGAGACAACACAGGGAGGGAGGAAACAGTGAGGAACAGTCTTGCCAAGTTACTAAGGAGAAGTGAAAGAGCTCTGCTAGAAGAGGAGACAAATATGATTACTCAGACCAGAACTGCAGTAATCTCTGCAGAACAGAGAATAGTAGAAGCAACACAAGAAGACAGAATTTTCCCTTTGAAGTCAATGAGAGACTCCCTAAACAGGCATGCAGATCTTTGTTTTATCTCTCACAGGTGAATTATTAATTGCAGTGCATTTGGGAAAGCTTTTGAGAGAAGGGGCATGAATCCTACTTTTCATTTGTGGAAAGGGAATGCCCGGCCAATTAGTCAGTGTGCTTTTCTAGTAAAAACAATTAAATGAATTAAATTTAAATTAAACAGTTGAAAATAACTAATAAATCTCTTACAAGTCTGTAATGCTAATTTAAGTGGGTAAATCTTGGAATTGTTTAGTAAAACTGAATACTACAGATTTTTATGCATTTCCTTGTGAGCCAGTTCCACTGTCTGCAGTAGTTAATGTTTTCACAGTAGTGTCTTAAGTATGAATTCCTTCCCTGATCTGTATTCTGCTAATTCTGGAAAGCAATCCATTTTGTTAATCATCCAATCATCATTAAAACTAAGATGATGGTTTGTGATAGCCACTTTTAGAACAACACGAGGTCCCCCATATGTATTCAATCAGTAGATTCATTCTGAAAGCAGAGAACTTGTATTAGGTGTTTTCCCAAAAATTCTTGGAACAACAAGAAATTCAGGTATAATCCTGAAATAAAACCAGTATTAAAGAAAATAGCCATTATAGCACATCGCAATGAAGGCTTTGTTGTAGACACATGCATGTGCACAATTAATTAGTATTACAGTCTTGATATTTTGAGTTCTTTTATCTTTTTCTGAAAATTGTGAAAAAGAAATATATTTAGACAGGATGTCTAAATCCATAGCTGGAAACAAATATCTGAATGGTAATCTAATATCCTGGCTAACTGGTATTACACATAAGGTCCAGGACAGATCGTGGTTTGTTATCTAAATCTAGTATAAGGACTAGGGCATGGACACTACTCTGGCAGCAGCCCAAACACGATATTTTGCACCATGGGGATGCAAAAAGTCTGTCTTAATACAGAAGGCACACATTGTATCACTCTCTCACTGGAGATGCCCTCTTTCTTTTGCAAGGTAACTTTTAACTCTGGAGGCTTTTCATCACCTCAGTTTTGTCCTACCAGTTCTTAGAGACAGTAATACTAACCTAATTCAGAAAATAGTAATGTTAAATTTCTCTACTGTTATTTGGGAGTTGAGAAATGGATGAGAGACAGGCAACAGGATTTTTGCCACATGTCTCTGCACAGGCAATTCCTTCTACTTCTCTCATTAAAGCTAGGTTATATACCACAGCTCTGAAAAGTGGACGGTTTTCACTGGAGTTTTTTTCATAGTTTGTGTACATACTAAATCACTTTTTATTTCATATATAAAGCAAGAAAATTCATGTGAAGGGCTGATTTCTTCATGAAAAGCTGTGTTTATATCAAGTTTATGGATTGGACCAATTCTGAGTTTCAAAATATAGGTCAAAACTTGGTTTTGTAGTAGATGTATGTTTTCTTACTGTTTATATAGTCTAAAATGTATTGTGACAATTTTAAACATGATTTTAAAGACTTTCTGTGCATGTCTTAACATGAGAATTTTAAGGACCCGTTCTCAAAACGTGTTTTTTTTTTCTTCTTTTATTATTTTTTTAAACAGTGTGAGAAGTTAATCAACTCTGAAAGTACCTTTATGATATTATAGTATTTCAGTTCATGAATGCCTGAAACTTGAGGGCATGTGACTATGCTAAGAATATGAAGACAAAGAACCCCAACATTTTTTGCGTACCTCCTGTGATGAACAAGATTGGCTAGTATTTTGAACTTCCAATGTATGTCTTTAAAAAATATAGGACAAAAATGTCTATCTCGCTATTTCTCTGGCACCTCTTGTGTTGGCTTATATTAGTCTTTTTCTGCAGAGACTGCTATCCAGTGTCTTTTCCAGAAACAGCTTGATTTCTCTTGTAATTGTTTTCTCTGTTACTGAATTTTCTACTTCCATTCTAAGTTTTCTCAAGATATTGAGAAAAAAAAAAAAGTCCTTGTCTCGCTTCCTCAACACCTGCCGTGTTATAGGCAAAATAGCTACATTTATCTGTCTGAAGCTGGGATTTCAGTTTTCATTCAAAATAGTCAAAGAGTGGATCCAGGTACAGAAGTGTTATACTTATCTACAGATGACTGTCCCCTTTATAGAGTATTTTAGTGATTTTTTTTTTCCTGAAGTGTCAGAACATAGACAGTTAAATTGTATTCCAATTTAATACTAAACTGTCTTAATTTAGTATGTGAGGATCATTGAATTTGCTTATGTTTTTTTAATGTATTTTTGTGTTTACTTACATAGAATTGCAGAGACAGATTCTTCAGTCTTCCCTTTACTGTAAACCTACATCAAAACATGGTGTCTTCCTGTATTTTTTTTCCCAGTCACAGAACTGTCTCTCAGAAACCTACACCTTCACCTATTATACTGACTCCTAAGAAAAACAAAAATGTGTATTTATGTATTTATTTATTTAAGTTATATTAGAGGTACTTCATGGCAAAGGTCACTTGATACTAGACAAAAACCAAGTTTTCTTCTCCTTTTTGGCTGTGGGAAATAACTTGAAATGTCTTTGTGGTGTAATTTAATATTACTTTAAAGGCTGCATGATGAAACTGTGACCCTAAATGTGGAAAAAGCCGACACAGTTTGCAGTAAAGACATAGAAGGAAAGAATGTTCTCCTTAGCATCACAGATGTTCATCACTGGCACTCAGGAAAACCACAGTCAAGAATGGCTGCAGCACACCCATTTTTGTTATCTATAGCTGGTAGCTTATCTGAACTTTACTCTTATCATGATATATTAGGAGTGAAATTTTCAATGCCAAGAAAGAGCCTTGGCTTTGCAACAAAACCTATTGTAAAAAGGTGGAGATTTAGCTTGAACGTGGATGCCTAATACTTGAATGCCTCACTTAGGATGAGGGAAACCTACTAGCATTTCTACTTCTTCATCCTTCTTTATTCCGATGGTCTGGGTTAGATAGCACAAGAAAAGTATAAGAGAAACAATAATTCAAATGAAAAATACTGAAATCTAGGTTAAAAGTCAAGTAGTCCAAATGATGTTTTAATTTATTGGTCTATTTCCCAAGCTACTAGATGCTGCTACAGTAACACTGTATGATTGATTATCTTTCTGTTTGCATTCTCACAAATAGACTCATAAAACCATTTAGACAGTGGAATTTAATTTTTCAATATTTTTTCCATATTCATTAGAATTTAAGCATGATATAGGGCTATGAGAAAACAAAAGATATCTGACACAACAGAAATTCATTCCCAAGTTGAATTTTCAATGTCAAGTTTTAGGAAGAAGAAGATTTTCATATCTGAGTTTTAATCCTTGAAAAACTGGACTTACAATGGAAATTATGACAGATCCTTAGTATCACAGTACTAGTGGGTATCTATGATTACTGGATAAAGCAGAAGAGTACTAGATTTATAGCTGTGAGCAGTTTCATTAAAATGTCTGATCTTTCCAGATTTTTCCCATTTCACTGCTTCAAAATTCTCAATCTTCTCCAACAACACTGATTTAAGGAAAAATAGGATAACAACTCTAGTAAAATTCAATCTTTATATTGATATAATTTTTTATTATTGTTCTTATTGCTGAAAGGTAAAATTTGCTATGTAATATGAATTAACAGGAAAATTCCAGAGAAATAAACAGGTAAGTTTCTATCCTATTTCTGAGCTCTTGTCAGTCTCTGAGGACCTGAGGCTTGGGATCAGTTTTAGTCTTAAAGAAGGTTAGTCAAAACTCATTTTATCCAGTAACTACCTACCAAGTTGGTCTATGTACCTATAGGAAATAATTCCTTAAGGAGTATTTTCTGACATGTAGAAGCCTTTATTTATCCAATATTTTCTAGAGTTTTCTTAATGAAGTCCCAACAAACTTATATCTCAAAAATACTGATTTTCCAATCTGGATAACTAAAATTCTAGTGAAGAATTATGTAGCAAGGTTAATATGAACTGTGAGGATCTGATTCTCTAAGATAATTTACTTGAGCTGTTAGCAACAGAAAAGCAACTGGATTCTTCAATTCAAATTAAATGAACTTGTAGATGCTGCCAAAGTTAGTAAAAAGCTGCAGGTGAA
The DNA here is from genome assembly GCA_035583155.1 of Acropternis orthonyx. Classification (NCBI taxonomy): domain Eukaryota; kingdom Metazoa; phylum Chordata; class Aves; order Passeriformes; family Rhinocryptidae; genus Acropternis; species Acropternis orthonyx. Next base: position 83,441,247 of record JAWWEU010000001.1, on the reverse strand, counting down.
TACAGTTCACATCAGTCATGGCATACTTAAGAGGCAATGTTCACAGTCAGTCTTGCTTTTGTCTGTTTCTTGCTTAACCAGCCAACTGGCATCTTTGGTTCACATGCAAGGAATGATTAGTTTTGCCTTAATTTTTCAATTTTAGGATGGTTCAACCAGGGTTTGCCTTAGGCTCTATGTTCATTATGATACTGTAATTATCTAATTGTCTCATTGCCTAAAGCTAATATTCTTTAGATTTTATGGTAATACCATAAATATACAGAGGAAAAGGTAGGAAGTAAAAAAGAGAGAGAGAGAGGGAATGAGAAAGGGAGGACAGGAGACCTCGAGGGATCTAATAAATCTTGTGTTAGTTCTCCATTTGTCTTGGAAACCATTACTTACCTAACGCACAGATATTATCCAAGAGCTCCCCTAGTCTCATCTTGACCTACCTTTGGTCAAGTCACACCCTACAACAGTGAATAATCTCCTCCCTTATTTTTTTTTTGACCTTCAGTGATTTTAATCTTTCTAGGCATTTGCTACTTTTGTTATATGTTGGCCATGATTATTCCTTCCACTGCCTTAACATTCACCTTTTGGCCAAGTGTTTGCCTGCTAACTTGTGGTCCTGAAGGGTAACGGGAACAGAATGAATGCACTCCGAGGATGAGGTAGGAAAAAGTTTGCAAAAGGTGCTTTATTCAAAATGGTGCCTGGCTTATATAGGATCGGTAGGGAAGGTTCAGAAATGGGGTGGAACCTGGGAAGGGTTTAGGGAAGAGTCAAGGAGGGGTCTGCCAAACAAGGCAGAAGCCTCCAAAACTGGGAAGACAGGGGAAGGGGTATCCCATATAGGGGAATGCTACCCTGCTGCAAGCAGGGACCAATCAGGGGTGAGTTACAAGCCATGAGGGATGGAAAATTCCAGCAGGACACACAGTGGAACAAAGGAACAACATATAATATTATAAAATCCTCAAACAGAGTACAATCCTTAAACTGCAAACAGTCCTTAGGCATAGCAGCAGTCCATATAAATGCAGAATGCAGCATCCAGAGCTCAGGCAGTCACAGATCTGTGTTGTTTAAGCTGTTCTTCCACTGCTGGTATCTCTCTCATCCAACACTAACTGGATCCTCTCAGCTCAGTACAGGCATTACTTTGGCTCCTCTTCTGAAATGCATTAATGTCAGAGTTGTGCTGTGGTCTGTATTAGTAACAGTCTCTTGTTGGAGTAGACTGATTCTCTCCCTGGGTCTTGTGAGCAAGCTCCTGAGCACCTCTTTAGGAGCTTGAGATTCACTTCAGGTGGTAGACAGCACAAAAGTAACCATTACAGCACTTTATTCTACCATTGCTGTCCTTTATGGCCTCTACATTTTTTCGTTGTAGCATAACAAGGATTTGTAAAGAAGCATGTCTTTTTGTTAAGATCCTTTTTCTACCATAAGAATTGTTTTTAGATTCCCTGTGAGGTGTCAATATAAAGATGCAAACAGCATGCAGTTAGTTAAAACCATGAAGATTTTTACTGAATGACTATTGGGACTCTTGTTTTTGATCCACTTCTATTCTCCCAACTGTAGGTGGAAATGCTCCGTCTATTAGACTTTGATTCAAATATTGCAAGAATGGTGACATTGCTCGTCCTTGACAAAAAAACTTTTAAAACCTCATATGAGAAAATGGGAAAGTGGGAATAAGCTCTATGTTTGTCTATGAGAGGTGGGGGGCAATCAAAATGTCCAAAAGAGTTTTTGCCCCACAGTGATCACACTAAAGTGGAAGACAACCGTCAGCAAAATTAAACAGGAAGCAGTGGATTGCAAAGATATTTCTGACACAGCAGAAGATACGTTGCTAGAGGGGTAACAAGACAGTCATCCCACTGGGGCACAGTGTTTTCTCACCAGAACATGAGTCAGTGGGTAGGGGGTACAACACAAGGCAACAAAATATCTGGGCACCTACTTGTCCTACATAAGGGGTGTGCAGAAAGGGGAACCACTCCTGGAGTGAGGGTGAACTTCTGACCCCTACAGCTGGCGAAAGTCTCGCTGTGGGGGGTGTGGTGTGGAACTTCTTGGAATGAGATATAAATGGTATTTAGCAATCTGAAGGTAGGTATGGAGCTTTTGCATGTGTCTAATACTGTGTGTTTTGTTGTGTTGGCACTGATCCTAAGCATAGTGTTTGCTGATTAATTGAAAGTCATTAGAAAATCAATAAATTGCTTTGATCCTGATTTCATTTAAAGTGTGTGAATTGATCAGTTTTCCCCAAGGTCAACATCTAACCCATTAAAAAACTAGTAGCACTGCTTCAGGCTGATGACCAAGCTAGGATAGTGAGAGAGTTTACTGAATCATCTATGGGAAAACGAGAGAGAAAATAAATTGTTATTCTGATGAGGAAATAGGTTATAGTTACAAATAGGTTAAAATTCTAATTCAATGAAAGAAATTGAATATTTTCATAACTATGAAATTAATAATTATTTTCATGCAGCAGCAGTTCTTTCTTTCGAGAAATTTTTCATATTTCTTGTAAGCAAATTGCAGTTATGACTCTAGACTTATAAAAGTTTTATGCATAAATTCTAGGACAAAGTGCTTTCCCAGCCTCTTTAGGTAGGGTTTCTTAATCTCTGTTTGTAAAAATACAAGTTTGGTATGAATCTACTCTTTCATTCTCTATGGACCATTTCAATGATTCATCGTTAGGAAAAAGACTGCCTTCAGAAAAAAAATATTCCCCATTTATAAGAGATCTGGAGTATCCTGGGGTTGACTTAATAAAATGTTATAGCTCAAATAGTGTAATTGTATATCATGAAGTACAGATAACTTTCCCTAGTATTCTCCACAGCAGCATCTTTATTTTTTATGTTGTTTTTCAGTTTTTAATAAAGCTTCTGAAGAGCCTTGCTTTACCATGTTATTTGACGTATCATCCTGAAAAAGCTAGCATGATAAAGAGAGATATCTCAGAATTTGTGGGGGGAAAAATTGTATAGTTAAATAAAAATGAAGATTTGTAAGGCAGGAGAGTTTGTGGGAAATGTATAAATTTATGGTGGTCATGTCTGGTTTTGTGGAACTAGAGTGTTTAAGAAAATGTTTACCTGTGTCCTCTTGGTGTCTGTTACACACATTTTTCTTACAAGTAAATATTGCTTTTTGGATACCATACCTGCAGCAGAGTGACATTTATGTCAAAATAATTTTTTTTTCTTCATACTTAGCTCAATAAAGTGTTAAAATTTGGTTCACACAGTAGTGGTGTCTTTTTTAATGGGAATTTGCTAGACTATGGTTTACCATTTCTGCCTACTGACTGTGCATTATAGCCTGTAATACATTATATTTATGCATCCTTAATAGTTAAAATGCACACACACACAGGCATCTTTAATAGTTAAAATGCACACACACACAGAAACAGAGACGCAGCAAGAAAAAACTTCACAGGATCTCAGTATATATGTGTTTCAAGAAAAGTACTAGATGTTTGGTCATCTTCAGTAAGGAAATGTTAGGTTAGCTTTTTCTCATTTTCTAAAGGTATGTGGCTTTTTTATGTTTCCATGTCACAAAAAAAAAAAAAAAAAAAAAAAAAAAAAATTGTCAAATAGAAAAGTAGCTTACTTCAAGTAATAGAGTGTACTATGCTGAATTAATGTCACTTGCTTCAGGGCCGTAAGAGTTCATAAAATTAAGCCAGGCTATAGATCCTCTGTGATGTAACATTTGTTTTTCTTTGCCATGGACAGTAGATTTTCATTACCGAATGTGAACTAGTGAATTACCAAGCCAACTCTAAGTTATCAACACCTATTGAATGTGTTTCCATGATGTAACAGATAATACAGCTCAGCAGATAGCATGCAACCTGCCTCTGACATCGAGTTGGGTTTTGTGCTGCTCACTGTTGCTGCTCCTCTTCTTTTTAAGCAAATTTTAACCATGCCCATGGTACAAATCTTATCCGCCCCCACAAGGATCTGACAGCTACTTAACAAACCGAGTGGCATTACACAGCAATGCAGGAAATAAATTTTCAAGCAATCTTCTTAGATGTCTTTACAGACTGCCTTTCCACAAGTAGAAAGCTAGTCTGACCACCAAAGCCAAGGGTTTGTGGGCACCCTACCACTCTGAACCTTACACAGGCATTTGCGCCGAGATAAAATGAGCCAAAAAGGACATAAAATCCCACCCTCTGGATGAGGCAGCATCTGCTACTCATTTCTTACAGATGTCATAAGTCTCAGGTTAGGGTTTCTACAAACTGTGAAACTAAAGGACTAGTTTGTTTCCTCTGTCTCTGAAACACATGCCCTACTTACTGGGATTCTGGAAATTCAGATATAGTTTGGAATGGTTTCCTGTCTAGTTTTAACAAAGAAATTTCATCTTGGACTTGGATCATCAAGAAACTGCTGAATATATTGCCACATGAAATATCTGAGAATATAATTATGACATTATTGTAAACAATCCCAGACAGCAAAGTTAATATTTCTGACCACAAGGAATGCTGATTTCTGACTAGTAACAGCCATTTTTAATACATTATATCTAGAAGAGTTCATATCAAATGCAGCTTCCAACAGGATGGAAAGAATTGTGCAGAAAATTGCCATACTAACAGATCTTTGACATGCAAACATACTTGAGGGCATACCTATAAATGTATGCCTTAAAGCATAGTCAGTGGAAAAATCAAGTTATTCAGTATGCACTAAAAACCTGCAATGGTCCTAGAAGGTATTTTGCATGCATTTTCAGCCACTAGGCCTTTATTACATATAACATTAGACATTTTCATAATACTTCACTAAATTTATATAACATGCCTACATTTCTTAAAGCACTTTATGAAGATTTACGTGTGTTTAGATGAATCAAATCTTGCTACAGTTCTTGAGGAAATGAGGCCTGTGCCAATTTGCTTTCATTATCTCGGACTCATAAAGTACTATGTTACTCAAGTATTGTGCAAATTAGATGGGTGAGAGGGGAACATTCCCACTGAATACCTTGGAAGGAAAGATGGAAGCTCAGCAGTTCCTTGACTCAAACCAGTTGGCAGGTGCTCCTGGCACCACTGGACACTGTTGCTGGTGTAATTCTAGTCAGGGGAAGGGGCGGGG
>JAWWEU010000001.1:83370241-83436003 GCA_035583155.1 Acropternis orthonyx | reverse complement strand
GGGGAAGGGGCGGGGGGGGGGGGGAGGGTGGGAAATGGAGGTGTGTACAGTGTTTTAGGGGACATCGAGGAAGCTGAAGCAGAGCTATGAAGGCACTATTCAACTTTGTGGAGCAAGAGCTAGTGGGATAAAAAAGACCATAGAGCTATTATGGAGATGTGATTTAAAGGTTATTAGATATAAATCCAAAAGAAAAGAAGTTCATTAGTTCATGGAAAACAAATTGGTTTTTATATATCCAGTGTAATAAATTGCAATTAATTCCAGTGATGTATCATCCTTAGAAAGAGCCCCCAGTTTGCTTAAATTACATTCAATTAATGCTTTTGTTTGCTACAGAATGTATAGGCTGATAATGTTAGAAGATGAAATGCCTCAGGAATATAATTGCATTTATTAAGAAATACTATTAGGTAAAATTCAGCTAGTAGCAGCTATCATATTATTCTACTTCAATATCTAAAGAAATAGAAAACTAAGTTTAAATAGATTTATGTCATTCAGTCCTGCATGCAGTCTCACATAATAACCATTACAGGTGGAGGGCACTGCATGCCAAGTTAAAACTGTTGGTCTGTAGTAACCTTAAAATATGAGAAGGAATGTTTTGTAGTTTCTGTATTGTAACCATTTGAAATAGAACTCAAACCCCTAATGGTCCTCATGTGCTATACTGGGCTTTGTTGACCAAGAGCCTGTCAGTAATTAGTGCTCTACATCCTGAAACTATTTTCAGTGTCCTCCATGACACAATATCATCTCTATCTATTATGTATGAGCCAAGCCAAAAAAAGGAATCCACATTGTTCCAAGTGCTGCATATGAGCTGGCCAAGTTATATGTCAGATTATATTCAGCTACATGAAATGTAGAAAACGTGGTCTCCTCTTTAGCCCAGCATCATATTTTTAGTTGCAGAGTATAGGAGAGAAAAGCCAAGTAGGGGAACAAAATAAACAATTTTTTCTTCAAGTATCAATACAGGCTCCTAGAACACTGATTCCAAGTCAGTTAATCCATTTAACTGCAGTGATGGTCTTCCATAAATTAATATACAATGGAACAATACAAATGAAAAGCTATATGTAATTTTTAATCTAAACCACATTACACAGATGAAGACATTGTAGTCTGGTGTACAGTGATGCAGTGGGCCACCCTAATCTTTAACCATAATCTTGGACACTTCTAATTTGTGAACAGCAGTGTATGCATCTTCTTTGCCTCTTTCAGTATTTTAGGGATGTATTGAATATTTCTGTAGCAGTTTAGCTGGACTGGAATTAACCTTCAAGTGTTATGCAAGAGGAATGTAGAAATGTAGTGTTATAATCTATCTTTATAGATCTGTTTATTTTTCAGTGGTTGCGTATATGCAAGTTTTCGAAACATAAAGACATGCCATTATCTTCTTGGATGGGTATTCTCTTTTATGGATGTGTAATTCTTTGCTGTTTAATTTCGCTATTACAATTTGTACGTACCAACTTTCTCCTTTTAGGTGGTAAGTAGGGTGACATTTCATAATTTATTTTTTTTTACCCCCAGGCTTATTTTCCAGCACTGCTTCAGAGAAATTAAAGATAACAACCCTGACCTGTGTACCTATTTCAGTATGGGTTTGGTTGCAGTTTTATTTTGAAGTAAGTGGATAATGTTAATGAAAAGCACTGGGGAAAAAGCTGAGGGTTTTTTGGTTGGTTTCTTCTCAGGTTAGAAAGGTGATTCTTGGTTGGATTTTTTTTTTCCCCCCCAGCCAAACTGACGTCAGATGCTCCTTTAAACTCTCATACAAAGGTGCACTGTGGTCAGGAAACACTAAGACATACTTGACTCCTGGCCATTGGGAAGCACCCATTGTTTGTAAGAGAGCCACTGCATTTTTACCCTCTGTTACAGGAAGTGTAGGTAGCCTAACACTCACAATAAAACCTTGAATAAGGACATTCTTGTTTAGTTTGGAAATGTTTTGTTTTCTCCATGAAAGAAAAAAGCAGTTAACTTGGAGAAAAAAACCACAATAAATAGGATTTAAAAATTCCATTTACAGTATTCTATATGCCAGGTACTTTTTCTTTAAAAATCAGAGGAGAAAGGTCTGGACAAACAAATCTTAGCAAAATAGATACCTATTATAGGTACAGAAAAATAAAAGAGTCTTTCATTCAAAAAGCAGCCAATAAAGTTTTCTTCAGTTTTATGAAATGCCATGAGATATTTTGTATTACTTTTTATGCTCTATGCCACAAAGAACATTGAGTTGTATTACTCTTTTCCTAAAGGCTAAAACAAAACACTTAAGAAAAAAGTTGTCAGTCTCTGTCCTAACTTTTCCTCCTTCACAGGAGGAAAGCTCTTCATCTCATTGTGGGGGGAAAAAAAATCTCTTAATTCATTGAAATGGAAAATAAGGACATATGAAGACAGCATCTTACCTTAACTGTAGACTTAAAACCTATTCAGTCATTTGAATAAATGATTCATTTGTTACTGAGACCATAAATTAGAGTTACTTGCGGGTGTTCTACCAAATATAACCCAATAGTTCTTTAGGGGCATTTTATCTTGCAGTGTGCTGTATGGCCAAATTCTGAATGCACCTATCCTGTTTAAATGAGATTAATCAACTTAAAAGCATCCTACAAAAAAGATACATTATTAGATATTTTCTTCCCCAGGTTTCAGATGCATGATTCAAACACTTCCAATTTGAATCTGAATATGATTCAGCTGGTGAATTAAAAGGGAATAATGAAATGCCACTATACCAATGAGACAAGGGAAAAAAGGGATCCATCAAAACAGGACTTTTAATAACTATGAAATAGATTTAGCTTTCAAATTACTGAGACGAAATGGCTGATTTTCAGTAGTATCTTCATTCCAGATTTCCCAACATATATATTTGATAAACTTACTAAATTAGAAAATCTCCAACAGTGTCTTGAAGAAATTGTTAGACCAACAAACACCAGATTTAAATTAGGAGAATGAAAGTATTCATGATCTTGGACACAAATTTAAAATTCATTTGATGAGCATTGCATGAAAACATTGAATCTACAAATCAAATGGATGTAGAAGCACTATGCATTTATTTACATGCATTTAAAAATTAAAAAAAAATCAAAGCTCTATACGTAATAAATTTTAATGCTATCACAGAAATAATATCTTCATTTTTCTGAAGTGTTTAGCTAGGTCAAAACACTGAGGTATATTTTTAATAAAACAAAGGAACAGAAACAAGCACATGTCTTTCAAATTCCAGGTTCACATTTGGTTAAGCCACTTTTGAAAAAATAAGTTAAATCTGGTTACAAACACATTAATTATATGATTTAGTTACAGATATACTGATGTTTCAGTAGTGCCTCAGTTTAGCTATGGGTTTGCTTTGTGTATAGAAGAGACACTTCCTGTCCAAAACTACTTGCAGGCCGTGGTGAAACACTAGTGATAGGTAATCGTGATTTGTTTTAAAAACTTAAAAAACTTCAGTCACTGCATAGCAATTACTCATCCACTAGCAAATATTTTACAAACATCCCTCCATCATGGAGGTGACTATGAAGTGTTCCTGTGAAGAAGTGATTTCATCTTCATAATGTCTCAGTGATTCTTCATATTTCAATGATTTCCCAATTAAAATGTTGCATTTGCAAGAGCAAAACACACACACACACACACACACATATATTTTATTTTTTTTCAGCTGGCATACATAGAAACTCAGACTGTCGAACAAAATGTTTCCTTGGTTCTTGTATTTTTCTATATGAAGTCATCAATAATTATTATTCTAGCTTCATTCATTTATACCAGAACAGTTGATTTTTATGTGGATTGTAGAGCAGAAATTAAATTGTTATCTAGAGTAATCTACTTCCCCTATCATTCTTCACTGCTGCTGCAATAACTGAAATGGTGAAAATACTTCTGTACTAATGAGGCTGACATTTAGTCATGATGTTGTAAACCAAGTTCAAAGAAAGCCATCATTCTTAATTTGCAGGTGTTTCCTGACTAATATTGCTAGAATGAGCTGGGTAATACAGAGAAATTTCAGTGGAGATATATAGACAAGGATCAAATCATTTAAAAATCAGAAGTAGAAGCAAAGTTCTCATCTCATTTCTTTATGAATGCTATACTGCTACTGAAGTACTGAAAAACAAGCCTCAATAAAAGTGATACTTCTTGCTACTGCTGTAAGAGAAAGATGCTATCCTGAGGGTAAATAAATATTTGATTTACTTGACTAAAAAGAATCATTTTTGCAGTCACTTCTTCCAACATCATGTGTGGATTCCTTAAAAAAACTTTGTACTAAAATTCTAGTTTAGCTTTGTCATGTGAAAGGGAAGGAGGGGAAGGAGAGGGTTTGCCTCACCCTTAGAGAGAGAAGATTTTCTGGACCTTCACTGATTTGTCTGTCAGTGCCCCAGGGAAGCCACAACCCTTATGGCAAATCAGTTTGTTGGTGTCTGGTAAGGAGGACCCTTCACCAAGCAGATTCACAAGATCGGAGGGTGATTCAACTGCCCTGTTTGGAGGGGCTAAGCCAGCAGCTTGGGGACCCCTCAGTAGAGCTTCCCTGTATGTTACCCAGCGGTGACAACTGCTGAGCACCTGTAAAGTACTCACTCTAACAGTTAATGGAATAACACCCTTTATTAATATAAATTGTGACAGGTTAATAAGGTTCGTGGTTGTTGGTGACAGTGTCTGACTGCAAATACATGTTTAAAGCAATCTACTATTACTACAAAGCAAGCAAAGCACAAGCTCAAACTCTAAAAACAGCATTTAGTGTGCACAGAATATGTGTCTTACCCAATAGTCTCCCCTACATGGGGGGAAGACAGGTTTAGCCTGTTGACTAATCTCCGCAGTCTGGGTGGAGTCTTCTTCCAATTTCCTCCTATTCCCAACTTATTTTTACACTATTTCTTTAGGCTTAGGTGGGGCGTGGTCATAAGCACTTAATAGGGTAGTCAACCTTGATATCTATGCCCCTTGGTGGACAGATACTGTATGGTCTTTGAACTACAAAGTATCACCATGTTGCACTCCCTCCAGGATGTTTATGGAGGGAGTCCGGGGAGCCTCCACCCTACTCCACTATCTGTGCCTTCTCCTGTAGCAGATGCTTATTATTGTTTAGGGAACGTTTGTGGGGCATGTTGACCATGTTCCATCCAGGGAGCAGCAGTTGCATTTGCCCTGTAATTCTTAGTCTCCTCTAATTTTTAACCTTTTCTGTCATTCCACAATCGTACAATAAAAAGTCTAGCTATATAACTATCAAATTAAGAAGCTGAGATTCACTGGGGCTTGTCTGAAAGTAAAAATATATCAAAGAAGGAGATAACCCTGTTAGTAGAATACATGAAGATACTTATAGTGTTTTTTTCTATGAGGATGACTATATACAGAATACTTGTAAGGCTAACTTTTTTTTTTTTTTCCCTGTTATTAAAAGAAATAGTATAAACATTAGGGAATATCTGAGATAACAAATACAGCCAGTAAAAAACCCAAACTTTTTTATTGGTTGGGTTTGGTTTGGTGGTTGTTTTTTGTTTTTGGGGGACAGGTGGGATATAGATACACAAATACATATAAGTAAGATATTTCTAAGGGACAAAAGAATATTTACTGTGCTGTGAAAGAGTGGACATTATACATTGTGCTGAATTTGAATTCCATGATGATCCTTTCCAGATTTGAACATCACTGATGTAAAAGGAAATTGGAGAATATGAGCAGGAGGGAAGATGAAGAATGAAGCAAAAGGCTGATTAAAGCTAAATTTTAAAGTTCAGCCTGACTAGAAAGATAAATCAAGCAGAACTGCTGAACTTCATACAGAATCATACTGTTCTCTTCTCTCCATTACTTCTCCATGTAATCCAGCAAGCTGTCTATAATTTGTACCTGAACACCATCAGTTACTTCAAAGCTGTGTTCCAAAATACAAATATGATTGCTTTTATGTCAGTAGTTTCAGCCGACTTCAGCAGTAAAGTAATGCCGATCATGCTTCCCCCCCCCCGGAATAACACCGTCTCTTGACCGAGCCAAACATTTAGAGGTAAAATGAAAAGGACACATTAAATTTAGCTTAGAACTAAATTTCTGTCCTCAATTCCTCCTACACCCAAGTCCCATGGACACTGCACAGAGGAATTATTTTAGATAGTTAAGAAATTATTTTCTGTCTGTGTTTCCTACTTGGTACCTACTTATGCACTTTTCGACACATCTAGTGGAATACTACAAGAATTCTTGAGTAGGACCAGATGCCTACAATATACATGCCTGAATCTGAGCTAATTCTATAAATTCTCTTCATAGTCAACATAGAGAAGCACATACTACTGGTGTTAAACTCACCTGTCCTGTAGGATCAGACATGATGTTATTATTTAACATCTACAAAAAAAAAAAAAAAAAAAAAAAAAAAAAAAAAAAAAAAAGTCTAAAGAACTAACATGAATGTATACACCTATTTTGTAGATGTGATATTTATTTCATCTGTCTTTTTTAGGTTGCCAAATTTTCAAAGTTTCCTTAATACCAAGGGTATTTATTTCTTTCTTACAAAAGAAAAAAAGGATTTTTTCAGCTAGGTTTTTTTAGAACTTGGTTTAGGAGAAAAGGATACATAGAGCAAAAGGCTTGCTCAAATAAAACCTTGGACAGAATACTGCTGCAAAAAGGGATGTTAACTCCCAATAATTTAGCTCCATTCTATTGTCTTTTTTTTCACTAGGATAACATTATGCATGTATCTAACAGGTTGTACAGAGTGTTACTTGAGTAGTTTAAGTAATAAACAATAGTCTTAGAAAGACAGAGGGTACAAGGAAAATTGGCTCAAATTACTTGCTTTGCTAGGATTTCCAGGTCTGGAAACTGAAATCAGCAACTGCTCTCATGACTTTGGTTCTCAGTGCAGGAAATGTGATGCTAAACAGGCTGTTAAATTGCATACAGGAGGTGAAGCATAGATGTGTCACCTCAGGTTTGTCTGCATGAAGTTATGTTAATTTTGCTGAAATTTTGCTTGTAACTAAGGTTCACCTTGTGCTGTCATAGCCTAAGGCGCAGCCTAGAAAGTGGGAGGAATTGTTTTTATCATTGGACTCTGTGGGTGGTATTGCTTTACACCTCCTACCCAGCAGCCTGCCAGATGCCTCTGTCTCAGCCAAGGGTGTGCTTCTTCTTGCTCTAATGTTCTTGAGCAGAGGTTATAAGCTACTTTTAACTTCCCAGTTAGTAAAGAAACACTTCATTTCTTCAGTGGACCTCAGAATTATTTATGACACATTACTTATCAGCTATTTGAAATGTTTATTTATCTATTTTATTTACTTAACTGATGTAAACACAGCCAGAAATACTGCTGTTAAATGCAAGTTGTGACTATGCTGTCTTCTGTCTCTCAGCATTCAAAAATATTAACCCTTGGTTCAGTGTCCATGATCCTTCTAGTTGAGGAAGCAGACTGAGAAGCATCAAGAAAGATTACAGAGCTCTGGGAGTGGCAGTAAGTGACTTTAGAGCATAGGTTGTTTTTAATTAGTCTTCCCAGTCAAAGAGAAGGGCCAGTCAAATCTGTAGAACCAACAAATGGTTACAGGACTAGTGCCATAGCCAGGAAAAACCAGTTCTGCTGGGGACTGATGGCATCCATCTGTCAGAGGAGAGTAGCATCTTTTGTCATAGGTTTGCCAAGATGGTGAAAAGGGCTTTTATCCAAAGTTGCCAGGGAAGGGGAACCTCAGTCTATCCCACTCCTAGCAGTTTGATGCCAGGGTCAGCAACAGATGCCTGGGGGCTGAAGAGAGATGTCACAAGTCAGTAGAAAAATACCTGAAGGACAGCACAAAGAAATTCCAGCCAGTAAGTCAGCTTCATCAAGGGCCCAACTGAAATTCTTCTGCACAAAGCACATAGCATGGAGAATAAACAAGAGGTAGATTCATGCACAGGCCTGTAGAGTTATAACATGTTAGCATGACAGAGGTGTGATGGGATTGTTCCTATGATTATAGTGTTGGAACGGAAGGATACAGGCTCTATAGGAAGGACAAGCAGTGGAGATGTGGAGGTGGTGTTTCTATGTCAATGACCAGCTGGATGGCATGGAGCTCTGTCTAAGGATGGATGAGAAGCTGAACAGGAGCTTATGGGTCAGGATTAAATGGACATTATAATGGGGGTCTGCTACAGTCCGTCTGACCAGGAAGACCGAGTGGATAAGGCCCTCTACAGACAGACAGGAGCTGCCTCACATTCACAGTCCCTCGTCCTCATGGGGCACTTCAACCACTCCAGTATCTGTTGGAGGGACAACACAGCAGGGCCCAGGTAATCCAGGAGATTCCTGGAATGCACTGATGATAATTTCCTTCTCCAAGTGATAGAGGAGCCAGCAGAGAGAGGTGCCAGACTAGACCTTGTTCTCACTAACCAGGAGGAGATAGTGGGGAATAGGAGATTCAAGGGCAACCTTGGCTGCAGAGACTATGAAATAGTGGAGATCCTTAGGACAGCCAGGAAAGTACACAGCAAGCTCACTGTCCTGCATTTCAGGAGAGCAGACTTTGGCTTCTTCATGGATCTGCTTGGTAGAGTACCATGGGTTAAAGCCCTGGATGGAAAAGGGGTCCAAGAAAGCTGGGTAAATATTGTACAAGGATCACCTCCTTCAAGCTCCAGAGCAATGCATCACAATGAGAGGAAGTCAGGCAAAAATGACAGGAAGTCTTCAAGGATGACCAAGGAGTTCCTGGAAGAACTCAAACAAAAAAAGGAAGCCTACAGAGATTGAAAGGAGGGACAGCTAGCCTGGAAAGAATACAGAGAAATTTTCCAAACAGCCAGGGATCAGATTAAGAAAGTTTGTTTTTCTGATAGCACTAAATCTAGCCAGGTATGTCAAAGTCCAAAAGAAAAGCTTCTATAGTTATGTCATTAATAAAAGGAAGATTAGGCAAAATGTGAGCCCTCTTCAGAAGGAAAAGAGTTACCCAGCATATGGAGAAGGCTCTCCATATCAAGACTCAATGACTTTTTTGCCTCCATCTTTACCAGCAAGTGCTCCAGACACACCACCTAAGTCACAGAATGCAAAAACAAGGACTGCAAAAATGAAAGACCACTCCCTGCAGGTGAAGGTCAGGTTCAAGATCACCTAAGGAACCTGAAGGTGCACAAGTCCATGGGACCTGATGTGGGTTTGATAAACCCCAAAAAACTCAGATTAAGGCCTTAGTATAGGTCTTCAGCAAGCCTCAGTTTTGGGCTATAGAGCTCTCTGTAGATCCAGAGGGACAGGTATCACCTGACTTAAGTAACCAGTTAGGTATTTCATATCATATGACATCAGGTTAAGTATAAAACCAGTGGAGATGTGTTCTCCTCCTCTTCTTCTCTCCTGGTGCATGATGTGAGAGGACACGCTGTTGCTGCTTTCTAAGCGACAGGCCTCACCGCTCCTGTGCCAAGATATCCACATCACTCTCGGTCTTTGGGAAGTAAAATACTTTTGTTTTATTTGGGGCTGCTCTTTCCCTCTCTTTGCTGAGTGCTCTTCCCGGGAAACATCTTTTGGAGTGTGTTTTTCTGGGGTTCTTGGTGGTAAAATCTGTGTGTTGTCAGGGAGGAAGTTTCGAGTAAAGTTATTGTTGGTTTTTCTTTTATATTTGCACATATATATGTTGTAAATTTGTGTAAATATATGTATATATATCAGTTTCAGTTTTAAGTTTCTTTTTCCTCACTCCTTTGTTAAAACTCCGCACAGCTCTGAAAGGTTTGGCATTTTGCCAAGGTCAAACCAAAACAATAGCACCTGATAAGATACATCCACAGGTCCTGAGGGAACTGTCAGGTGAAGTGAATAAGCCACTGTCCATCATATTGAGAAGTGGTGGCAGTCCAATTATGCTCCCACTGATTGGAAAAAGGGGAATGCAACTCAGATTTTTAAGAAGAATAAAAGGAAGACCCAGGGAATTACAAGCTGGTCAGTCTCATCTCTGTGCCTGGCAAGATCATGGAGCAGATCCTCCTGGAATCTATGCTAAGGCATATAGTAAATAGTGAGGTGAATGGTGACAGCCAACACAAGTTCACTAAGAACAAATAGGTCCTGACTGAATTGATGACCTTCTATGATGGGACTACAGCACTGGTGGATGAAGAAAGAGCAGCCATCATCTCCCTGGATTTGTGCAAAGCATTTGCCACTGTTCCATGTGACATCCTTGCCTCTTAACTGCAGAGTCCACATGGAGTAGTTTGTTCAGTTCTAGGGCTTCAAACATAAGCAGGACACGAACCTGCTGAAGGATTCCAGAGGAGTGCCATGAAGATGATCAGAAAGCTGTAGAACCTCTCCTCTGAAGACAGAGACAGTTGAGGTGTTCAGCCTGAAGAAGAGAAGGCTCCAGGATGACCTCAATGAAGCCTTCCTGTACCTAGAGAGGGCTAAAGAAAGCTAGAGATGGACTTTTGACAAGAGCATGTAGTGATAGACAAAGGGAAATGGCTTTAAATTGAAAAAGCATAGATTTAGATTGATACTAGGAAGAAACTCTTCTCCATGAGTGTGGTGAGGCACTGGAAGAGGCTGCCCAGAGAAGCTGTGGATGCCCCATCCCTGGAAGTTAGATGGGACTTTGAGCAACCTGATCTAATGGAAAGTGTCCCTGCACATGGCATGATGGTTGAAACTAGATGATCTTTAAAGAGAATTGTGGAAGGTAAAATAAATCCCCAAAAAACAAAAATCCAAACCACTCATTTTTAAATGAAGACTTACTGTTGTGGTTTAGGAATGGTATTCTCTGATTTAATGCTTCCACCAAAACTCTCCAAACCATGGGATGTTCACTCAGTTTCCATTCCCTCTCCCCTGGGGCAGGCTGGAGAGGAGAAGTGGAGGCACAGAAGATAAAGATCGTGTATTGAGATAAGAACAATTTACTGGAAACAGGAATGAGATAGGAAAACTCACAGTAATAGAAACAATATTAATTAACAGAAGTGTACAAGAGAGAGGCAAGCAATTCACATGCAAATGCTAACTGTGGGAGCCTGACCTGACTGCTGCCACACTACCAGGATCCAGAAGAGAGCCCTTCCCCCCCGCCCCTGGAAAATGATGTGTCGTGCTATAGCATGACCTCCGGGTCCTGGCCATACTCCCTCATGGCAACCACAAAACTTAACCCTGCCCTGGCCAGAACCAGGATACTTACCTCTGAAAGAGCTAGGCTTTGATTAGATCAAGTGATTGATTAGATCTTTTGAATATTTAAATATTCCAAGCCTAGGGAGTGCTAGTGAAACCTGTGTGCTTGTTTATATAATGTACTTTCCCCCTTGGCATGCAGAAGAAGGATTTTCTGTGCTTGTGAACAGGGCTCACTTTATTCACAGTATAAGATGTGAAGAGACTGTTGACAGATTTTTGCAGTTTCTGGAAACAGAAAAAAAGACAAGGAGTCCACTGCAAATTGTACAGGGGGAAATCTAGGTCTCATCTACTTTTCAGAGCTCCAGGGCTCTGAAATGTAAGAGAGGGGGAGTGTCCAGATGAAAGGGTGCCTTGCACTGAGTCCAGTCTCCTGCTACTCAGCAAACTCTGAAATAGGTGATCGTGCTTGGTTTCTGCAGAATTTTGGTGTCTTGGAGTGAGGAATCCTTCCATTCTGATGTTGTACCTTTGGTCTGTCTTTCCTCCAAACCCAACACACCTGCATGAATACTTACACATCAGCAGAATCCCTTCCTTCAAACAAACAAACAAAAAAACCCAAACAAATAAAAAACAACAACAAAACCCAAAACCAAAACATTAAAAAAATATTACCATGTTCATGTAACTTTGTGTTTATAGATGACAAACCAGTTCAAAAGATAGAAAATTACTTCCCCAAATAATACAGAATATGATATGATTGCTAATTTTGATAACATTAGGCATATATGTGTATTCATTTATGAAACCAAAAAACAAGAGTGAAAAATTACAGTAAATAAAAAGATCTTTTAGACAAAAATTTGAGGGTGTTTTTTGTTTCTTTGTTCATTTATTTCTTTTATATAAGGCCTGATTTTACCTTTTGTGGCAATAAAAGAATTTACAAGTAATCTAGAAACCATTTAACACAGTAGTCTAACAAGAATTGAGAAGATACAGAAAAATAATAGTTTCAAATAATTTATCTCTATGATTTCAGAATAAGAACAAAGTTTCAAAACCTCTGAGGTTACTTTTGATCAGTAATGTCATCAAGCCCAAGCTTACCAATTCTTTCTGCCAGTTATAGCATTCTACAGTTCTCAGTTTGAAAGACCAATTTCTGATTGCATTTGACAGTTTTCTTTTATCCCTGCAAAAAACTTTGACTGGGAAATGCTTTCATTCAGTACTAAATCAAATGCAAAGTTCCCAATCTTTCTTGTGCCTGCAGCTCTATATTTGATGAAAATCACCTTTCTTATTCTGGAATGCTTCATTTTGCTAAAAAATAAAAAGTCTGTACACTTTGGTGTTTCAGAGCTGGGACTCTAAATCTACAAGTTGATGTTCTTGCATTATTAAAACTACTTAATATATGGATGTTTCTCTTTGTATATACAACAAATGCTTAAGTCTCTCTTTTGTGTTCTTCTCTCCTTCCAATAACAGTCAATCATGGATGTTATATGCAGGATTCTTATACAAAGAGACAGTAGTTGCCTTTATTAAAATATTATAAAAAAATCTCTCAACATAAAAAACCGAGTTATCATTCAATGAAATTACATTACATAAATTTTTAAAATTATTTTTATACATCTTTTTGGTTTTTATAAGCAAAAGAGTGCAAGAGAATACCAAGATGGTGCCAGAGGATGTTTTGATTAACAGTTAAAGTAGTGTAACAAGGACATTCAATTATATGAGACCAGATTCACTCTTTCTGACAAGGGAAAAAAGTGGTAGGAACAAATAAAACTAAAATCGGCAATCCAAACTAGGCACATTTTCAAGCAGAGTGTGTTTACATACCAAGGGGAACACAAAACTAAACTGTTAATTTGCTATGGTCATCCCTTATTAGCAGAGTTGTAAAGTTACATCTCTCAGTGAGCTAAGTAATTTCAGTCTTTCTGTAGAGTCATAAGCTATAAGTCCAGAGGACTAGTATGGTCATGTATGCAAACAGAGCTCATAGGACTACTATCAGACCTAATGAACCTGCATTTGGAAACCAAATTGAAGTAGAAATGTTCCCAAGAATTCAAAATCAAACCACTCATTTTTTTAATGAAGACTTACTGTTGTAGTTTAGGAATTTTTTAGCAGAAAGGTTAGGGAACAGGTAAAAAATTTGCTAAAAATTTACCATTACTCAAAAAAAAAAATATTTTCAATCCTTCTTAAGGATCTACTCAACTTTCACTATCAAGCACTGGTTCTGGTTGTGTTAAGTTATCAATCAGGTGTGATTAATTAGCTACTTAACTACCATGTAATAAATTACGTATATTTGGGGATGAATATTGTTGAATGGACATTAATGCATGTTTTACAGTCCATCCGTTGTTCTGTAACCTTGTTTCTGAACTGCCTCCACCTGTTTTTCATCAGTATTTTTAAACCACTTGTAAAATGTTCTTAGTACCCCTAAAAATAAATGGGAAAAGTAACTGATCCATGATTAATTAATATTTCCCTTGTTCCGGTATCCAAGGATCAAGGTAGTCTTATTGGTAATGGTACCACACTAGAGCCTATATTCTATTATGCAAATATTAGCCAGAAACAAAAGCCATATACATTTATATTCTGGTTTACCTTGTAGCTATATCTGTAATTTGAAAAGACCTATGATTATGATGTTGACCTTATCAGTCAGTTCTGTTATCTCATTAAAAATAAAAAAGTAATATCAAAGAAGATGAGCAAGCTATGGCGTCCAGCATAAATTATAATAATCTTTTTTGGAATCATAAACTAGCAGCTAAATCAACCTGGATTAGAAGGCGTGACCTCCATTTAACTGTATATGTCAAGTTATTAATGATTTTCCACTAAAAGTAATGTTTCCAAAGTTTTATGCTTACAGAAATCAAAATCAACCAGTAAATATGATCTAGAGGCCTCTTCTGTTTTAAGTTCTATTTGATAAACTATACTTAGGCTAACATATTTCAAAAAATATGTATGCCAGAATTAAAACTGGCATCAAATAAACATTAAGGCAACCCTGGATGTTCATACAAACTGGGGAATAAGATGCTGGAAAGCAGTGCAATAGAAAGGGACCTGGGGGTCCTGGGCCATGGCAAGTTGAATCTGAGTCAGCAGTGCCCTGGCAGCCAGGAGGGCCAGCCGTGTCCTGGGAGGCATCAGGCACAGCATCGCCAGCCGGTCGAGGGAGAGGATTGTCCTGCTCTGCTCTGCACTGGGGCGGCCTCACCTTCAGTATTGTGAGTAGTTTTGGTCACTACAATGTAAGAAAGAATAAGGCTACTAGAGAGTGTCCAAAGGAGGGCAATGAAAATGGTGAAGGGCCTTGAGGGGAAGCCGTATGAGGAGTGGCTGAGGTCACTTGATCCATTCAGCCTGGAGAAGAGGAGACTGAGGGAAGACTTCATTGCAGTTACAACTTCCTTGTGAGGGAAAGAGGAGGGGCAGGCACTGATCTCTTCTCTGTGATGACCAGTGACAGGACCTGAGGGAATGTTCTGAAGTTGTGTCAAGAGAGATTTAGGCTGTATATTAGAATGAGCTTCTTCACCCAGAGGGTGGTTGGGCACTGGAACAGGCTCCCCAGGGAAGTGGTCACAGCACCAAGCCTGACAGAGTTCAAGAAGCATATGGACAACACTTTCAAGCACATGGTGTGACTCTTGTGGATGGTTTGACTCAAATATCCTTACAGGTCCCTTCCAACTTGACATATTCCGTGATCCTGTGATTCTGTGAGCATTTACTTCAGGAAGTTAGAAGACAAGACTGGGAAAGACTTTTATAAATGTAACTTTCCATTTCATCTAAAAGAGTTAGCAGTATTTAGCCAGCATCTTGGAAGGAAATTTAGGAGTGAACAGTGAATGGAAAATAGAAAAATTCAGTAACAGAATCATATAACTAGGGAAGAAATAATTTGAAGAAAAAATCCAAACATACTCTGAACGTCCTTTGGTCCTCCTTATAGCATAACATATAATCAGAATGGAACTCAATATATGGCAACTAGTAATAGTATCTTGTTTAGGTGACATTTTTTCACAATGATCCTCAAGAAGTTTATATTTTCAGTGTGCTGTTGTTCCTGTTACTCATATACGTGTTTCAGACTTTTAATATTGCATTTATCAGATTGAAGACTGCAGATAACAAGAACAAATGAAATTCTGTGACAAAGAATCCCATGGCATTTTTGCAACTCAAAAGCTCAGACTTTCCTGATGAGAAAATCATTGAATAGAAATGACATTTATGCAACATCAAGATGATACAGAAAAGCAAGGGAAAAGAGAAAAAAATCAACAAAGAGCATTCTTTCTTCTCCTCATTATTATTATTATTATTCAGGTACTTAAAACTGAGACATTTCTTCTGTTAGTTGGAACAATGACAGTGACTTCAGTTAGCCTTCAGAGTTGTTCTCTGGAGGAAGGAAGGAAAGTTTTGGCATTCTTACACAGCTGCTTATAACTTTAACTTCATTCCATTCCTGTTCATGTGCTTGCTTCAAATGTGATGAATTCTCGTAGCAGCTGTGGTTGAAAAGGGCTTTGGAAATCACTCCTTCTTTTGTACATACACTTCAGGTAGGGAAAAATTTAAAGCACCCTGTGCAATCTTGTTCCTGTGTTGATTTACCTCCTCTTCATTGATTTTAAGATTCATGTGTGCAATTGATTTAAAAATCCTTTAATACTCCACATCAGTGATGTTGGATATTGCACTAAACCATGAACATTTTGATGCTTAAGTGTATAACTAAGCCTGACTGAACAACTGAAGGGTTTACAAAGATTATCAAGATTTCAGAATTTGTTTTCAGTCAAATATAGAAATGAGACACTTGTATTGCCAAAATATAAATCCACTAAAATGACTTTTTTTCAGGAATATTTACATCACTCATTTTAGTTGCCCTACTATTTTGGAGAGTGTCTGCCATCAGGAAAAAATGAATGGTAGACATAGAGGAATATCTGTTATGATCTGGTTATTACGATTATTAGAGAGATGCCTCTGCCCAAATTAAGTTGCAAATGAGACCATATGTTGAAGTCAATAGTGCTGATTTTTTTAACCATAAATATGAAGTAAGAAAGAGATAGAAAGAAATAGAAAAAAAAGGTGGGGTGAGAGAAAGAGAGTGACAGAGAGACAGATTAAGTAGAAAAATATCACCACTCATGGATTCAGATGGCATCCCATTGGTCCTCTTCTTCTGGTCTTCTCAGTGGTGGGGTTGCCATGAAACAGAATGTTCAATGGGTTAATGTACATTCAGGTATACCTGGGAATGCCCAGGTACCTCCCCTGTCAGGGAGGGCAGGAGTTTTACACTGTCTTTTGCAACACCATGGATCTTGTGCAACACTGTGGATCATTGCAGTTCTATGGTGGAAGGCCTCAGGAAGGAGTCTGGAGGTGCTTCAGGGATCTTTGATGGTTTATGACACCTTCAAAAACATGACAGCTGCCTCTCAGGCTAGCATAGTTGAGCCAGTTATAGCCCATGAGAAGGGATGAATACCCTCACGCCAATGTGTGAATGTGAATGTCCCCAGTGAATCTCACTTTCCCTAGGGTGACAGAGGTAGGTGGGGCAGTAGATGGAGGGCATGGGGAGTTTTACAACTGAGCCAGTTTGTGTAAGGGAGGACAACTGGTGTGATAAAAAAAGCACCATCCCACCTTGAGTCAGGAAGGGCTATGGCCTCCCCTTGCCCGACCCAGCCAAAGCTGATTTTCAGCACAGCTGCTGAGGTGACTTTCCTTGTGGATACATTCTTCTCCCCCAACCTTGTTTACTTCTTGCTAGACCTGAGATAATTGGACCATTATCTTATCTACCACTATTTTCTTATCTGAAGTTTCTGTCAGGTGGCTTAGCTCACAGTCCAAATTCCATGAATTCAGGAGGCATATTCAGGAGGGTGGCCTTTGGTGGTCGCAGATGAACAGTCGCTTCTTTGCATGGTTTCCTACAGTGGGCAAAGTCTTTTGATGTTCTTAACAATGTTTGAACCATTAACCACTAACATCTGGGTCTCTCACAGTATCCAAAGGACAGTAATATTCCACTCTTAGCATCTTCATTTTTTTTAACTCCAATAGATTGCAAAAGGGACTGAGCAATTTTTACTCACTACAATAGGTTCCTACATATAAGTGATACCAATGTTCCTCCTTTCTGCTTTTATATCAGTAATTATGGAATAGAGCTCTCATAGGCAGAAAAAATGTTCTGAAGATCCTAATTGACAGTGTCCAATAGATTGTGTATATGGCTATCTGCAAGCCTTGGCCATAAGGCACCCTCCACTGTAGACTTTATGGGGCTGCAACAAAGGTTGCAGTGTATTTACTTTTTAATTCTAAGGTGAACTAGCTTTTAGGAAAAACAGGATTCTGAACGACCACAGTTCCCTGGAAGCTGTACAGTTTCAAAATTTACAGGCTCGAGAAAAACACATCTAGGATTGAGTGGGCTCGTGGGAAATGAATGACCTGACAGAGAAGTTGAGAAGTTGAGATTCAATAAATACTTCATGAAAAGACATCCCCCATTACAGTGTCTTCAGTCTACTGATCTCTCAATTTTTTAGGTAAGGTTTTTAGAATAGCATGAAGCTTCTTTGCATAATCACTTGGATAACACAAACAGAACATTTTCCTGAAGAAACAGAAATTTCCCAGAAAATGTGCTGTTGAAAGTGGTTTTGTGTTTTAGCAGAAAGATATACATCTGACTAATGAAAAGCACCTCCATGAAATCAATATTCTTGTGCTAGTTTCGAGTAAGCAAGGTATTTGTTTAATAAGTTGTAATTTCAAAGTAGAACTCCTCAGCAATTTTCAAATGCTGTGTTGCTGTAAAACTTATTCTGCATCGTAGGTCTTCTTACATACAGAAATGTGAAGCAGTGAAAGGGTGTGCTGTCAAATTAGCATTCTGTTCATAAAAACAGTGGTAGACTGTTAAATGCTCATGTGTACTGTAGAAGGTTCTAAGAAAGATTCAACATGAAATCAAACTATGCCAATAATTTATATCTTCTCTCTGCTGCTAAAATTACCTTATTGAGGCTGATTACCAGTGCATGTGAACTTTACACTGATTTGAACTTCGAGATCGGCACTAGAAAAATGTAACCTCTTTTTATTTTCTTTTGCCTGGTTTATTTTATGTAGTCCTTGCTGTCTCAACAGCTTAGATCTCGGCAACTATCTTCATGAAGAGATGAGATGGTGTATGGCAGTTATGACACCAGTATTTAGCCAAAGAGGAAGTGAGAGACAGAGGAAAGCACTGGCAGATTTACATTTTTGCTATTATAGAGTGTTTTGTAGGTGGGGGTGGTGGTTTCTTGTAGGTTGGGGTTTTTTTGTTGTGTTGTTTTGGATTTTTTTTTGAGTCTTGCAGTAGACTATGAGTAGGCGAGAAGAACTGTGCAACCACTTCTATTTAGGAAAGTGTAGACTGGGATTTAGATATGATTTTCCTGACATCCAAATATACTATCTGGTAGGATAAATAGCAAAGAAATCTGATGACTCACTCAGTTCATAAGTTTTGGAGGAGGAATAGTGAAGAACTTCCTTCTTTGTGCGTCTTTTCATTTTGCACTTCACACACTAAAATTAGAATAATCGTTCCCTACCTGCCTTCCAGGAGGAAACCCAAGGATATATCGATCAAAATGTCAGTCAGAAATAAAACTAAGCAACTGTGAAAATCTGCAAAGGTGCCTTTATTTCTGCATTTTTTTCAGTTTGCCGTTTTTTCATGACAGGATACAATTTATCCATTTTTAAAAAGATAGCACATTAAAAAGAAGCATAACTACATTGCAATTTTTATTGTTTCCAGCTCTATAGAACTTAGGAAAGTTTTATGCACATAGTTGAGAGAATGTACAGATGGTTGGTTGGG
The DNA here is from genome assembly GCA_035583155.1 of Acropternis orthonyx. Lineage (NCBI taxonomy): Eukaryota > Metazoa > Chordata > Aves > Passeriformes > Rhinocryptidae > Acropternis > Acropternis orthonyx. Next base: position 83,416,810 of record JAWWEU010000001.1, on the reverse strand, counting down.
TGGCAAGATAACTAGGCTGGGTTTTTTTGTTTTTTTGTTGTTTTTTTTTTTTTTTTTTTTAATAATGTGCATCACGAGACATGGAATAATTGTTATTGTTAAAGACAACAATAGAATAATGAGTCTATAAGGTAAACCAGAGTAGTCAACACCTCTCATAGCATCCTATTGAACCAGGTTAATAAAGCTACTAGAAACACAGCAGATACTACGTAACTGGAGATGGTTGATTGTGACAGTCTCCAGTTGCTTGGAACAGTTTATTATACTGTGGTGTCAGAAATGTTTCAAATAGCAGGACGAATTGAGAAAGAAGGAAACTGCAAGTTTGAATCAACTGAAATATTTGTACTGAAATAATCTGGAATGTCTTTTTCTGTTAATTTTATTCAAACTAGTAGATCAGAGATTGAGTATTGATGTTATTGTTCTGAATCCCAAGAGTGCATATGTGAATTTCCAAGCAGAACTTGTTCTGATAAATACTGCTAGATTTAATAACCTTTGATCTATAAATCTTGACCTTTTTTAATTTATTTTTTGCTAAAATGTTATAATGTTTGCATACATATATTGTCCTTAGACAACATCGAGTCTCATAACACCCCATCATATGAAGTCTACAGCTAACAGGCTCAAAATGAGAGTACCAGTCAGACTTCACGAATGATGGAAGGGTATGATGAATCAGTCACAGGTATCAAACTGTTGAAAAGAGCACATTCTATTATTTCAGCAATGTAGTTATATTGCATTGACCCTTAATATGTTAGCTTTAAAGAACAATTGCTTTTATGAATGATTATTATGTAGATTGTTTATGACACTACTTTCAATTGTGACAGCCTTGAGGAAACAATGAAATTTTGCTGCATAATCTGCTTTCTGCCTCACAGGTATTTCCTGGTAGAAATGATCATGAGAAATGTTAAGGTTTTGAAATTATGTTATATGCAGGAAGCAGGAAGGCCCTTTAATTATGCCCTTAAGTACAGAATATTTGCTTAATTGCTTAGTAGCCCTTGTATCCTGAAAATTTAATTAAGTGATGATTAACTATTCATTATAATATTTTCCTGTTATTATTCAGTACAAGCTGCACATTAACTTTTAAAGTCTTTATCATGTTTGGAATTAAGCAATGCCAATTCTCATCAGCTGCACAGACCGACTGTGATACTACAATAACTTATCTACTTCCCTTGCTCAATTAATAATACCTGATTCATCAGGCAAATCAAAATGGTCCATGGAAAAAGTCTGGCACTTAAGCAGTGGCAGTCAATCCTGTTTCCTGCATCAGGCCTCTGTTAGGCAGCATGCTTGGTTGCCTGGGCCCAGCAGGTCCTATCTGGAAAGCTGTGGTATGACACAAGCTGCTCTAGATGAGAAGAGCTGCTCAGAATAGAATACCTGGAGTTTAGAACCCCTCAACCTCCATCTGAATGTGAAGGTCTAAGTACAAAAACCAGAGGAAAAGTGGTGCTTTTTTTATACAATGATTGTTGGCATACCACTTCTTGGGACATTGAAAACCAAGCTAGCTATTCACCTCTGTCCTGAAGTAATCCCAACTGACTTCTCACTTCTCTAGAGAGCATCATGTTCCTGAGGAATGCACCAGTGTGGGGGAAGCCCTCCACACCTCCCTTTGAATCTGTGCTGCTCTCTACTATGAACTTCAGGAAGAACTCAAGGTCAGTGATAAGCAGACCTTTGCCTGGCAGGAATAGGTGAGCTGGCTGGATCTCCATTACAAACATGAGCCTAAAGATTGTGACCTTATTTCATCACTGCAGCAGAGGTTAGCATATTGGACTCGCTTTTCTTGTTACCACTAGAAAAACTTGGAATTTTGTTCCAGGTGCCACTCTTGCTTTCTACCCCAGAGTTATATTTGCCATTTGGGTTATCAGAAGGATTCCTCTCATGGAATAATTTAAAACTATAGCAGAGGTAAGGTGAGCTTGACCCCATTCACTTCCTAAGTACCCTGTCAAGGATTAGTTTCATCAGTTGATTTGCAGGAAACAAAGGAAGGGGAAAATACTTTTGCAGTAGCCAATAGCTGTGCTCAACTACTCAGCAACTGCACTTCTTTCAGTGATGATACTATGTGACAGATATTTTTTAGAACTAATTGACTGAATTTCTGGAAATTAGAATATTGGAAATTTGAGGTGTTTATAGGGATATATGGTAATAAAATACAAGTTTTCAGTCATCATTTAAATCCTTTTTTAGACTACCTCTAGACTGTACCTTTCTTTGCCTACCTTTTCAGGTAACAGGGCATTCTTGAAATTTTCTGGAATTGAAAAACTTCTGAGGACATAACTTTGCAATTTAGTGCTTTTGCAATATCATATTCTGTATGTAGCGATTTGCATAGACATTGGACCCAGAAATCTCTTAGTCATAGTGCTAAATTTGTATGTGTAATAAGGAAGTGAAATTAGGAGTGAGAGGATAGTGGGGTAAAACTCTTTAAAGGGGAAGCAGTGGAAATCAGGTCATGCAGAAGCTTTACTGTGAATTGATGAAGGGGGAGATTTTCTTTGACAGAAATTTTGGGTCTGAAAATCTTAGTAATGTTCTTATTTCTCACTCTTATTTTAATGAGCATATTATTAACAATACCACACAAACTGACAGGTTGCCTGACTCAAAATTACTGGGAGGCTTCTTTGGGGAAATTTCATCTCTTTCTCTTAAGTAATTTTGAATGACAACTTTATTAGAAAGAATTAACACATTGAAAAATTGTCTTAAGATATATATAATTTTATGATTGATGGTATCCATCATGGAGTTTAACACATAATAGACTACGCATACTTCTAACTGAAAAATTAGGTATATTTGGGTAATTATTATTTAATCTTTTTATCTGAATATTTATATATTTAGAATTAAAATCATTTAATATTAACATTTAATAGTATATGAATATTTAATAACACTAATATTATAAGAATATTCTGTCAGAGAGAAACCTAGATACGTCTCACACTTTTGGATCTGTCTACAGTCAGGACTGCCTAAGGGAAAATCTACATTCATTCTTGTTTCTGGATTTTACTGTAATGTTCTGTTATAAAGAAGGGCATAATTAAAGACTTTGGTTTTGATAAACGCTATCTAAAAAAAGACCCTAATGTGTGTAGCTCAGCAATAGGTTTTAATCTGAGTACTTAAAAGAGATGAGACTTATATAAGAAAAGAAATTTTAACTTATATTTCCAACAGGGCTTTTTTTCAGATGTGACCTTTCAAATATACTGTGAGATTTATTTCTTTTTCAATGTGTTGTTTGGTTGGTTTTTTTTTTACTTCTACAGCCCTCAACTTTTCTACATTAATATTTTAGATGTCTCCTTTGTCTGTTAGCAATTGGAACACAGTTCTCAACTGGGACACTTGCTAGTCAAATGAAATGCTCATTTGATGATGACATTAATCTCCATGCAGGCATTTAAAACACCAATTATTTAAATCACAAGATGAGGCAAATGTGGTGTGCAGACTTTTCCAGGGAAGAAAATCCCTCTGTCCAAAGTGCTATCCCTGTTAAAAAATTACAGTGCTAAGCTCACTGAAACATAGTTCACCATAGCTCACATGTATTTTCAAGTGATATCTGAAGTATGAAAATATTCTGAGAAACTTCAGAGTGGAAAATTTTCTGAAAGTATTAAGTAGACTAAGGTTAGATACTGGTTAAACCTGTCATGAGCTCTTTCTTAATTCTAACACTGCTTCTTTATTCTAAAAACTCAAATAAAACCTCTGCATTAAGAAAGGTTTTGCTTTGTGTGGGTGTATGTTTGTGTGGGTATGCACCATACTGCAAAACACAAACTAATACAAACCAATTATTAGGTTTGCTGATGATCTAGCCAAAGTGATATTAAAGTGTCTAATTACCTTTTACTGGTTTACAGTCTCTAGGAGTGATGAAATGGACTATTTTCAATGCTTCTAGGAAGGCAACGAGGCACAACACGATGAAGTTTTAATTTCATATGAATGGGAAATATCCATGAGGCCCTACTTAATAAAGTTAATAACATTGTAATTGAACATTTAGATAACTCTTGCAGAAAACACATTTACTGTATCGTACTTAGGTTAAGAGTTACCTAAAGAAGCAATATTCTGATATGAATTGAAGAATAATCTGCAGACTTTTACTCAATAATCTTGTGAGAAATTCATTAAAGCTGAAAACACTTTGTATTTCCATTTCTCACATTCATGCCAGCTCAGTGAAAATGCATCTTATCTCTGTGACATATTCCAGGCAGAAACGATTTACAAGTTGCAGGCAGATTTACTTCTCTTATGTACTTTAATTGTTTGCCCATGGAAACCCCAAGGTTGCATGCAATTTCGCTCTCTAAGATAGTTTAGCTGAGACTTGTCCCAGAGTTTAATTCCCAGACCACTGATTTGAATCCCTGGATAGCAGTGTGTCTTCCAAATTGTCAGGAGTCCCAGGCTGGAACAGCTTGAGATTGAATTTATATCTCTTAGGGAAAAAAAAGCTCTTCCTGGTGGTTCCATCCTTTTTATTGAGGCAAAAAAAAAAAAAAAAAAAAAAAAGACTGTTTTTTTCATAAATCTGAAGTAATACACAGTAGATGTTATATCCTAGGAATAGATTACTTTGGAATTGATTTGCTCACGTTTTGAATTATCTATCCTCCATTGAATTTGTTAGTTAAAGCTTTTCTTGTCAGAGCTCTTTGTTACCTTCTGGACTTTGGAAGAGATCAGTGTGTCCTGAGCTCAAAGCTGTTGTCTAGTTTCAGTCAGAAAACTGCGCATGCTTTTGACTTCTTTTGTTTATTTATCATTTTATTGGAAAACATTTGTTCTGAAGGTTAATGATACTCTATATGCCTATGAGAGATTCAGAAATTTGTATGTGTGGGAAAGGAGGTTAATCTAATGTCATGAGTGAAAAGTCATTTAAAGTTGTTTTAATAAATCTACATTTTTTATCTCAGAGAAATTAAAAGTCAGGATAAGCTGGCCTGAGGATTTCTAGGTCTATACCCTCTCATGCATGTATCATTTTAATTCAGGTTTTCAGGCATATACTGTGTATCTCAAAGCCAATTTTAGTACTAAAAGTGTTTTCTTAAATTACCTACTGTGCCAATCAACTACCGAGATGTCACAGGAGCACATTTTAAAGTTTTCTCTCAGCAGAGTAAAGTGTGTTGATTACGTAAACTTTGATTTGGAAGAGGGTCATTTTACTTGAATTAATTATGTTTAACTAAATTTTATGCCACTGACAATTTGAACATTTAACAAAATGTTTCTGTTTCCACGGGAAAATCCTGACTTAGAAGCAAAAAAATCCCACCTCAAAACCACAAAAAAAGCCAGAGCTGTAGTATCAGTCCTGCTCGTTTTTATGACTCTGCCTATGGAATATTTCCAGAAATGAATCCAAAGCAAGCTTTCATGCTGCATTTTATCTTGTTATGATTCTAATGCATATATTTTCAATAATAGATTATTCTTATTTCATGTCCTACATTTTTTATGTCCTAAAAATCAGCATTTACTTACATAATCAGCATAAAAATGCACTCCAGAAGAAAACAGTAAACAAAAAAAGTGATATGATGTTTTCTGAGATCTGAGGGAATAGGGATTTAAGTTTTCATTTTGTGTCATTACCAAAACCAATTTATTTAATGGGTAGAAAGGATAAGTATCACATATTTTGTTTTTCTTGGTCTGTGATTGTTTACTTTTAGTAGTACAGCAAAAACAGTTTGCACTACTATATTATTTCAAGAGAGACAGCTGAAAAGATAATTACTACTGAGAAACCACTTCAAGTTAAAATTTTGTTCACTAGGAACTCCAGGCTTGAAATATTTCATTCTCATAAAAGGAGCTAAATCATGACATTCATTTATTTATATATCGAAAGGACATGTTATGCTTACATTGTCCTCTTGATCATGAAGATATTAAAATGCAATTGTACAGTGCAAATATCTTAGCATAGTAATAATGCTTACCAGGATTTTAGGAGGCAATCAGATGGAAATGGGTGTGCCAGACTAGTTTTGAAGTAACTAGTCAAACGTGTAAGTGACAACTTTCCAAATGCTGCTTTAGAATGGCAAAGGGAAAACATTGTTTGACCTTGGTCACTGTTAGTATTGACAAGGAGCTACTTTGGATTATGATCACTGAAGGCATGCAGATTAGAAGTTGCAAACAGATGCAAACACAGCTACATAAATGAAAGCATTACTGAGATAGTGGTTTTAGGTTTGGAAAGTTTAGGTGAGTTACTACATTGTGATTTTAGTAATAGTAATATCTTATTTCATGCAGTTAGGAATTCTGTCTAAGCAGAATTTATGATTATGGGTTTCCTCCTTTAATGTTAACTCAGTTTCCCTGGGGAAAGTTTCTGCCATTCTGAGCTGCCCAGTTGAGCATAACATCACTGCATCTTAATAATACACCCAGATTCACAAGCAAATCAATGAACACAAGTTTACAATGTGGTGCTTAGAGAAAAAAAGCATTTTCATGAATCAATAACGCATTTTGTAATAGCTACTTTTGAGCTGGATGAGGATGTAGTCTGCAGAAGAGTTTTAGGTTTAAGCAAAGGAATATACCCTGTTCAAAACACTCTATTATAAGAGCTCAAAGAGAAAAAAACCCACAAACTTTACAAGCTTGATGTGAGAGTCAGTGGAAGATATTTTGCCTCAATGATAAATAAATTGTTGTTGTTATTATTATATTAATAGTTACATTTCAATTTGTGTTTCAATCATTGCTAATGAATTAATCTCAATGTGCACTAAATTACTATCTGAAGGCTGATTGCTCTGGGAATGACTTAGCTGGGAAAAGTTGCCCCTTGCAGCAACTTTCCAGCTTTCAGATCCCCTCTCTATTATCTTGTGGTATTGATGCTAGCACAGCTTCAGATGCTTGTATGACAGCTCCTAAACTGTTGTAAATTAGATTCTGGTAAATTAAGGAAAAATGAAATTGAGAGTTTGTTTACTTTAGAAAGCAGAGCTGTAAATTGATTATGAGCCACTGAGCAATCCCGGTGTGAAAGACATGACTTTCAGTAAGCACCTAGCACTAAGTGTGCTGAAAGTGGGAGACACTGCAATTACTACAGCTAAACTTTACTTCTCTGTGAGATATTTCCCCTATAGGACTACATGAATATAATTATGTGCACTTGGCATTCCTGGAATTTCATAACTCAATTGTTTAAAAAGGTTATAAAAACAGTTATTCATGCTTTATAATGGACAAAAATCTCTGTGAGACCATCATAGATATTGTATTCCTTTTTATTTTGACTTGTTCAAAACTAAAAAAAACCTGAAAAATAAAATATCTCTGATAAAGCTAAGTGACAAGAACAATTTGGGACTTTTGGACATCATTCCTTTAATAAAAAAGTTACTTCCTCTCCTAGCTGTAGACATGTTATATAAAAACAAAACAAAACCAATCAAAGCAAAATGAATATAAGGCTTTTTGTTACACCAGCTGTAAGAAGAGTTTTTAAAAATATTAAAGAATTTGTCATTCAAGCATCTTAGAGTTAATTTGCTGCATTAAAATGACAGTCAATCTAAATTATTTGGTTTTGGCTTTTGGAGTTTTCTGAATGTTTTGTTTTTTTTTTTTTATTCATTTAGTCTTTATTTCCAAATGAAATATTTGCCTGGATGAAAGAATTGATTTTTTTTTTCAGCCAAATTTGTTTGCAAATTTGGCACAAATTTTGGATTCATTTTAAGTGTCCTGAAGTATCACTTTTTACACTATTTTTCAATAAGATTCAGCTGTACTGTTAAATCCTGCAGTTCTGTACTGCAAATTAAATATATTCTTATTTTGGAATTAAATTCAATATCTTTACTGTTTCACTACTTAATATAGCTAGTAATGTAGCTGTGCATCGAGGTCACAGGAAGATTATGTGTCCTAGTGCTTTGAATTTGAATTGCAAAGATTTAACGGCATGAAGAATTTAGCCTTGGAGACTACTTTTATTTATGTGTAAACTCAAGATCACTTAAGTGCAAAGCCAACAGTAAATAAAATCTTTATAGCTGGAAATGTTTTTTAAAGTATGCCATAGAAATACCTCATTTAATTGGCTATGAGCCATCTAAGTTCATAATAGGAAAAGATTTTGTCTTTTCTTTCATATAAAGAAAAGACACAAAGCTATTTGAACTCATTTTTTGGAGAAAAGAACAGTAAGTTCTTGATATACTTTCTTAAATGTAAAAGGCTGTTGAATTGTTAATGTCAGATAATGCAGGTGGAATATTGTGTTGAAAAAATGACACTGAAGACAATTTCATTCCTCTTCATAATCTCGTGCTTCCAGGAATAAACAGATCACTTCTTGGATCAAGAAATAATATTTGTATCTTCGTCTGGCATTATGCTGTTGACCATATATATTCTGAATTTTTTCTTCTTTATCTTAAGGTAGAACACACTAAAAATCCTTCAGTACTTTTGGACAGTTCAGTAGCACATGACTAAGTTTTTTCACACCCTCATTCAGTGTCCTAACCACAAGAGCACAGAGCCAAGCTGCTTCCTTTATACATATATCTTATTTGGAATTAAGCATTATGGACAATTTTTTGTGTGAGTATTCAGGAGGATTGAGATTTGAACCAATCTACTTCATGTGTTAAAGAACTTGATTTTCAATCTTCAGATGCATATTCAACTTGGCTTAGTGGTCAGCCTGGCATTGTTAGGTTAATGGTTGGACTTGATGATCTTAAAAGTCTTTTCCAACCTTACTGATTCTATGATTGACTCTGTTTTGTCTTATGAACAACCAATGTAGAAAATGTAGAACTATCTTTACATGTGGTTGTAGTAATAAAATAACCGTCAGCTATGTTTGTATGTTTGTTTGTTTGTTTCAACTCCACAAAGACTGTTTTCATTTAGAAATTAATAAATTATTTTGAATAGAAAATAAAAGCAGCACAATGGAATCCTGAGCTTGACAGAGTTCCACACTGATATAAATTTTTAATACTAATAATTATTCCTAGTATGATAAATGCATAGTTAATGTGCATAATTACATAGTTAGTAAATATTTTAAACCATTAGCTTTAAAGAAACCCCAAAACCATATTTTTCATATGGCCTGAAAATTCTCCTTGCACACATCTGCATTGTGCAATAAGATGTAATACTAATACTGAACCAGCCCCAGATAGATAGATACAAGCTAGTCCATATAGCCCAGCATGATAATCATAATTACTGAACTTAGTCATAAGTCTTCTCATCTGCAGTACTTCAGATATCTGGAATAAGAATATGCTGATTGTATATCCATATTTTTTTACTGTAGATTTTAGAGGCTGCTCATGTTTTTGATTTTAAACATATCTGACCGTAAGATCAGGGAGCCCTTGTTCCATGATTGTTGGCTGCTTTGCAAAAAGCATGAGCAGAGCTCTGACATAGGAATATGGATTGCAAGTGAGCTCCAATAGTGTTAGCAGCCCTAAACTCCTGGAAAAGAGCTGCCAGAGCTTTACAGCCTTTGTCATCATCAGCAGTCTAATACACACTAATGGATTTGGGTCACTGAATAGACTGTCTTGAAAAGCTTCATTTTTTTTACAAATATCTGTCAAAAGATTGATGCACATAGTACAGCATCTCTGGAGACTGCTGCTAGAAGGAGCTCAATATGTCCCCTGCTACACACAGTCATTTCAAAAGCTTGATCAATCTCTGAAAGCACACAAAAATAACTCAAACTTTTTCTTTATTCAACTGTCCTAGAAATCTAAGTCAAAATATACTGATAAAATGGAACTGTTAAACAGAAATACTTAGTTTTATTTGGGCAAATGAGTCAGGTGGAGAATGTTTTGTCAATGTCAGCAACAGTAAGACCAGAAAGAATATCTCTATGATTAAATACAAAATGCTTCTTCAAAGTTCACTGCGCATTTATGTGTCCTCTATTTGTAAGGTCCTGCAATGAACACATGCACTCTGTAAGTTTTTGTTGGGATGAGATTGCTGATTGGAAAGCAACCTGAGCAGCTGCAAAATAGCTATTAGACTACTCTTATAAGTTAATATTATCTTTCCCCTATCCAAGAAACTGCAGTGATGATGCAGATTGTTGTGAATCAGTTTAACAATCAATGAATTTACAAAGCTGCCATTCTACATCAGTAGCTGCAAAAAATGGAGAAGCAACACAGCTTTATGGCAATATCCAGGTTTTATTACTTTCTTTATTCATTAAAATTTCAGATTAGGTCTGCAAATGGTACTCGGGCTCAGCACAGTCCTGTACAATGAAGCAGAAATGTCCATTGGAGAATGAAAGCAAAAGAAAGAGTAATTGCTTTCTAAGGTCTTTGAAATGCGTGACAGGCATTAGCTCTGTTTATTAGAAAGCATGGTTTTCATGTTCACTGTCATTCTTTCTGTTTTTTGAATGCCTGAATAAGTGATCTGTACTAATGGAATCAGTCATTCTTCATCCTTTCCATTCCCAAGGACCCTGAGTAGCAGATTTAGATGGAGTAAACTCCTGGCCTACAAGCAAAGCAAGACACTCAACTGAGTGAAACAAGTAACAGTGAATTTCAGGATGAGAGCAGTCTAAAGTGGATTGTCCATTAGCTATAACTTTTAAAGCTCTGGTGCCCACAGCTTCCAGTAAAATTGTTAATGATGAAAAAGAAGGGGAAAAAAAAAAAGAAAAAGGATGGTTTTTGTCAGTTTTAGCCCTAATTGTGATAACCTCTATCTTGAAAGTGATGCTTTGCATGATTGGTTCCATTATGTCTAGTACTGAGAGGCTGAATACTTTCATTTGCATAGTGCTGTGATGGAGTATAATTAGAAAAATGTTATTTTCAGTCTGAAGAAGCTTTCTGTTGCCCGACCCATCTCAAAACTATTGTCTCATTAAGGAGTTGAAAATTATATCGTGTCTTCTGTCAGCAGTTCAACTTCTGTTATATTTGACTAAGTGAGCTAAAATACAGTGAAATAAAATAGCATGTTGAAACACTTTCCTAAACATTCTTTTAATATAGCCATCCCAGAGAGTGTAGCCTCCTAAATAGCTTAGAGAGAGCATGTGCAGTTATAAAATTACTGTGGCTCACTGAAACACTGCTCAAGTTCTTGTTGCATATGTGCATCCTCAAGGACCTTAGAAGAACAATTTGTTTGATGACATTAGCTACTCTGTAGTTGTTATTAATCATTATTTGACTGTTTCATGAGTCCAGTGCTGGTTATGTGATCTTGCTGTCAGGCAGATGAAGTGATCACCTGACTTTCATGAATGATTTCCCAGTTCATTCATAACATGAGCTGCTATGTTCCTTATCCTGTTCTAAGGGCTAGGGAACACTTAGGATGCCAATTCCTAGACCCCTGTGCCTCAAAGGAGGATATGTGTGGTATAGTCTATATGGTGAATATACATACAATGCAGCTGCTAAAAGCTGAGGAACTCAAATGAGTTGAGTGACAAAACTGACAAAACAAAAGTGACAAAACAAAAACTGACAAAAACTTGAAAGATTGCATAGATATAATTACAAAATCTTTTTAAAACTAACACTTCTGATAACCTTCTTGGGAAAGTAAGGATCAGATGTCCTTATCTGATTACAGTAAAAAACCTACAGGCATCCCAGTTAAGTGAATTACCATCCCAATTAAGCTGTGGTTCTTGCTGATAAGTATCATTAAGTTCAGTTCCATTCCTTTGGAAATGCTCTGATTAAGGCTATTTCTCAATTTAGTGGTATATAATCTAATAGTTAAAGAAAAAAAATAGTGACATTTGAAGCAGAAATGCAAAATAAATGTTGAATAAATCGGCAATATGAACATAGATTTGAATGAAATGCATCCCAGCAAGCTCTGAAGAAACTAGAAGAAATATTGTCACAATTGCTTCAGTTAGTTTAGATATCCCCACAGAGAATAAAACTTTTCCAAGGGGCACATCATAGGAGAGATTTTTTGTAGCTGAGAAAGAACTTATTGAAATAAGATAGTTATCAATAGGCTATGCAGACAGAATGTTTGACCTGGTGAAAATGTGGGAAGTAGGAGAGCAAGTTCAACCAAATATAGTGAGCTACAGCAAAGCTGGATCTCCTATATTTAACTCAGCAGTACCTATTTGTTATTATGCACTAAAATATAACTGGGGGGGGTGGGGAATTGCTTTTCTAAAATAAAGTGATACTGTTCAAAACCCAAAAAAATTTATTTTATGAAAAGAGGAAAAAGAAATAGAAGTGCAATTAGGATGATGGTGCACAGTAGGTGAGGAGAAACATAGGAGCAGAAGGAGAAATTCCAGTTTAGAAGTGGCATCTTGCCACAAGGTAGGCAGAAGGCAGCTAAACACACAGAGCCTCTCTTTAGGGCATAGAACTGTTATGGGGGGGTGACTCTTTCTCGTACCCTTTTTCAAGAATCACAGTGATTTTGCTGGTGTATTAGAAGGAAAAGAATTCAGTACAGCTGAAATGTTGTAATTCTAAGAGCTCACTGTTTATACTGAGGATTTTATAGATTAGCAGCCTGTAATTTTTAAAGCACCGAGCAAATGTCCTAACAAAAATACCAGGAATCTTTTCTGCTGTGGAAGTATGGATGGAGAGAATTTTCTGAGGTCGCCTGTTCCACCCTCTGACCCAAGCAGGGCTGATGGCAGGTCACATTGCTCAGGGACTATGCCCTGACACCAACCAGTAAAAGGAGCCAACAGTAAAAGACCTGTGAAGATACTTTATGAGCTATCAAACCCCACAATTCTCTCATACTCTCGAAGGATATAAACCCTATGTTCCCTTTAATTTGTGTTGTTATTGAATCTCAGAAATATTTAAACAGTTTGTTTACCACTGTCCAAGATTTGTCTATTACAGTGGGTATTTTAAGCTGGGTAAGGGCTTTCCTCATGTTGGCCAACTCTGGAAATGTCAAAAGTTATGTATTTACACGTAAGATAAGCATAGACTATCTTCTGTAACATGAAATCTATAATTTTCTGTGTCAAGCGCTCCAAAAGGGATTTCAATATTTTGAAACAACTTTTCTTAATAAATTGGTGTTTCTGTGTTTAACTCAATGCTCTAAAGCCTTCCTGGAAAAATAGAGTCCCTAGAAAATACACTGTACCACATAGAACTAGTGGCAAAATGTATGGGCAAAAGAACATGCTTCTATATAATGATGGTGCATATTGTAGTCCAGTGTGCAATACTGGACTGTATTGCATTACATTATAATATACCACACTTTTAATTATATATATTTTATTGTAATATATTAATATTGCAATACATTACAAATGCCAATAGTTATACAAGCAGCAAAATACTTGACACTTCCAGAAACCTACAGCACTTGAGGTATAAATTCCAGTGTATTGCCAATAATTAAAATTAAAAACAAAAAAACTGCTTGTATATGGGAACCCAATTTCACCAACAATCTAACCAATTGTTAAAAAAGGACACCTGTAGAGAGTGGCACAGTCAAAGAGTAAAGTATAGTTTAATGTCTCACTGCAACTAACCTTCTGCAGGATGTGACACACTATAAGGGTCATTACGCCCATCACCACAGCCTAACATTTTGTAGCAGAGTGTAATCTTCCTTGTTTGTGAAGCACATGTTAAACAGAAGGGAAGCAGGGAGCTGGTTGCTATTTAAAGCTGACAGCCAAAATAACCCTCAGTGCTTTGCCTTCAATTCCAAGTGACCAAATGTCCAAAGGTATGCTTGAGGGACAAAGTTGATAATCCCAGGTGACAGCCATCCTTGCTATTTTTCACTCATTATCTTCTCACAGCTACTTTTTTTTTTCTTTTTTTAAATAGTGGAGTTGAATAAACATACTTAAAATCTACTCCTTTTACAAAAATAAGACTTTCTATACAAAAAAGAGCTTTTCTTTCTTCAGCCTTGAAACACCATGGGGCCCCCCCTTAAAATGAATGCCTTATAAATTGTCTACATGTGTGTACTATACATAACAGAAAATCCAGTGGTTTTCTACCCTTCATAAAATTCCAAATGTTGGTATTGTCTCTTTGCTGCAATCAGGAATCATTCATCTAAATTTAGTTGCTGTTAACTTTTGAATGCTAAATTTATTTATTTACTTATTTAGAAATGAAAGTCTTTTGGTTTTGTTTTTAACACCACTTCTAGCTGATAAGCATTCTGTCAGTTTAAAATAAAACCATCCCTAAGCAGTACTGAAATATTTTTAATGGTTTAAATAATCAGACATGATCTGAATCTCTCAGAGGGCACTGAAACAAGGTAAGTAAGTAGCACAGGAATATGTATTACAAACTTAAAGCAGCACAGTACCCTATAGATTAGGGAAGTATACCGACAAAGTGCCTAAGATATTTGGTGCAAGCAATAAAAAAAACCAAAACCAATTTGAACATTGTTTTCTAAAGCACGGAACCCACAGGATGTAGACCTCAAATATAATGGGTAAATCAGGTTGTGGTTTCAAACACACCTGAATATCATTAAATTTTTGGAACTGGATAATTGCTTGTCTCTGCCTTTCATGATGAAAGAATTTCAATACAGTGGCCCATGAGTACTCCAAGTGAATGCTTTAGGGAAAAGATGGTTAATAATCCTTAACTGAAATCATTAGGCAAATACTTACAAGGAACAGATTGTTGCTTAGAGTCAGGATCAACTAATGGCTTGTTAAATAAGTTGTGCCAAGGGACTGACCCACACAGTCATTGCATGTGGAAATAATGTTTTTAATGTTAAAGAAGCTCTTCTGCTGATACAAAACTGCTAGGGGGAAAAAAAAAAAGAAAACAAAAGTCAAGCTTGGTGTACTTAAATTTTGCAAAATTAAAACTTGAAAAGTATGAAGAAGTAGTGTAGAGTTATCTGTACAGTTCTAGTTAAAAGTACCCCTTATAAATATAGATACATAATGACCAGTAAGAACTATTGTAGAACAGTAGGGCTAAAAAATAAAATGGGTGCAAATAAGCAGCTTTATGGATGATCAGTAGCAGTGGTGTATTAAAATATGTAGTGCCTTAGGGATGAAGCATCTATTCCAACATGATCATCACCTTCCTCCATTACAGTTGCCAAATGAGGTTAGGTGTGTTAAGGATGTGCTGTTAAAAAGTTCCTTGCTGCCAAAAATTTTTGCTTTTCACACAGAGCGTCTTTTTGGGAAATCATGGCTAGAGAGGGCCCTGGAAAAAAAATGGTAAGGAATAGCTGAAGGAGCTGCTGTGAGGTTATCTGTTCAGGTACATGAACAGCTGTTTTTTGAAATATTTCTTCTGTAATGAAAAGTGGACTGTATGAGTGGATGCAGGATCTTCTTCAGAGGAAAAAGGATTTCAAGTCTCACACTTTTTAACACAAAGGAGCATGAATATGAGAAGACTGCTTAATTTTTGTGAAGGTGAAGTGGTCACTTCTGCGATACATGATTGGAGGGGTGCATAACAGAGCAGTTCTCACCTGGGAGGTTCTTTTGGACATATAGTGATGACCATCAGGGTGATAGTACTAATAATTTTATTCATGTTTAATGAACATAAATTATGGCCAGTGATCACAGATGGCAGAAATGGGTACTCATAGGTACAAAACACAGCTGAGATGTTCATTGCATCCCAGTCCTGTATTTTCCTTGTCACCCAACAATAACATTAGATAGTGATGAGGAACTGCTTTTGGTCTTTCATTCACTATCTGTTCCTGTACTTTTTGTGAGACCTGGTTAGGATAGGATATTGAGCTTCTTGGAATGTGTCCGAAACTTTGTGCTGCAGTTGTCATCATATTTTCATTTTTGTCTTTGTCCAGTGAATTTCAAATTATTTCAAAGTATTAAGTTTAATACCACAGCACAGAAGAAGGAAATGTGTCACTTGTTCCTATGCATGATATTCCTTGAATGGTTTATGTCCTAGTTGGTTAGTACTCTTGCCAGATTTGAATGAAGCAGAGAATGGAAGAAGCATGAGTTCAAACCCAAGCAGGTCTTCTCACACATCCTGTCTCAGTTTTCCAACCACTAGTTATGGCCTCATTAAAAAAAAAAAAAAAAAAAAAAAAAAAAAAAAAAAAACAAAAAAAAAAAAGTAAAGTTGAAGTTGCAGCTCAAACTTGATGTGTCAGAGTTTAGCAATCACATTGAACCTGGAGAATCATGGTGAATTAAGATATAGTTAATGAATCAAGAAACCAAAAAACTGATAAAAAAAAAAGACATTTCTGGGTAGACTTGAAGGTAAAAATGGTAGCAATCAATCCAGTTATTCAAGAACTAAAGCAATTCTCTGAACATTTTGAAGTAAAAGTTTCAGATTCAAAAACATATTGAAAATCTGAAATGTCAGGATCAATGGAATTTTTTTTAACGTATATAATGCAATGTATAATACACAGAGTCACCTCTTTCCAGTGCAGACTGAGAAGGTTACCAGAGGGTAGTTGTCAACAGATCAGAGTCCCTGTGGACATCAGTGACAAGCAGTGTCCCTCAGGGGTCTGTACTGGCACCAGTGTTATTTAATATCTTCATTAATGACATAGATGAAGAGATCAAGTTCAGCCTCAGCAAATTTGCAGATGACACCAAGCTGAGTGGGGAGGTTGACACAGCTGAAGGATGGAATACCATCCAGAGGGGACCTAGACAAGCTCAAAAAGTAGGCTATGGGAACCTCATGTGGTTTAAAAAGACCAAGAACAAGGTGCTGTATGTGGGTTGAGGCAACACATGGTATCAAAACAGGCTGGGAGAAGAACAGATTGAGAATCACCCTGCTGAGAAGGACTCGGAAGTGCTGGTAGGTAAAAGGTTGGACATTACCCAGCTATGTGCGCTTGTGGCCCAGAAAGCAAATAATGTCCTGGGATGCATCAAAAGCAGTGTAGACAGCAGGTCAAGGGAGGTGATTCTGACCATCTATTTCACTCTGGTGAGACCCCACCTGGAATGCTGCATCCAATTTTGGGGTCCCCAGCACAAGAAGACATTGAGCTGTTGGAGTGAGTCCAGAGGAGGGCCACCAAAATGATTAGAGGGATGGAGCACCTCTTCTGTGAGGAAAGGTTGAGAGAATTGGTTTTGTTCAGCCTGGAAAAAAGGCTTAAGGGTCACCTAACTGTGGCCTTCCAGTACCTGAGGGGAGCCTAAAAGAAAGACAGATAGGGACTTTTTACAAGAGCATGTAGTGACAGGACAAGGGGAAATGGATTCAAACTGAAAGAGAGAAGGTTTAGATTAGATATTACAAAAAAAAATTCTTTATTGTGAGTGACGAGGCACAGGAACAGATTGCCCAAAGAATTTGTGGATGCCCCATCCCTGGCAGTGTTTAAGGTCAGGCTAGATGGAGATCTGAGCAATCTGATCTAGTGGGAGGTGTCGCTGTCCATGGCAGGGAGGTTGGAACTAGATGACCTTTAAGGTCCCTTCCAAACTAAACCATTCTTTGATTCTATGATAGGGTTAATCTATTAGAACTACTGTACTCATCAGAGGGATTCATAAAGTTAGTCAACTGAAAACATGAAGAGGGTTGCCACTGAACTCATATTCTCTTCATGCTTCTAGCTATCTGAGCTAATGTTGTTTGCAGGGAAATGCTCCTGGGATTCTTTCCCAAGGGTTAGAGCCCATAATTATATTTAAAAGAGAGGGATAAGGTTTAATCTTTGAATATAAAATAGTAATGAGAGGTGAAACCATCACTCTGATAAAACTCTTGAGACATTTGTCTAAGAACTAGGGGATCTGGATTCTGTCTTTTTCTCAACTTGGAGATATCATACCCACATTTTGTCAGAGAATTCTAATAAATGAATCTGTTGATCAGTCCTCTGAGAATGCTACTGTGAAATCAAATACGCAAGTCCACAGATTGCATCCCAGAAGGCAGGGCACATAGAAATGATGGAATAGGGTTTGGTTTCAAGTCCTGCCTTGTCTTTAATGCAGTGTTTACTAAATAATCCTCTTAGGTGTTTTAATAAGTCAAGGATCCAAGGAAAATTAATTTATTCATTTTTTGCCTTTTCTTATTTATTGGTTAACTTGAAGGTTATTATTTTGTTAAAATGTGCCAAATAATAGCTTTTTTTGTTCTGCATTGTGCTGAATTCCCTTTTCTCATAAGGCAGGAAATAATTATTCTCTGCTGCCAGAGAACATTTTAGAGTGGAGGATCCTTTTCTACTGTATCATTCAGCATGCAGAAACTTTCTGGTGCAGGATTACCTTCTAGTTCTTCTAGATGAAACTAATAGAAAGCTTTGCACAATTGAAACAGTGACATGATGGTATTTTACACATTTGTATTCACTCTTCTGGGGCATTAGCATGGGAACAGGTATTGCCAACTTACCCTCCCAGAAAGTTTTGTTCAGCTTTTGCTCTTTTAGAGACACTGTTATTTCAGAGCCCCTGAGAGCTAAATAAACACATATTGCATTTAAATAAGGGCAATTAAAAACAAATACTTCTGTCACTATCTTCAAATTTTGTGGGATTTTTGTCAGTGTTGAAGACAGGAGCAAAATAGCTTTTTCCTCTCTCCTCAGCTTCTGAGCTGAGATCATTTGCCACTTCCCTCCCCGCCCTAGTCACTGATGACATTGTATATAGTGCCTATCTTCCACTTGGCCACCCAAGCAATTCTCTTGTGCCTCCCCTTTTACCTTATCTCACCCACAAAACTGTTAGACAGTAGATGAGTCCTTTTTGTTGTTGTTATTTGAAGACATTCTCAAAAATTATTAATTTCTGATTTATGTTTGTAGAGTTTTACACAACATAATAATAGATTTAGGGGTGGTCCCATGGCGCAATGGTTAGCACTCTGGACTTTGAATCTCAAGGGCCTGAGTTCGAGTCTCAGGAGGGACCATCCCCTGGGCAGTTAAATGCCTCCCTGCCATCTGATCCCATCAGATCTCGTATGCTAAGCAGAGTGAGCCCTGGTTAGTACCGGGTGCTGTAGACAGTCCCGAGGATTTCACTGTCACTGTCCAAGCTCGCTCCGCTGTGGCAAATGAACCTTAGGACTTAAACGGTGGGGCCAGTTCTGCGCAGGCTGTGCCCCAACTAAAAAATCCACTGCGCAGGCTGGAAGGGCACACCCACGTGGGGAGAGCCCTTCTCCAGATCTTCGTTTACGAAGTCTGGCCATTATTATTATTATTATTATTATTATTATTATTATTATTATTATTATAGATTTAGTCAAGCTCCTCAGGCACAAAACTATATTTGAAGTTTCTACTATATTTTATAGGTTCATGATGGTCTCATTTTGCACTACCACGGCTAATGAATGTGGGACACAAAACACTGTTGACAAAAACACTCTATGTGCTTTTATCCTCTTTTCCTTAGTAATGCCACAATCTTATCTTAAGCCTTGCAACTTCTTACAGCCCTCTTAAATAATGTATTATGAGGAATTGAAAATAGTGTTATGGATAACAAGAGAAAGGGAGTGAACATTAATTAGACTATGCCAAGAGTCAGAATATGCTCTTTGAATGTAAACATATGACTGTGCAAACACTTTACCTTTTTTGCTGATGCTTCAGTAAATAGATTTGAGGAGTCAGTGGAAAGTCAAGACCTCTTCTGATTGAACTGTTTTACAATTAACCATATACTAATGTACTCATTATTAGTCTTTGCGCTGCTAGTATACCTGTTGCTCCCATTAGCAATTGATCAGTTTTAATGCTAGCCTTTGTATGCAGTCACATTTCCCATTACCATGTACATGCTACACACAAATTTACTCCCACTGATGTAGAAGGTTTCAGTCTTCCTTGGAACAATTGTGGTGTCCTGATCATGATTTCCTTAGGAAGAAGGCACAGTAGGAAATTCACAGCTGTCACGTTTGCCTCCTTTTGGGTTTTCCCTTGGGAACAGACACATTAAAAGTGATATCCTCTCCACTTGGCAAAAATTATCTAGATTGTAAAGGTTGGTGGTGGTGGTGGGGGGAGCGGCCGTGTTTAGCTTTGCATTTTTTAAACACAACGTTGGTTTCACCTCAGAGGAACTGAAATGCAGCCATTAGAACACAACATTCCCTGAAAGTGTAGTTATTTGAAAAATTATATGGGCAATACTGTACTTAAGAGATGTATTTAAGAGTATGGCGTTAAGCAGATAGTAAAATTCAGGGGTTTTTTTAGCAAAGGTGTCATATTGCCATCTAATACTGCCAGTAAAAACATAAAAGGACTAAATATAACCGTCTAGTTTTATTTTCTGAAGATTTCTGTAATTTTACCAATGAAAGAACAATATTCTTTTCTGGTTACATTATTTAAGTATGAGATTCTTTAAGCCTGTCTGGCTCCTTTAAGGAAAGGAAATTATGAAGTATTGTGAAGATTAAATAAATATGTGGAGCCTTCATTTATATAATACCAAGAAACACTGAAAAGTTAAGTCACAAAAGTCCTATCAAACAATCCTGTAGTAGAATGATCAAAAATAAAACTAGAGAACTAATATATTGTGTTGTTATGGCAACTGAATATTTAGATTTAATTTTATGTAAGCAGAATTTCAAGGATTACCATGGGCAAATACAGTAAACATATTTACAAACAAATATTCCCATCCAGATATTCTATCTGTAGTAATCATCAGTTGTTTTCTGTAGAATTATCTAATATATTGGATTCCCAATGACTTTATCATTAATCTGGTTCTGTACAATTTTATTGTATGTTTCTGGCAGCTGACTACTCATCCTTCTTGCTCTCCAAACTGTTTTGGTCTAGTGCTGAGTTTAGATTTTATTTTTCTCTACTGCAGCTGTACTGTTCTTTTTTCCCTTCTTCAGCTGTTTCTTTAAACAACAGTTATTTCCCTGTCATCTGTAGACTAAGCTGCCTTTTGTTTTTGTGCCCTGTGATCAGTGCACAATTCCTTTATTCCTCCACTTCTTTCTTACACCTGTGGCAATCTTTGTTGCCACTGAACAATTTATGGCAGTATGTGTGAACTGAGGACCCAGCTTAATGTGGTTAATATTGTTCTGTGCTGATGGAATTCATAAGAACCCTGTCTTTATAAGGAGACCCCTGATTTTCACTTAGTTTCTGTTGAGATGCTCAAAGCAGGTTTTTTTCCTCCAATGAAACAATATAGTTGAGCAAATGCAGAATATCCTTAGCATGTAAAGAACACTGTAGCAGTATTCTTTTAAATGAAAGAAATCAGATAAAATATCATTTTTATATGTAGTTTTCAATACTGACTTTTAAAATATTATATCTTTAACCTAGTTTGTAATTTTCAGTATTGCATTTAATAAGAAAGTCCATTTCAAAAGTAAGCAATAACTGATTATGAGAAAATTTGAATTTGCATTAATTAACTGCTTTCTAATATATATTGTTTTGTAATTAATTACTTCATGTACTAATGCAACTGCATTTTCTAAACAGTGATTGGCTCCTTTATTAGTGTCTGGCCCAAAGAGAGCAAAATTTGTCCACTTTTAGCTTCTTCACTACTGTAGGCAGGATCTCATTCATTCAGTTTTATCTTCTTAGCTTCACTAGTGCTTCTGTTTCTCACTTAAGAACAATTTTTCCACTTGCAGAAATAAAAAAAATGGAAAAGAACCTTGGAAGAGAAATGACATTGTTTTCCATGTGCATTAGGAAAAGTGACAAACAGAGTCATTAAATATATTTGCAAATTTTCCTCTAGGGCAAAGTATACTTGAGCAGAATACTTTTTTCAATTGTTTTCTCTGCAGTAAGAAGGCAAAACTATTATACAGTCTACTTTACAGAGCTAGATAAGTGTGGGTCTGTCAGTTAAACTGGTTTACAGATACACAGGCAAAAAGGAACAAAAAAGGAACTCACCCAAACCAAACAAGCATAGAAGTCATTGCTGAATAAATAAACACCACTACATTCAAGGCAGAGCAGAGTTCATGATGCCTTGTTTCAATATACTAAAACAAATAGGCGCAATTCCAATGCTACAGTTTCAGCTATGTTATGATAAGTAGAGCTGAAGCAGTCTCAAACTGACTTCTATCTGATAGTCGTGAGATTTTTGACATAAGATCCAAGTTATTTTCATATTGCATTATATAGTCTTTCAATGACATTTGGCCATTGCAGCTTCCAGCATGTGGAACACATAAAATAAAGCACACTGCTTAAAATATTTGGCCACTTTATGTTACTGAAATGTCTATGTTTTAATGTGTGATTTCTTAATATACATAGTATATAGTAAAAGGCTAGATCCATTTTCATAAGTCAAGAGATCAGAATTTTGTGATCAAATATATATTTTATGGAAAAACAGGGTTACACTGAAACTATGGTATCATAGGGCTAATGAAACACTAAGTAGAATCATAGTTTGCATGTTGTCTTTATGGATGTTTATTATTTAATTTCAAAATATCATAGTTTTATTTCAACTTTTCTGGGTTTATAATTTATATGTGTACCTGCGTTTGGTGGAATCAACAAACCATATAATCTACTGTCAATGGTATTCAGTGCTAGACATTCGTATGGAAAGAAGGAAAAATTATGGTGCATAACTAGGAAATAGCTACTGCTTCTACAAAGATTTGCCATATTCTCAGCATTTAGTCAGTACACTAAATAATGTGAATTTGTACTCCTTAAAATTTAGCTCATTTGCCCTATCAAATTACTATGTGCATTGGAATCTTTTAGAAAGGACCTTCTGAAATTAAAACAAGAATCAATATCCTGTGTCTTCAATTTAGTCTAACACTATCTGAAACTCAGGACTTAAGTACAATTTTAGCTAATTTCTAAACTGAAGTCATGAATAATGAAAGTTGTCAGTGGACATTCACTGGACTGCCATGATTTCTCATATATGACAGATAGTGGCTTAGCTCCTTCATCCACCAGTCCCATGGACTTGTAAACATACAGGTTCCTTAGATGGTCTTGAATCTCCTCTTCTCCTACAGCATGCAATTTTTCCTTCTCCCAGCCCCTACCTTTGGTTTTTGTGACTTGCCAGTGGAGGCTGAGGCAAAAAAGTCACTGAGTACGTTAGTCCTCTCCATGCTCTGGAAAGAAGGTCTCCCATTTCCTTCCAGAGGGGGCCCACATTTCCCCTAGTCTTCCTTTTATCAGTGACATACCTATAGTAGCTCTTCTTGTTGTTTCTCTTTCTTCTTTTTATCATTATTTATTATAATTTATTGTCATCAATATGACAAAATGGCTTGTGTGTAACAGAATAGGTTTGCACCCATATGTTAATCTATTTCTGATCTGAACAGCATAGTTTGTGTATTTTAAAAACATTTAAATGCAGACTACAGTGGAAAACAGTATTAGTTTGCACAGAAGCATTCATTTTTAAAGAGCACTGAGTATTTCTTAACAATAGCCTCTGTCTCCTTGTACATTTCAAGCAGATATCAGGGATGTTCTTACAAATCATCCAAAGATTTTTGAGGTTAGTACTGTATTTTTGCAAAAGAAGTTTCATTTGAGATGGTATTAGGCTGTAAATGCTCAAAGCTTGCTTTGAGTTGTCAAATCAAGAGCTGTCAAATTAATTTTTAAAAACAATAATGAGTCTTTGGTCCAATAATCTATTCTTTTGAACACTAAAAAGTAATTTATTCAACTCTTTGTAAACACACACACAAAATGGTGCAGTAATTTTACTAAAATCTCTCTAGGAAAAACTCCCTATTAATTCCAACAGAATGCCTGTACTCTCTGAATATACTCCAGCAATTGGTTGTATTCATTAAACTAGACTTCTTGATAGTTGAACAAAATAATAGTCTGGTCCAAAACTGAAGAAAGCTTCATAATTTAAGAAAAATGTAAAACTAAATTTACAACATATTGGGAAATAATTTTCCAATACTTTCTTCAGTGTAGATCCATAAATAACTCTAATTTTAAGTATACCCAAATTAACCTATTCAAATATATTTTTCCTAACAGCCCTCATTATCTCAGTCCTCACTGAGAGGGCAGCATGCCCTATGATTTTCAATACAGTTCCCTTTGCAGAGTGAAACTCTGCTTATTACGATCTTCTGTTTCACTTATTTAAAAATTCCCCTAGAGAATGAAGAAGCAATTAACAAACGTTAGTTTCAGTGAGTGTGTGTACCCAGGGTTTGTTTTGGAAGAGGATAGAAACTATAACACTCTCAGTGTTCAAAGGTAAATTCTGTTGAACCTTCAGGTACAAGTGTTACTCTGGACTGTTAAGGACACTGAACTCTCATTCAGTGTCTAGTATTTACTAGCAGTAATCCTCACTTCCCACACAAATCTCCAGCTCCTGCTTTGTTGATGTTTTTTTATAATAATTTTTCATTCTCTCCTCCCCTGCATGCTCTTGTACAGGAAACAGTCCCATAGCACAATCAGAAAGGCTGAAAAAACATCAGCATTTTGGCTTTCCCATAAGATGACAAAGATCTAGTAGTTTGAGTAGCTTTACCTTTGATCTTCCGTTCCCAATAGTGAGTGTTAGTAGAACCAAGTCTATTCCTTTTAATTCTCGGACAGTAATTTGCTCTAAAAATTTAGAAGATGTAATCCTCCTGGTATTTTAATAGTATTTAAGTACTATCCAACTTATTAATATGTAATAATTATTGGTTAATTACATGGCATTTTGATCCATTTTTCATTTCTGGTTGCTACAGAGTGGCTGTAAAGAGCTATGTTCTCTATGGAAGACAGAGACATCTGTGTCCCATAGCAAAGCCTTATCCCATGGTATCCTGAATGAATGAATGAATGAAAGGTCTTTTATTGATTTTGGCACTATTTTTCTCCTGCCACTACAGGTAAATTCACATAATTACAGATGTGCACAGGCTCTTGCAAAGCTCAGAGCTGATCCTCAATTCCAACTGTTGCTGCAGTCAAAGTAGAACCTCTGAGGCCAATATCATATTCTTCTGTAATTATTAGTTTTCAGTTTGTAACTGCATTGTTTGGGGTTTTTTGATAGGGAGTCAAATATTAGAGGAAAAAATTTGTGAGGGTTGTCTGATTCTGTCACTTGTTAGCAGTAACTCACTCTAATAACCAGTCCAAGTCAGAATATTGTAATCAGGAGATAAGAAATATTCATCAACTGTGCATAAAATACTGAGTGGGTTGCATTCATACCCTAGGCTTCTGGCCAAAACCAGATGTAATAGCAGCCATTGTTCAGTCCATCTGGGAATTGGCGTTAATGTGCTAACTTCATTCCCCCAAACAGCCTGTGGCTGAATTGCCACAGCCTACAAAACTGAGTACAATGTCTTGGGAAATAAAAGCAAGACAAAAGAACTTAAAGATTTTATTCAAAATTATATAGTCTCTGATAATGGCCACAGTATTTAAGTCCTTCAGTAGTGTAATGTAAGTCCTTCAGTAGTGTAATGTAAGCAACATTACTAACAAGTTTCCACAAAAGGCAGAACTGGATGTGGTATCACAGAATCACAGGATATGCTGAGTTGGAAGGGACTCCCACAAGGATTACCAAGTCCAGCTCTTAGCCCTGCACAGGACCATTCCCAGAAATGTGGCCAAGAGTATTGTGCAAACATTTCTTGAACTCTGTCAGGTTTGGTGCTGCAACCACCTCCCTGGGGAGCCTGTTCCAGTGCCCAACCACCCTCTGGGTGAAGAACTTTTTTTAATATCCAACCTAAACCTCCCCTGACACAACTTCAGGCCATTCCCTTGGGTCCTGTCACTGGTCACCACAAAGAAGAGATCAATGCCTGCCCCTCCTCTCCCCCTCTTGAGGAAGTTGCAACTGCACTGAGGTCTCCCCTCGTGGTCTCAGTTTCCTGTGGTAGGAGGCACTTGAAGAACAAACATCTTCAATAAGTTATCTGGTGGTGCATCTGCCTTTTAAATCAGTTTTTGGAAAAGCTAAGCATATCAATGAGAAGCTGTGCTGTTTAGAAACAAACCTCTGATATTTCTAGCTCAGTTATATGTCTTTAGGCTAGTCTATGACTAGAGTTTGCTGTTGTGCATAATTTTTGGCTTGAATTTTAAGCAGACATAAAGGGTCAGGGGAAAGGAAATATTGCTACCTTCATTTTACCAACAGAAAAAGTGTTACAGATTTGAGTGATTTTTGTTATTTGCCTTCAGTCACATAGCTGTAAGATTTTGAAAGACTTTTCTGTCTTCCAGGGATGGATATGCTCTTGTCTCTGTCTCACAACCTGATGTTCAAGGTAGATCTGGGCAGATATCCATCTTCAAGAAGCACAACTGATGAAACAAAGTTTTAGTTCCTACAGAGAAAAGCTTATTTAACACACTGTAAGGCTCTCATGTGATACTCCAGACAGAATCCATCTGGGAAACCACAACCAACATGCATGTTGTTAATCCTAGTTCCCATGAATGAAGTCTAGTCTTGAGTTAAGAAAATAGCTTTTCTGTATGATGCAAGGGAAAAAGAAGTTGCTTCAGGATCAGCGAATACGAGGATCTGAAGTAGAAGCATAATCTTACATGTAGGGCTGGAAATCAAGCCCTACCCAGCCCTGGTTCCTTAAACTTCTGTGTTTCAAATGTGGTACTTCTTTAGCATTCTACATTCCTTATAGTCTTTCACTCCTGTTGCTTTTTTCCTTCTTCTTACCAAGTGAATAAGATGATGGAGAGACTGATTTCTGCCTCTTGTGGACCCTGAGCTGTACACAGAGTTTGGGTTTCAGTATCCACTTCAGAGTCCTACCACCTGTAGGCTCTACTTATATAATAATTAACTTGTAGGTGTTTACAGCATCTATTGGATAATGTTAAACTTTGATGATCCTTCTTTAAATGGGAAGCTAACTTTCTTTCAAAAGTCCAGTACTATGTTATGAAGGATGTAAGCTTTAAAAGCTGTTTTGTTAGCAGGTTGATTTTCAAGTACTATTGTTAATTTCACTCTTTAATCATCATTATTCTCCTTTTTGAGAAAATGCCTCAGGCTTGTTCTTTTCACAGAATGCAGTGATTTCCTCATTCCATCCTCTGCTTGAGAAAAATGGATTTTATTCAGAGTACAGACTCCTGTATTTCCCAATTCTCAATAGTTTGTTTACAATGATCAGGAGCTGCCAAAGAGCAGAATGAATAAGGTTTGCTATCAACCTTGGATATTGCATATTCTGAAATTTCTTAATGCTTGATAGCAAGCTTTTATACAGCACAGCAGGTGGGCTGTAAAATCTTCCTTTAATGAGTTGAAAAATAAGTATGAAGGGAATAAATAAATATGATGTCAATATTGGAATGCCACATTTGCTGAATCTCTGAACAAATTATATGTACATCTTAGAAATGAAAGTCCATATTATTATTATTATTATTATTATTATTATTATTATTATTATTATTATTATTATTAATCATTATCATTATTATTATCATTATTATTAAGTTAGTAGTAAAACAGCTCAATCAGAAGAGGTCTTAAATTTCCACTGATGCATCAAGTATCTGTCTACTGAAGGACCAGTAAATAAGGTAAATTGTTTACATTTAAAGAGTATATTCTGTCTCTTGCCATATCTTGTCTAATATTCTCTCCCATTCTCTTGTCATCCATAACACTATTTTCAATTCATCTTAATATGCTATTTAAGAGTCCTGTAAGAAGTTGCAAGACTTAAGATAAAAGGAAAAGAGGGGGAACAAAGGACACATTGTAGAGAGTTAAGAATTAGAACATTTTTGGAGCGTATTACAAAAGAGACTAAAAATCACACAGTTTTTCAGATTTGCAATTAATTCCTGTCATGAGGACAGGGAGGAAATCAGCTAACGTTTGTTTGTTTGCTTGTTTCAATAAGAAATTGTTAATTTTAAGAAAATTACAGGGAAAGTTTGATATAAAATAAACAGAAAGTTTACTATGAAAATCTGATATTCTTATAAAGCCTATCCAGCTTTCTAGGGTGCTTTCACTAACCCTGGAACTTAGCTCTTGATAAGTCCTAGATTTTTAGGCTCAACTGCTTTTGCTATTATTCAAGAGTTATTTCATAAATTGAATTTTATTTTTGACTCATAGAAGGCTGAAAAATCATATCCAATGAAGCTAAAACAAACTATAAAATGCTGTTGGGATTGTCACAGTTATTCTCATTGCATAAGCAGTTGCTTGACAAGATCTCCATAAAATATCTAATTAAGACTGAAAGAGGAAAACATTTTAGAGGTAATTTGAATACACTATACCTCATCTGTGTGAGAATTCTGACATATTTTAGTGTTAGAATTTTGAATTAGAAAGAAAAACATGAATGAATTTCTAACCTCATTGCAAACAAAACGGCATGAGTAAAGTCATTTAGTAGAGATAAATGCCTTTGTTTTGAATTTATTGAATGAATGCAGCATGGCAGTATAAAGTTGCATAATTTATTTTTAAAGTATAAAGTAATTTTATTTAAATTTTAATTGGTCATTAGTAAGTGTAATTTATATTTCTACAGGTACTCTTAGGTAGCTGGTAATATGTAGAAATGGAAACAGTACTGGAAAATTAAAAATAATATGCATAGAAACCAGATAGTATTAACACAAAGAATGAAAAGTGGGATGTTGGACTTCTGGCAGACTTTTTTCCATTTTTTTCACCTTACTTATTTGTTTGCCTCCTTAGGTAAGGTGACCTGCTGCATTGCAGGTCTCAAGAAATGACCCATCCAGGAGCTGTAGTTTGTTCCTAGATACTCAGTCACCTGTTGCCTGGCAGGGGGAAGACTTCCATGTCCTCCAGGTAGACATTTGACAAAGCTGTGTCAGATATTTCTTTCTTTAACTGGGGACATGGAGAGAAGACCTGGTCAGTCAGAAGGCAGAGTGGCCAACAGAGGACCCAGCCTAGCAGGGTGGCCAAGGAAGGGATGGGGCAGACCTCTGTTTGCATTCCATGGAAAGTTTGGTGTGACACTTGACAGACATATATCTGGGCATTTAACCTTGATTCTGTCAGGGTTTTTCCACTGTAAAACGAAGATGAAATTCTCTTTTACAGTTTCAGTTTATTATTCACTATGGCAGCTTCTTAGTATTTTCAACCTTTAACCACTGGAAAGGGTGGTATAGATTCATAGCTTGCATGGGTTCCTTTCTAGGTGCTTTGGAGCTTAAAATTATTATCCAGTATCTAATTTAAGTAATATTAACACAATGATTGCCTGATTTTCCTAATAGAAGCCATTTCTTCCCTGAAAACTACTTCTAAGAACCTTGTGTCATTCTAGATGTCACTTGTTCACGATGTTGAGGGGATCATTGGAAGTCTGCCACAGTTATCTAAACTGCTGCTAGGGTTATTCCTCTTCTTTTCACGTCATAGTTTCTATCTGAAAATAATTTATCTTTTACTTATTTGAATACTTAATCACTTGAACAGATTTACTTTACACAGAATTCCCAGGTATTGTTTCTGACTGCTCGATTCCATAGAAAACTTTTCTTTTTCCCCAATTGGAACTAGTTAGCATGAGTTCCACTTGCTTTTCAGCTAATAAATACATTGTCTATGTTTAGTTATTGTAAACATTAGTGATATGTTAAAAATAAAACCAAAATCCACAATCTTTTGATCTGAATAACAGATATATTACTTTATTATTTTTTCTCTGTTCTTAGTCTGGGAACTTATTGTAGCAAAGGTGAACATTTTCTAAGCTATTTAGTGAATCCCAGAAATCTAAAGGGATTTTTTACTTTATACTTTTTGTTCATGGAAATGGAACTAGAAATAGAAACTGCATGGAAAAAAAAATCTCTGAAATATTGTGTGAGCCTGATTGTAAATTAGAGACTTCTAAAATAAAATATATATATTTTGTTTAATAACAAAGAGAATATTGCTGGGAATAAGAAGTAAAAATGTCTTGTTCCAAGTGAAAATCAACCCATGTAAGAAATCTATAGTTAAAATTTGGTTTGCAAAATTTTGAAAAATTTACTATGTATATCCACGTAAAACTGAACCAGATATGGTGGTGTGGACTTTTAAGACCATAACAACAGGTAAAATGTTAACCTAAGCGTAGAGTTTGCAGATAGAATTTCTGTAGTGTAATTTTCTTTTTTCTAAGGTTTCCCCAAAATTCTGGTATCAGAATTGCCATGGGTGACCATATGAAAATACCTGCAACATTTTCACTGAGCACTTTTATTTCCTCTTTAGTCCAGAAGACCTAACAGACAGGTCTGAGATGTTGTTTATTTCATGTTACTCCAGACATCTGCACTTGTCAAGGTAGATTATTGGCTGAAAACCCTAATTTACCTTAAATAGTCACAAAGTCAAGGAAAATTATGGTGTTTCAGATAGCACCAGAGTAAGATCAATCCCATTCCTGTCTTTTGTATGACCTCACATGCATAGGTAGAAGTCAAGTCATTAGAAAAAAAGATTCCTTCTTCTTCACCTAAGTATACTTTTTCTCATGATGCTTTTTGGCAACAGAGAAGACAATAACAGGAAGCAGACTTTTACAAGGTATATTTTATTAAAAATACAGAATAAACATGGTGAAAGACAAATTTACAATGTGCCAATTACTGTGATAAGCAACAGTATGAACTCGTTATAACAGAGTTATAAAAGTTAATCAGATAATGAAAAGGATCACGTTAGTCTGTGCACAAAATGCAATTCCTATAATCAGAAAAGAAATGTGAAGCAAAATAGTGTGAAATTTGTCAAAGTCCCCAGATTTCCTGATCATAAAGCATGCACAAAAAATGTTTCAAAAAGAATTGTTTTATGGTTAAAGTGTTTCCTTTCAGCCAAGGAACTCTGGGCATTATGACAGACATCTGTGGTGAATATTCATGCCCTCCCTTAGGTTTCAGAGAAGCAAAAGGTTGTAGTGGAAACCAAGAAATGCTGATGAGGATAAACTTACTAAGTTTTTGGGACTATTCATCAGTATAGTGCAAGGGTAATTCAAAACCTATCCTAAAAAAATTCTCATTAATTAAGGTCTCAAGAGGCTAACACACTGCATGAGGTCCAGGAAAGCCTCAGCCTTGCCTTCAGAGCCAGCATTTGCAACTCAAGTATGATAGCATATTATTTACCTAACCAGCTGTATTGAATAGTGTATCTCAGTAATAGTGCTGCTGAAGCCATTATGGTTTAAGTAGATCAGAAGAGACAGTAAAGTAAAGAAAAATCACTGATTTGATAGAAATACTGGCTTTTAATACCCCTAAAAACGACCTTTCTCCAACAGTTCTCTATACGTCTCTCTCTTTTTCCCATAACATAACTTCACGACACCGCTTTTCCTCATTTTTTTGCTCCTTCTCACTGCAACGTCTCTTTCATTCTACCAGTACCAATTACTTTTTCTTTCGGAGGACATAATTTGTTAAACTCTGGCAAATTCTGTTCTAGAATTGTAGCTGCTCTCTCTATTTCAGAATTGAAGAAAAACCTATTGCCTAAAAGCTTTCCTAGTTTGGTGTTTTTTTTTTTTTTTTTTTTTTTTTTTTTTGTTTTGTTTTTTTTTTTTTTTTTTTTTTCCCCCAGCTATATTACTTTGGCCTGATAAAAAATGTGTCCTTTATTACAAGCCTTGCTTGCTTGCACTGTGCATGGGGCCTGGCACCTGTAATAGTGAAGCTATGCATATTGCAGTATAACATCAAGGGCAGTCCAGGTTATTATTACTTTTACTAAGGTGGTTTGTGTAATTTTTCTCTAAGAATCACTCTGTGGTGAATGCGATTATATTTTATTTACATCTGTTAAACTTTAGAAAAGCTGGGCTTCTGAATTATGTAAGACTGAAGCTGCAGTGGGTAGCAGATTCTGTTAAAATTGCAACTTTTCTGTCTTTAGCATTTAGAACAGCATTTAGCTTTGTTTCACTTGTGTTCTCTCAAACTCTTAGAAACCACAAGTGTCTTTTGTGTTCACCTGTCCCTCTGTGACTCCCTCCCTGCTCCCCTTTCCATAGATCATTCTCTCTTTTCTTCTCCTCTAATTTAAGGGGAGATATAAATTCCTGAAAGAAAAAGAGAAAGAAAGTGCTATAATTACCAGCACAAGTACTTATCGCAGGTAGCAATTAGCCACCTTTGATTGCTAACAGCAGTGTGGCAGCTTTAAAGTGGAGGAGGAAAAACTTTCTATAACTTACTAGTTGGAAGCATAAGCTCTCATTCTACAGACTGAATGAGCTGAGCCAATGCCAAGAATAAGGGGATCTAGGCATTCCTTGATCTGTGCAAGCAGTTTGTGTCTCTCTTTAATGCTCAGGCAAGAGTGCTTAGAAACACTCATTTCCACAGCAATTTGCAATGCTAGATTTAGTTTGTGAAATTCTCTCTTTTTCCTGGTGATTTTAGAAGACCAATTTAGCCTTACAAGTTTATAGATTTCTGTAAATATCTTCATCCTCATGTTCTTTGTTCTTTTCATTGCTGTATGCAGTTTTGGTTAGTTGCTTTTGAGCAAATTATGTCTGACAAATAGTTTGTTACAGTGGGCATGAGGAAATAAGGGACTATAAATGTCAGCCACCCATGAACACATAAAGATGATAAAGAAAACCAATGAACTAAGTCAGCAAACATCACGTCTTTGAGTCAGATGGGACTACTGCACTGTTGCTGTATGATGCTTCAACTTAAGAGCTTTTATGTTATTCAAAATAGGACCTTTCAGCAATTTTCATTGCCTTATGTCATGTCAAAGAAAAGGAAATAAAGCAAAAACTCGGAAAAATTAAAGTATTTTCTGAAGGGGAACCTGAAAGCCCCTGACTGTGGTTTTGGGTTTTCCTTCTCTGCCTCTCTTTCTTTTCTTCCTTTTTTTTTCTCAGTCTATGAATAGGAAAATAGAAGAAAATATTTTTACGTATTTTCAGCTCAGTTGGTTCTTCCTTTATCTTTCCCTTGGAGAGTTCATAAATAGTTTTAGTCAAAATAACTAAATCCTTCCCTTTGGCATTTTATTCCTTGAGAATTAATTGTTCCAATACATGAATAACAAGGAAAAAAAAAACAAACCAACCAAACAAACGAAAACAACTAAACCAAACCAAAACCAATTAGAAGACAAAAGAAAAAAAAAAATCCAACCAACCAACCAACCAAAAACCCAAAAACCAAAAACAAACAAACAACAAAACAAGGGAAAAAAAAAACAAAAAACCACAAACCCAAAGCTGTTTTGACTGTGGTTTTGTATAGTACAACCTAGCATTAATAATGTATAGAATATGAATGCTGGATATAACCTACATTTCCTGCTACACTTTTGCCCTTTGCTTTTTAGGAATTTATGTAGAGAATATGTGAATTATCCTTTATCCATATTTCACATCTTATGTTCTACTATATGAAAGACAGTCTCTTTCCAAAAGATATTCAAAATGAAGATGTACGCCACAGATTGAACCTGCCTGCTGCTGTGCCTGCTGTCATTGCTCCTGACACCAACATAAATGCTAGCAGCAATCAGAGCAACAGTGAGGGAAACAGAGGTGATGACAAAAGCAATAGAATTGTGAAAAGAGGAAACAGTAATGCTACAGAGCCAGTTGCCATAATTTATCTGTGTGGGGAGACCTCAGCTTATGCACTGTTGTATTTTAAAACCTGGGAAATAGGGAATTTCTTGTCTTTTTAGGTTGTTTTTAATTCGACCTTAGGAAGGCTTCTGTGCATTTTCAGCTTCCTACACTTCAAGTAGAAGTTAACTTCAGAAAGGCTGTTCATAGGCATTAAGTTAAAAATCGACATGTGTGCACAGGCTCCCTTCCTTATGCACAAGGAAATCCTTTCTTAAACACAAAACCAATCTGATCAGTTATACTGCATATTAAGTGAACATCCTGCATTTTTAGTGAAGAGTTGACAACTTATTTTTCAAATTTTATGGGAAGAGAAAGGAAGAAAGAAAAAGCATCAAGCTGTGTCACAATGCTGTACTAACATTTTAAATATAAAAATCGAATAAAAAGTGCCAGCTGGTGATTAGGGGTTCAAAGTAACTATGAATACAGTTATCTCAGTTTCTCATATTTTTATGTTAAACTGTTCAGTTATAGCTTGAGTATAATTTTTGAGATAAATTTAAAGGGAAATAGAATTAACTTTTTTTTTTTCTTTTTTGGATGCAGAATTAACTAAATCGGGCAACTTCATTTTATACAGAAATTCTGTACTGTGCTAAGAGCTGGTGAAGAATGTAAAATTAAAAAACTGGACTGAAGACTGATGCAAAAGTCAAAATACGTTAAAGATAATATCCAAGTACCTCAACAAAATTTTATTAATAGAGCTTTTATAACAGTTAATTTGAATATTGCTCATTAGCTAACTGAAAAATTTTTAAAGTTCACTCAGTTGTATAGTCCATACCCTGAAATGTCCTGTTTTTCTGCCTAATGATAATGAGGACCTGATTCTTAAATTGTGCTGGATTCAAAATGTTCGAATTCAGTTCCCAGGTCTCCTATGAAGGTGTTTATTGCTTTCAGCAATTCTGAACCTCAATTTTTCATCATTAAAATGGAACATAATGCTTTTTTCAGTCTTTTGAAAAAAAATAAGAGACTGTTTTTATAATGTGCTGCATGGCATGTAACACTAAGGATTCCCAATCTCCTTTCATATCTCCTGGCTCTGTTACAAAATAGAGAAATAACCCAAACTATGTTTGGATTTGACTGAACAGTTCCAGGAGCCACCCTGGAAGGGACTGACTCCCTTCCCACTTAGCTAGCTGTTCTACCTTCCACAACTCCCATATGGATCAGCAGCCCACAGGAGCAACTCTTTCACAGTCTGCCTATTCCTGCTCACACTACATATGGGTGAAAATAGTTGGTGTAAGAGTGCAAGGGGAATTCTCTTTACACTCAAAAAAGCTAGATCTCCTGACTTAGAAAATATGTATCTGACTATACTGTGTACGAAGTTATCTGTATTTAGACTATAAAGTAACAATATGACTTATTATCACAGTTATAGTCAACATAAAACTTATTTCCGGCTTACTCAGGCCAGGTCATGTTCATTGAAAACCACTTTTCTCCTTAACATAACAGCTCATGGTAATCTACAATAATGTTTCTCTATTACTTTAGAAAATTAAAGAAAATAACTCCAGCCATCACTTTAGAGAGGAAGATTGGACTCCAGCACTGCCAAGTGTGTAATCATGGAGTGTGTTTTGCATTAACCCCACAATGGGCAAACTAGGTAGGGAAAACAATAATGCTTGTGAGAACAATTGGTGAGTCATCTCAGGACACATCTAAGAGTGTTCTCCAGATAACTTAGTCACCTGCAATGAATAAATTCAAGTAGGTGGCATTTAGGAAGCTTTCTGAAAGTCGCAATTTATGTACATCACATGGCCACTCCAAAACTGAGACAAAGTGAAAAATTCTGTTCAACCACAGATCTTGAAAGACTAGGAACGGTGGACTGAGCACAGCAACATTGCCAGGCATTAAAAAGCTATAGTGTGTGCATACCTCCAGATCAATGTGTTTCCTTTCACATACAAGTATTCTCAGTGATAACTCATGAAAAAGAGGTAAAAAAGCCCATAAAACATGGACTTTCCGAAAGCCTTTTTCTGGCCTACAGTAACAATAAAAAAATCTTACTACCTTCATCTTCATCTCTCTAGCCGGAGCAGTAAACCAAAAACTCAGTTAATCAGATACCTATATTACTGGTATTCTGCTTAGAATTATTTCATAAGTGATCCATAATACATGGAAATTATATAGTATATAATGTTGTAGATCTTCTGACTGAATCTAGCTGCTCAAAAGAGAATTGATTTGGCTGTTTTTCACTTCTTCCTCACTTTGAATGTGTTTATGGGAAAATTTACCCAACCAGCAAAATACTTTGATGTAGGTCTTTTATGTTTTCTTCATTTAGAAAGAATTCCTGCTTTAGGCAGAATGTTACCAGCAGGTCAGATAAGGTGATCCTTCCCCTCTGCTTTGCACTGGTAAGGCAGGTCAGGAGTTCTGAGTACCATCATGGGATCTCTAGTACAGGAGAGACATGAACTTATTATATCAAATCTATCACAGGGTCAGAAAGATAATGGAGGGACTGCAGCATCCATCATACAAGAAGAGGTTGAGAAAGTTGGGACTGTTCAACCTGGAGAAGAGAAAACAAGAGAAGATCTCATCAATGTGTGTAAATCTCCGATGGAATGAATAATGCAGATTGAACTTTTTTCTCAGTGATGCCAATGAAGTGAACAAGAGGCAACAAGCACAAATTGACATACAAGAAATCATGTTTAAACATAAGAGAACACTTTTTACATCTGAAAGCAGTTGAAAATGAATTGCCCAGAGATGTGGATTCTCCATGCTCGGAGGTATTCAAACCTCTGCTGGTTACAACCCTGAGCAACCTGCTCTATGTAGCTGACCTTTCCTCTGAGTGGTTTCATACTCAATTAGATAAAGTCAAACATTTTCTACCAATTAACCAACAGGGCATTTACTTGAAACAGAAGAGAACAAGTTTTAACTTTTAGTGTGTATTGTTATGAATTTGAAATCTGAAAATTGAAATTTGAAAGCCATAGACTGATTCATTGACTGTCTAGGAGAGATTTTTCTTCCATGTGTTTTTTCTGGCAATCTTATGCTTGTCAAAAGTCTCACATAAGTCCTTTTAGCCAATCTAGATTTTCTGGAAAAAATTATTAGAAGAACTGCAAGCAACTGTCCTCTGAAGTGTTATATAGTGAGGTCCTTATCACCATGAACTGCTGTCTATTCTTTTCATGTCTGGCCACTTATTTATCTTTTAGTCTGCTGGGTCCTGTTCCTGCTTTTCATTAAGAATGGACCTATGAACTTGACAAAAACTATCAAAATGTTCAGTTCATATCTCCATGAAAATACTTTTCACAGCTTTCTGACACTCACTGAGGAAAACCAACCAACAAACAAGCAAATAAATTTGCAGTTAGGATATTAAAGAATTTCCGTGAGATTTTTCTCCTTATCCTACTCACTGGTATTTCCCAAATTCCTCCTGATGTCATCTTACATTGAAATGTGTATACATATATGTATTGACTTTCATTCCATTTTGTTATTGCAGGGAAATCTCCAAAAAGTAATCTCCTGATATATGATAATTTGAAGGTCTCCCCATGGCTTCTAGTATTATTTTACTTGACTGTTAGTTAAAGATCTGACAGTTGTTAGGAACAGTCTGTAAGTCCTTTGGGTGATAACTGACAAAGCTTTTATAGTGTGTTTTATATTTATATCCCTTAACATCAGGCAATAAAACACAAGCTTGTGAAAGCCTATAATTTACTAGGAGATAACAAGTATTCATGTCTTTTATTCTTGTATTTACTTTGAATGCCATAAATCAAACCTGGCACAAGATGAAGAAGCAGCTTCTTTTAAGGTGTATGTAGAAAGAGAATTAACTGTAAATTTTCAATATATTTATGGGGCTATTTCTCTTTGTGTCAATATTTTTTCTTGGCAAGGGCTGATTCAAATGCAGTAACCCAAGACAGACATGCATGACAAATACACATCCAGATTTGTGCTTCTAACATTGATATTCAATATTTCTTTATATCTAATATGTGAAAAAATTATAAATGTAATTTCTTCAGAGAGCTATCCTTATGAAAATTCTATTGTCATTACGTGCAACATCTCTGAGATTTTTTATTTTTTTTTGCTGTCACAGAACATGTTGCTCAATCCAGTGTAACCTTCTGAGATACTCTTAGAAATTGAACTCTATGACTGGTAGAGTGGAACCAAGTTCTTTAGTGCAGTATGTTCAAATGTGAGATATTCAAACAGGCCTCTTATGTACACAAAATCTAATTTCAAGAAATTCTAAAGAATCTTTGATCCCCATTCAAATTAATGGGTACTCTTGTTCTGGAAAACTGAAGCAGATTTTACTGATATTGCTTTATGTTAATCTAGATAAAGCCTCTAACAATGTGTTTAATGTGACTGACCTGGTTTTTATAAATAATAAGATAAAATTTCAAGACAGATTTACTGCAACACAGGCAGGTATGTTCATTTTTGTGTCTGGGTTGACTGCAGCTAATACAGCAATGACAACATGTGCAGATGGTTTACCACACTTTCAGATTTTTTGAAATTACTTCATGCTATCATTCACAGTTCATTGCCAGGTGTCTCACCTGGTGATATGAATTTACCAACACACTGTTAGATCAAACTTGGGGTTTCTTTAACTTGTTGCCAGTCTGGTGTCTGTTTCTGCATTAGGACAGTTTCTCTGCTGCGAGTTTCTAATTTAGGCACACAAAGCAAACTTTTGCTAATCTGTAACACTTCTGGGCAGTAGCAGGTGAAGATGTATTTATCCACCAAAAATCCAACTGTAGTCTTAAAAACATCTACTAGGAAAAAATTTATTATCACATATATACCTATGGTTGTTTTGTAAAGTAGAATTTGAAAAATAGAATTAAGACATCCCCAGGAATAATATGTCTATCTTAAACTGTGTATCTTCTGTAAACATTTCTACAGTAGTACTACAGAGAAAATAGTCTACTGAGAACACATCAACATCGAAAGAAAGATGGGAAAGAAAGAAAGCAGAGGCAAAAGAGGAAGAGGAAGGAATCTACTTCTGTAAAAATATTTATAAACTTTAAATTTCTTCTTCTCATTTGTAATGCATAAATACTGCAAAATAAAAGTTAATTTATAATGTTACAAGCTTTTTGTACCTTCCACTAGTGTCAGCCATTGGAGAAGAGGTTTACACAGTAATTACATCATTTTATTATTCAGCAGATACAGAATTTGTATCCATAAAAAGTAATATATTCAAGATAAACAATGGTCTGCTGGTTGTGTTGAATGTAGATAGATGTAGATGTACAAATAACTGAATAAAGGTTCAGAATACTGATTTTTTTTTTTATTTAAAGCAGAGGGAGAAATTATGTCGGGAATAGAAGTTTGACTCCTTATTGATTATTACCAGATAACTCATCTTAGTGAAAAGAGCCTGATGAATAGTCTGTATGAAAGCTCTAAGTACTCCAATTCATTATCTTTGGTGCTACAGTCTTCTTTCTACTTCTCCGCTCCAAATAATTGCAGTATCTACTAACAACCTCTTAGCTGGCTTGATCAATCCAATGTTATCACCATTCTGCTCCTCTCTGCCAAAATTGCTGTCACCCGTTTATCTAAAATATTACTCAAAAGGTAGCTTGCCTCAAGCAAGTTTCGTATGTTCCTATTTTAGTCTCCTCACAGGATTGATCTGAAAGAGGTGAAGTTTATACTGGTGCCTACAATGTTGGTTGGACATTCAGACATTTTTTCACTCCTTCCACCTAGATGAATGCTGTTCTTTTAGGCTGCCATATCAAGTACTCATTTCTTGTCATTATATATTTCCTGTGAATTTAGAGGCTTGAAAAAAACACGATATAAAGGAGTTTTCAGGGCTTTAATTTAGTTTAGTACTTTCAAGCTGACCAGACTGAAGAATCCATTTCCCCTTGTCCTGTCACTACATGCTCTTGTAAAAAGTCCCTCTCTGTCTTTCTTTTAGGCTCCCCTCAGGTACTGGAAGGCCACAGTTAGGTCACCCTGAGGCCTTCTGTTTTTCAGGGTGAACAAAACCAATTCTCTCAGCTTTTCCTCCCAGAAGAGGTGCTCCATCCCTCTAATTGTCTTAGTGATGCTCCTCTGGACTTGCTTCAACAGCTCAATGTCTTCTTGTGCTGGGGACCCCAAAATTGGATGCAGCACTCCAGGTGGTGTCTCACCAGAGTGAAATAGAGGGTCAGCATCACCTCCCTTGACCTGATGGCTACAATGCTTTTGATGCAGCCCAGGACATGTTTGGCTTTCTGGGCACAAGTGCACATTTTTGGGTAATGTCCAACCTTTCACCCACCAGCACCCCCAAGTCCTTCTCAGCAGGACTGCTTTTGATCTGTTCATCCCCTGATCTCTGTTGACTCTGTGGGTTGCCCTGGCTCATGTGCAGCATCTTGTACTTGGTCTTTTTAAACCACATGAGATTCACGTGGGCCCACTTCCTGAGCTTGTCCAGATCCCCCTGGATGGCATCCTGTCCTTCAGGTGTGTCAATCTCACCACTCACCTTGGTGTAATCTGCAAGTTTTCTGAGGGTGCACTAGATCCCTTCATCTCTGTGATTAATGAAGATATAGTCTAAAGCAATTCTAGTAGCATCATGAAGTTCTTTGGATTCACAAACAAGCCTAAAAATAGAAGAGAGGTAACAAGGCTAAAAACACTCATAGAATATAACAGTAAATGGTAACAACAATAACAACAGGAACGAGGAGGTATTTATAGAATTACACATCATATGAAGTGGCCTGACAATAGAAATACATCTCTATCACTCAGGTACGGAATTCAAGCACTCCATGTGATACGCTGAGGTAAAACTCTTTCACCTGAGCTTTTCCCTGAATCTCTGGTTCTTCCTTCCAGAAGAATATCAGGAATGGTGACTTCTTCCTTTAAGAGTTTCACCATTTGCCTACTTTTCCCTATTCTAAAATCCTTGTCCTTTGTAAACTGATTTATTTCTGTTATTTAAGATATGACTTTCATTATCATAATAAGTGTATTAGGACAAAGTTGCATCCAGAATTCAACAATGTGCTGTCTATTCAAGTGTTCCTTCTGTCTGTGACCTTCATGCAGCAGCTACTCTCCCACATATCAATGAGTTCACAGCGGGAGAAGATGAAAAGGGTGTAGATGATAAGGATGGAAAAAGATTCAAAGCCAGAAGATTTTGAAACTACCTTAAATGCCCATTACTATAGTTTATAGGAGACTGTTCACAGAAGACAACATACTGAGAAAGAATGTGTTTTTTGCAGAGAAAAAAAAACCTGCACTAGTTGTTAGTGTTTGAAGAGATACCTACAGAGCTTACTCTTCAGTGGGAGATATGCAGTATTATAAGCTTTCACCAGTTGTCTCACCTCCAAGTACTTTTGTTAGTATAGAACTTCTATGTTTTAAATTTATGGGTAAGACAAGGGTAGAGTGAAAATAACCACTTCAGGGTAGGCTTGTTTTGTTTTGTTTTGCTCTGTTTCATTTTATCCAAAGATGAATACAGAATTTTGAATCCAGAAAGGGAGGGGGATGGGAGAGGTGGCGGGGGAAGCAGAACCAACAAATATATTTTTGGGTGATGTTTCCTTTTTTTAAAGTATTAGCTATACTAAGTATATTTAGTGTAGTGCTGGTGTGCAATTTTTCAAATTGGTATTTTTAGTTTAGAAAATAGCCTTTTGCTGAGAGCAGAACTTTTTAAGGAAATGCAATTCTTTCCATTAACCTGAATGAAATTTCTAGTCATAACAAAGAAAACTTCTTTACTTACTTATCTCTTAAACAGTCAGGAGAGCAAGCAAGACTAACAGGAAATGGCAGTCTCAGATTCTTCTTGTTCATTCCTATAGGCAAATAAAGAAAGACATTTCTTATGCCCCATCTCCAATACTCTACAAATCAGTAAGGGACATATTTTAGTCTGAAATGGTCTCAGTGTTACCATAATATGGAATGGAAATTATTTTTTAAAAAAATATTCTTTCCATAAAATGATAAAAAATGTATATCCAGCCAGCTGTGTTTTGTATTTTCAAGTCAAGGCAAAAGAATAGGCTAGTTAAGAAAATTTTGTAAAGCTCCTTGACATCCTTTTCTGAGGACAGTATTATTTGGTGCCACGTGGCTTTTTAGAAGTGTGTTTCCTCTTCAGAAGTGCTACTTTAGCAATTTCCTTAGTGGAAAGGTGAAGGGCATCAGAAGAAGGTAAATCATCCCAAATTAGCTGAAAACTTAAAGGCTAGACTTTTCATATTCCCATCTTACCAGATTCATATGTAGGATGTTGTACATAGAGAATGAATGTCTTTGGAAGAATAGATACAAGGAGTGCACTGTGTTTCCCTAGTCTGCTCT
Source organism: Acropternis orthonyx (assembly GCA_035583155.1). Taxonomy (NCBI): domain Eukaryota; kingdom Metazoa; phylum Chordata; class Aves; order Passeriformes; family Rhinocryptidae; genus Acropternis; species Acropternis orthonyx. Next base: position 83,374,646 of record JAWWEU010000001.1, on the reverse strand, counting down.
GTCATGGCCAAGTACACTTAGGAATAACATTTAATGTATTGTGTCTGAGGAAAAGGACAGATATATGAGATGTACAAGATATACAAGAAAAAATTGGAACATCTTTACAAAACAGTAGAAAAGTGGCAGTTAAAACAATTCCTAGAATGATTACATACACAAAGACATTTCAATAATTTAACTCAGATAAACTTCATATGGGTGGCATTCAAATTTACACTTGAAAAGAATGAGGAAATAAATCAATCTTTTAACATAACTTGACAAGCAGTTCTTTTAGCTCATGTAAATTAGAAAGAAGGCGTTTTCTTCAGAAGGAATGATAGGCTTTAATTTTTTTTTCACTTTCCTTGCATCACACAGTAGTGTAAAAATAGTGTCTTTTATGATTATGGGTATGTAATCTTTAATATGGCACTAACCATATCTAATACTTCATGCTGGAAGAGTTAAAATTGCAAAAAAAGAATTTATTCACTAAGGGAAAAATCAGGACATGTCTAACCTGTTTTCTTAGATTTTCTCAGAATTTTAAATATGTAGCTTTCTGCTATGCTTAATGGTACTGTATAGTGATTGAAAATTGTCATGGTACCAGTTATTACAGACTTCTTTCACTCACAAGGCTTGTACTAGGAAAAGATGACATTTGCTGCTATACTCCCACAAAAATTTCTGAATGAATTTTAAGTTTTAACTTGTAGCAGACCTGAATAGATTGTCCAAGCATCTTCTATGAGGTACTTCAAGCTCTTGACTGCCATTTAATGGAGTATCACTTGAGGGTATACAACACCATTCAGGTTCAGAATTTGTATTTTCAAGTAAATTTGTAATGCCTAAACAGTAGTTAATGATAAAATATCACCTACAGTATAGCTAGCCTTGAGAACATTTCATTGCCTATCCTGGAGACAGCATGGTGTCAGAAATCCAGAGAAATCTAAACTCTCCTTTGAAATGTTTCTTTTCTTAGTAACAATATGTAATAAATCACAGTATACACAGTACTATGCCCTGAAGAGCTTAGTTACCAACTCAGACAAAACCTGGGAATCGTTGAAGTCAGTGATAGTGTTTCCTAAGGTTTCCTAAGGTCAGAGGTTTAAGAAAAGAACATACAGACACACTGAAAACATACTATTTACCATTTAGGTTATGGAAACATTTAAATCCCCATATTTAAAGTGAATTCATGGAATAAGAGCAGATGCTTCTTTTTTTCAGTCTAAACTATGCCGTAGTGGATGATTCAATGACTTGAATTGCAGATATTTCATTTTCATCTTAGCTTTTATGTGTAAAGGCTTGGAAGTGTTTCAGCTGTTCAAACCAATTACAATTGCCACTACTAAATTGAATTTGAATATAGCTTGTTTTACAGTCAGCTGTTTCCTTCTGGTTGGTTTTGTTTGTTTGTTTGTTTTCTTTTAGTTTGAAGTGTGTAACATTTCTGCAGTACTACTAAGGTGAATGAAGACCGTAAATGAATGCACAGATAAACTTGCACAGAACTCTGAAGCATTCATCATAAAGAAAAGGAAAAGAGGAAAAGAGTGGGGTGAAAGGAAAAAATAAAAAAAAAGAGAAAAAATTATTTAAAAAAAAAAATCACAATTTAATGTTTCCAGGGATGGTAAGAATATCACAACAAAAGTGCAGATGTTTTTATTATACACTGGCCCCTCATAAGCATATAAACTCTATTTAAATGATTCCTAACTCAATAGCTTTTGTATCTATGAATCCCCAGAAGTATTTACTGACCATCACATTGTTTACCTATTCAAATGTCACTCAGAACTTTATATTAACATTATGCAAAGGATTAATACAATTTTCATTCAAATAGTAAGATGTCTGTGGCCAGTCCTAGTATAGGCCCCTAAAGTATCATTAAATGAACAGTCAACAAATCTGAGGAGCTTCACTGAAGGAAGCATAATCAAACATTTCTGAACTGATTCTGGACTTTGGGAGCACATTAGCATTGTCCCAAACAAAATCAAACTAACCAACTAAGTTATTTCTTCTGTACTATTCAATCTGAGCCTTCAGATCTCAGCAGGCTGTATTTTGGGGTTTTCCAGGAAATTCTCACAACTGCTTTAAACCTAGGACTTAGTTTTAATCCTCCTACTTTCTCATAGTATGAGAGTTTGACTTCATTGCAGCTTAATTACAAACTTTTCTAGTGATCCATTCTTGTAGGCCTTCTGTTATCTGCCTCAGATCACTCAGAGATGTTTGGTAATGGAAGCAAACAAGTATGTACAGGTCAAGAAAGCAAGCACTTTTTACAATAGATAGCTCAGGAATTTGCCAGGTAGAAAACAAAAAACCCCAAAACAACACGTTGAAGAATGTGTTAACTCTTTCTCCATAGTGCTCTTTACACTTAAAAATATTTTATTATCCAATGTCCTCTGTTTTCCTTGGCTAGCATCATAGTTGAACTTCTGTTTTGTTACTCCTTTCTCCTGTCTGTTTTTCTGATTTTGATGAATTACTGTTTTGTCAAAGCATCTCCTTTACTGTAGTAGTACTTCCTTATATTTTGGCTATCCATTCTTGGAGGGCAGCCGTCAGTGTCTTGCTGTGGATCTTGGAGAAACACCACACACTCGAAAATTTTTTAGACTGATGTCTACATAAAGTCAAGATGTTCCATGGTGGAGCCACTTCACATCCTGTACCACAATTCACAAAAAATTCTCTTAGTCCCTCACAAATTCTCATAGCTGTCCCATCTGTTTCTCTGTTAAACACTGAATAGTTAAACTTGTCCTAGGGATTTCTTTTTAGTCAAGAAAAGAATTTAAATAATAAAAAAACTTTTTTTCCCCTTTTTTCATAACTGAAATGTCAAAAAATTTCCTATACAAAACCTGTCTTGTTTAGAAATCCATCAAAGACATGCTGAAATTTTTCTATAGATTAGCTCATGCTGTCTCTTATTGTGGGTTTCAAGTGAAAATATTCAGGATGATAGCTTTAAAATACTGTCACTTAGGTCATTGCAACAATGAATTATGAGAATTTGTCAATGGCTGCTGTGTTCTCTAGGCACTATTCAAAACAAATATTTATTGTGACATTCCTTCCTCTAACTCATGGCATTGTATATATCCTCTTTAGTCTTTCCGTGTCACTGTGAATTGTCTTAGACTTTGTGCCAAGAAAAGGTTTTAAATAAAAATATTCTTTTCTGCTCACATATTAAATCAATTTTTAACTCAATGTTAGCCTGGAAATTCTGTTTTACCTATTGCTGTTGGTTTGAACAAAAATCAAGTTTTAGCTATGTAATGTTAAGTGTGAAATAATTCAATCTATGTCAGTATATCAACATGTTTTGAAATTTACACTGAAAAAGCAAGATTGGAATGTGCTCCATTTTCTTTGGATCCTTTTTCAGCTCTGGTACCAAAGGACATAATTCAGCTGAGGGTTTTCTCTGACATAGCCATTTTAAGAATATCTGGACACTCACTCCTCCATCTATTTAACAAGTTATTGTCTTCTCTGCTCTGTCAACTGTTAGTGAATCACTACAATAAACCAGATATCTGAAACAATTCAGCTAAAAAATTCAAATTAAAATAAGCATAGCAATTTTTTCTGCCCAGATTCATATAATGGTAACATAAAAAACTTCCATTTGTGCAATGGAGGGAAGGGAAAAGGGCAGGAAACTAGGGAGCAAACTAATTTTTAAATTTTTTTTAAAGGATAAATATTCATCAAAGCTTTTAGGTCCTGACTTCATTTTCATCCTCTTATAAGCAAAAGTGACTACTTAACTTGTTGTTTTCCCTAGTAGTAATTTTTAAAGAATATTTCCTTCATTGGAGTCAACAGAAAGTTAATTCTATACTAAATCCAATTGAACAACGTATTTTGTATTTAATTCCTGTAGTTACATTTGTTTCTGAAAAAACAAAACAAACCAAACAAACAAAAAAAAAAAAAAAAAAAAACCACCAAACAGATATGAAACATATATGTGGACAACACCGCACCACCAACCCACTGTCCCCTGAAAACTATGTAGGGCTCTTAGAGCTACATTACAAACTCCTTTCAAGGAAAATTCAGAATGACACGGTGTAAATCCATGTTTGTGTTTCTTAGAAAGAGACACATTCCTAACAGTCAAAAATTAATAACAAATAACTTTCCCCTAGCTTACTCTCTTGTTGTTTTATTATATTTGGTAACTAGACAATCATTTTATAATCAAGAAAGTGTTAATAGTACATACTTCTTCTCCTTCTCCACAGTTTACTTCAGTAAAAGGAATCTGCATCGCACAGAAAAATAAAGATGGAAGGAGGGAAGGAAGGAGGGAAGGAAGGAAGGAAGGAAGGAAGGAAGGAAGGGAGGAAGGAAGGAAGGACGGACG
>JAWWEU010000001.1:83284957-83365238 GCA_035583155.1 Acropternis orthonyx | reverse complement strand
AGGAGACAGAAGGTGATTCCTTTGAGGTGCAGGGTTGGTAGATGAAAGAAAAATTCCAAGATTTTAAATCCATAACACACAGACATGCAAATGTGACTCATATTTTGATCTCAAGTAGGTGAAGTTAAGAGAGTATAAAACATTACAGTCAAACTTCCAAGAAACCCAAGGGATTGTAGGGGGTGTTGTTCTTGCAGGGGTTTCTTTTTGTTTTTCTCATCACTTTTAAAAGCAGATAAATTGTTAGTATTCTCTGGCAGTCATCTTGAAAACTGCCTGCTTTTCCCTAAAATTACTTTTTCCTTCCAGAATCCAACATACAGGAACTTAGTTAATATCTTGTACTACTCAGTGAGGAAAGATCTTCAAGTAAATCATCAAATAATTTTTTTCTTTTCTGTCTTCTTTGACAGTATATTATCAGCAGTCACAGTGCTCCTAACATGTCTTGATGAAAGTGTCTGTTTTAAGGAATAGGAAGATTTTTTTTTCAGGAGAAGAAATTTAATTATCTTTTTAATCAGTTCACCACAAAATATATGGACCTGACATTGAGCAATGAAAGCTGGGGCATAAGAGCAATGGAAATAGTAACAATGTGTTGTTGTTGATGATGATGTTAATAACAATAACTAGTATTAAAAAGTGATGTGCATAATAACTCACAATGAGTAATTCATCTGATAAATTTGGAAACAATTTGTGCTCCTGGAATATCTACAAGCAGAATAAGATTTCCCTGGAAAAGGTATTTTCATCAATATATCTTTTGGCATCCAGAGAGTTTTGAGTTAGGTAATGGGAACAAGTCACGGTATGATATTTTCACTTATTAGAGAGTTATTAGTGTTAACACACAGCAACAAGAACAGGATAAAGTAGTTTTTGGTTACAGAACCAAAATTATTATTCTATTCACACACGTGAGTGCAAAATTTTAAAATTCACATTCCACAAATATGCATTTCACAAATATCCAAAAGTTGAAATAAAAGGAGTACATACTTTTCAGTTAAAAAAGAATAAGTTTCTGTGTATTTTCTTTACATTTACTATTCCATTACCATTTCTTTTTATTACAATAGCATTTTCATTATTATATCCTACATAGTATACAATATATATACATAGTATACAATATATTACATGACAATGCATAGTAATGACCCTCATTTCACAAGGTTAGGAAAAGGCTGACAAGACAAGCTGGAGACAAAGGTGGTATCATATGACCATTCAGGCTGTTAGGGACCTCAGGAGGTCTCTAGTGCACCCCTACACAGAGCAGAACCAGCTGTGAGATCAGACCACACTGGTCATGTCTCTGTTTAGAAGGATCCAGTCTTGCAACTATTTCCCAGTGCATATCTCAGAGTGCTTGAAAACTAGTAATTTTTTTTCCCTGATTACCTTATACCATCCTGTCTTCATCACTGAGGAACATTTATCTATATTTCAAGAGCATGTTTTTTGGTTCTCTGTTCATAGTTCAACTTGAGCAAACAATTAACATAAGCCACGTGGAGCATGTGCAGAATTTTATACACTCCTATTGCTGAACCTCCTCAGCTGATCTGAGTGTAGTGAGACCAGTGGTGCAATCGGTATGTTAGTGTGCAGCCTTTGAGTTATTATATATCCTGAGCTGCTCATTCCACAATAACATAACTTATTGGCTAAGTTATTATGTATCTCAAGTTCATTTTTTCACTTTTACATATGATTGTTTCGCTGTTACATACTCTGTGCTGAAAAGAGAGCAGTTATATAATGTGACTAAAAGACCTGAAAAAGCTGTGAATTTTCATCTGCTCTGGAGGATCACACAGCACAAATTTTACCATACAGGCAGAATTCCCTGCCAGCCCCATTTTAATCTGCTGCTTCTAAAAAGAAAGAAAATAGATATCTTCTCTTTTATTTTACCAGTCACTACCAAAGTTCTTGGTCATGGATGCTGATTCCTAAACAATGGCTGGTCATGATAGGACTGAACTGTATGAATTACAGTCAGTGATTGATGATTTCAAAGTCAAATGACATTATGAGGAGAATTTCTGTAGTTTACCACAATGTTTTGGTTGCTCATGTAGCCAGCAATGTGGAAACTGTTATCTCTCCATAAAGTGTGAAGTGTACTCTTAGTGACTTTTCCTCTTGCTAGTGTTGGTGCTGGAGGCCACAATAAACCTGTACAATGAGTGAATAAATTATGTTCTTCCTTGTCTCTTTTAACTTTCAATATTTAAAAAAACCACTGTACCTATCAGTACTCAGTTTCCTCTTCAAGTCCTGCCTAGTGTTCCTCTCTACTGCATGTAGTTTCTGAGCTCAAGGGTAAATCCAAAATTAAATATATATGTTGAGTTGTGTGAACTGTGACTGTATAGGATACGGCTTAGTAGAGCAGCAATAAAAGTAACATTACCTGGCACTTTATTTGAAGTTATTGAATTCCTCATCATTTACTCATAATAGGAAGGCCAAAGACTGATTTCCAAGTCCCTGACTGCTAAAAGGCAGTGTTTCTTAGTGTAGTCAATGGAATTTTTTACTTCTTGTTTTTCCAAATGTACTCTTTATTCACACAGAGAAAAGATAGGTGTGTTAAAGCCTATTCAATGCAGTCCTAGACAATTAACTGGGTGTATAAACTAGGAATCTAGAATTCTCTAATGGAAAAGAGATAGCCTACCCAAAATCACTCTCCCAAACAGTATACCTCTTTTCAATAGCTATGACAAGAGTTCGCAGTCTCAACCACAGGCACTTAAAGAAGGTATCTCCATTTAGAACTTGAATACAAATATCAGTGCTTGACAACATTTTTGATAATCAATGGGGGAAAAAAGAAGACATGTTGGAATCAGAATTTCATTAAAATAAGATAATGATACTTAATTGGTTATCTGGAAAAAAAAAAAAAGTAGTTTTCCAATAGGATTTAATCAGGGGTTGTCAAACTTTTTCTTTGTTCTCCAACTTGGGGTAAAATAATAAACTCTCATCCATTTCAAATAATATATGAAAAATAGGGTGAAAAATAAATCCCTCCTTTTTTTGGAGAGATTTTTGTCCCATTTTGGTCTGTGGCTACATATTTCTAATATACTTTTCTTGCTGATGGAGGGCCTCTTCTCTTTATCTTGGGAAACAATATTTTGACAGGTCAGCATTTAAAAAGTGCTAAGAAATTATAATTATGACATTATGACTATTTTTGTCAAACATTTTTGAAACAGCTAAGTATTCATGAAAGACTGGATTCTGAGGTGGCTACATTGCTGCAAATTCAAGCTGAAGAACACAGCAATACTTTGTCAATTTTTAATTCACTGTTGAGTGCTGGAAGAAATTCTCTCTGCAATCTGTATGACAAAAGTTGTTCCTGAGTGTTTAACAAAGGTAAAAGCCAAGCTAATTCTTCTTCATTTGATTTGATGTACTAATGGGAGATCTAAAGTAACACCAATGAACTATGGTAACGTATCTTTCCACAAAGTATATGATATTCCATGTTCTTGGTCTATTTACTCAGAGCTCAGTGACAATTTTGTACCAGTTTCAGTTTTGTTTTGCTTGGTTTTTTTGTTAATCTGTCTTGTTTTCCTAATTCACCATCAATTTACCAAGTATCTCAGTGTAAACAATGGTGCTGACTAGGGATGCTGATGGGCTACAAGGAATTCAATTCTGTATGACAACTGTGTCTTGTATACAAGGTTTATAGTCCCTACCTCTGCATATTGCAAGGTTTAATTGCAGTTATATATCTTAATAGAAATGTTCTCTGAAGATCATCAAAGTTTTTCAGGAAATCAGAAGGAAATTTGCAACCAATTATGGATCTGTTTGTCTGTTCTATAGATTTCATTCTTTTGTACACAAAAAGCTTCAGTATTCTTATGCCAATTTAAAAGGGATTTTGTGAGGAGTACACAGATAATGTGGCACAGTTTAACAAGAGCAAGGTATTTAGCAACTCACATCATAAAATATGACAGAATTCCCACCTTCTTAAAAGATTTTATGAGTTTAGAAGGAAGCAAATTTTTAATAATAATTAATTTAGGTAACTTTATTCACAGTCATTATTTTGAAATATACTTAGTATTTACAGCAGAGCCACAACTTTTCTGTTGTTTAGTGTACACACTGCTAAGAAAGTTTAGATTTTTGTCAGCTATAGACATTTCTGATGTAAACTCTTACCTGGTATCGTAATGTTTGGACTTACTGGGTTTGATAGGACTAATTGCCTACTGGAATACAAAACTTTCGTATTTTATTTCATCTTTACATGTCATACTAAACTTGTCAAGTACAAGTATATCACTGCTCTACTGCTTGAAGTATAATTCTATCCTTTAAGAAAATATAAAGTCTGGTTACCTTGGAAGTTTATTATTGTTGTCTCTTCCACTGTTTTCAGACACAGTAGTAGTGAACTATAGGTTTTCCATATAAGAGTTTGAAGCATTTTCTCAAATCCCTTCCCATATCTGCAAGCCTAAGACATTGATCAGTATTGTGCTACTTCTACTCTCATAATTTGTTCCTTAGGTGTTTTCTTCCATTTTGTCATGGATGTATTGTAGTGCTGGGAAGAAGAAATAAATAAGGCTTTCTATTATATTCAATAAATAGTTTATTTCCTTTATCTTGATTTTTGTTTGCATATGTGCTTTTTTTAACCATTCATTATCTCTAGTTTCTTTTGAAAGGAAAGGAGGAAGCTGGGCTGGGCAGGCGTGAGAGAGAATGGACTATATTGACCATGTAGGCAGGGATATTTTATTTTTTTTCTTGTGATGAAAGTAGTTTATCATCTTGCAGCCTTGTCTCCAAGACGATATTGTAATCTACAATTCTTATGGCTTACGAAATTTCTCAATCAAAAGAAAGAAACTAAACATTAGAGTGGGAAATATAACTATTTCTTTGCCATTTATCTAGAAAACCAGGTTAGAAGTTATCACTTTTCATTGATATAAAGCAAAATCCTTTTTTAATCAGAAAAACATTATGCTGGTATAAGAACACCTTTTCCTTGTCTTCTTTTTTTGACATAAAACACGTAAAGACTACTCTTTTTGCTCAGTTCTCTGCTTAGAATCCTTTTCTTCCTTAAAATCTCAGAGAAAATAGCTAGCTAATGCTTTTATTTCTAACAGAAGACAGACTGCAATGCTCTTCCTGCATCATGCCTTGCTCTAATCCTTCTGATAATCATGTGTTTTCATTGAAGTTGGTTTCATCTGCCATTTTGTGTTTTAATAGCTTGTTGCTCCCCTAAATGTATGGAATTTGTCTCTATAAGATGCTCAAGAAGTCTTTTTTGACTCTATAGAGGAATATCATCTTCCCCAACACGTGTAAATTAACTCCTGATATTTAGCTTACTTAGAAAAAATAAAGGTACTGCTTTCATGTTATCTTTGCTTTTCCGGAGATGAAAGGAGGCAAAATATTTGCACCAAACAGATGGGTTTGTGCTTCTTTTTTTTTTTCCCCTCCTCTACGTATAAGCATGAGTTAGATATATAATATATATATTAAGCTCTCTGTATGAAACGTTAGTGATACGGGATTTTTCCACGAAACAATAAAAAGACCCACAACATTTTGGGGTATTTTTTGTGACTGATTGATCTGGGGAGAAGAGGTCAGTTTTGACAGAATCTTTTCCCCATTGAAGTTCCATAATTTCTACAAGTATTACCCAGTACTACAAGAACTTATTGCTATAATCATATGAATACATTGAAAAAAAAATTAAAGTAATAACTTTTTCTTTAGCCATGTAAAACACATTAATACCAAGTAAAAATGTATAAAATACAATAACTTAAATGCAGCTGTGAATATGAATTTCTTTTCTTCTCCATTCCGACTTTTAGTATCGATGATCTCCTGATAGTTCATCCCAGCTGTAATCTTAACAGCCCCTTCTGCTCACAGCACTGTAATTGCTTTTGTCAATAAATGGAAAAATGAGACAGATTTCCCCTTTTTCTTTCCATATGCTATGATGGTTTTGATTGCTTAATCCACCAAGATGAAGGAAATTGGGTACTTGTGTTTAAAACCCTAAAAATCAAGAATTTAAGATGGGCTAAGCAGCAGGATTGTACACTGTTTCACCTCTGCTTGTTTGTATTGTTAAATCAAAACTGAAGCATAATTAAACACTTGTCTTACCTATTTTATTTTTTTTTTACCATACTTAAAGTTTCTCAGCACCTTGATGATATTTAGGAGCTTAATGGGTTTTCTTTTTTCTTGTTCTGCCTTTTGTTGAAGTACAATGCACACTTTTGGTGGCTGTAACTGTTGACTTGAATGTATGAAGGCATCAAAAGTCAAGTAGCCATACAGATTTTTATAGTGATTTTAGTACATCTGATAAAGGATATAAGGAAAGTTCAGAGATCTCAAAAATTACTGATTAAAAAAAAAAAAAAAAAGCAGCCCTGTTAACAACTTCAGCTTTCTTATTTTTCCTCATTACAAAGACTCTACACAGGTACTTCATTGTAAAATCTTAAAACCTTCTGGAGGTAGAGAAGCAAGACAAAGCACTTTAAGAAAAGACTATGTTGTTAACATGTTCAAAATTCCCATAAAGGCAATGTATGTAGTAAAATCACACAATGAAAAAATCACATACTAATGACCCTTAGGAAATGGTTGCAGAATTTTAGGAGATAAATTAAATTTTTACAGTGACTTATGTCAATTCTACTCAACAATTGCAATTCAAAGATTTCACTTAAATTTCACAGTATTAGTGCAGTCCTTTTCAAGACAATTATTTTTCTTGGGTGGCTTGAAGACTTTAGGTTTTGTTTTATGACTTTTGAGTTCTTGCATTATTGGGTTATGCTCCAAATTATACTGCTGGGGTAAGCACATGTAGTGTCCCATTGATCTATTCAAAGGATTGTGAATATGTGGACTTACATTCTAAGACAATTCTGGGTCTAATTAAAGAAATGTGGAATAGTTAGGTTTGGAAAGGACCTCTGGAGATCATCTAGTCCAACTCTCCCACCAAGGCAGGGGCATCTAGAGGAGGTTGCACAGGAAAGCATCCAAGTGGGCTTCTGAATGTCTTCAGAGAGGGAAACTATACAACCTCCCTGGGCAGCCTGTTCCAGTGCTCTGCCACCCTCCACTCAGCCAGTTCTTGATCCACCTCAGTGTTCACCTAACCCACATTTTCTGAGCTTACCTATGAGGATGTTGTGGTAGACAGTGTCAAAAACCTTGCTGAAGTCAAGGTGGACAACATTCACTGTTCTCGCCTCATTGACCCATCCTGCCATGCCATTACAGAAGGCTATCAGATCAGTCAAACATAATTTTCGCCTAGTAAATCCATATTGACTACTTCAGATTACCTTCTTTTACATGTGGGTATGACCTCCAGAATGGTCTGTTCCATCACCACTCCAGGGATGGAGGTGAGGCTGACTGGACAGTAGTTTCCTACGTCCTTCTCCTTGTCCATTTTGAAGATGTTGGCTTTTCTCCAGTCATTGGGCACCTCTCCTGTTCTCCATGATTTTTCACAAATAATGAAGAGTGGCTTAGCAACAACATCTGTCAGCTCTCTCAGCACCCACGGGTGCATGCCACCAAGGCCCATGGATTTATGAGTGTTAAGTCTGCCTAGCCAGTCTCTAACCCACCTCTCTACAACTGAGGTGAAGCCCTCCTGTCTTCAGCCTTCCTTTATTACCTACAAGGTCTGGGCTTCCTGAGGGCTGGCCTCAGCAGTAAAGACTGAGGCAAAGAAGACATGCAGTAATTCCACCTTCTCCATGCTTTCCATCACCAATTTGGTTCAGCAGTGGCCCCACATTTTCCCTAATCTTCCTTTTACTTCCTTTTACCTTATAAGCTGATGTACTTATAGAAGCACTTATTGTCCTTGATACACCTTGGCAGAATCAGTTCCAAGTAGGCCTTGGTCTTTCTTGTTGCATCCCTGCATACTCTGAAAACATTCCTACAGTCCTCCCATGAGGCTTGTCCCTTTTTCCATATCCCATAAAGTTTTTCTCTTCTGTTTAAGATTCACTGGAAGCTCCTTTTTCATCCATGCAGGTCTCCTGCCCGCTTTGCTTGATTTCTTGCTCATGGGGATACACTGGTCTTGAACTTTGAGGAAGTCATGCTTGAATATTGACTAGCTATCTTGGATCCCCTTATCTTCTAGAGGCCTAACCCATGGGATTCCTCTAAGTAGGTCTTTGAAGAGAACAAAGTTAACTCTCCAGAAGTTCAGGATTCTAGTTCTGTGTACTGCTTTGCTTCTTCCATGCAGGATCCCGAGTTCCACCATCTCCTGCTCACTACAGCCAAGGCAGCCCCCACCCTTCACATCTTCAACCAGTCCCTCATGCTTTGTTCATACAAGGTCCAGCAACACACCTCTTCTCATGGGCTCGTCCACTACTTGTACCAAAAGGTTATCATCAATGATCTACAGGAACTTCCTGGACTGTGTGTACCAGTGTTGTGTCTCCAACAAATATCAGGGTGGTTGAAATCCCCCAGGAGAACCAGGGCCTGTCACCATGAGGCTACTTCCAGCTGTCCATAGAAAGCCTCATGAACTTCCTCCTCCTATTCAGGTGTCCTGTAGTAAACAGCCACAACAGTGTCACCCATATTAGCCTGTACCTTAATTCCTGCCAATAAACCCTGAACTTCTCTGGATAGAGCTCGATATATTGCCCTCTTTCATAAAGAGCAACTCCACCACTCCACTGACCTGTCCTTTTTAAAGAGTACATAGTCATCCATGGCAACATTCCAGTCATATGAGCTACCCCACCATGTCTCTGTAATTGCAATGAGATCATGACCCTGTGACCGCACATAGATTTCTAGTTCTTATTTATTCTCCATGCTGTGTGTTTGCACACAGGCACTTCAGACAGGTATCAAGCATGCAGCTTTCCCAGAAGAAGTGTAAGAGGTTTCACCATAGCCATAAACTCCCTTGATGTGCTTAGTGTTTTGATTCTTGTCTTGAGAGGCAGCCAAGAAACATCTGTTGCTGCACTGGTTGGAATGACCTACTTCCCAGGAGAAAGCAGTGGCCTGAGCATTGCCACTGTAGATGCAACCTGTCTCCCCACCCCCATGACCAGAGTTCTTGAGTTTAAAGCGTCTCACCAAATTGGCCACTTTGATGCCAAAGATTCCCTTGCCCTTTTTTAGACAGGTGGATCTCATCTCTCCCTAAAGGCTACAATCATTAAAGTATAACCCATAGTTATAAAAGCTAAAACCTTCTGGAAGGCACCAGCTACGAAGCCAGATGTTGATCTTCACTATGCCTCTGCTTCTGGCTGTCCCATTTCTCTAACTGGTACAATAAATGAGATGATGAATTGGGCCCAGATATTTTTCACCTGCCCTGCCATGACTTTATAGTCTTCCTTGATCCCGCCCATGTTTTGGCTTGTGGTGCTGTTTGTACCCACGTGAAAAAGCAGTAGCATGTAGTAATCCATGCTCTTGACAAGTTGGGTTAACCTCCAGGCAAAATCACATATTTTAGTCCCCAGTAGACGGCATACTTCTCATGACTCTGTATCAGGCTGGTAAGTGGGTGCCTGAGTGTTTCTTGATAGAAAGTCAGCCACTATGAGCACTTGACATTTCTTTTTACAGTAACCACTGTGAGCTGCTCATGCAGGTTCTCCTTGTCAGCCTGGCTTGTGGACATCTAAGGCCTTTAAAGGTTCATATCTGTGTTTGGTCTGGATGTTGAAGGCTTAATTGGAGCCCTGGTTTTATGGGTCACCAGACTCTAAGGTGTCTCATGCTCAGTGGTATCCACTGTGCACATTTTGTGCATATATTAGCCTTTTCTCCAGCAGGAGTACCTGGGAATCCATTGCATGCTACCACCTGTACTGTTGTATCCTTCCTTACCTGCACTTACATATCCTTTTGTCTTGATGGATGCATCAGAATTCTCGGGCACTGTCTCAGTAAACACAGTGGTTTGGACTCTAAGGCAAGTGTCCACCATTATGGCAGAGACCTAGAGCAGGTAGCACTGTGGACCTGCTTGCAGAGTGCAGCACCCTCCTTACATGGCCTGCCCATGCAAACTGCTGTGCCACATTCTTCTGACACACCACATTCTGTTTGTTCACTGCACTCTGGGTCCCTCACACTCCCCAGAGCCATTTAAATCTCCTGCAGTGCTCCTGGCTATGCCCCCTCCTCATCTGATTGGCTCACAAGAGCTTCTGATGGGGTTCTAGGCTGTTGATCATGTATCATTAGAAACTGTCCACACTAAAAATTAACAGAAGCATCACAAGGGATGCTTATGCTAAAATGCTCTCATGTAAGAGTGTCTTGGTTTAATAATATGTTGAGGAGGTGGGATGTCTAATGAGGTAAATTCCTCCTCTGTCATTTATTTCCCTCCCCCAAATACTGACAAATTTTGAAGTTACGAGGAGTCTGAATGAAGGAGGAAAAAAAAAAAAGAATATTACTAAAAAATGAGAACAAAAGAGAACAAAACAAAAAGAAAGAAAACAGCAAACGCAGTAACCATAGGGGTAAAGGGTTTGTCTCTCACTCCACCTCCCTCCTCAAAGAGACAGGGCAAGCTTTTCACCCAGTGTGACTGTGATACCCTCAGGTGGCTGGCGGCAAGAATTTGCAAAACCACCTGCAAACCATAGATGCCATGCTGGACCAGGACAACTCTTTGAAATGCCTGATGGAGGGCACTGTGGTGGTCCTTTTCCTCAGCAACTATGCCCAGGAAGACGAGAGTTGTTTTTGAAAGCACTGGAAACTTAATCTTCTGAGCTCTAGCGATGTTTCACTTCAGGCACCCCTCTCCCTCTGTCAAGGTACCAGTGCTGCGGGACAGTCCCTCCCCAGTGCAGCCCTGGTAGTCTCCCACATTTCAACCTATGGGATGATACAAAAAATTCAACAAAAAATCTTTCCCATTTAGTAAAACTATAACAAAGAGAGAGCAAAACATAAATTTATTAAGTATAGTCACAGGAGAGGGCAGAAGGAAAGAAGCAGGAAAAAGTCTTTCTAAAAATAAAGTATATATTTGAAAATACAGAATATTAACTTGTCTCAGACAATTCTCATGTAAACACAGAATGGTTCTCGAACATATATATATATATGTAAAATGAAGCTACATGGTAGGAACTGGAACAGTTACTAGCACTAACCACCTTCATAGGATTCAGGAACAGACTTCAAGATAATTTTACAGGTCAGATTTAAACCTGTGTGAGGACTGTTAACTTCTTTTTAGCTTTATTTTTTGTTGTTTGTCTACTGGAACAAACCCCTGTGTACAATTTCATTTTGCACGTAATAGATCAGTCCTCAAAAGCCTAAAATTAAACCCTCTGTGGTTTTCTTGTGCATTGCTTTGGCCCTGACTGGCAGCCAAACACCCACCGAGTTCTGCACTCGTACCTCCCACAGGATAAGAAAGAAAATACGAAGACTGGTAGTGAAAAAAAAACCTCATGGATCAAAATAAAGACTGGGAAATAACCCACCATTTACTGTCATGGGCAAAATAGACTGTGCTTTGGGAGTTTAGTTTAATTTATTGCTGATTAACATAAACATTTAAATACAGATTGAAATATCCAGGGGAAAACCCCAAACATTTAAGTAATTATAGAAAGCACCTCTCCTCCCCCCTTCCTAATCTCTACCTACCTTGATATTACTGCAGGTTGCACTCAATCTCTTCAGTGAAGCACTGGAGGCTGGTGTCTGTGTGTGACAGTTTCTTTCTGCCACTTCTGTTTCTTGCTCATTTCTTCCAGTGCTCCTTTCTTCTTGCTCACTTCTACTACTCTCGTGTGGGTCCTCCAAAGGCCACACTCCCTTCAGGGAAGTACGTTTTCCAGTATGTCCCCTCCACAGCCTGTGGGCCCTTCAGGAGTCTTACCAACTCTACCATGAAGCACCTCCTGCTCCTCTAGCCTTGGTGTTTATCCCATTTCTCCTCCACCCCATGTTTTCCCTTTTCTTAAATATGTTGCCCAGAGGCATCACACACTTGGTGGAAGGGCTCAACTGTGTCTGTGATGGGTCCATTGGAGCCATCTGGAGCTGGCTGTATCTAGCATCGGGCAGCCTCTGGCCTCTTCTCACAGAGACCATCTCTGCAGCCCCACCACTGTCACTGTTACAGGATCCCATTCAGAAACACCCAAATCTGATGAAAACATGCTTTCAATTCCACCTAACTCTTCTGCAAGACAGAGTTACCAAAGAACAAGAGGGCTTTGGCTTTTCTTACTGTTTTTGTTGATGGTGGTGGTTTTGGGGTTGTTTGTTTGTTTGTTTTGAAATGGTTAATGCATATGAAGAGACAGACTTATTTAGGGGGCAAAGAAAAAACAATATAGCAACTAGAGAATTGGAAACAGAGAATAAATAATCGAATAATTATGAAAAATATTTTTGTTTACAGTTAAACAAAATGTAACCAACAAACTTTAAATACTTTTTTCATTGTATACTTG
The DNA here is from genome assembly GCA_035583155.1 of Acropternis orthonyx. NCBI lineage: Eukaryota > Metazoa > Chordata > Aves > Passeriformes > Rhinocryptidae > Acropternis > Acropternis orthonyx. The sequence goes on along the minus strand of JAWWEU010000001.1, from coordinate 83,352,678 downwards.
TGCTTTTTTTTAATCAGATAATGTGTGCTCTAAAATGCTAGGAATACCTTTATTTCATTTACTCATGAAAGATCAACTAATTCTAACTCCACCAAGTACAGTATAAGTTTTATCTTTCTTTACTGAATAGCAGTGCTGCTGTGTTGGCTCATATGGTGCCTTACAAAATAATTTTCCTCCCATTGGATGATGTCAGATAGAGTGCATACAAGTGAAAAAAAGCATTTGTCTTTCTTTTCTCCTTTTTTTTTTAACTCCTTATTTTTGCCCCCTGACTTCTTGTCATTTTTGATACAATTAAGGAGTATGCCATAATTGTTTTATTCATCCTTATCTAAAGCTATTCTGTTGCTTTGACTTCTTTTCATACATTGTGTTTGTTCACTAAATCCTGAATACCGATAAAATGAAACCAGTTAGCTATAATCATGTTTTACTTAGAAATTAGGATCTGCTACCATGGAATGGAATCCAGATGTTTATTTCATATTCAGCTCTCGATTCCCATCTATGTATTTTCAGGGTTATTTTTTGTTTGCAAACCAAAATTATGCTGCTTACACTGCAGCTGACAAAAATGGCCATTTTCACTTCTATGTAAATAAAGAAGTCTTTAAAGCAAATGTAAAGTAAATGCCCACTCTCACTGTTTAATAGTCTTTTACTTGTTTTTCAGATAGGTTGCATGTAGTTATACACAATAAATGCTCTTCAATTAAAAAATATTTTTATATGCTCACAGATCACTGGATATTCAAGTTCTTTATCAAAAATCAAGGATTACTTTTTTAATTGCTTTTGAAATGTTTACCCGGTGCAGTTCCAAAAGTGGGTATTAAGCTCTCTCCTATAAGCTGGAAGATAAGCTTTTTTTATATTTGCTTATGAGGGATTTATGCAGTTAGTGTTTACAGAAGTTTATGAAAACAAACTCTCTCTCTATAAAAACATTGTTGCTTCAATTTTGAACATGGGAAACTGCCATGATGTACAAAATGCAATTCGAGTAAGAATTTTTTTCTACTCAATAACTTTTTTGCAAAACTTAAAAAATGTAGGTATAGAAGAGGTGATCAAAAATATCTCATCTACACTAGAGAGGGATTTCTCTAAGCTCAGAAAACTGAGCCATGTGAAAGCTTATTATTTCACTTACAGGGTGTGCGGCTGTGGCTGTTCCATATGAGGTTTCCAGCAAAACATGTCATTCACCTACAATGCTCTGCTGGCTGCAAAAGTCAAAATCAAATCTTTTGTGTTCTAGTAGCATTTTAAAAGTAAGTTCTCCCACTAAAGGCAAACAATGCAATAATAGAAATAACGGAAAAATGGACATACCTTTTAATTTTCTACAGTGCTTTCTTGCCACAAATTTTTATTCCTTATTGCAGTAGAAATATTTTGGACTGCCTAATGGAAGTTAGTGAAACATCTCTTAATTTTAGACTTCAGTGATGAACATTATAAAGAAATTGTATTTAAAATGTATTCTGTATTTTTTATCTGAAAACAATGATACTTTTTTTTGTTGTTGTTTCCAGGAATACAAGTGGTTTCATAAAGAAAACAGCTGACTACTTCAAAGGCAACTGTTTTCTATATAGAATGATGATTTTTTAAAATATATATGGGAGCAATTAATGCTATTAATAATACTCTATCAAATCATTCCCACTTGGATGCTAGTGAAAATTATAAATTCGCATTTGTGTATTTGAAAATGTTCTGAAATATCTTTGTCTTCTGCTTTGTCTTTCTGCTCCTTTTTTATTCCCCAAAACCAACAGAAAAGACCTGAACTGTCCAATTTATATCAAGAATGACAGAACTTCTAATTCATACAGTGCAGCAATAAGTGTCATTCATCATTAATGTGATGAAGATAAATGCTCCTGGCCACAAAAAGGAACCTTATGAAGATGACTATGGCTTGCAGGAAAAAGGAATATTCATTCATCTTGACTGAACATAATAGTCTGAGAATTCAGCAGGAAATAGGACATTGAGTACATTCTTTTAAAAATACCTTAAAGTCAGTTTTCAGTGTTACTGTTAGCATTCTTGAGGATCTAAGAAAGCATTTGAAGAAAAGAAAATCTGTAGCCAGTGCCTTTTTCTAATTGCTGCATTGGGGATTTTCCCTGCAGAGCTTTAAAAGTCAGAAAAATTGTAAACAGTTAGGCACTTCTTCTTTGAAATAGGAAAAAAAAAATTCAGTTGAGTGCATAGAGGTATATTCTGAAATGCTTGTCAAAAGTTACACCATCCCTATATACAGATTATTTGTCCACATTAGTCTGTGATGCATGACATTATCAGTTCACAGATTTTTGAGGAATTGTGTTGGCCAAGTCACTGGCTAGTTCAGGAGAATTAAAAGAATGCATTATATGTTCTGAATTTCTGAAATCCATAAAAGAGGAAGTCTAAAAGAAGGTTTAGATTTCCAAGTTCATTTTAACACTTTTTTAAATTACCCAAATACTTCTAAGTTTTGACCACATATGGCTGGTGTGGTAGTTCATCTCAGCTGAAAGGCATTTGCCCACTTGAAATAGCAGCTTGTCATTGTAAACAGATTCGAGATGCACCAGCAGTTTCTCTCTGATGTGGTCTGGACTTTGATTACCACCAAATTAGAAAAAAAAAATAGTTGAGTTTAATTCACATTAAGTAATGCTCTGTCAACATGAACTTGAATGCTTCAATCTGCCTGTAAGAAGTTCTGGACAGCATTTTTTCCTCCTGATACAGATCCAGAGGGTTCAAAAAAGCATAATGTTGCTATATAGACTAATGATAGGAAATTGAGAGTCAGCTGGAATGAAAAACTCTAATGAAGACAGACTTTACCTCTGTCCTTCTGTGAAAATAAGTATTTTGATATCCACTTTTCATTTTATTCGGCACTGAAAAAAGATATGTGTTCTTAAAGCAGCTCTTTCACTGAGCTAGTGGTGTGGGCTGAGCTGGACTGGGTTGGTTAAATGCAGTTTCTGTGACTACGATTGAATAGCTATGATGATGACTAAACAGATAAATCACTCACAAAGAAGTTTTTTTTAGGTATTGATCATTTATCTTCTCTACATTAAAATCATGGAATTGGGACTGGAAAGTTAATTACTTTGTTTGGTTTTGTTATTTACTATGAAGCATTATGAGCATCTTTCTCAGAAATGACAGAACTGAAGTTTTTTATTATTTTACAACAATTATTTTGAAGCAAAATTGGCAAGTTAGGTCATGACTGTTCCTAAATAATATTCACACTCAATTGTACAGTATGTTCAGTTGTTGAAAGAAAGGATATTATTTCCAACTTTCCAATATAATATAAATTTAGAGTTGGCTAATTTCTGTTTATTGGAAACTTGATCTCCCTCAAGAGACAGGAAATAGGCATAGGCACATTTGTTTACTCAAATCTATTATGAAATTCTAAAGGATTCAGAAGTCTCATTAAAAATAACATTAAGTAGTTAAAGGCTTAGTTTCTCAGCATTAACAAAAAATAAAGTTATTTTTAAATACTTGTTTTTCCCTGGAATATATTATAAATTGTGTATCTTTTAGTGAAAGAGGACGAAGATTCCCCCTTCCCTATGTTGTATGAAAATAATTAGCTACGAAAAAATGCCATTTGTCTTTTGAACAATTCCCAAATCCATTTATTTCCTCCTGTGCTGCTTGTACCAGAACTATCATGTGCCAAATACCCTGAAAGAAAAAAATGAGAAGGTACAGATTTCTCTGTACGTTTCTCAAGCCTTCCTGATAAGGGGTGATAATTTATGCAGTGATGGTCTGCAAAAGGCTCTGAACCCTCTGCTCTATTAAAGGGGCTCCTTACCAGACCTGGCTTAACCCACTGCTGGGACTGCTGGGTACTGGCGAACAGCAGTCAGAATAGGCTCCTCACTCACAGGATGTAACCCAGCCTCCAGATCCACCAGGATCTCATCACAAAGCTAGTCTGAATTTTGCTATGGAACAAATATTCATCAGAGACTCTTTGTGTGAGAATGCCAAAAGAGCACTCAGTGGGGATTTCATAAATAAAGAAAACATGTTTGTTTCTGAGTTCATGACAAATATAATGTGTCTGTTTAGTATCTGTTCCTAAACATTTTCAAGAAAGCAGGTATGAATGAGCTGGTATCCCTATACATCTAATAATTTTTAAAATCTTGACTATGTCAATACCTTCAGGTCTGTGTTCATAAACTGTCATTTACAGAACACTGTTACAATGCTGGAATAATTTAAACATCTTACACAGTCTATACCCATGGTTTGCAGACATGGCTTGACAACTGTTGCTATACTCTGTTAGCAGCTGGGCCATCATTTCCAGTCTCATAAAAAATACAGCAATGTGGTTTACATTGCAAAATACTGCCTACACGCGTGACCTGATACTCCTTTACACCCCTTATTTCAGTCTGCATGTGAAAACAGAGGAAATGGACCACTCCACACCTTCTGGAATCAAACATATTCCTACTGCATACATTTTCCTTTCTTTATGGAATTAATGATTAAAATACTAGTTACAACTTCAAGTGGACCCATAGCAGTTGTGAAAGAGATTGTGAAAGACTGACAAAAGTTAGTTTAAGTGACTATTTTTGCTAATTTGGGGAATAAGATTAAGAAGGTTAAAAAGCTGCAGAAGACAAATTTTGGGTAGTCTCAAGGTCAGTTTTGATCACCTGTGCAAACAGGGAGAAGAAGCCTCCATACTCCAGGTGAAAATGGTCAGCGACCTGCTACACCCGCTTAGACACACAGAGGTCTATGGGGCAGGATGGAATCAAACCAACGATACCAAGGGGACTGAAGGAAGTGCTCACCAAGCCACTTCTTATCATTTATCGTCAGTCCTGTCTAACCAGGGTGACCCCAGTTCACTGGAAATCAGCAAGTGTTATGCCCTGTACAGGAAGGGCCATTAGCAGGATCCAGAGAACTACAGGCCTACCAGCCTGACTTTGGTACCAGGGAAAGAAGATATCTAACTTTTAATTAACAAATGTTTTTATCAGTTCATTTATTTTTAGGGTTTTTTCCTACTGACAGTAAGATATGTTTTATATTTTTAGAATGGACTTGTTTCACCTGTTTGTTTCCTAGTGTTACTTAACATTTCTACCAGGGATACTTCCATGCACAATCTGTGAGGTCATCTTTATAGATTTTTTTTTCCCCCAGGAAATTGTTTTTAAAAAATCAACATATATGTTCACAAATATAGAACTACATTTGTACGATACAGCTGCTGAAAATTGTGTGACTCATGGGAATATAAAACAAGTTTGAACAGTTTCTACAATTACAACAGGCACAAATTGATCACTAATTAATTATTTTTAACAATTAGGTAAACTGAGAATACCTACTAGCCTGGTTATGATTTTATATTAGTTTCCTCACTGTAAGCTATCACAAACTTTGTGGCCACTGAATATTTTTTAATCCCATGAATTAAATTTTCATTTTAGCATCCAACAAAAATAGAAAAAAATTAAAACTCAGGTTCAAAAGACCCATCCAGGTCCTTCAACATCAATTCTGTACCAGAATTTATCTTTATACAAATTAGCTTCAGCAATCTCTGCAGAACATTATTGCTCTTACTTAGTACAGTATTTTAATGAAATGTGAATGTTTAAAATAAGATTTTGGTGGTCGTACAGGTTTGAAGTGAAACATTTATCTATGCTTGTGTCTTCTGAGGCTTATCTTGCATTCCTACAATTTCTAAAGTTTTAAACTTCTTTGAAAGTCATGGTGACTTTGTGTTCACAGGAAATTACAGCCAAAGTCATAATCAAAGGACAGAAGTTCCTGCCCATGACTTAGTTAATGGCATTCCCATACAGAATTATTATATTGAGAAGGGAATGAATGTTAACATGGGTATCTGGAACTACATGTGTATGAATATGTTTACATATATACATATGTGTGTGTATAAAAACATAATATTTGGATCGAGATTCTGTCAGGGAATATTATTCATACTCTGAAAGACATTATTCTTTTCAAAATCTTAAAAAGTTATTACTAGTGAAATATTTGTCCAGTGTAACTATTCTCATCTTCATCAAAGGATTCAGCTTAAAAAAAAAATGAAATCACCCTTCGGTATAACCAAAGCTGCAGGAAGATGAAATCCTCATTTGTGTGTTGTCCAGTCTGTGTAGCACAACTCATACATAAACTTCCAAATCCTTTCATTTTTTGTTCCAATTTGATATGAACTAAGCTAGTATAAAACTGCATAGTTTTTGCTGATGAACTCTCTCTGACAGTAAAAAACTGAAAGAAAACATCTCCAATTTCCATTTCACTTTATTGTTACCTAGAAAAAATTGAAACAATTATGTAATTTTCCTGATTGGGTGCTGCCATATGGCATACAAAGAAAAAAGGAATCTTTATTATGGTCTTTTAATATAAAAATAATGCAATAAAAACATAAATACTGATATAAACATAAAGAAATTGCAACCAAAACATAAATCCAGAATCACAGAATGGGTAAGGTTGGAAGGGACTGCTTGAGGTCATTCTAGTCCAAGCTCCCTGCTCAATCAAGGCATAGTACTCAGGATTGTGTCTTCTGAATATCTCCATAGAGGGAGACTCCATGTCCTCTCTGGGCAATCTGTTCCAGTGTGTGATCACTCACACATGTGTGATCACCCACACAGTAAAGAAGCTCTTCTCTGTATTCAGGTGGAATTTCCTGTGCATTCATTTCTGTCTGTTGCCTCTTGTCCTATTGCTCAGCACCACTGAGAAGAGCCTGGCTCCAACCTCTTGCCACTCTCCCTTCAGATACTTATAGACATTGATATGATCCTCTCTCAGTCTTCTCCAGGCTAAACAGGCCCAGCACCCTTTGCCTTTCCTCATAAGTGAGACTCTCCAGTCCCTCAATCATCACTGGACCCACTCCAGGAGCTCCATGTCTCTCTTGTACTGGGGAGCCGAGAACTGGACACAGCAGTACAGATGAGTCTCATGAGGGCTGAATAGAAGGGCCAATAATTAGTATAGTAGAAATAACATGCCCAGTTGGGAAAGGTTTTAGTTCTTAGGGCAAATATTCCATGAAACTACTCTTGTCCTAATATGAGATGATTAACAGATTCCACTTACACAGCAACAACAAAGTTGTAATGTTACCCCAATAGCCTGGGATCAGAAAGGACTGCACATATATCAAAATTGTGTTAATATATTTGTCAGCTGTTCCATTTCAAAGGACTATGGTTTGTCTAAACTCTGTTTCTCATTTTTATAAAATCATTGGACCATAAAAAATGTATATTGGCAAGTGCCATGACTATTAATTAAACTTTTTTATGCACTTCTTTTTATGTTTCTCTGTATATGCTCTGGTGGTTTTCCTATGTAATCTTTCCAAAGCAAGAATTCTGTCAATTTTCCTGCTAATTATCATAATGATAGCTGCTTCCTATCAGAAATAAACAGTAATTAAAATTGGTAAGCTTCATAGTGGGAGCCATTTATCTTATATACAGACCTTTCCAAACCAACCTCCAGATATCATAATCATGTTCAGTATATGCCACTGGATTCACAGAAAAGAATATTAGAGTGTTATTAAGGTGTATGGTGATTTCATTTATCCTTTCATTCTTTTGTCTGAAAAAAATGTGTGTGAGTGCCATAATATCTTCAACTCATTACCTCAGAGTTTGTCTGTTTATATGTTTCTTAGTAGCCAAATATTGATGCTCCTCTTCATATTTCCCTTCTCACAACCTCTACAGGACCATCAGAAAATGACTTATCCTTGTGAGAATAATCTTTATATATACTTCAGCTGTGCTGCTTTATTATAGATATCCTGAAAACATCTAAGTGAATAGTGAAATTTTAAGGCTTTGTTTGTTGAGTTTAAGGGGAAAAAAATCAAGACCTCAGAATTCTAGATCTATGTTTGTATTTTCAGTAACATTTACAGAGAATTTTATTTGCTCAACGAAACTGCATTCCCATTTCCTCCTGAACTTAGTAATGTGAATCCATTCCTCAGGGACTGCAGTCTGGGAAACCAAACTTGTGAATTCACAAAGGTGTTTTGAGGTACTCTGAAATAAAGCATTGATGTGAATAATAGTGGATGCACATGTTTAGCTTTCTCAATGATGCTGGTTGCCTGGTAACCAGCAAAAGGCATATGTCAGAGAGGGGTTCAAATGAAAGAGATTACATCCATCTCAGAAGGGTAAGGAAAGGGAAAACCACTGATTAGCTCACCCAGATGGGCAGATATAGGAATCCTGTCATGTTTTCATATTACTGAATATCTAGCTGATTCCAAAACTTAATTTGCCACATTTGTGCTAGTACTTAATTAGGGATGGCATTTGTGTCTTTTAAAAGACGATTTTAAAAGTTTATATGCAGAATCTGATAGTGGCCTTGTTCAGCAGCGTCTATCAGAAAAATATTGTTTGCTTTGTTCTGCCACTGACTGGGCAGCAGCTTTTTATTTTATCACAAAGTCACATTGCATTTTGCACGTGGAATCACTGGACCTTCAAAGAAACTTACTGGACCTGCATGGGGAAGTCACAGGGCCAGAGACAAACTTCCAAATATAACATTTCAGCAGTTGCCTTTTTTTTTATTTTATTTTGACATATTCCTCCAATTGAAACTTTATTCTACACTTAAAAGTACACAAGAATTCCAGTAACATTTTTAACCTTGTTTTTTCAAATATTTGGAAAACTATACTGTACCTAAACATTACAAAAATCCATCTAATTACAGCTGGATACTTATTTTTCCTCTAAGCAATTAGGATTTACACTTTCTCTGATGATTGTTCTCATTTATTCACAGAATTCATAGGCAAATATGAAATTTTCTTTGGGATTTTTTTTTTCCAGGAGATGATAATAATTCTAACCCAGTATCTTCTTTATTTAAAAACTCTAAAGTATTTATCTTTTCTGGGTCTTTGTTAGAGTAAGTAAATAGGTTTTATACAGAAAATCACACATCATTATCACAAAAATATGTATTTAGACTAATGGCTTTATTCTAATGATTTTCCAAATGTTAATTCCTATTGAATTACTCTGTTTTATAATATCTACCTAACACTTGTGTATTTAGCTTAAGCTTGTAATTTCACTGCCCTCTGTTGTCAATGGAGAGGTGCAGCGCACCTTTCTTAGGCTGTGTCAAATTGCCATCTTAGGGTGTTAATTGTTTCCATTAGCAATGAATTAAATAGATAACTATCACTGGTTTAAAAGCTATTCTTTAAACATGAAATATCAGAAGGAACAAACCCAACAGTTATGATGTTGTTTTTTTTTTAAGCATGATAGAATAATCATTTCACATATCAACTGACAGTGCTCGTTACTAAAACCAACGTTTTCTGCTAATCCAGAAAACAAAGCATCAGTAAGCATTTCTAAAATCTTTCATTTAGGTAATTTACTCATCACCAGGGCAATATTTTCATGACAAGATGCAGCCATGGTGTTCATCTGTCTCATACGTGAATCAGCTACACAGAAAATTAGTTTATTCCCCACCCCTTCCCCCTGCCCTGAAATCATTGCCCTATATGTAATACTTTCTCCAAGGTCTGACATAAATAGGGCTGCACAATACTAATGTATTTCTAGAGCTGGGCCAGTATCCTTTCTCTTTTGCATATATGACATTTCTTTTATCTTTTTATGTTCCCTTCCTCTTCACAGTGAAAACATCCCCAAGACTGTCAGTGAGATTCTGAGAGGAGGATCTCAGACCTCATGTCATGGAGATTAACTCCTGGATGGTTACAGAGAAGTCAGAATAAGCAATTCTAAGGAAAGTCCTGTAAGCTCTCACATCCTGGTCATAAGTGTCTGCTGGTGGTAGTGAAGGTGCCATGTTTTGGCTTGCTGAATGAATGCTTATTTAATTTATTTTATTCATATAAGTATTTAATTAATCTAACTCTATGTAATCTAAAAATGTTTTCAAGATTAATTGTTTCAACAAATCTGGATATATTTCAAGGCAAGATGAGACATAATTATAATACAAAAGGCATCATTTTGTCATTGATCATTCAGAAAAGCTTGCAAAGCCACTGTCCACCATTACCAGCAGTCCTGACTAACCACGCAGGTTAATGGAGACTGGGGGTTAGCCAATGCGATGTCCATCTACAAGAAGTGTGAAGGAGAATCCAAGCAACTACAGGTCTGTCAGCCTGACTTCAGTGCCATTATGAAGCCAATCATCTGGAGTGCCATCACACAACACATGCAGGACAATCAGGGGACCAGGCCCAGCTAGCAGATCTCTTTTAATGACTGGGTGATCCACTGAGAGGATGAGGGAAAGGCTGTGGTTGTCGTCTGTCTGGACTTTAGTAAAGCGTTTAATACTGTCTCCTACAGCATATTCCTGGGAGTCCATAGCTAGGACAGGAACACTCCTCCCTGGGTTAAGAATTTAGTGCACAGGGAGTGGTGGAGTCACCATCCCTGGAAATGTTCAAGAAACACTAGGACATGGCATTTGGAATATGATTTAGTTGACATGTTGGTGTTCAGTTAAAGGTTGTAGTCAGTGATCTTGGAGGTCTTTTCCATCCTTAAGGATTCTATGATTCTGTTCTGTGATTGCAATGGCCCAGGTCCCTGCTCTGAAGCAAGGAGATCTTAGACGTCGTCAGTGAACTCAACGATTCACAAGGTCATTCTGAAAAATCAATTAAGAATTTCACTAGACTCAAAACAAAGATTTCTCTTCAGGTATAGCTTACAAAGTGTAACCTGACCAATGAAGTTTAATATTGTTAGAAGCATGGGAGCAGAGGGTGTGGGGTGTGCAGTGGTCTGAGCAGAAGATAATGTTTTTTCAAGGAACTTTAAATAGCATCTGAAAACACAGGAAGGACAGGAAGAACCTGGGTGACTGAGCCTATGCGCTGGAAAAAGTAGACAACTATCAAATGATGTGTTGCTGAAAAGAAATCAGTAAGATGCTTTTCCCACATATAGTATTAGCCATAGAATGCATCTTTTGCCACTTAAATACTGAACTTCAATCAGAACAGTTAGAAAAAAATAATATTACTGACTTCTTATCCTTGTTTAAATAATAGCACAGCATAAAAGATGTTTTAAATAGATAGTAATATTTTATTTATCAGTGTATTTCGACACGTTCTTCATTGCATTTGCACTTCTCTCAGTCTGGGAAATTAAAATTAAAAAGGTTAGCTTGATTTTACTTCGAATCACTATGCAGTGCTTTTCAAGTCTGTACTTGAATGAACAATACTGTAAAATTTTGACTGCAAACACACATGAGGGAAAATTTCTTTTCTTTCTTTTTGGGTTTTGTTTTGTTGTTTTGGTTTTTTTAAACCATGAAGGTAAACAACATCAACAAAGTTGTTTATTTGCCTTAGATATGCATTAGGTGGTCATCTTCTGCATAACCCTGCAGAGATGTGGCCATATTTGCATAAGAGAATTCAGAATCAATCTTCTAAATTTTAATAGCCTGATAAAACAGAAGTCTTCATGCTATTACATCAAAATCATTGGAGAAAATCCCACTGATTTCAGTTAAGGTAGGAACAAGCCAGAGTGCTTTTTTTCCCCCAAATTTGCCAACAATGTCCTCTTGACTATAGTAAATATTATACTCTTAATACCACAAGAAGGCACTGTCACGAAGAAATAATAACCTTTTTCCTGAAGAATGCTGGTAAAATTATTATTTGTTTCTTTACAGAGAAAATGTGAGAGCAGCCTAGGACTTCTATTTTTTATTTAATTTCAGAAATTCCCTTTAAATATACCTTTAAAAATTACTTAGTTCCTCTTATTCAGTTAATTCATTTAGGCATTATTGATGATGCCATCTTCCTCTAAAATCTCTCAGAGAGCCCTTTGAAAGTGCAAAGGAATTCTTCCTTGCTTTTCATATCCAGACACTTTCTTTTCTGAAGCTGTTTGATAACTGAGACAAGTCATTGTATCACATATGTTCACTTTTGTACTTAACACAAAGGGCACCTTGAACAGAAACACACAAATAAAAAAAAGAAGTTTTCCAGACATAGCTGCTTTGGAGTTTAGTATGAAATACTGCCATTGAAACATGTCATCCTACTTCTTTTCTGGAAGAAGTTAGATTTCTTCACTAGGAACATAGTTATTTACTTAGATTTTGGTATTTTTCATGTGTTACTCACTTTAAATACTGAAAAATCTAAGTTTACATCAGTATTACTGAAACAAGACATTCACTACTCTGTGCAAATTTACTGAAGTGCTCCTAACATTTTTCTGATTCTTCTTTTCAATTACAGAACAGATGAGCAGAGGGCAATAACCTGTGGTGCAAACTGCCCCTGTTATCACAACGGTCACCACTTGAGCTGTAAAGCTGTTATTTGGAGATCTGTAGTGTAAGAAAGTGGCAGCTTACCTTATAGGAGATTGTAAAATTAGAAAAGGTAGAAATGTAAAAGCTCTCTTTGATTGACTAACACATCTTACTGATAAAATGTTTGCTGTCTACCACTGCTTTTTGTAAACTCACTTAGACTAGAAAAGCTAACAACTTACTTAGTCATTTTTATGTTGTAAAAAAAAATAAAATTGGGGGATAGGGTAGAAGATAAATGTTTCTGACACTGGATTTGAAGCTAAAAGAAGCCTGATTTTTATTTTTTTTCTCACACATTTTCCCTCAAAATTGATTTATTTCTATAGTGTTTCAAAGGTGCTTACCAGTGAATTGTCATAATGAGCAATTAGCAACTTGTTAAGACTGATAGTTTATTAGAGTTAACTATGCACTATATGGTATCAAAATCTGAGGTTGAAAATCTTATTTTCTTCACAGGAGCGAGCCAGTTTTTTCAACGCACAAATATGATAAATAATAACATTACTTTCTATACAAGTAGTCTGCAGAGAGAATATGTAACTTCTTTGAATCCACTGCACTCTGATTCATTATAATTTTGCAATACTTTGAGACCACAAGTTTTATTCAGTGTTTGAGAGCAATTCAGTGTTTTCCAACCAAATATTTGGTGTTTTCAAATCAAAGTAGTACTAAACTTTGTGGAAAACAGCTATAATAAACTCTCTTTGCTAGTGATACCACTAATTTGCCTTTTTAATTCCAAAATATTTTCTTATTGGGTCCATCTAAATTCCGTCTTTGTTTGCTACCCAAAGAATCTCTCAGATACCAAGCATTTGCAGTCTCTGCTTTTTGATCTTGCCAAAATCCAAACAGATGTCCTCTCTTTTTCCCTACTTCACATCTTCAGTTCACATTTCTGCAAGACTTTTGCCTGGGTCTGGAGAATCCTGGGGCTTCTGGATGGAGAAAATAAATTAGAGATTCTGTTCTGGTTCCTGGACTGTGCTATGATTTCATATCCATGATATAATAATAAAGTTAACAGTTTCAGACTTTAAAAATTGCTGTTGTCCTCTCAGTGCTCTCTCTTCATCTGTACTAAGAATGATTCTATAGGTTAGAAGTTGCATACATAAATGTATAGAAACAATGAATGTATGACCTAATAGTTTGTCAGAAGCATACATGTTTTCTTGACTTAAAAGCTGATTTATAGGTGTTAAATCTCAGTAATTAGCAGCTTGATACTTGTAGCATTGTGCTTTTCAGCTTGAACAACAGTAAGTTTTATTATGCCACCTTATTTTAAGATTGCATTTTTAATGAAACTCCATGGACCTTTGGGCTGCTTTTCATCTTGAAGCATTTATGTCAAATGAAGAAAGCAGCAGCAGACAGGCAGGCAGTAATACACAATCAGATGAAGTAGACAATGGCTTGTTGAAGCATTAAAGATAAATTATGCATAATTCTGAAGATTCTGGCACTGCTGAGTAACGAAAAACATCGGTACTCAGCTTTGCTTGAAGGAGTTGTATACATACTCAAAATCTTTCCTTCATTCCCTCAACCCGCTAATGATGAAGCATCCTGGTACCTCTCATACATGTATATTTTTGAAAAACAAAATGAAACCTGCATTTATTACTTATTTCTTTCAGCGGGGTAAGAATATAAAATTTTTGTGTACTCCTTATAACATTTTTGTGGCAGTTTTCTTACAATAAAAGAGAGCTTTTGATATCTACAGCCACCAATAGGTACTCTTTTGTATTGTATTTGTGAAGTGGATGCAAGTAGAAGCTGTCAGCTTATTGCAGGATAGGTTCTCAAAAAAAACATTTCTCAGATCTTTTTCAGTGTCCAGATACTAGGACTCGACAGGAGAAATCTAAGGCCTGGGACAATTTCTTTTAAGTTAATAGAAAAAAATCCATTTCTTAGCGATTTCAGTGGGTTTTGCATTGAGTCTATTTTTACCATCAGGGCCATGAATAAAATGCAAGGTGTATTTGGAAGACTTCAATTCCATTAAGACTTCATACCGTTCATGTTACAACAGACAATTTAAGAAAACCTAGCAATAAATATGTAGCTAAACTTTATGGTCACTATTATTGTTCTGTTGTTTGGGAAAGAAAACCACAATGCCAGGCTGCAGATTAAGGTTCATGTTCCTTTCAACATGCATTCTATTATAAAAAAAAAAAAAAAACAAAACCAAAACCAAAAAAAACCAACCAACCAACCAACCAACCAAACAAACAAAAAAACCCCACCAAACCTAGAAGAGGTTCAGAGAATTGGAGCTAAAAACATATTCAGGTAGGGAGAAATTATTGAGTACTTTAATTGTATAGACAAAAAGGATATCAACAGAATATGTGACATATGTTTATGCATATATGTATATATATAGCTATATATAAGGCTACCAACTTGTGACAAAATTTCTACTGTTTGATCTCTTCAAAACCAGATTTAAGGTCTTTTCCTGTACGGTCATAATCATTAGCTAGGTGCAGTAATTCCTGTGTAAGTATTATTCCTGTACGACCTAGGACATTGTTCTGATGGATTGCTCTGTTCTTGACATAAATTAGCAGCTGCTTTTAATAAGTTAGAGAATTAAATAGCCAGTTGTCATTTTGAAGTAATTTTGAAATTGAACCTACTTGGAGGAATACAAGGTTCAGCTACAAGCCATAAAGGTATCACAAATATCTTCTTGAAAAGTTGAAAGCACAGATTAGCCTTAGTTTCTTTTATTTTCCAATATGACAACTGATTTATGTACGATAACATTCTTTATATACACCTAGGTATGCAGACATATATAATACATACGTAGATATTTACACAATTTAACCTTTCTAAAATTATTGCCACTTTGAAAGACCAATTTGCCTTTTTCCCACTGTTATCAAAAAATATGTGAATTTTGTAGTACCATTTTGACACAAAAGACCCCATTAAGATATATTGAATTGATATCTAAGTATTAGTTTTTATGGGACCTGATAGAGATGATATATCATCTCTCTTATCTTTTTACACTCCATGCCTCTGTGCTTTGATGGTATGTTAGAGTCAAAGTGTTCTGAGCTTTAAGACACATTAGACACTTTGAAGTACTTCAAAGTTTTATGGAATGGGCAATTACAAATTGCCTGCAAGCAAACAAGGAATACGATAATGATACAGTTGACCCTTTTTCTTTCTTTTGAAAAATATAGGTTTAAATTTTTTTGCAGTGATCAAAGTGAGAAGCAAGCAGAATATGCTTCAGCTACTCATAATCCTAGCATATATGGGGGTATATTAGACAACCTTTTAAGGTCTTTACTGATAGATTTCTTACTTGATTTGCAAAATATAAACTGAGAAACCACCTGTTATTTCAAACCTATATCTACATGTTCTACCAATAAGATAGTTTGTATGCAAATAGATCGAGAAAAAGGAAGTAAGCTAATGCATTTTCACACAAACTTCCTTCACATTTTTTTCTTTTTGTTTGCTGTCCCCAAATGATGATGATAATAAATATTGTAATGCAGTTTGCCTATTCAATCCAGTTTCTTCATTCTCAAATTGTTTAAGTCTCATTTCTTGCTGATGTGCCTTCATTAGCCACACCACTACTTGTGTTTGTGATGCCACTTAAGAGAAGAATTAAAAATAGATAATACAGACTATTCTTTTTTTCTTGATCTCGCTCTCTCCTTAATAATCTGCAGACAAAACTTTCTACTATGTAATTTAGTATAACTTCTCTGAGGACCAACAAAGTAGAGGTCCTTTATATCAGCATAGTTCATTGTAAGAGGGTGTCCTGTGGAAGTAAATACCTTTAAGGCACATTACTAACAGTGGCAACTTCTGATCAAATAGGAAAAGAGACCTTTCTACTTGGAAGTCTTATCACTGAGGAGGGAAGGGGAAGCAAATAGTTCCATGGTAGCAGAGCATCCTTCTGTTGTTTAGCAGTGTTAGAAAACATTTTTATTTCAAGGCTTTTGCACAGATCCAGACACATTTTCCTAGCTATTCTTATATTTTATTAAAAAAAAAAAAAAGTATATTATTTCCATATTTTTAAAAAGTTATGAACTGTTTGGACTAGTCCCAATTCTTTAACTTCTGTGTCTAGTTATCCTTTACTAATATAGTGGATATGATGCTTTGTTTTTCTCACATACAAAGTCTGTCATTGATGGAAATGTTGTAGAAACAAAGATTATATGTTCTACTTTCAGGAAAACTATAAACAATCCATTCTGAAAAACCTTATGAGTGGCACTTGAGGACAATTTAGAGGCCCAGATAGCAGATACTTATAAATTTATTACGAGATCACAGTAGGCTAGAGGGTTGTTTCCACAAGTTGCTAAAAGTCAGCTTAAATTGAGACTACTTTCACGTTTCAATAATTTAGGAGGAAATACATAATTTTTACTAGAGCTGGTAATACAAAAAAAGACCTCTGTGATAATGTTATTTCTTATACTTCTCAATCTGATAATACTGTCCTGTTAATGACAAACATTTTGTTGTGTCATAAAAGCAGTCCTTCAGATTTTCTTTAGGAAAAAATCTTGAAGAAAAAAAGAGAAAAGCTAGGGTTTATGTCACAAAAGAACAAGATAACTGTGAAAATGTGCAGCAGCACATGCAGATCTTGTTTTTGGAGATGATACCTGGATCAAATGGTGCAGTGAACCAATGCTGCACTGGACGGTTGACATGTATGGTAAACGGGTTTGTCGTCAGAGAGAAATCGCCTCCTAATGGAAATGCTGCTGCATTGCTGCAAATGCTGATTGATAAAGGCACTTAAACTGATACTTTGTCAAATTTATAGGTCTAAAGCCAACACTATGATCTTAAAAACACATACATAGATTCTAGTTGCATAAGATTCTACTGCTAAATTCATAGTATGCTTAAGGATCATCAGTCCTTGTATAGAAATAACCATCCTGAATCACTGAACAGCTCAATACCTCTAGTGTTTTAAGATCCGCCAGTTAGATTTGCATTCCCATTTCTTATATATCCAGAGGGATATAACATATTGGGTGTGCTCAGATTTTCCTTAATGAAAATTGACACTACTACATACTGTACAAGATGCACTAGGAATGGCCATACTCATTTCACTTATGCTTTTAGACAAAGCATTACTATAGAAGTTTGGCCAATAACTCTGTAATTACTGCACTAACCTTTTGCCTGTAGCTGAGCTGGGATATACCCATGTGTTCTGACTGCTCACTACTCTTTGTGCCAATTTGAGTAATAAATGCTATCAACAGCAACAGAAATAACCCAGATTCAGACAAAATCGAGATG
The DNA here is from genome assembly GCA_035583155.1 of Acropternis orthonyx. NCBI lineage: Eukaryota > Metazoa > Chordata > Aves > Passeriformes > Rhinocryptidae > Acropternis > Acropternis orthonyx. The sequence goes on along the minus strand of JAWWEU010000001.1, from coordinate 83,334,873 downwards.
CTTCTGTAATTTGGTAGTCAGTGCTCAATAGGAAGAAGAGGGGTCTAAGTCATGGACTTCACTGCAAGGCTTGCTTGCATGTTTTATGGGGCCTAAACAAACCTCTGAGGACAGGTTTGAAACTGCATAGATGAAAAACAAATTCTGTGCCAGAAGAGAACTTGCAAACAGCTCTGTGTTTCCCTGTACTTCACTGTGCTGAATTCATTCATTAAATTGTGGTGGTTGGAAAACAGACACTGAGACAATTGGGGGTTTTTTTTGTATATATGTTTTTTGATTGGTTGATTTCTTTTTTGGTTGGTTGATGTTTGTTTTTGTTGTTGTTGTTTGGTTTTTTTTAGTTGTGACTGTTATGAAAGTTTTTTCCTCAGTTTCTGTGTATTTTACAAAGGAGTTGGATAAGCACATGGATGGACACGTTTAGAAAGAACTTTGCCTCTTCAGCATGCTGCTTGTATCATCTGCCTGCAGCACAGAAAATAGGTCACATAGCAATTTTATCCTCTGATAGTGTGGCAGTCAGTATACAAAGCTTGGTATTGAGAGATGTTAATCACATCTCAGGTTCTTTTTTGTCTTCATTTTTTGTTGAAATGGGGGTTAAATAATTCTCTAATTCATTCATATTACCTCAACATTAATTCTTTCTGGGCTTCCTCAGAACATTTTGCTTAATTTATTCCTTCCTTTATACTTAATGGGTTCTATTCTTCAGAAATGTTTTCTCAAGTGATATCAAAGGATCTGCATTCTTTGTGCTTGCATTCACCCTTTTCGTTCCCACTTGGCAGAATATTTGCTATACATTTGGTATCAGTGCCCTAGAGAATATCAAAAGGATCCCAGAGAGATTGCAATGAGATATGTTCCCTAGTCTGAAAAGCTTGGATTCTAAGTAGACAAGAGAGAGAAGGAAAATGTAAAGGAGTCAGTGCTAGCTACCTTTTACAGAAAAGGAGTTGAGACTCAGGTAGTCTTAGAAACTTGCCCAAGCAATACAAAATATTGTTTAGAACAGAGACTGTAGAGTCATCTCTTCCATTCCATATCTACCCAGTTCATAAAATGCAAAAATCTCACTTCTGCTTTTTCAGCTAGTTTCACATGACAAAAGTTTGAAAGATGCTGAGCAACTTCTCATGAAACTAATTCCAACCCTTCCTGACTTTTTCCTAGTTTTTCAAATGTTGAAAGCATAGCATGTAATAGTATGTAAATGTTGTAACATAATGGAGACTTCAATCTCTAGCATCTGTAAAGCTGTTGAGACCCTTGTATAAATATACATAGACTTGTTTTTTATGAACAAACAAATCCCAAGAAAACTAAGCTTCTCCATGGCATTTTTGTTTTTAAGTTTGAAGATTAATTTGCCCTCATTCTCCCATTTCTCCAGAAGTTCCTGTTTCTTTTCCTGAAATTTCTGTTAGTCATCTCAAATGCAATCTTTTCCCTGACTTTGCAGAGGAGGTATAATAAAAAAAAAAGCCAAAACCAGAATGAGGAACACAGCAAGAATGAACACCCTACAACTCTACTTACAGTTATACGACTAATAGTTATCCTGTAACTTATAGTATAATGGAAAAGAACTGTAATATGAGGTATAAAAATGTGTCTTTTTCCTTTTCTGTTTTTCATTGTATTCTACTTAGAAACTTCAGGTAACTTTGAGGAAAAAATCACTGGGATTTACTATTGCATTGCAGATTTTATTTTAGGGTATTTTAGCATGCTATTTGGTTATTCAATTTAAAAGATGCTGCTGCTTCCAGTGAGAATATTGTCATGGATATTTTGTGGTTATCACTCAGCAGGTTTACTTTATTCCATTCAGTGGGCTGTCATGGCTTTCAAACAAGTTGCATATATGTCTGTTCACTCATGTACACATCAAAACAAAATTAATCAAAGGATATAACACAGAGGGCATTGGACTACTATGTGCTGTCCTAATCCCACTGAGCCAGTACTTTCAGTTAAAAGTGACCTTGTTGACTTTAGTAGGTTTATTTTCATAAAGTTATGGAAGAATTAATTTCCAGGGCTGAGATCTAAAAGAGTAAAAAAGATCTTGCTTTTGCAGCCACCTGTGTAAGTGTCACAGCCAGCTGTTTGGAATATTTACTATGGCTACATGGATAGCCAGTCTCTTTTTCAAATTCCAATTTGCTCAAAATGTGAACCAGATTTTCAGTCTTGGCACAATGTGTTTACTATGAAACTGGAAACTAGTTTTGTGCTTTACAAACATAAAAGTATCAGGATTCGAATTCTGACCACAACGGAGTATCCAATTAACATAATAAACAAAAAAACCCCAACCCAACCCAACCCAAAATCTTGGAAGATTTGGTTTAAAAATACTCTAGCAGTTGTCTGTCCTTTTGCACTTGCTTCGCCTTGGTTCCCAAGATCTTTTGTTTCTTCAGGTCAGTTGATTTCATGTTGCTCTATAGACATGACCAAATGTTTCCTCATCTGATCTTCAAAGCAGAGTAATGCAAAGGTTATCTTTACTCACTCTGGACAGATCCATAAGTTCCTTGTCAACAAATAATTAGGTTGTCATTTATTTTCCTTGTGAGTTCATGTAAACTCCAGAGTAACTGGGGAGAAAGAGCTTTCTGCTCACGTGTTTTTTGAGCATCAGATGGAGACATGACACTTTCAAGCTGTGGTATGGTAATAGAAACATTTGCTCAAGCAACGTAAAATTATGTAAGATAATAGAGAAGAGGAAAGATTTTATAAATCAGAAAACCTGTTTGATTGAAAATTATTTTGAAAGGGCTTTTTCCTCTCTTTTTATTTTTTTTTCCCTCTGCTTTTCTGCCTCTCTGCAGAGAAAGTATTTATTTAGGAGTAGAGCAATACTGCTCCTGTCAGTAAGGTAAAAATAGCTCTGGTGTTTAATGCACAATGAGCTATCTAGAACAGACACTTTGGGGGCACTTGAAAATGTAAGGGGTGCAGATTGCTCATGGAGATAAGGAGTCCAGAGTTGCCTAAGAGATGTCACTGTTCATATGGAAATAATAAAGCTTGTGTACATGTTTCATATATATTTATGTTGTTCAGTACATATTCAGATGTTTCTTTATCCCCCAGCTTTTTTTATTTAGTTTTTTAATAATTTTCAAATTCAGTCAATCATATATGAAAAGACATTTGACTAGTCTATTTTTCTTTCCAGTGACTATTGATTCTACTTTGTTGGAATTTCCCCATGTTTTCACATTTGTGAAAGCCCTATAGCAGTCATTTAATAGAGTGTTTATCCCAAATTTGACATAAAGTAACACTGTATATGACAATCTGCTTTAAAAAAAAAAAAAAAAAAGGAAGTAGATGGTTTTAATTATGCCAAAATTATGTCCAAATTAATATTAAATTTACCAAAACATCTCATCTGGGAAACAGAATAAAGTTGAAAAAATAAGACTCTTTTGCACTCCTACTCTCTTTTGCTAATTAGTAATGCAAAACACTTTCACAATAATGGCAGAGAAAGCCTGACACTCCTCCTTCCAAGTCTAAAATTTAAAAGGAGCCTTAATCTGCAAGTTAGGAAACATTTTTGGGATGTCAGCGTGCTGCCTATATCAGCTATCTAATTCGGCCCAGACATTTGAACAAATCACTACAGTTGTCATCTAAAAGTTATAATTTGCAGTTATAATTTGAACTAGAATATTCTTGTAGAAGATGGTAGATATGTCTCCGGCAGAAGAAGGAACTGAGCCTGGGGTTTCCATATCCCATAACTTCTGGGTTTCAGTAAAATGAAGTACTATGAAATTTTTAGATGAGTATTTCTTCTGTTAAAAATATCCAAATGTTTCTTTCCAGCTTAAATAGAATGCTATGTTTGATACAAAAGAAGCCTTTTCAATTTTTTTATGTATTAGGAAAACATAATTAAACCCCCCCAAGAAACATTTTAATGTTCAACGTGAAACAGTTATTATATGTTGGATTTTTTTCTTTTTACCTGCCAAAAGAAAAATCAATTTGAACAACTCTAGATCAGACTGTAGATGTGCTTGTATTCAAATGATTTTCAGCATCCAGAAATCACTTGCCATTGACATGCATAGCAATCCATCTGTTCTTATAAAAAAAAGCATGTCCTAGAAGCTTTCTAATACTAATATATTTACATTGCATAAAAGCTACTGCATGGATGCAAATTTTGAAAACCCACAAAACAAACATCAAGCTATCAATTTGCCTTCTGATATTATTTAAATATTAGAACAACATGGGGGGGAGAAGAAAAGAAACAAATTGAAATATTTCCATAGCAAGCAAACCTTTTAGATTTACTTTCTTCTACATAGAGTGCAATAAAATCTACATATTCCAGAGGTGACAAATGAAACTTAAAACTTTTAAGTGTTATCATCCACTAGTAGTACATTTTTTAATTCCTCAGAAAATTTCCTACTACCTAGAGAGGGGAATTCTGTTATAATAAAAAGCAAGGGTTTTTGTCTTACAGCTTATCTATGTTATGGAACAATGACGTGGTTTTGACAAGGAGATAATTAATTTTTTATTAGTAGCCATGAGGGGACAGAGCCTGAAGCCACGTGGTTATGTCTAGGTAGCTATTCTATACACTTTCACATCAAGGGATTCTCACTTCCAAGAAGAAGATGGATGTTGTTTGCAGGTTGGAGGAAAAGCATGGCAGGTGGAGGGTCTGTCTGCCATTGTTTTTCATTATCCTGGGCTTGGTGAGCATTTTGCATGTAAATCACCCTCTATCTTTGTACATTTTTGTTATTAGTATTGTTGCTGGTACCAGTTTTTTTCTTATCTCAGTACTGTTTCCAGTAAATTGCTCTTATTTTAACCCATGATCTTTGCCTTTTATGCTTCCAGCTGGGTGGGGAGAGTGGGGAGGAAGAGGGTGCTGGCATGGTTTCACAATAAGCAATTGCAATTTTGTGTTGCATGGTATCACCAAAATTTTTTTGTTTATAAACTCACTTTTAATTTATTTCGATCTTAAGGTAATTTAGGTAAAACCCAACCGTATAGTAAAACGATTTTAGTCTCTTGCAGGAGGAGTTGAAAAATGTTTTGAAAATAAATGGTACCTGGACTATTTTCTTCACTGGTAAAGGGTATCTTCTGTCAGAATAAAGAGGTAAATATTTATTTAATGATTGATAAAGGTCCATATGGATTATTCCCTTCTTTATAGATGGTAACAAATTGAATGCACTGACATGGGGCTGAATGTGTGGTATGAAGAAGTGACATCCTTAAAAGCAAAGGTCTCCTGAAAACTGAGTCTGTCTTGCAGAGTCTGATTATGTCTGTGATTAGAACCCTAGCCAGAGGGAGTGGGTAGAAGACCCACAGTAAAGAACCTTCTGAGGGAGAGGTGCATGGAGGGGTTTTGCCAATCTTCCTTGGATATTTGTCTGCAGGTTGGAGGGGCCTCAGGAGGGAATGGCAGTGAATTCCCTCAGGAAGGGAAGGTGAAATTTTGGGGAAAGCATGTAGCTCAAAATTTTGTGAAGTTCCAGCTCTGAAAAAATATATGACCCTACAGCTTATGCAGGAGGGAGAAAGGTGTTTAGTGAATACAGTCTCTATTTATTTTCTTTTTATTGTTTGTATAGAAATTGAGTTGGAAAGAAAAAAAATCAGACCATGTCTTTTTTAGGCTTCTATTGTATTATTTACCTGAATTTGGTTAAATAGCTTAAGGCTGTTGTGAGTTACCAAGTAATAACTCTGTAGCTTAATTAAGGTTACTTTCTTGTTTCAAATGGAATTTCACATTCAAGATCTTTCAGTAATGGTGGGGAGGGACAGAAAGGAAGTATATTAGTTTAGGTTTTAAATTATCTGAAAGGGTTAACCTTTTCAGAATGATGAAAATAAATAGGACTAAGAGCATTTCAACCCTCTTTTGATCTGCTAAGGACATGTCACAATATACATCACCTCATCAAATTTATCCTCTGCCAGGCTTGGGAACAGAAGGAAGGAAGGCTATTGCAACTGAACACCAGTTTCTTATTATACCCTTTATGGATTCTTGCAAAGGTGATATTCCGAAACAAGGATGTGGAGTCATTTCTAGAACAAGTTACATAAATGCAAACTCTACTTTGCATTCCCAAATATCTTTTGTTAGAGTTATTGAAGAGGTGATAAAGTAAACCAAATCCAAATATTCTCTAAATGTTTTTTGTGTTCCTTTCTGATTGTCATTAGCCAACCTTCTCACTACTCCTTGTAATAATGACCTCTGATGCCACTTTCTTTCTGTGTTCACCTTCCAAAAGCACAGGGCTGTGTTGGTGTTGAAAAACTGAAGTGGGAAGAAAACCTCACAGAAATGTTCCAAGCAGGTGAGGACAAGTACCTGCAGCCCCAATGAAGGCCTGTGGCTAAACCCAGAATTTTGTTCATGTGGCCCAAATACCCAATTAGTGTAAATAATTAATTCAAATGATAATTCATAATTCAAATGATCAATCATCTATTCCTTGCCAGTACTCTAACATACACTGGATATGGTTAATTAAATACAGACAACTAAAGAAAAAACTGTCTTGTGCCTCAGACACTGCTGTTGTATCCTTAGATATGTGTCATATCACCGTTCAGATTTAAATTTCAAAAGAAGACAACCTCTTTGCATGTTTTTCTGTTTTGAATTTCCAAGATCAGCCAAGCTGGCAGATATGCAAACCAATTTAATTCTGCCTGGCACCACAGTTCATCTTTTCTGGCGCTCAAAGATGATTCTTTCAAAGAATTGAACCACAAAAGCAAAGATTGTTCACTACTGGACAACACATGTCTTGTCTGGAAATAAAAGTGGTTGTGTTTGCCAGCTGTTCATCAACGTACACAGAAAAATAAATTGTTAAATATTCAAGAGACTTAAATATAAGTAGTAACTTTCTGATCTTATTAAAATATACAACCCTCTTCCCAAATATGGCTCAATGCCCACAACATTGTTTCTAATCTTATTTTCATATTTCAAGTATGCATTTTTACAAATACGTTCTTTAATCATATTCATTATAAATGTGAAAGCTCTGCTTGATGTTTCCACTCAGCTAAACCAGTGCAGACAAAGTGAAAATCTTATTACACCCCTCTCATCTCAAGAAGGCCACTGCGGCAGCAGTTGGCATGATTTGAATCACCGAAATGTTACTAGTCCTGGAAATGGAATTTAAGTAAGGAACGTTTGATGCATGATGTGGAACTACCACTGCCTGAATTCTAAATCTTTGTAGGTTCCCTCTGTTACCATGAATTGACACCATGTTTGATAATTTGTATTTAAAACTGGGCAAGTCAACATTTTATGAATTTAAAATTTGAAAAATTAGTTTAAAAAAAAGCTTCAGAATGGAGCATTCAGATTCCAAGAAAAGTTGATAAAAGGCAGAGTTATTCTATGGGAATTGCTGTTAGTTACTATATCTTAGGTTTCCACCCAGCACTCTGAATCTAAATAAAAAGACAAATTTAATAATAAAAAATGGCAGTTGTACAGAAGTGTGATACATACATTCAGATTCTGACACTGTACTGCACATATAGAAAATAAGCAAATTCTATAGTCTTAGATCTAACATTTTAATTAACTTTAATAAAAGTTGAGCTAGAAAAGAAACAATAGAATGAGACTATATTGGTATGACCAGAATTTAACATAAACATTTTACTAGGATACTATTGAACTTCTGAGAGGGAGTTCAGAACAACTATGTATGGAAATTTACCATTATCATCAATAGGCTGTTAGAAAAGCCTCTGCATAGGATAAAGCTAAATAAGGAGCTAGATTTGTTTCAGTCCGTATGAAAAATGGTGTCTAGGAAATGTTTCAGGCTACTTACAGTTCCAGTTTGGTAAAGCAACTTTCAAAAGTTGTATTTCAGCATCAATCAGGTTTTTCTGACTGTGAATGAGAAGCATCTGTATGTAAGCAACTTCCACCTTCTTACTTCCTAGTCATCCCAAACTGTAGGTGAGGCAAATTCCAAGTTTCTGGGATCTGTATAGGGACTGCATGAAGATACTACTTCATGGGAATGTTTTAAAGATAAATTCATCTTATTTGAAGAGCACTGAGGGCTGAATTGGTGAACGAACATAATCTTCCTATTTTTGTCCTGCCTCTTGCTTGGCTCTAGCACTGGAACTCTTTTCTGAACACACTGGTCATGATAAGTTGCAAATATAATGATAGAGGTTAGGTAGGTGATGAAAAAAGGTTGGATACAAAAGGATACCATGTTATCCTGCCATAAAAGAAGCTGGAAAAACTGTACATCTGCATTTTTCTATCCAACTTCTTGCCAATGTGGGTACTTCTACAGAGAGATGTTGAGGATATTTTCTAGGGCACTAAGAGAGCTGTATCTTTCAGTGAGCACAGTGAATTTATGAAGGTAGGGCTACAGATCTAGACAAGTTTTAGTCCTTCCTAGTGAGAAAAAAAAAGAAGTGTGAGCACTTTGTAGAAGACTTAAATGTGATGTGTAGGAAGTTAGATGCTTCCCTCATATTCTGAAGTTAATCTTCAATTTTTTCAACTACTTTTAGTATCTTTAGTTGTCAATAGAAATAGGAAACCAGCAAGTGTTCTATGAAGGGGAAGAAAAAATGAGATTTAATATAGTTTTTCTATTTTCAATGAAGACCTGAAAAATTAGGCTTTAAAAGATTCCCAAGGATGGAGACAAACAATATTTAATCTCTTTATTTGTAGACATTGAAAAACTCTCAGTGGAGAAAGTGATACCTATATAATGAAAATGCCTGAGGACTATGTAGCAAAATATCTCAAATTAACTGATATCATATTGAAATGCACTTTTTATCTTGTGTAGATATAAAAAAAAGTTGGGGGGGGCTGGGGTTTTTGGTTTTTTTTTTTTTTTTTTTTTTTGTTTGTTTTTTTTTTTTTTTCTTTTCTTCTGACAAAACAGAGTAGCAGTGAGGTAAATCACAAGAAACAAATTGTGCTATAGCTCAGGAAAGTGAAACATGGATGGCACAGCCTCTTCATTCCATCCATTTTAGCTCTCAGCACAGTAATAATTGCTGTAGACACACCTCCAAAAGCACTTTCCCTTTTGCATTTTGCTACAAACAACTTGTAAAGTCTCAAAACCAATCTGTATGTAAAAAAAATATTTGTGGTTGTCATCTCATAATCAATTTTTCCCTTGTGCCCATAGTGAAACTGATTACAGGTTATATAAATGCAAGTTTTATGGTGACAGCAGAACAGAACTGATATAGCATAATAATTTATTCATTAAAGTGTAAATGAACAAATTACAATAAGAGGTAGTTGCATAGTTTGCTCCTGCTACACATGCTAAATCTAAACCTGTATATTCAAAATTGATGGTTGTCCAAGGAGAAGTTTTGCAAATCTTTTTTTTTTTACTTTAATCTACTATGCCTTCCTTACAACCCTAGTTACAATATTTTATTAATGAGATATCAGTCTCCTGCAGTCATCAGATGGTGAAAGCCCATTAAAGGCCATTTGAGGGGGAAAAGGGGTAGGCAGAAAGGAGAGGGGAGAAAAAAATCTGCAGATCTGCTGGATTACTTGTGCTAAAATTCAATTTGATTTAGTTATTGCAATATACTTAATTATCCATAGTATTTATTAATAGCCAGCTCAAAACACTATTAAAAATCCAAAATGTTTTAAAATTAATTATGAAAACAGTGTAAAAATATAAAGTAGCATAGACATCAGCATTTTCTTTGGTTTGGGCTTAATATATTTTTCCTCATGGAGCTGTAACAGTCACAAACTGACTTGCAAATAAATTTCTATTTTGTTTTGTCCCTATTAAATAAACATCTAAAATGTATTCCGTAGATGTTAGCTTTAAAATTATTAAGCCAAGTTCTAGAAGCTGAGTTAACAAAATTGAAAACTAATTATTAATGAGATTTATCAGTAACAAAACAGAAAAGCAGTTGACAAAGACAGGCACTGTCCTGTTTGCAAAAGCTTTTACAGAGATTCTCAGTTGATATTTCATTAATGCCCTTACCCATGTCTGGCAAGTGAAAGTAACGGACTGAACAAGGGGAGTTATTTGTACCCTGGTTCTTATACTGTCCCCTGAAATTCACCTGGGTTACCTGGTGCTGCTGTAAGAAATTACCTTCAGGAGAAGCCCTGTAAACCTGTATGGAGTTATAGGTATTACGACACACTGAGAAATCCAGCATTTTATCGCAGCATTTCAAGAAAAACCACATTTATTTTCCTGAAGGACAAGGCAATTTCATAATGCTTTCTGTACCTCAACAGCAGGTGAAAAAACCAACAACAAACCAAAGCAAAAAAGCAATCTCCAAACAAAAGTAACCCCCAAACTCATAGATCAATTAATCTTTCATAAATACTTCAAGAGGCATTTGGAACAATCTGAAACACAGGATATTCCGTCTGAATATCAGGAAAGACTTTTTCACTGTGGTGGTGATCAAGAACTGGAACAGGCTGCCTAGAGAGGTTGTGGAGTCTCCATCCTTTAAGTTAGTCAAAAACAACCTGGACATGGTCCCAAACAGTCAGCTTCCGGTGGCCCTGCTTGAGGAAGGGGGTTGAACGTGATAACCTCCAGAGGTCCCTTCCAACCTCAGTCATTCTCTGATTTTTGATTCTGTGATACCAGGAGAAAAAAAATTATTTTTTTTTGTGTTTGTAAAATATAGCTAAGGGCATTGTTCACATTCATATAAGAAAGGATATACTAAGAACAGGAAAAACATACGGCTTGCTGTATTTGATGCTGGAGCTTAATTGAAAGAATAGTGTGGTGGTGTATGACTGTCAGTACTAGAGGTTTTTCACTGGCAAATATTAGGAGACAACCACAGGTTTATAATAAACGCAAATGCAAAATCTTCTGCAATGTGTATTCAAGTAGGAATTCAAGCTGCTCTTTGGAATGTTTTTTGGACCAGTAAACAAACCTTTTCCTTTTTGATTTGAAGAGCATACACGCAAGGACATAATGAAAGTATGTTAGCATTCCAGTTTATGTATTTTTTTAATGCATGGACAGGGTTGATTGTGCCTCAGTGATTGGGTTTTTTTCTGCAGCATCTTACATTTCATGTGCAGCAGGATATCATCTATGTAAGAACTTGGTCAGTATGCAAGTGCACTTTACATTTGTATTTTCAATGGAGGGACAATTTCTCTAACCTTTTATAAAGACAAGAGTGGCACAAATGCTTTTGCTTGACTAATGCAGATAAATCTTTAATGTCCCATTACTGTATTAAAACAGAGCAGCTACAAGCTTGACTCTGACTGTCTTTAGATAGCAGCAAGTTGTGCATGTTTGAGATGGTCTAAAAGCATGAAACAGCCAGGAGAGCCAGTACTCCGGGGTGACATTTGCAGATAGAGGGATCACTCTAAATTTGGAGTCAACCTCCTGTGGAAGAAGATGCAGATATATCAGCCATTCAGATGATGGCTTACATCTTAGATCAAGCAGACCAAATGTAAAGAATACTTAAACTCATTGATAATGAAATTAAACCAAAGACATCATATCAGACTAAGCTTGTTTTCATCTATGATAAGTGATCTTCCAAATAGTCTAATCTACAGAGACTTTGATAAAGCACTGATATAGTACCACATGGGAAGCCACTAATTGGGCTGGGATACAGAGCAGTAGCACAACAATTACAAGGCAATGATCAGTGCATGATCAAACAAAGTGTCAGCTATTCAACTCTGTATTTTCCTGTTTTCCAAATCTTGCTCAAAACCACAACTGCCCATCTTGGAGCAAACACCAATGAATTGTGTGGAGAGCTGAATTGCAAGATTGGAGAGATGCTACTAGTGGAATTAAAGGCCAGAGCTGAGAGGCATAGGAATTTTGTTGATGACATTAAGCTGTGCAAATGTTAAGCTACAGGATGTGTCTAACCAGAAATAGTAGGTAGGAGAAGGTGAGTGTCCTCAAGTGATATAAGTGTATTAGGATGAAATTTTATAGGTACAGGTATGCAATTAAAGATTAGTAACAATAATTTTACTATAGATCATTTACTGGCAATGACTATGAGTAGAAAGGCTTGATTATACAAGCTGGACACAGTACCTCGAGTATGAGTCATCCTGTAAAAAGGCAAATTTAACATAAGATAAAGACAAAGTTAACCTAAAAACTTGGGAAAATATTAATAGCTTTCTATAAAGGCACCGAGAGTTGCTATCTTTGGTGCAGGGCTGTCAATGTCCAAGAAAGGTAAGAAAAGCAGAAGAGATTCAGGTCAGCCTTTCCAAATACTTTAGACACATTCAGCCTCCCCAAGTACTTTAGACACTGACCTCCTACTGAGTAGCCAAATGCCCACTGAAGTAATTGTTTTCAGTGGCAATGTGAGGCCTAAATAAGAGTTAGTCAGATAAATACCTTAGAGGATCCAATCCTAACTTTTGTATGTTAGCAAGAGGATAACTAGGAATGGATATGACTGCTCCTTCTAAATTCTTCAGGGACATAACACTTATGAGGGACAAGAAACACAGGCACAAGAGGCAGTGTTGGTATAAAAAGAAATAAGTACACACAGGTCATGAATAAATCTGATTGTCCAGTCCTCTAATTTGTCAAGATCCTTTTTAAAAAATAAAATAGTGTTGAATTTAGTGAAGGAATCCCTAAAAAGATCTTACAGCTTCTGTAGGGACTACAGAATTGCTAGTGTCTCACTCCTGGAATAGGTCTTGCAGGACATCATAACATTTTGCCTTTAATATGAAATAGTAAGATGTTCCCTTAATCCAGATCAGTAGCAAAGACACTTCTGCTGCTCTGAGTCAGGTAAGAAAAGAGTCCATCTTGTTTACATCTCCTTTTTCCTTCTCTACGAAGAAAGTGACTTAACACATCTTGTCCTATACTGACCTGGTCTGTAAGGTGTGAGTCAGATAGAAGAAATGTGCAATCAGAATCTTTTTTATGTGCTTTCTCTTTCTTTGGAAAACCATGGGAGAAAGAGAGAGAGAAAGTTGAAGAGGCAGAAGAGAGAGACACTCTGGCCACTGTGATACATTTCTGATTTGGTTAATGTCAGGGCCTTTTCTGCTTCAAGGGCAAGCCTATGCAAGCACGCTATTACAAAACCAATCCAAACACTTTTGCTACTTTGTAGTGAAATGCCACTGTGGGGATCATGCAAGGTTTGTGGATTCTTAGAAAACAACAAATTAAAAATGACTTTGAGGTATTTAGAAACACATTGATGGGAACTGAGACTGTGATGAATCATCCTTTTCTGCTAAAATTTATCTCCCACTGTGCTGTGGAAAGTCCTTGGCTAAATGGAAGTCCACTCTCAGTTCAATTGTTGCAATGGTACCACTGTTTTTAGTGTATACTCTTCTCTGTGGGTCATATAGTGTCATTTCAAGCGACAGTTGGAGTATTCCAAATGAGTGTGTCAGTTATAGCTCATTAGGATTTTGCAGAAATATATCAGAAGTACGATAATAAGGAGTCAACAGGTTACTTTGAACAAGTTTCACTTATATATTTTTTCCTATGCAAAAACAGATAAAAATACAGTTTTTGATCAAACTGCACTGCTGTCTCCAATATAAAACCACATGCACATCCTTTTGTCACCAAGATAAAGCTAGCAGGACCTTCTTAATGAATGTGATTGCAACAGGGTGTTGTAGCTGTCTCTAACTCTTGGATACTGAGATATTTTAACTATTTGAATAAGACGATGCTATTTAAGGATAGAGAACTACACAGTATACTTAACACAGTCTCTTTTTACTGCTCTCTCATAATAAATATCACTTTCATTACTGTGTATTTTGTAGGTTTGACTTAGTGATTCATGTAACAAAAATTATAGGGTCAATTACAAAAACTCCAAATTATTTTAAGCTTCTTATACTATTCCACTTACATATGCCCTCCATTTTGGCCATTATCTTTTGGCATTGAAGCAATAGTTTTTTGATTAGTCAAACCAAAGTATTAGTTTTAAATTAACACAGCATGTAACAGCATTTAAACTAAATAATGAAACCTGAAGCATTTACAGAAGAATTGCTTCACAAGAAAAACAAAGAATGAAATTAATATAAATTTCCATCATTCACTTGCTGCACTTAATGTGTATTTACTCAGATAAATGGACAATATTTCATCTGAGTGATTAGAATTATTTGAAAAATTTCCCCACAGACTGAATGTAGTTCTGGAAAACAAAACATTATTGCTTAAAAAAAAGACTTAGCTCCAGATACTCCCTCTATATGCAATAGAAAAATGGTTCAGCTGCCCTACAGTTAAATATGATCCTGATTTAGACGAGTTTATGTTTCAATCTGAAAGTCAATTTGAAGCATCTGTTCTCACTAAAAACAGATGATTTTTCCAAGAGGAGGTTTTGCTTTAGCCACAGTAATCCACAAACCTCTGCATTACAGAAGTCACTGAAGTCTCCAAAATATAGTTTTATATGTGATCATGGACTTTTTAGAAACTTTCTTTTTTTTAAAAAAAGTAATGAAACATCAGCTAAATATAGATCTATTAACTTCAGATTCAATTTTAGAGTATTGTGTGGTTAGGAAACAGTCTGATGATGATAAGAAAAATATTACTGTACTTGTTTGTATGGCAATGGGAGTCGCTGTACTTCTGTGAAGAGTGTTATCTTTAGAAACTTTCTGGACAGAACTCATGGCTCCCCCATTTCAGAAGAATGCAGTAAAGTTCACAAGGAATGAGCATATTGCCTACAGCAGTATCATATTTCCTGATAAATATTCTTTAATAAATGTGCTTTTCAAAAGATTTCAACCCAGATTTTCAAAGCTGTCCCAGGGATGTGGCATCTGAGCCAAGAGCTGATGACTCCACAGAAAATCAAGACCTTTGTGAGTCTGCACTTGAGATGTACTTGAAAACTGGCAAAAACACCCTCAACACAGTGATGAGGTGAGGCATCCTCTTCCAGTGACTGGTTTTTTGTTGTTTTTTTTTTTTTTTCCTGTGAACCTTTGCAGGAGTGAAAAATCCTTTTAAAGATTGTGTGTACTAGCACTTTGGTCTGATATGACAGTGCCCATCATCAATATTATATGTAAAAGTGATATAGGTACTGTTGAATGTAGTCATATTGCACTTACCAGAATGAAATATCGGGTGGGGCAGCCAGGACCATTGTTGCCATAAATCCAGCAGAACTTATTTCTTGAGGTGCAGTAGGGGCTCTAAACCACTTTGCAAGAACCCTGTCAAAGAATGTTTTTCCTATGAAAGAAATTCATCCACAAAATTAGACCAGTTCATTTCCAATCCAGCTTTCGTTATGAAACCAGCTGAAGTCCAGACATAGCCAATTTTTTTTTTCATAGTTTTTTGAGTAAAGCCAGATGTAGTCTAAGCATGCTGGGGAAGGGGGTAAAGGAGCAGGACGTGCTGCAGCCTGCCCTGATCACAGCTAAAGGGATCATAGCTTCAAGGGAATATACCAAGATTCCAGGAAGTTGTATGTAAAATACAGGATGCTTCCAACAAGGAAAACATGGATATACTGGAACCCTAGCTGCATTTTGAAAACCTTTCAAATACAAAAGTGATCAATATTCTTGACCCAAGTGTCATATCAAAACCCTCCCCGAAGACACAAGCCTCAGCTGAGAAGACTCTAAAGTGTGTGAGTTTTTGATTATTGGGAGATAAAGAGCCAAATATTGAAACTGTTCAAAAGTCTGTGGCCTAGCTCAGCTCTGTTGCTGACTGTGTGTCACCACTTCATCTGAGAAGCTACCCAAGAGACCTGTAAGCAAGCTACTTTGGGAGCTGCTTAAAAACTTGCCAGTTGATGGCTTCTGCTGTAAAGAATCTGACATCCGCTGATCTGATGGAGAATGACATGATTTGAAAGAAATACTCCAGAAAGGTTTGTTTGAATCTCCATGTCCTTAAATGCTCTTAAAAATCTGGTGCTTAGCTAGCTTTTTCATGAGGGTTTCAGTAAAACAGCTCATTCTTTAAGTAAACATATTTAGGTGACATATCTAGTATATTAGTGAATTTCAGAGGAAGATGAAGCCTCTGCTGATATAATTTTTGGTGGAGGTTAAATTCATATTTCTTATTACTACCTAACAGAAACACTCCTTGAACTTTATTAGCAATTATGCTGTAGTGGTAGGTGGGTTGCTGAGTGAGAAGAAAGTGCTTTATATATCCTTGGAGAGATGACTGTGCTAAGATTTAAAGATAATCCCAACTTTTTAATAAAATCCATGGAAAGAAAATAGCCTCAAAAATATGCTGCATAATTTTATGTGTGAACAAATCTATGTGTTTAAAAGCTGTATATTACATTCTACAAAGGCATCTACATAGTCCTTTTGCCAATATTTTTTTTCTCCTTAGTATTATGCATACTGTTTAATGACATAAGCTCCCAGCAGAGATTTAATGTAGCATCAACCTCCAACAGGCCCTACAGCAACAAGACAGACAGGGGCCATCTCTGACAGCTGTAATCTATGCTGCTGTCAATCTGCTTCTTTAACACAAAGCATTAGTAAAACTATCTGGAGGTTGGCAGGCACAGAATGGTATTACAAAAAACACCTGTGCTGCCACTGTAGCACCTGCCTGTTTCTACCAAACCCTTCTCCAAATCCCATACCTTATATCTTCCTTGAACAAACATGTATTTTCTCCCTTTTGGGCTGCACAGAACCATGAGAAGGAGGAAGTCTGTTCTATGCTGTGGAGACTTTCCTGCGTGACCTTTTCAAACCCAACACCTCTTCTACCTGTTTTTGGGTACTTGAAAACCCCTGAATTTTGAGAAACCTCATTAATTCCTCCCTATGTTCACTAGATCTTTTCTCTAGATTTTTTAAGAGTCAAACTGTTTTAAAAACAATAATTTAAGAAAAGTGAATGCTTTGCCTGCAGGACTTTCTTCTCTAACTTCCTACTTGCATAGATTTTAAGCACATTTGAGTTATTCCTCTGATCTGAGAATTTAAACCACTTATCAAAAGGTTTCTGGGTAAAATACCCTTTAAGACACTAGTAGCTCAATAATAAAGACTTCAAATAGAGCATAATCTACCACATGTTTTAGTAAATGGTCCAAGTGATAAATTATTCCCTCAGTTAAAATATTACGCTCATTACAACTACATTTTTCTATTATTATTTTTGACTGTAGCAGGTTGATATTAAGTGTATTTGTGCACATAGTTCTTTGATCTGTGTTATTGTCTGTAGTTAGTATTTTAATTTGCAATGGATATGAAAAGTTGGGTTTAATAATTTTACCTCTTGTCATCTATTCAGAAACTGAAATTAAATAATGAAACTATGTCTTTTTAAGTCTCTTTACATCTCTAGATGAGTCAGCTGTTGAAGGAAATGTATTTTTGATAGAGATGTGGAGGTGAAAATGTGACAGAGGAGAAACATAAAACAAATGTGAAAATAATAAAGTATAAAATAAAATATAATGACAGATAAAAAACCCAGATGTTTCTATGGGAATATTTGATGATTGGTTAGTGGAAGAATAGAGGAGGCAAATGCCCCAAAATGGTCTCAAATACACAAGATGAGATACAGCAACAAAGCAGGAAAAAAAACCTTCATTAGTGAAAGTCTAAATGAAGGTCTATTGCTGTTAAAACAAACATGCCTGGATTTGTATTCTCTTTCAGACACCTTACTATTTACATTGTACAATTTAAAGGGAAAAGGGTTGGAGCTTTGGAAACTTCTTGCTGAGAAAATAATTATTCCTAGCATATAAGGATCATACAAATTACTCACAGTGACTTTTTGCTTCATACTTCTAATATGAATTAGCTTGAACTTGCTGCTCTTTCCTGTTGTATCTAGTTGCATTCTCCTGAAGCAGTGTACTGACAACAAAGAAGAGCTCCATTCTTACTTCAGCAGGTTTTGTTTTCATAGGATCTTCATAAAAATATTTATTAGAACTTTAAATTGTACAACTTGAAAGCAAATAGATGTTTACAGATGTTTATATATATCTAGCTGGGCTATTCATTGGTTATTTTTTACTGTTAATTAATATTGCAATTGCCAAGAAATATTTGTACTGTATCCCCATGACATCTGTCTCTTGTTCTTTGGAGTGACAAAGAATGCTGCTCACATTGTACAGGTAAAAGAAAGCAATAATAATGCATTTTTTGTTATATTAAAATGGAAGGAAGAAAATATATTCCTGTGTAGACAATTCTGAATACTCTGGTTTCTTGAAGAAAGGAGCTAATTTTATAGAAGGCATTATTTAATTAATGTGATTTTGTTTTGCTTTTAAATAAAATGAGCTTCTCCCACAGTTTCTTTTTGTCATATATATCATAGACATTGTGGGAAGGATGTATAGAATCATGACCTTCTATAAAGTAGGTATGAAAATGCCTGAGATAAAAGTGTTTAGAAAGCCTGCAGGGTTTTTCTTCTGTAGCTTGACTAATTTAGTAGGAAACTAAAGAGATTGACGTTATGCAGGTCTTTTATTCACTGAGATGCAAGTTCAGAAGCACGTTAGCCTAGGCCAGTCAGTTTCCTGTAAAGTTTTCTGGTTTTTACTGGGGCACACTCATCACTTTAAATGAGGTCCTTCCTCCAAAAGCAGCTTCTAGCTCTGCCCAGGCCCTGAGTGCTAACATCATACTTAATTAATCCTAGGACTAGGAGATGATACTCAACTAGAGAACTACATGACACCTCTTTGAGAGTCTCACCAAAATTGGTGCAAGGCTTTGAGATGGATTTGGTCCCTCATTTGGTTAGGATGAGATGTATGAATGGAAAATTATCTACTCTAGCTTGTGGCACTATTTGACATTCACAGGGAGCATCTGAATGACAAAAAATCATCAGAACAAAAATGGTTTAGACTCAAGAAGCTGAACAGAATGTTCAGAGCAAACTTGCCTGCCTTGTCCTTCCCACCCCTTCCCCCCTTCCTGCAGATATTGCTTTAATTTCCTGGTTACAATCCAAAACAGAGAATCATAAATTTGTTAAATAATTGGGGTTTATGACAGTTAAATTAAAGTAAAAACTACTCAGCTTTAGTGATGTTTCCTGGTTTTTGCTGTGTTTTTCCATGGCAATATTTTTGCATACTAGGACTCAGGCTCTATTGTGTTCTGAGTTCCGGAACCACATCTGCTTAAGTTGTACATAAGAGGATAATTCTGTTGTTCTTGTAATCAAGGGCCAGATGACAGTTAACCAACAGAAATAATCTGAAATCAGTCAGAAATTATTTGTCCAATCATGCTGACTGGTTTAAATAGGCACGTTTCTTTAGAATGCTTTTAATTTGCTGAAGAAAACAGGTAGAAAGCGGGCAAGCCTTACAAAGTTTTCCTCACTATGTTCAGCACTGAGAACCTGCAAGTGGAGCTTTCTTAGTAGTTCATGGGGAACAACAAAAATTTGTTTTGGAAAAGTGAAAATAAAGGTGGTACCTGCATTGCATTTTGAGGCTGATTTCAGTTCTCTTAAGCTTATATTAAGCTTTGGTAAGGTAAAGGGGTCTTCAGCTGCTCTGAGTTCAGCAAACATTCATAATACAACCAAGTAAGTAGTCAGAGTTCTAGGTAGTCTTACATATCTCCTGCAGAAGCCATCACACTTCAGTTTTGCTCCTTTAAACAGATGCAATAGCCAGATTAAAGCTCATTCAAGTACCCTGCACATGTGATTGCATTTCATAATTACAGCGTGCACAAGTCTAAGTGATGCTTTAGTTTCACCCTACCTGAATTTTTTGTGGAAATAGTTAGAATTCAAGTGCTGGTGGCCTTCGACAGTAGCACACTAGTGATGCAGTATGCTAGCCTATAGCGGTGGAAAATCCTGGCAATTTGCTGATTTAATGGCTAACTCCAGTGGAATCTGAACAGTGGATAACCCCAGGCAGCACATTATTCTATCAGACTGTGCTGTGGCTGACTTACCATTCACAACTATTTGTTCTTTATGCTTGGTGATAGTCACTATCCACTGCAGCTGGTGTTTGAGGCAAGTTCTCCATTTCTGCTCTACAGGGTATGGCTCTACAACATGAATGAGCTAATCTATCAGGTGTTTGCACCAAAGGGAGCAGCCCTCTCCCGGTCACTTATAGGCACAGGGTTTTTATCTCCTTTGAGCCAGCTACACATGGGGTCGATTCCTGTTTTAATGTTGTCAGCCTTCCGTTGGCTAAGCACACTGAACTGTCTCATTTTGCGGTCGCATGAGAGCCAAAGCCAGCATCTAAAAGGAGAGAATGTGGGACAAAGGGGCAGCCAATTTAGTTCGAGGTGAGCCATTAGATTGGTTCAGCTTTATCACAGACTCTCACCCTCAGAGGTGTAAATGTAAGGCTGGAAGTCTCGGTTTAGGCTGCCAGCGAAGAACTTTGTGCTGAGGCAGCTGACAAGCTGGCCCGCATTATCTCTGCTGACTTTGCTGTTGACCTCTGTCAGAAGGGCAGAGTCACCAGCTGGGGGCTGTCGCAAGATTTGTCAACGTGTGCCAGTCAGTGTCCTCACTCTGTGATCCCTCCTGCTGAGTTAGGGACTAACTGTGGTGCATTCCTTTGGCCTTTTTCGTTGCACTGAAGTAAAGGTATTTGGCAGAAATCTACAGGATCCCAAAGTTACTTGCATATGAGAGAAAGTTTAACAGAATGGCTGTTGCCATTATCACCTTGTTTACTTTTTTGAAAGAAAGATCAAGGTATTACTTGTTTTCTATTCCCAGGAACAATGGACTCACAGAGAAGAAGGGAAAATTACTATACCCTTTTTAATTTTTTTACTCAGCCTCAGTTCAAAATGGAGCTAGAGATCTAGTTCACTGACCTGTTATTTTCCAACTAGAATTAGTTCTGCAGTCCATATGACACTGGTCAGTTTCACGGGTAAAATAGTGCATAACTTGAACTCTTAATGATTCTATGAAAGTTTGATCCCAGGGTAACTTGACTATATCACCTTCCATTAATGGCTGCTGTGAAAGCTAACCTTCAATGTGTTATAACTTGCTTTATTAAAATTAGGCTGAAAACCAAGCTATGTTTCATCCATTTTTGTATGGATGTTTTTATATGTTCTGGTTTGCATGAACATATGTATGTATTTAGATACAATATATGGAAACATGGTCCATCCAAATTCTGGCCAATAAATTTTTTGCAGCAGTGATGAGAAATGCTAACAAAATGCAGATCTACAAACTGCTGAATCTCACTAATATCGTAGATTACAAATAATTACTATGACCCTTTCCATAATGACAGAAAATGCACAGCATTATTTTCATCCTCCCTTCTGTTATCTGGGTTAGACAATAAGTAGAGGATGAAAATCCATGAGTGTTTTGTTAGTGTGGTGTGCCACAATCATTGTAGCTCATTGTATAAAAGTAACTTAGATGAAAGTGCCATGAGAGTTTTGCAAAGAGACTGTCTGTATCTCATATTATTTTCTGTCCCAGGAGGACTCCCCCTGCTAGTGAACTCAATAGTTCCAGTGGGAGAAAAGAAATGTATCAAGTCCAAATTAGTTATTTGGTAATGATGATTTGAATAATTGAATTTACACATTTTACAGATCCTGTTTCATGAGGTAGAAGTATTACAAAAATCCTGGGATTTTTTTTATTTTTTGGATTTTTTCAATTCCTTCATATTAAAGTCCATGCAGTGTTGCTGACAAGGACTATTCTGTGTCCCTCCAGAGCAGAAAGAGTAGTTAAAAGAAAGGTGGGACGATGGGTTAGCAGAAGCACAAGAGAGCCAGCGTTCTCTTCTCTGCCTGTTGGGAAGAGTTTATTTTGAAACAACGGAAAGTTACCCAAAGCAGAAGAGAGAAGTCTGA
The DNA here is from genome assembly GCA_035583155.1 of Acropternis orthonyx. NCBI lineage: Eukaryota > Metazoa > Chordata > Aves > Passeriformes > Rhinocryptidae > Acropternis > Acropternis orthonyx. The sequence goes on along the minus strand of JAWWEU010000001.1, from coordinate 83,312,906 downwards.
AATCTGCTGGGTGTTCTATGCTGGTGGAAGGCTCATCACAAAAGGGCAAGTAGGGAGGAAAAACAGATTAGAATCTTTAAGAGGTAAACACTGTTCAGAACACTGGGACTTTAGGCCAAGGTCTGAAATAGCCTGACCTAAGTAGACAGCTGAAGTCAGGGAAAAATTAGATACGGTGGAAAGGTTTCACAAATCAGGAAGGAAGACACAAATTTCAAAAGGCATTAAAAAAAAAAACTTGAGATGTCTCCTGGTTCAGGCTGGTGACTTCTCAGAAGGGTAGGAAATTAAGACAGAAAGATTAATACAGAAATTATTCTATTTCTTATACTGCAAAGATTTTTCCTAATCTTACTAAACAATGAGCAATGGGATAGAAAACCCTGTAGTGTTGTGCATGTTTGATTATATGTGCTCTGTTTATGTAATTTAGTCTAGAATGTCCCTATAGTGGGGTTTTGGTAATTTTGTTTTTGCTAAGGACATGCTAAGACTTTAAGAGGTTAGGCTGCAGTCCTCTCAAAGGGCCTTCTGCACACTTTTAGCACTGAAATATCTTTGCATCCTGTCTTTAATCAGGTGAGGGACAGGCACTGTTGTAGGAAACTAGAGACTAGCAACAGGTAGTAAACTGATGTGTAATGTATCCATGTAATGATATGGAAGAAATAAGATCCCAATTACACCTATGGATCTGCTCCTGCTGTTGGAAAAATTTTACTTCAGGTTCATACGAGATGAAACAAAGGAGACAGGCAGTGGTTCTCACAACAACTACATTGTCCTTTGTTCTTAGTTTCTCATGTTATAAAGGCAGCGACACAAAAATTAAGGCTATTTAATCACCTCAAAGTAAAGATATCTTACTTATACAATAAAATTATAAATATATAATGATGCAGATACTTTTTTCTTTTTACTTCAATAAGTACTAATGTGGTAGCATTACAGTTTAATATTTCAGTATTATTTGAAGTATGAGGTATCAACTAATGTTAACCTAATATTAACAGTAAAACAGTCCTGTTGAAGAAAATTAGGTCTGTATGAAGTCCACATACTGCTGTTCTTGAGGGTTTTTTTCTGTCACTCTCTACCAAGAATGCAAGTTTATTTCTTTGGACTTTTTCTTTAGTATTTGTGAACAATGTAGGGAATATCAGAACTGACCTAAGCATGAACTTGAATAAGCAAACTAAAGTTACAGACTTATTACACTTTCCCCTTCCTTTCTAACCGAAATCTCTTATACTTCAATTTAAGCCAAAAATAACACCACCTTTATCCTCTACCGCCATTTCAGTTGCCTTTTATGCAGGCATACTTTATTTCTTGTGTCTTAAATGGAGAATCACTTTCTTTTTACCAGCACAAAAATTAAGGAGAAATACAATTTTTTATACTTCTAAAAAGTCCCCATGTTTCTGAAAAAGCACTCAGTGGTGCAACATAAAAACAAAAGAATTTACTTTAGAATTTTTTTAGAGAAAAGTTATGATAACTGCAGGTGCGAAAAGCAGGTGCAAACTGGCCACCAGGTCTATGAAAGTATCCTAAGTTTGTCCTTGTGCAATTACTTGAATATTCCTAGTTCTTCTGATGTTGTTGTCCAGCTGTAAATCAGTGTATTTCTAGAGATACTGCTCACTGCAGTACTCAACTTTTTAAAACCACCTCACAGTAATAAAAGAGAAAAAAAATGCTCTATGAGGAGTATTTTTAACTTATGCTTCACTCACACACTTTCTGGAGACATTATGATTCACCCTTTACTCTTGTCACTGGTGTGATTACCATGAATGACATCATCAGCATTAGTATTCCAGAGGGATAGACCAAATACCCTCCAGTAGTGAAAAAGGCCTTTTTTTTATAACTCTGGTGCTGTGACGGATACAATCTGCCAAAGCAGGTGAAAGGAAAGTGGTAGATGGTGACGGGAGCAGGAGGGAGGGGATTGTCAGCTATAGTTTTTTCATCATGTTGTTCCTCTTCTGTTGATTTTGTAGCTGAGCAGTTTAAATTTCTTTCTCTTTAATATTTGCATAGTTTTTAAGCACTGCTAAGAATAGTTTTCTCTGTGGCTGGTAGTGTGGTCTTTCAGGTCAGATGAGTTGAGGACCATAAGCACTTTTCCTTACAAGTCCTTTTATATCCTGTCTTAACTTAATAAGGATCCTATTAGCCTAAAATCAGTCAGTCAGTCTTCTCAGGAAGGTCTTTGAAAGTCCTACATGAACAAGGATCTTAGAGTCAGGTGCAAGTGTTGAGCATAAAACTCAATACCTTGAAGAGAAGTTTTGTGGTTTTATTTGTGAGAGCTTTTCAACATGCTCTCATTCAAGGATTTAAGGGAGGTGTTGATTTCACAGCTCTGCAAATAAAAGTCATGCAAGTAAAGTCAATGCACTCATAGGTTTGGAGGGAAAAGTCTTTTCTTGCAGATATAGGAATTTATGGCTCAATATTTGGATTTAGGATGCAGGGTTGACTGTGAAAGATTAGGTGTACTTTTACACATCATAGTTGATGTGGAGAGAGGTTTGTGGACTATTCTGTTCAGTGGTAGTTTTAGCAGGCTTTAGCTGGTAGAGATATTAAGAATAATATTTTAGTAGATAGGTTTGCATTTTGGCTGTGTGCCTGCGCACTTCAATATATGCATGTGTAATGGGGAAAAATTAAGAATACAGCATAATAGAAAACAATGTTATAGTTTTATTGTTTCTAAGATAATATGATAATATTAACAAGATAAAAATATTTAACTGTTGTATAGTAGAAAAGACAAAAAACTGCTAATGACTTTGTAAAGAACTTTGTAACTTTTTCCCGTGACTGTTTGTACACAGCCCAGCTGCTACATGCTCATCTCTGCAAGCCTGGGTAGTCAGAGAAATCACCTCTGACTGCAGTGGGACATTTTTGCGTACTTTGAAAAGACAGGTGGAGGGACTGACCAAGACCTACTCCCAAGATACATTCTTTTCAATTCACTTTTGCACCAATTTGACATGAAAACACATAGGACATAAACAAAAATATGCATGGTCATAAATTTTCAGTAGCAATTTCATGAAAGAGGGCATATAGCACAAAATTAAAATGTCCTTTGAAAGTTAATGCCCATTTTTTCTTTTTCTGCCCTATAACAGTTAAACATTTTGTCCCTATTTATATTACCTTGGAAAAGAATAGTCTACACAGGGATTTTTGTTATGATTTGTTCTCTAAGACCTCTATGGTACTGTGTTGCTACTGGATGTCACTTTTCAGTTATAACCTCTAAGAAAATTTTATTGAGGTCTATAAAACTCTGTTGAAATTGAACCCCACTATTTTAAGGAGAGAATCGTGCCTGATTATATGCAGTGGCAATATCTGTTCCTCTCTGACTTATAGGCTCGATTAGAAAGGACTTAGCCATTTCAGTTCTAAGTGAAGGATTCAATAGGATTCAATATGATTGTAGAAAATAACCAGAAAGTTGGGAATAGTTTTAGAGGTTGCAAAATTATTTTTAAGCTCATGCTTTGAGCAGTTATTGTTGCCCAAGGACAGTTGGAAAAAAGTCATAAAACTATTAGGACATACAAGAGTAATTTTTTTAAAAACTTTCCTAAATTAAAACAAAGAAAGGAAAGAACCCAAGGATTTTTCTTCTTGATCTTAATGAAATACAACTCCATTTTGTTCATCAAAATTGCACAGCTCTGCAATCTGTATATTGTCCATTCCACTACTTTCCAGTTTCATTTTGTTCTCAGTTGCTGAAAGATGGCTACTGAAGCATGTTGAAACCATCTGTGCTTTCAGAAAATAAAATCTTTGATAAAAAAAGTAATTTTTATTTTGGAGACAATTGATGTACCATTTTCCACTCCCCAGACAACTTTCTCTTAGAACTGCCATCACATACACCTCAAGAATACCTGGAAAAGAGGCTCACCTCCTCATGGACTCATCACAGTTAAGAATCTTGTTTACCAGTGTTAGAACTGCCACTGACTTGATACATGGAATCAGTATAGTTTCGGTTTATAATTTATTTTGTATTTTGTTTTCCAAAGTTGAATTAGTAGAACCTCAAGATGCAGCACTGCACTATTTAGCCTTTGCAATAAAATAGTGTTGTAGCTCTACAGAATTATTAGTCCAGGAAATACAATACTCTGAGCCCAGCAATATGATAGAAGCAGTGAGTGTGAAATTATCATTTTGTGTGAATCCTCTTGTGGAACAGAGGCTTAAGAAAGATTGCTTAACTTCAGATATATATAGGCACATTCAGTTATCTATATCTGTAATCTAGGAAAGATTACAGTGCTTTCATAAATATCTCTGCAGTAGTTTGAAAGATTGTGCTTTAAAATAATAACAGAATTAAACAAACAATTCTGGGAGTTTTCTGTCAAAATTTAGCAAAGATTTCAACTTAAACTCCATTACTTTTCCCTGCTATTAGCTAAATTTCTGTAAAGATCACTTTGATCTTATAAACTAGTTGCTCAGTTCTGTCCCTCTGATTCATTTTAGAGTTTCTAGGAAAAGTTACACAGTTAATAAACTGTATTTCACAATATCATTGATCACAATATCATTGTGATATAGACATTTTATTAAGCATCACCTTTCTTCCTGTCTTATCAAAGTGCTTATTATACATAAGCTTTTCTCTCTTCATAATCAGTATAACATTTTGTTTGTTTCCTATGAATCAGAAGACTCATTGAAATGAAAATCAGAGTTGCAACCTCCTCCAATGGAGAGGCAGAATAATGAACAGGTAGGGCAAAAGACCAGCTCTTGGTAGAAATTTCCTTGTGTATTTGAAAGACTTAAGATTTTTTTCCCCTCATATTCTAAGCATTATATTTTGTTTCTTGTTATACCTTTTGAATTCAGAACAGCGCCATATTCAGTTTGAAGGGTGAGGATCAGCATTTGTATACAAATATACAAAAATTATTCAGAAAGATTATGTATTTTCAAATCGTAGTGTTACTATAGTTACTAATACTCCCTGTACTGAAAGGAAAATACAAAGAATCATCCAGAGAGTAAGGAGAATTTCCCTCAGGTATTTATGATTAGCCCATAGATTGTTAGATAATTTTGAGTAGATGATGATGTTCTAATAGATTTTATAAGAATCAATACTTATTTTGCATTTGCTAATTGAATTTGTTTTCAGATTTCTGATGGTCACCAGATTACCGAGACATTTTTTGCCTAGACTTCACTTGTAACACTTCTCTAATATAAAACTCTTTTTTTCCAATACAGTTCAGATGAACAGAAAAATAATGGTTCTCAGTTCTATTTTTCTAAAATGCTGACTATTCCATGCTCTAAAACATGAATATTGCCTCTAACTTGTCTCAGTGTTAAGAAATACTGTGTACAGTTATTTTTTTAACTGTAGTATCACTACAAATTAAGTCCTGTTATCTACCACAAATATTTCTGCTTTAATATAAAAGTATTGTTCTCACATGTGTAGTGAAAGTAAAATGTGAAGTGGTAAAAAACTGAAAACACAACTTAGGCAAACTATAAAAGTAGAATTGCAGGATAAAGAATTTTCATTTTGGACATTTCTAAATGTCTTTCCTTTTCTGGCTTTCCAGTACTGAAGATCAGAACAGAGAAATACTCTACTTAAACACTTAGGTAGATAAATCAGTTTTGAAGATCATATTGATGTACATTTGTTCAGTAGGATGACAAATATCTTTGAGTGTATACTATAATCCATGCAAACATTTTCTAATATGGTTTTTTAAGAAAAGACCATATTTTTCTGAGACACACATTTTCTTCTGAACAATTTACAGAACATGAACAGTTGACTATTACTTTTACCAAAATTTAATTTCTCTGGATTTATTTTGATACACTGAATATATGCTACCTGTGTTTTAATGGGGCCATAAAAGTCAGAGCTGAGTCTTCTTGGAGGCAAAGGGAGGTGTTGCAATGTCAATTCTAAGTTTCATGTCTGTTTTCCACTTCAGTAATACTGCACAGCTGGATGAAAGCATTTTTTTATTACTTTTGAGAAGTTTATACATTTCTGTGGTGTATTTCTTGACCTCAGACCTACTGAGAGACCTAATTCTGCACAGATTCTAATATGGAAGTCCATCTATATTCCAATATGTGTTTTTCTAGGTTATTAAGTCATAAATCTATGACTTTCTGCTATAAATAATGGCAAAATTATCTCCTTAATTTACAACTTTGAAGAAATTATCAAGGTAGAGCTTCTTGGAAAGTTCTTCTTTTAAAATTTACAATCTCTAAAAACTTTGTATTGTTTCATATTTATTCAACTTTCAGTCTCCACGTTCATTGCTGGAAAAAAACCATCTACTTTCATTTTCATGTATTTCCTGAGTTCATGCAACAGATGAAAGTATTTTAGCTTATCACCTTTTCATGTAAGTGATCAAAAATAATGAAAATTTCCTACTTTAAGTGGCAAACAACTTTGGCACATCTTGAAATCCTTGTTTATTAAAGGAATCCCACAAGTAACACTGAATGTCTTTCAAGAAGCCTAAACCCATCATCCTTTTGTATTCAACCTTTGGTTTCTTGCTCTGCAAAGTTTTTTCTTGGCAGTGAAGGTACCTGGGTACCATAACAATATTCAATTATGACAATGTTAACATTGTATTTCATCATGTTTTATTTGCTGCTTCTGAAGACAGTAGCACAGTGAGCACAACTGAGAAAAAAAGAAAAGCATGCTCTTCCCTTTTCTATGCTCCCCCTAATCAATGCTGCTTTTTGTGTCCGTGAAACAGTGAAAGCAAATGAGTAATATTTTTCACATATTCAATTTTATTTTAATTTATGCCACATCAGTTGAACAGTTCTGCTTTGAGAAATTTTCTGCTGCTGCTATCAGTGGTGCAAATCCTGCAGATATTACTCTTATGACTCTCATTTTTACTTGGGCAATCTCACACTAATTTCAAAGGATGTGTAATTGAGGAAAATTTACTATAAAGAGGGTAAAATGTCAGGATCTGGTCCAGCAGGACCATGTGACATAGGTGTTAATGGGCTCCATGTAATAACTTTTATATTGAGATTTATGAACTTTTTTAGCCCAAGGCACTTAGGGAAAAATTGATCCAATCCAGCTTCAAATCCATCCATATCTAAGTGGGCTGAACCAATTTCTTTCTCAATTTCTCTCTCTTCACCTAAGGAATGTCACTTTGATGTCTCATTTAAAGTCCTCATTCAAATGAATGTAGATCTTAGGAACTTGAGAATCCAGCCATGAAGTCCTTTTTGTACTATTCCTGTTCTCACAATGACAGTAATGGCCACCCAGACCATGTTATGCTTCAGGCAATGAGGACTTTGTCATAGAATCATAAAATCATTAACTGGTTTGTGTTGAAAGGCAGCTTAAAGATCATCTTTCTCCACTCCACCCTTCCACCCACCACTGTGGGCAGGGACACCTTTCACTGGACCAGACTGCTCAGAGCCTCATCCAACCCAGCCTTGAACAGTTCCAGGCATGGGGCATCCACAACTTTTCTGGGCAACCTTTTTCAGCTCCTCACCACCCTCACAGTAAAAAAATCTCTTCCTAATATTTAACCTAAATCTACTCTCTTTAAGTATGAGACTATTGCTCCTTGTCCTGTCACTCTATGTTCTTGTCACAGAAAAAAAAAACCACCAAAAAACATGACAGTTAAATGATCTGTAAGATTCATCTTGTAGATTTTCCTGTGTTTTTATCTACTCCATGGATATAGTGTTTTCCTGGGAGGTAGGAAAAAGCAGGTACAAATTCTGAGATTCACAGGATAAAATGCAGTCAAATGATTGCTCCATATGCTATAATACTCCATTCAGCAACATTCAATTACAATATTTCAAAAATGTTTGAACTGTGTTACTGTTTGAATATGCTCAAAATCAGGCCATACTCTACATGCGGACTATGACCAGTAATTTGGCCATGTTTTGTCTGTGCCTGCTGCCCTTTTGGTTGTCTATCCATCAACATTCATCTGGTTTTATTGGCACAAATTTTCATAAACCATAATATCCAGAGTTTAAAACAGAAAAATGTGGGATGTAATTACTTATTTATTCCTTCCAGGAGGAGAAATAGTATCATGCAACTTGTCTGATCAAAAGTACAGAATTGGCAAACATATTTATTTATTTATTTATTCTGTCTATAGCAAGTATTTACTTCAATATAATTTAATTTATTTATTTGATAATAGGCATTCCAACTAGAACTATATATCATAAAATATTTTAAAGTTGAATCCTGATTCTTCCAAGAATCTCTTTTGAAGGAAAGTGAGCATTCAATGTCCTAGAGATCTCTTGTGCTTTGATGCATTCCACATTATAGACACTTAATGAGCTTTTAGTGGAGATCATGAGGAGTTATGAAGGGGAAATTGAAGAGCCTTGTTTACTAACACAAGTTGTTTGATATTGATTTGATGTAGCACAATTGTGTCATGACGCTATTTGCAATCCATAAATATTTCTTTAGGGGTTTAGGTTTTTTTTTTTTTCCCCCCACCAAAGAAAGAGTCAAATGAAAGTTAATAGGAGAATAATTTGATATTGCACTTTCTGCTTGTCTTGGAGCATAGGGTTATTTGGCATAAATGGTTGTTTGGTTCCATAATTGTTATTTACTGCATCTTGGGATATTGCAGTAATAACAGTTTATATGTAATTATCAGGGCCACTTTCATGTTACACTTCTATAATATTTACTTTTCAAAGCTAACTAAAACTTCACAAGAAACATTTGTAACCTCTACATGAACAGTGATTGTAGAGGTAGATTTGCCAAGTAATCCCTTTGTGGTAACTGTTTGTTTCCTACTGTAAATAATATCTTTAGAGAAGTTTAGTATACAGTCAACAAAAAATTAAATTTATAAGTTTCACCCATTTTCTGTATCCCACAGCTACTTTTACTGCTACTTATTGATATTGTTTGAATCAGTAAAATTTGGTGCCTAACCTCTCCCAGATTATGTATGTATATTTTTTCATTACTTTCTACACTATATTCTTCTTTCAAGTTCTTCAAGTAATCCTTCCTTATGTTTTCAAATGATTTTCTTTAGTTTAGAGATAAAATGAATGGTACAAGTACATTCATAAAAGTGCAAAGTTTTCCTATTTTCACATGTGGAAGTTTTATTCCCAAATTTCCAACAGTTAGTTTATTTGAGTATTGTGGGTTTTTTTGACCTTCAGAATGCTTAGAACTTGTTTCTATGTTTTAAAAATACAAGGAAGCATTGTTTTTAATACTTTCTTCTCTTTTTTCTTTTAATTCTTTCTCATTCTTGTTTCAAAATTACAAGTACAAAACACAGATTAACAAGAGGTGTAAATGCTTCTTTATTCTCCTAATAATTATATTATTCTAATGTTAACAAATGATTTTGAAATATACCTAATGGATGTAGAACTATAGATGTGCAGAAATCGTGTATTTTCATGAAGCTGAACAATACATGCTTTAAAGCATTTTTAAATTAATCTTGTTTTGTATTGTTTGTTTTGTAACACTACTATTTAAGCAAAGAAGAGATCCAACTGATGAGATAATAGGAAGGTATGCAGTGCAGGAGCTGATATATTATTTTCTTCATCTTTGATAATATCAGAAGTAGGTCTTTTCTGCACATGCATAGAAACAGAATGAGGACATATCACAAACAACAAATGGAGCTGTTTCCTTACACTTCTTTAAGAAAATTATTATACACTTGCCTTTTTTTTTCTTATAACATTCATAGTATGCATTAGTTCCTCTTTTTTTAAACTCTGTTTTTCTATAATTGATTTGAAAGGATTTTCACTGAGTTATGTAGTAAAAAATTAAATAAATTACAGATTTTTCAGATTACTGCCTTCATAATTTGAGGGGATTTATTAGTAAGAACATTTATGTGAGGAAAATAACTCAGCCAATAAGGAAAAATGATTGCTGAAATCTTCAAAATACATAAATATCAGTGTAGCTGTATTGATCAGTTCATGATATAGAAGAATTTGAACTGGAAAGCAGAGGACACATGGATTCAGTGAAGAGCTATACTTATTGGTTATATTTAAACCAAAAATATATATCTAGAAAAATACCAGGGTCCCAGTCATAAAGAGATTCACTGATTAGAAGCCCTTCTTGGTAATCTGAATGAAGAAGCAGCTTAATGCAACCAGAGTTTAATGCTGAGTTGTCCTGCAAATGTGAGGAAAATTAAAGTACTTTTTTTTTTTTTTTTTTTTTTTTAAAGATTCCATTAACACAAAGATAGGCACTGGATAAACCTCAGAAAACTTAGTAATGAAAAGGACATGACTACCTGATTCTCAACACCAGCTTGTGGGTGCAGACATTCCTGACACTACACAGCACTGTAAAAGGCACTTGGGTTCGTAAAATTAATTATCATTTGTTCTAGAAAATTCTTTCCTAACAAAAAATGCCAAACAACAAACCAAAGCAAACAAAACAAAAACAGCCCCCTCCCACAAACCCCCAAAAACTCAAAAAAAAAAATCCCCAAACACCCACAAAAAAACCAACCAACCGAAAAAAAACAAAACAAGAAACACAAATAAACAAACAAAAAACCCAAAAGCCAACCAAAAGTTTAGAAGGATAAGCTTAAGATTTGAAGTACATGCGTGAAAAAAATAAGATTGCTGGTTCTCAAAGCTGGTGAAGAATTTTAATAAAAAATGAAAATGTTTTGTTGCCTTGCCAGCTGATGAAATACAAAGCTGGTGCAATGATTCCTTGCAATGGCAAATTTCTCTTATAGAGAGCAGAAATCTTGGAAATATTATTTAAGTGGGGACTATAAGTCTTTCATAAAATTATTTTTTAAATTTTGTATTGTTGATTTTGTTTAAACAGAAAAATTTTGAAATTCAAGCAAATTAATGAACTCAGAAACCAAATGCAATAGTCCTTACAAACACTGTGTTTTGTAGGACTTGCATTTTCCTCTGTGTAATACTATTGGTTGACCTCAGCAAAGCAGGGAATAAATTGTCCATGAATCCTGGGTTGTCATTTTGGACTACCGGGAACTAAACATTGGACTTAAACTTTGAAAAGTCGTATAGTTAGAAACAAATAGGTGTGAGCCAAATTTTCTTATATGTGAGCTGCTTTTCTGTTAGAAGAAACAGAATGAATGCATGGTTACTGTTGTGAGCAATAGGACACAAGGGAAATGCAAAGTCAGGTTTAAAAGCTTAAGAAGTGTAAGCCATGCATGTATTTCTAAATTTAAGAAAATCACCAATCAAAGAAAGCTCTGGTGAAGTAACTTTTTTTCTAGCCAGTACGCAATGAGAAGTGATTTTGTCTTTTGGCTCTTGTTAAGTAAGCTTACTTCCAAAGAAGACATGGATGTTCCAAAGTACATAATTGCCTGGAATAAATACTGAGGAATTTCAGACAACCAATTCAATGTTTAAATAAAATATTTCCCAGACCCTAGCTAGTATTTTTGGATGCACACTAAAGACTTTGTAGCATTTTGTAGCATTTTGTAGCATTTTCTAATGAGCAACATTTCTCACAACCTCCCTGTTAACAAGCATAGCTAATATTTATCTGAATAAGTCTGACTCCATGACTTAGCATGTCTTTTAGCATGTTGAATCTCTGTGAAGCAGCATGGCACTTTATATGAAGTCCAGCTAACTGAATCAGGAGTGTGCCGTTAGGCAACTTCATGCCTGAGCAACTTGTGAAATACTTAGAAGATTTTTCTGGGTGTGAGCTGGTTTAATAAAGATCTGAAGTTGAACTAATCTCTAGTAGAACTGTAATAAAGTCCAGGCAATATTTTTAATTCTGTGGGCCTGCTCCAACAGTCTTTCAATCCATTGCATTTTCCAACAGGTTTTATACCTAAGTCTTTTTCACAGAGTCATCATACTGTAAATAGGATCTAGATAGTAGCAAACTTCTTCCATTTTGTATAACTTTCCCTAAAAGCAACATATCATTGTGCTCATTATGGAATAGAAGAAGGTGTAAAACAGAAAACTTAATAAACTGATTGAGCTCTACAAGGGGAGTTATGGACTCACATAACACAATAAAAATTGGGATTTATTTTTACTCTGGTCACATGCTCAGACTTGCATACTGCAATTTAGAGTGGCAGAATAACATTAATACTCTCTGGAAGAGATAGTTAATGTGAATAAAAGTAGTAATGCTTTATGGTTATATTTGCACAGGCAATTAATACTTATTTTTTATCTCCATCCAGTTATTTAAAGGACTGAGATTGTCATTATTCTGTCTGTAAAGTGATAATGGTTGCATGAGCCATTAACAGTGAGAAGTTCTGAGCAGTTTTTGTCAGTGTTCAGGGAAAGGCTGACCTTCAAGAAGTTGCTCTAGCTTTGAACAAATAAAGAATGGGGAGCCCAATATCCACTTTCCAACAGTCAACAGCAAATGCCCACAGTGGAGTCTAAGAACAGGTCAAGTATATAGGACTACTTCTCCAGAATATACTCACAGCTTCCAGCAATTTACATCTGTGGGTGTCTGGAGTCAGAGAACATATCTATGTATTTAGCAACCTTTGGTGTATTTTCTGCATAAATTTGCCCTTAGAAAACTTCACCTATTGACTTTCCATATAAGAATACTGATTATGCAAATGTGACTTTTTCACAATAATAACTTTTAAATTACCTATTGGTCAGCTAGGAATAAATTCTACATAGCAGCATATTCTTAACTGTTCCTTCTTTATTGTATAAGGCAGGAATTAAAATACACAGCTTACACAGGCTATGCACAAATGTATTTTTGCCAAGCTGGCCAGAGTGATATAAAGCACTACTGTCCCCATCTGTTCAATTACTACTTCTGCATCCTGAGCACTATGTTATTAAGAAAGTTCTTCTTGTTCATAGAACAAATGAACTTAAATCACCCTCGTGTAGTGGTTAGACTGAACTTTTTTTATGTTATAAGATTGTATATTGTGCTCACACTGTCAGTTATGGCATATCAGCTTTGTTATCCAAAAACTCCAGCATAGGAGAGGTTGCAAAGGATTTGACTAACACTGCAAAAATGCCCATCTGCAAATACAGTCTTTCTTGCTTTTGTTTATGTATTTTTTAAAAAATTAAAAAATTTTAACCCCCCCACACTTTTAAGTCATAAAGGACACAAAGTTAATTGTTTTCAGAAGTATGTTGCGTGTGGCCAAGGTCTGAAATATAGAGTATTAATGAAGGAAACAGGACAAGTCTCTCTGAACATTTTATGTTAGTTCTATCTAAACAATAAAGGGATATATGTATCTTTTTATCAGCAATTCAAGTATACCAGTAGACTAAGAAAAAGGCAAGATAGCTCACAAATTTTATATCATCCTGACTTTTTCTTTGCCTTCAGAGTGATTTCAAAGATGTTTATTTAGTTTGGGGTTTTAGAATCCCATTACAATGGGATTTCACTAGAAAACAAAAAAGTGGGGTTTTTTTGTGTTGTTCTAATGGATTTTATGAAGTTTTGAGTTTTCATTTGCTCTTAAATGATTTCAGAGTCAGTATTAGTGATAGCTCTGAATGTCGGCTGTTGGGATGGATTAACTGGAAGCAAAAGGTCTTGGCTGGTAAATATGACTTCACATTTGACATCAATACTTGGTACAGGTAAAGACAAGAGACTATTGCACATTCTGTTATTTCAGAATTTGTTTTCAGTTCTGAAGTCAATTAGCATTAATTGTACCTCAAAAATCACAAGAATGATATTTGTCTTCTTTGACCAGTGCAATTCCTCAATCCTTGACTGCATGAGCTTTCATATTTTTAAAATTATTTGCTGGAAAATGTATATTCATTTTTGTATAAAAAGTGTGTACACACCCACTCTCACACACACACACAGAGTTGCCTACTGTCTGAGGAAATGACCTGAAGTTGTGTCAGGGGATACTTAGGTTGGATATTAGAAAGAGATTCTTCATCCAGAGGGTGGCTGGGCACTGGAATAGGCTCCCCAGGGAAGTGGTCACAGCACCAAGCCTGGCAGAGTTCAAGAAGCATTCGGACAATGCTCTCAGGCACATGGTGTGACTCTTGGGGATGGTCCTGTGCAGGGCTAAGGGTTGAACTCAATGATCCTTGTGGATCCCTTCCATATCAGCAGATTCTGTGATTGCCAATTTATTGCTATTTTCATGTACTTTTTAAACTCCTTTTACGTTTTTTATTGGCCATTTTTTCCCTAGATATTAACCTTAAAAAGTAGATTAAAAACAAATAAATAAATACTTTCCTAGTAATACATCTAAATATCTTAAATATATGTTAAATAACTTAAATGCTTTTGTTAGTGCTTTTAGGCTAGTATTCATTTCTGTCTCTGAATAATCTTTTTGTCACTGATCTCTACAGTTAAGCAATATTTCAGTTAATTCATTCCTTCTTGGTTAACATAATCTTTTTTCTTTCTCTGTACAAACGATTAAATTAATTTTTGCTCAATAATAATTTCATTATGTAGAAGCCTGAAAATTTCTAACATATCATTCATAAAAAAAAAAAAAAATCTAACAATTCCTAGGTTAAAGTTTTCATTCCCTTTTAATTTGGATACATTAAAAATATTAATAATAAAAAAATTGTACAGTAGAAATTTGGCTTGTAAAAATGGTCTCTAAAGGAAAGGTGTTAGAGGGAATTTAGAATGGTCTTTCTCACTGTAACGTTTCTCTTCTCTTTTTTTTTTTTTTTTGTACAATTCAAAAATGTTTAAGACAAATTTTTTCATTTAATAGCATGCTGAATAAGCAGCACTGTAAAAGGTTAACTTCACTTATCTCTATAAAATTTCCATAAAATTAATACAATTTTAAAATCTGTTTATTTTCTAATGCTGATTCACTTAAAGGTGCTCTGACCTAAGTAACAGAAGGTGGAAGAATGCTCACAGGTACTGAAGATTGTGTGAATCTGTGTTGGTCTGTCATTGCCTATGTCTGGGAGTGCAGTCTTCTTGAATAAAAATAGAAAAGCTGATGAGTTTGGTGAGCACGTATAAACATTCCTCCCACATCAAGCCTCCAGCTATGTTATGAACAGGCAGCTCACACAACTAAATGAAAAAGTACCATTCTACACTATTTCAGGGTGAAAGGATATTTTCCGGCGTTTCCCCCATTAATTGTAATAATTAGATGGACTTTTTAAAGCTGTTTTAAAAAGCAATGCAAATATGTGTAAGTAACAAAATGGATATACATGGTGAAAAAAAGAAGGAAGAAACTATGTGGGGGTAAGAGTTCAAAAACTCGAAGGAAAGAGGCTGCAGTAGAGATGTTTTCACTTTCCTGATTGTATCCCATATTTGATCAGAGCCCCTCTTTGGAGTCATAATTTTGAATTATCTCTTATGATTGCATCTCAGCACAACATTCTGGTATCTCCTGCTTCTAACTGGAATCTCAAGAGTTTGTTCAGGATCTCCTCTTGCCTAAAAAAAAAAAAAAAAAAAAAAAAAAAATCCCCCCCAAACCCCCACCATAATGGTAATTTTGATTAATGTCTTTTACTGAGAGTTCATTATTTGAAGACCTGTTAGACTACCCTTTGAAGTGCATAACATTTATGAAATAAATTATCATCACTATGTTCTGAATAGTGTGCCAGGGAACATCACACCCTGTCTGTTACTGTTGCTTCCCTATGTAGTTTTAAAAATGCAGACATTTGTCTCTTTGTTTCTACATAATCTAACACTATGCAGAGAAGGAGATTTTTTTAACAGTGAAAGAGGTCTTTCACTCAGCTAAGTTAGTTCCCAAATCAAATGCAAAGCAAAGAAGAAACATCTAGGGCTTATTTGCTCAACACATAACTAAAAGCATCGAAGCATAGCGGGACACACAAAAGGTGGCTAAACTCAATTGAGGGTTGAGTTAGCCTTTAGAGTTGAGTAATTTTGTAAGTATGTGGAGTGAATCCAAGTGTCTATTACTGTCAAAACGTAGAAAATTTTGGATGCACATACTTCTATCTGGAAAATGTAAGGTATGGTGATTTGAAATCCATCTAAATCACAAGTTTATCAGTAACAGAACACCTTCAGAGGGGACAAAAACTTAGAAATTAAGCATTTATTTACCTGTTTACCTTACCTACATTTTTATAGCGATTGACTATGGTCCTAGTAGCTACATCCAAACCAGTAATTACAATAATTCAAACATCATTTTCTTGTTCTGAGGACAAAAATTCCAGCTTAGAGTTCACACAGCTGAATTCCCACCCACTACACAGAGTGGTCTCATGTGTACTGCATCCTGGGAACAGTCCATTAGTCAATACCCCAAATCATTCCTAGGCATTGTCTGAAAGAGTTCAGGTGGGCATAAATGAGATTTATACTACAGACTATACTGACAACAAGCAGGCAGTAATGATCTTGCCTGGCATGGTTTTATTTAGCCTACCAGCACAGATGCAGCCATAGCATAGCTTCTCTAGGCAGAGTTCATGGGTTCTGTTTTATCCTGTAAATACATTCTATACTGACAGAACCAAGAAAGCCTCACCCAGGATTTTTGGTGCCTTCTACTATGAGAGGTGTATTTGTTCGGTTACTCGGCAATGAATTAATGTGCACCTCTAAGGAAGGAGGGTCTTCATTGTACCTGCTGCACTGAAACTTCTAAGTAAGCTGTAACTTTTAAGATCTGACAGTGTGACTCTACATGGGCACTATAACCACAGTTTAGCTTGATGTGGAGGTCAGCATTCTGTTCTGCTTCAATAGCTCATGAACCAATAATCTTTGTTCTAGATGAAGGTAGTTGCTTTGGGTAGCATCTGATAGAAGACTCTAGTCCCAAAGTCAGAGAAACAAAAATCATGTTAAATAGAATCTACCATTATATCATCATATCCATCATATCCATTAAGCTTAAAAAACAGTGACCACCATCATCGAAATAATCAGGAGGTATGTTTCTGCTCTCCCATTCATTTTCCTATCGGTGCCTTTCTACCAGAAGAATAAAGGGGACAACATAGGTCTCTTATAAAAGAAGTGGAAGAAATTATATGAATTTGCTCATTTTGTTTAAAGGTTCAAGTGAACCTTGAAATTTGAAGGTTTCTGTTACATGCTCATTTGGCTTCTCTGAAACTGACAGTTTTCACACTACCCAAATTGCTAGTCCTTCCTTTGAGAGCAACTATTACTGATTTCAGCATAACAAAGATTTCTATCCCCACCTGTCTTTCACAGAGAGAGAAAAAAATGTTCAGACCATGTCTCAGTCAGAGACATATTAATTACAATTATAACATGTTGAGGGAATGAAAGCTGCTTGTTAAATTCATAATCTGCTTCAGATGTACGTGTATTAAGATTCATCTAAGAATTTTTTTTTTTTTTTGCCCTTCTCTGATGGAACATTGAGTTCCATCACTTACTCAAATGTGAGCTGCCTCATTTTAACACAAATGATAAACCACAGTATGGATATGTGCTTTCTATTTATATTCTTGATGTCATTCATCTGTTGATCAGAATAAAAGCCATCAGCCATAAAGTCTGTCTGTTCATTTTATCAGATACTCTTGATTCTGAAAATAAGATGGATTATATCTTAATTTATCAACCGAAGAAAAAGAAACAAGGTGTCAAGTTAGATTTTTCTGTTAGTCATTCTCAATATGGTGTGATAAAACCAAATTCTATTTCCATGAAAGTTCATTTTGATTACAATGTGAACAGAATGATATTAACATCCAAGCAATCTTCTACATTCAAACAACCGCAGAGAAGCTTGAAAGACAGTGATAGGAATTCCTTTTCCAAGTAGCACCGTGATGTCCACAATAAATATATAATCACAACTTGGAAATGTACCCCAACCCCAGTGACTGCACATATTCAATTATACTAGTTGTTTAGCAGTAGTCTGAGCTGGACTTGTAGAGAGAGTGTGTCAGTGAAGTCTAATAACTGCACACAAGCAGCAGCAGTTTAGAAAGACTGCTCAGTGTCTTGCACAGTCACACCTGCAGTCTCATTTATACACCAGATATAAATCATATGTTTTACAGAGCACGTTCTTGCCACATCATTCCCATTAATTCATTTCTATACATTGTAGTTGAAGGCCTGTCACTGATGGTGTCCTCCAAATTCACAGCTGGGCCCAGTATTGTCTAACTTATTCATCAGTGACTTGGATGGGCCTGTTCACCCACAAGAACCAGGAGGGGACCTCATAAATATCTGAGAGTGTCCAGAGCATGGAACCAGACTCTTTGTGGAGGTGCCAAGCAATAGGAAAAGAGGTAACAGGCAGAGACATGCACAGGAAATCCCACCTGAATATGAGGAAGAATTTTGTTACTGTGTGTGTGACGCCATACTTTAACAAATTGCCCAGAATGGCTGTAGAGTCTCCCTCAATGGAGTTTTTCAAGAACCCTCTGGACACAACCCAGAGTGAATGGTAAAGAGCATGCCAGCTCTTCATAAGCACACAGTATCAGGCACAGCTATATAGTTCATGCCAACTTCCCAGAGCTTCCACTCTGACATTACAGTGAAATTCAAGGGTCTTACTGTTACATCTGATAGCGGACTTTCTGACAAAATATCTTTTTTGCTGAACTTAGTGTATCAGGACCTGTACTTCTCATGGAAGTATGTCAGTTCTAGTAAAACTTTCAGGAGGTCAAGTAAATTTCAATTAAAGCAGACATAAATTACAGAAATAATTCCTTTTGGAGCAAATTACACAGAACACTATAAAATTGAACCGTTTTAGTATCTGTGAGTTTGGATATAAATTGTCTTTGCTTTTGCTCCACAGATATTTGCACTTTTCAGTACCATTTCTTTAGTTTCTGATCTGAAAAAAAAAAAACAAAAAACAACGAAAGAAATGCCACACCAGCATCACAAAGTACCCAGTATAAACCTTTTATCTGTATCTTTTGAGAGAACAAAATTGGAACACCAGACAACAGGATCGCAAGGCCCACAATATGACTTTGGATTAACATATCTAGTATTCTGGAAAGCAATTTGAAACTAAGACTTCAGAAAAAACAATTCCAGCCGTTATTTGATCCTTTGTAATTTTCTTCTTTGTTGAGTGGAAGAAGGATGTGAAAAAATTTTCTAATTGCTTTTTCCACTCCCACTTTATTTCCTGTAAATATGTTAGATAAGAACATGAAAGGAATCCGTATCTTTAAAATTGAATTTGCTCTTTTTTGAGGAAACTATTTCAAGAAATGCCACTATTGCTGCCAGTTCCTCAAACATATGTTCAAAGACTACTGGAAGACTATCTTCAGAGTCAGGCTAACAATCATAAAATGATGCTGCAAAGTACCCACTTGTGTTTCAACATGCAAACAGTCATTATATATACTTTCTGACTGCACTTCATAATATCTGTTGGTTTCTGAGCAAAATTGTAGCCAGCTAATAACATATTCATTCTTTACAATATGAAAACCCAGATGGGATAAGGTTTCTCTCACTGATGATTGCTATTGTGTGCTTATTAAGTATAGCAGAAAAAATCATTAATCAAAACATAATTTGACAAATTCTTGATTATAGCAATATGACTAATGGGGAAATAACAGTCATTGAGGAAAAAAGGTACAAATTTAGAATATGACTTTGCATATTTGATTGTGGTTTAATAACAAGCTCAATTTAAAATCAAAATAAGGCTTTGGAAAGCTAGATAATTTGTGTTAGACTACATGAAATGAAAAGGTATGTTATGGTAAACAGTGATAATCTGTTAGTCAACACTGAATAATCAGAATTTTCTGTCTGCTGAGATTTGCATAGTAATTTCAAGTACTCGAGCAAAGGACTTTGCAAGTGTTGTGTGTTGACCCTGCCTAAGTCCCAGGTGCCTACCAAAGATGCTCTATCACTCCCCTTCTCAGCTGGGCAGGGGAAAGAAAATATATTGAAAGGCTTGTGGGTCAGGATAAAGACAGGGAGAAATCACTCAGCTGTTACTGCCACAGGCAGAACAGACTCAATTTGGGGAAATTAATTTTATCAACAATTAATCAGATTAGGATAAAAAGAAATAAAACCAAATCTCATCACAAGTTCCACCCACGCCTCCCTTCTTCCCAGGCTCAACCTCACTCCCTGTTTTCCCAAATTCCCTGACCCCAGCAGCACAGGGGATTGCAAAATGAGTACTGTGGTCAGTTCATCACACATTGTCTATGTCACTCCTTCCTCCTCAGGGGGAGGACTCCTCACACTCTTCTTCTGCTCCAGTGTGGGGTCAGACAGACTTCCACGGACTTTTCCGACATGAGTTCTTCCCACAGGTTGCAGTTCTTCACAAACTGCAGCCGTGTCAGTCCCTACCATGGTGTGCAGTCCTTCAGGAACAAGACTGCTCCAGCATGGATGCCCCATGGTGCCAGAAGTCCTGCCAGTAAACCTGCCTCAGTATGGGCTCCTCTGTACACAGTTCCCACTGGGAGCCTGCTCCAGCACATGCTTCACATGGGGTCACAGCCTCCTTAGGGCACCCACCTGCTGTAGCGTAGGGTCTGGCATTGGACCTCTACTCCCTCATGATGCTCCCTGGACTGCAGGGGAACAGTTGCCTCACCATGGTCTTCAACTCAGGCTGCATGGGAATTTCAAACTCAGCAGCTGAATCTTCTTCTTTACTGTCTTTGGTGTCTGCAGAACTGTTTCTCACTCCTCTGTCCAGGTTGCTCTTGCACAGCAGATTTTTCCCCCCTTGTTAAATATGTTATCCCAGAGGTGCTACCACCATTGTTAATGGACTTGGCCTTAGCCAGCAACTGGTCCATCCTGGAGCTGGCTGGCCTTGGCTTTACTGGACATGGGGGAAGCTTCTAGCAGCTTCTCACAGAAGACACCGCTATAGCTCCCCCACTACCAAACCACTGCCAGACAAAACCAATACAGCAAGATATTTCTTCTTAGGTTAATTATTTTCCTAGTGTTAGTCACAGTGACGTTAATTCTGCATGTCCCTACTGATACACACTGTTAAAGTAATTTTATTTTTTCATTGAATTTATAGAGAAAAAAGTGTCTATTTTCAAATTAAGTGTTTTCATTATTATCTGCAGATTTGAAAAAGTGTTATTTGGTGTACTTTAAAGTAATAGGCAAGGGATCTGATACTACATTAGTACTTTTGCTCCTGGAGTACTTTGGTGATAAAACAGTTTATTTGAAGGCTATGGGAAAGAAATTATTTAAAACACTCTAAATAATCAAATTATTAATTGAATGGTGTAAGAAAATGATTAGCAGAATTGTCTCAATTTTATTGAAAGAGTAATTGTACATTCTGCCATTTGAACTGGCATTTTCAGAGAATCAGAAAATAGAATATCCTGAGTTGGATGAGACCCACAAGGATCATTGAGTCAAACTCCCGGCCCTTTACACGAGAGCACTAAGAATCACACTTTGTGCCTGAGAGTGTTGTCCAAACACTTGAACTCTGTCAGGCTTGGTGCTGTGACCACTTGCTTGGGGAGCCTGTTCCAGTGCTCAACTATCCTCTGGGTGAAGAACCTTTCCCTAATATGTAACCTAAACCTCTCCTGACACAGCTTCATGTAATTCTTTTGGGTCCTATCACTGATCTTCAGAGAGAAGCAATCGGTACCTTCACCTCCACTTCCGCTTATGAGGAAGTTGAAGACTGCAATGAGATCTCCCCCACTCTCTTCTTCAGGCTGAAAAAGCCTGAACAAGCCAAGTGATCTGAGCCTCTCCTCATATGGCTTTCCCTCTAAGCCCTTCACCATCTTCCTTTGGACACTTTCTAATAGTTTTCTAATATAAGGAAACAATTTATAGGTCCTAGAATAAAGAAAATAGATACAAATATGTTCTCAGAGCTGTACAGCTGCATTTAAGTCCCTTGTGTAGTGTGGTATTAAAGGATTTCAGCGGGAAATAAATTAAGCAGAAAGCCACAAGAAAAAAAGTGAAAATATTCTGCTTCCTTTCACTTTTTTATCATTGAGCATGCTCTCACAAATATGAACTTTTTAAGACTTTTTAATATTTCATCAAGAATAATGCTGATTATTTCCAGTCATAATGAAATTCAGTAAATTAACATATGTTCAACTGCTATGCTTTTAGCCATTGTAATTCATAAAAACATTTCAATCTATGGTGTTGTTTAGTATCAATTAGAAAAATGGCAACTTAATTTCTTTATATCTTCAAGTGCTTTACAAAGCATTTCCAGTGTGGAAAAACTGGAATATTGTTGAAAGCATTAAAGCTTTGTGTCAAACATACATAGTTAAAATTTTCTAGTTTGCATTGTTTTGCATTTTTATGACTATTATTTGGGATTATGGAGCCCAGTTAGCCTGGCTTTTCACCTAAAAGCCCCCACAGTAGCCTAAAATAAAAAAAGAATCAGACTCGTGACAATGGGGCCCAGCCAATGCTGTTGGAGTTTTGTTGATTCACTCAAAAACTAGAATAATTTTCCTAAATTTTTACTGTGTGTCTTTACTTTCTTCACCTTTTTATCTTCTTTTTTTTCTATTTCTTTAAGAGATTTCTAAGTACTATCCCAAGCCACACAGGAGCCAAAATAGTTGTTAGTTAAGTGTATCAACTGTCTCAATATGCTGCACTCTCTGTGGTAGATTAGTTTTCTTAAAATGACTTCTTTCAAAAATTATAAAAAAAATAAAGTTTGAATTGGTAAATTCTTCAGCAACTGAAAAATTATTAAACTATTCCATGTAGCAACATGAAAAGAGTTACAGCTGTATTTCATATGGCACTACAATCGTCCTCACTTCACCTCATTTTTTTTTTGTTAAGTGTGGGATCCACGGATACTTTTCAGAAATCTGGTTTATTTGAAGTCTTCGTTGTGAACTTGATTTTAAACAAAATGCAACCTAACAAAAAACTTGTTACAACAAAAGGTCAACCTGAAGGACGTGCACAAAAATTCACTGTTCTATGAAAAGTCAGTTATTTGTATTAATAGATTGGATTAATGTGAAGATGCAGGGCCTGTATAATTGTTTTTTCATGTAATTCATATGTATTTTCCAACAAATAGGCGCAATGAATCTGATATGACTGAGCTGTCAGGAGAGCACGTGTAGTACTACATATATGTGAACCGACATAGTTGTCGGTACAAAAGCCCAGTTTTGGGGATTTGGTTTTTTTGTTCTTTTAATTTTGCTTTTTAATTGGTAGATGTCTTTAATTATGAACAGACTTCATTCTGAGCGTTAAGATATCACCTTTTACTGTTGGACAGAACTTTTACATCCAAAATATGTTAGTCTTGTGTGAATGCTTTTATAATGAAAGTCCCCTGGAGAAGGTTATGAAGAGAAGCTTTTTCAGTTGAATATCCAGAGCCACAAAATTACAGTATTTGTCAATATAAAAATAATTTGGTCGTGATGTTTTCCCTACGTCTTGCTCAGATTGTGTACTTTTTCCTTTGATTGCCACAGACTTTTGAGAGACAGGCTGGCCCTTCTTGTGTATCAAATTAATTGCTTGGATGACTACACAAAACATATTAAAAAGTTTGTCATTAATTATAGGGATTAAGTTTCAGAGTAATTGAGTTCATTACTGTAAATTATCAAAGTCTTTCTTTTACTTTAAAAAGGGTTTTCTTTTGCCACTGGAAAATAGAACTTGTAGTACTTTCCCACTTAATATATTAATTTAAAAAAAAAAAAAACCAACAGAAAAAGATTGTAGGTTACATGAGGTTTGAATACTATGTATTGAAGGTTTTGGAGGTACATAAAATTGGCAAAATTAAAGAAGTATATTTAGTTTGAAAACCTAGCACATATTAGAATTTTGCATGCAACTTTGCAAGTAACTTTAAAACCCTAATACTATTAAGTCTTTGATAAATCCCTGCTAATGGATGAAAAATGTTTTGAAGCACAGTGTGAGATGTCTAGACCAAAACTGACCAGTTATTACAGCAATAATACTATTATAGAATTTTCATGAGTAACACAAACCTATTTCCATCAGGAGTTTGCTCTTTGTTGTTTATTTATTTTGACTAAAACCAGAGAACATAAATTACTTTACCAAAAATACTTAGCGAATTGTTAGAGGTTTTCTTTTTTTAATTTCAAAACCACCCACTTTTCAGTAGATGAAACAGAGTTTAATTTTTTTAAGGTACTTCAAAGATTGACATATCCTTTAATAGAGTCCTGAAAATGAATACTTTAGTTCAGATATTTTTGACAGAATCTTTCGGTTCATATTTTCCCTTTTTTTGCCCTAAGATTTTTTTTTTTTTAAAAGAAACTGTAATATGGGTGCTCCAATTACCATCAGAACACTGAAAACCAAAGCCCATTTTTCCAGGAGTCAGAGCAAATTTAGTTGGCAGTGGCTGTGGAGCACAATTGCCTGGCTCTGCAGAATCGACTGAAGGCACACAGGGAGACTGATCAAATATTTTTGCTATTCATTTAATAGCTATAGGAGAGGAAAAAATTATTTGGTTTTGTCTCTTCATTTGTAGGTAGGGAAAGAGTTTGGTTTTCACCTCTTTCTTCATTTCTGAAGATCTACAGATCCAAAAAAAATATAAAAGAATGTTTAATAATTATTCTCTTGTGATAGCTATATTCCTAATGTTAAGCCAGTTACTTACTAAACCATGAACTTTTAATTATTCACGGGAATAATCTGATTTACAAAACAGTTTTTTTTATTTCTGAGTAAACCTTTGGTCACTTTTATTTCATAAGGAAATAATGTTTGGATTATGCTTTACAGAATGACATAATTTAAAAAAAAATCTTTTTTCTGAGAAGGAAAATATGAGAAAAAATCAATATAAATCAAACAAATTTAATTCAGAGGGGAAACTGAAATGTAAAAGTTTTTGAGCAAGGGAACAGAACACAGAAAACCAACTATCTGGGGCCCAATAATAACACATAATCTTGAAAAAATATTTCAATTCTATTCTGTTCTTTGCTGAGGAAAGAGATAGTCTTTCCACGTTTGCATAAAAAAATAGGTAAGAATTTTTTGCCCTAAAAAATATTATAATTTTCATTGTAAAACATGTATTGGACACAGTCATAGATGGGCCTGACACTTTTCCTTTATTCTGGTACTCCATTACATAGCCAGTTACTATGAAAGAGCAATAAAGCTAACAAAAATTAGGACCTGAATTCTGTCCTCTGGGTTTTGTCTATATAATAATTTGACCAATATAACAGGATAAGACGCCAATTTAATTATCTTACAGGTCTGAGCCTGAATGTTAAAAATAATTAGAATTTGCTTTATGAGTTTGTTACCAACCTCAGTAACTTTTACTGACCTTTCTTTTTCAATGGTAGTCCTAGTCTTGGAGTGCTGCCATTGTTTTGCACAGGAGGGAATTATCCTTTAGGATCTCAGTAAGAAAGACATGGACACTCAAAGTTGGTTAACTGACTTACTGAGTAAAGGACAGAATTTACAAAAAAGATGTTAGTAGTCTTGTGTCCCTTCTGTTGCTGGAAACTCCAAGTGTTTTAACATCAGCTGGGTCCCTCCTTGTAGCATGCTGCTCAGATCCTGTATGTGGTGAGATTCTTCAACCCCAGCATTCTTTACATCTTTACAGCAGTCTGTCAAGTGAACAGAACTATCAGTCTTTTACCTGCACAATGCTAAACTTTCTAGATGGCACACTAAGGTTCCCATAAAGTGTTCTGCTCTTACTGTTCTGCACTAATAGATCTTACAAGAGGGATTGTACAGGTGATATTGTTAAAGGCAGCAAGTCACAGTGTGGGCTCAGGTTATCCACTCATATATGGGTCTCTGCAACCAAGGCCTGTGGTTAAGCTCTGCCTAGATGTTGCTTGAAATCACTACCTCCTAGTGCAATATCTTCTGCAGCGGCCCACAATACATTAGCTTAGAATAAACCCTTCTACAGTGACACAGCTTAGAACCATTTTCCTGGTTTAGATTTGCTCTAATTCATTCCCTATCTTTATAGTTGTTAATAAATGTTTTTTACTAGTGTCTTTGAAATTTCCAAACTGTTGTCTGGAATACCCTGTGGTCTAAGAGATTATCTGGAATGCTCTTAGCTAAAGACTGTTTTCATGTCTTACCTGCAGCCAAAGAAAACCCTTTCTCTGTTGGAGTTTAAGTTCATCATTGGTCCTGCGTGTACACATAAATGACAGGTGCCAACATGGTCGTGTAATATCTATGTTGCAGTTGTCATATCACCCAAAGCTTTTTTGAATTTCCAGATCTTTTCCTCCCTTCCACCCCCCCCCACCCCCCCGCCCCGTTTTCTTTTGCAAAATACCCATAATTTCTTCCGTCAAAATGCATGTCTACTGATGGGGCTTTAATGGTAAGTTTGTTCATTCAGCCATATCATCAGTTAATTTTCTCTGGAAGACTTTCAGTGATGTAGATCTAGTAACAGCTAGTGATGGCACAAAAAGCAGATCTTCCTTTTATGGAATTGGGCAAGAGTGAGGCTAGAGTTCAGATATTTCTGGAAGTGAGTATGAATTACCTCTACTCCTGTAACTTCACATTCTTGTATATATGTTTGATTTCCTCCATGACCAAAACTGTTGTATGAGAACTTCTGAAGTAAAGGTGCTCCTCCAAAGCCACCATCTAAATTGGAACAATCATAATTGCTTTCTGCTGAATTACAAGTGAACTTTGGAGAAATAATTAATTTGAGGCTGGGGAGAGATTCCCTTGGCATTTATGACAGGTATTGCAAGCAGTCCTGAACACGTAGTTGTCTTTATCCATGTCCTTTCTATGGTAAGATCACAGCACACATCCACTTTTGTGTCCATTATCTGTCATCCCCAAACACTAGCTGAAGTGTCAGCCTTTTTCATCCACTCATCTGTGCACAGAAGCACACTACTTGTGTGATCACTTCAAGTAAAAATAGATTGAGTTACAGAAAGAATGTAATCCATATTTATTGGCATATCTTACTAACTTTGACTAAAACAGAGCAGAAACAGAATATACAAGTAGCCTGGCCAGTAGTTCAAAGGAAGCTGGTTGCTACATGTCAACTTATCAAGCACAGATATGTCTCTACATGGTACTTCACAGAGGTTAGTAACACTTTATATTTCCACTTCTAAAATCCAGATTGTTTCTCATTTCCTGTGCATCAAAACTGTAAAAGCAGCAAAGGGGCCTCTGTTAGCCCAGAAGTGAATCAATTCTACTGATGCTAACTGGGCTTCCTGTTTTGCTGTTAGGTGTCTGACTTTTGAAGGCATTAATCAATGGAATTCTGATGGGAACTGAGCAGTAGAAATCCAGGTTTAGATGACAACAATAGCTCCTCAAAATCCTGAAAGCTGTAAAAATAAGAGGTCCTGTGCCCTGCCATAAGGCAGGCAGCTCATTTAGTTTTATCATTTTCAAAAGATGTTTTATGGAGCAACTTCAAAGGTATATTTTACTGCTGTTCCAAACCAAAGAAGCAGGGAGGAATGGATGGAAGAGTTGCTGCCTACTAACCTGTATTATTAGCTACAATTTTCTTTAGCTGAAAATTAAATAACAAATACTCTGCTACATACCAACTTGCTCTTATATTGTGCCACTAGGTTGCAATGTGTTGAATACTTGGTTTGATTTTCACATTTTGATGATGGCAGAAGCAAATTAATCTCATCTGACTTAATTGGAAATTCATACACTTTCCCAGGCAAGCTCTCAGACAGGTAGTGTAGATGAAACTGTGTAAGGATTTTCTGACTGTAAAATAGAACTGGGGGGGAGGGGTGGGGAATACAGTAGTTTTAATAAGTTACATAA
>JAWWEU010000001.1:83212835-83276404 GCA_035583155.1 Acropternis orthonyx | reverse complement strand
ATGTAAAGTAAAAGTAAAGGAAAAGTAAAGGAAAAGTAAAGGAAAAGGAAAGGAAAAGGAAAGGAAAAGGAAAGGGAAAGGAAAGGGAAAGGAAAGGGAAAGGAAAGGGAAAGGAAAGGCAAAAGGCTTCTATCTTTCTTGTATGTGATTGCATGTTAATTTTAGATTTAATTTTCACCAAAGACATCAAGTATAATTAATGAAATGTTGCATTCTCTCTAACATATATAAAACATCTTTGCAAACAGACGCTGTCTATTAATTTTTTTGGATTCGTTTTAAACTTAGTTCAGGGAAAGAAATGGCACAAGAGTTTTATGATGTTTGACTATCAGTAGGAGATATTTTCTTACATTTTCTTTCTCTTTTTTTTTTTTTTTTTTCTCAAAGGGTATAGTTAATCAGTGTTTTTAACAATGTTGTTAATGGAATATTGAGTATACTACTGCAACTTGATTAACCTGATTTAGCATATGAGTGGAAATTTTCACCTGTTGGGTGTTTTCCTGAATTGCTGTGGTAACAAAAATACCCCAACCCTTAACATGCAATTTGGTGGTACAGCTAAGCAACCTAAAGGCTAGCTGCTGCAGAAAGGGGCATTGTCCACTCTTCATGCTGTCCATACATTTCCTCCTCTCTCATATATTTTGTGTCAGAACAAAATCTGACCTCAATGGTTCATGAACAGTTCAATGAGTTAAATGGCATAAATGGATTTCTTATCTTTTTTTGTGTCATAGCAATTTTGTATGACTTAAGTCCCTAAATGGATTCATTGAAAGGTCAGACAAGAGAGGAATTAGGGATTAAGGGAGGTGAGGGCAGAAAAAGTCTTGTTTGATGGTAGAAGCATAGGAAAAAAAAAATGTTTGGAAGATTTCATTGACCATCATCGAGCCCAGCCCCTCACTCACAACAACAGTTTGAAAGTAGCTAGTCAGTAGATTGGCTTTGCTGCAATACCACCCAACACTTTTTGTTAAAAGAGCACAAAGTGGTTATATCCATATTTGAGAAACTTGCCTTAGCGGCAAATTGTCCATCATTAAATCACAAGGCTACAATTCCTGCTTATGAAGCAGTACTGTGTCAGGCATATCCTTGCTGCAGCTCTATGGCTGCAACTATACATTATACTCTTCTGTGCATTGGTGCATCTAGTCAATAGTTGCAAATTCATCTATACTGAGAGAATATTCAAGGATACTGAAGAGATAGAGAATATTTTGAAGAAAGATTTAACCAACTTAAAATGGAGTCCTAATCAGGAGTTGCATCCCATCCATTCTCACTGTTCAACCCTGATGTTTTTTCCCATCTTAAGGCAGCTTTTGCAGGAGTGGGCAGCAGATGCCTCTAGTTAGCTTATCTTCTTGTTTCAGGGCATTTGTACGACAGCTACATAGTGGGAGGAGAAAAATATAGCTATTATACTATACTGCTGGAAGTGGTTATCATGTACCTAAGATTATTTTCTGTGAAGGTTTCTTTCTTTTCATGACTTAAAACAAGCTGTGAAAGCTTAGCTCCTACATGAGTTGTCTTTGTAATTTATATCTGGGATAATTTTGTTGTTAATCACTGGATCTGATCCTCCTTCTGTGTTTAGACAAGCAACCTATACACTAGTGATTATTCTATCTTCCTCTCTGAAGGAACACACATATATATAAAAATAAATTGTATTATAATATTTTGTAGCAGATGGAATGCATGGAAATAGTTTCTAGTGACAATTAATCTTTGTGCTACTGTGCTGGTATAGTATATGGCCTCTGTGATTATATACAATGTAGCTTTCGGGCATAGATCATTGGTTCATTTTATATGTTCCTCTCAGACTGGCTGCATATAACAACAACTTTCTTGCTAATTAAGTCCAGTGATCCCTTTAAGTCCTGATTAAGTTCTATTATTAAATTATTAAGACCCCTCCCTAGTGTTCTAGCTTTTTTTCCCCCTCTAATTTTAAATGACTTCTTGAAGCAATAAATAAACTTATGAAACAATTTTTCTCTTTTTTTTTTTCCTGTGCATATATTTCAAGACTGTGAGGATTACAAAGTATTAGAGCTACAGCTCTAAACAAGGGATTTCACCTGGAATAGCTGTGAATGATGTTTATAGTAATATTTTCATACTTAAGGTTATCTACCATTAACGTCTGGATTGTAGCAGCTTTAATTGCTAAACAGAGAAGCAAATAAACAAACCTACAAAAACCTCACAAAGAAACTTGCTGTCAAGTATATGGAACATTTCATGCTGTAGAAGCATTTGCTGCAAAAGAGATAAGGTTTTGAAAGAGACGTGCTTATTACACTGTGGGTTTTTTATTTCTTCATGCTTTGATTATCCAATGTTTTTATAGAAAGCAAAGGCTTTCACGTATATAAGGCAGAAATAAAAGATGCAAACATAGCTTGAAAGTACTCTCTTACGCACACACAAGTATATGCACACATACTCATTGTCACTCATATGTACTATATTCTACATATTCCTGAGATTCCTCTGACAATGTAAAAAGATAATATTACTAGGTAATGAGGAGGTCATCCAAATTGTAAGATTATTTAGAGCTGAGGAAGGACATTTAACAATAAAGATTTAAAATTCAAAACAATTATATAATTCAGTGCAAAGTAGATATGTTGTATTTTATTTGGTCTGACTGAGAGGAAATTCATTTCCCAATAGCAGCCCTCACAGTGCTGTATAGCTAGAAAGGTGCTGATAACACACCAGTGTTTTGGCTACTACCGAGCAGAGCCGGCACAGCATCAGCACTGTCTCTCAACATTCCTCCCAGTCCCTTCACCTCAGTCAAGGGCATATATACCAATAAAGGTTTTATTTTCTGTTTTGCATAGACCTCTGCAAAAAGCAGATGTTCTGATTGACTGCATCAAAAACCCGGGAAAAAGTATTCAAAACTTTGGGATGAAAAACATAACCATCATATAATTTTTTTTCTTTAAGACCTTCATTTTAACATTCTACAAGTATTACTTCTTTAAACAAGCACAGTAATTCTAAATGGAAAAAGATTCAAGCTTTTTACAAGTAACCAAAACTTAAATTGGTATGTTAGTTTTTATGTCCATATCAATAAGACTAAGCAAATTCCTTTAAGATTAGCTACTTGTCTGGTTATTCTCCCTTCAAATTTTTGTTTCAGCTCCATTAAATGACCTGTTGTAAACTTTGGCTTTTGAAATCCAAGTCTGCCTTTTTGAAGTAAGCACAACTGAAACCCCGTGCACGCATTTCAAACAGTAATAGGATGTGACAGCACAACATGATTCAATCATGTCGGAAGATGAGAGTTGTATAGAGAGATTGGTCTTGCATTTTTTTTCATCTTTCTGGATGATTGTTGCCTTTAGCAGTTTTCATTGAAGCAGATGACCTCCTTAGCCTCATACAAAACCAGAAAAAGCAAATTCTAGTCTATTGGAGTAACTGGGACTTGTATGTGTGTATGTATGGCCAGACTTCGCGAACGAAGATCATGGGAAGGGCTCTCCCCACGTGGGTGTGCCCTTCCAGCCTGTTCAGTGGATTTTTTAGGTGAAGCACAGCGTGCGCAGAACTGGTCCCACTGTTTAAGTCCTAAGGTCCGTTTGCCATTGCCAAGCGAGTTCGGATAGTGACAATGAAATCCTTGGGACTGTCTGCAGCACCCGGTACTAACCGGGGCTGGCCCTGCTTAGCATCCAAGATCTGACGGGATCAGATGGCAGGGAAGCATTTAACTGCCCAGGGAACGGTCCCTACTGAGACTCAAACTCAGGCCCTTGGGATTCAGAGTCCAGAGTGCTCTCCTTTATGCCACGGGACCACCCTAACTGGGACTTAGAGTAGGCTAAATTATTTGTAGTCTTATAAAGTGTAAGTCCTATTGTAAGGAATAACTTTCTAATTATATAAATGATAAAATCTGGCACCTTGCAACATCCAAATATTTATTTACCTCTGTCTCTTGCTTCTTTCTGTCTCTTTTACACTTTTATTTTTCATTATTATATTTCACTTTGGCCTAACAGCCCTGCAACACATTTAATCAGGCCTAAGAGCCATGCTTTATATTTTATAATTCACACTACGAGTTCAAGTGACTAAGGCTATAAAAAAACTGAAATACACTTCAAATAACCACAGGAAACCATTCATTCAGTCCGTAATAACTCCCCAGTTCACACTATGGTGGTATTTTCCTGCTGGTCCACACTGCCAGGTGATAACACTTCGTTCTGTTTAGCAGTAAATTGTGACTATGGGAACTAAAGTTTCATTTGGGCAAACCTTACCTGCTTCAAAAAGAAGTGATTAAGCAGTTAATGGTTTATTCAGTATCTTGTCATTATTACCCCTCTCATAAACTGATTTGTGGCACAGACATTTTTTCACAGTACAGTCATGAATTGAAATTGATTGTGTTTGCTTGAGGATTGAAGCAGAAGATGATGAAAGATGACTAAAGATATATTGAAAAAAGTTATGCATCTCAACACATCAGCTCCAGACATCACAGACCGAACACCAAAATGACATTACATGCTAAATTTAAATAAGATACCATGTGTTTTCATGGAATCACAGAATCATGGAATCATAGAATGCTTTGGGTTAGAAGGGACCTTAAAGATGCTCTAGTTCAAACTTCCCTGCCATGGGCAGGGACACCTCCCACTAGACCAAGTTGCTCACAGCCTGGATGCTTTCCTAGATACTCATGAAAAGAAGGAGTGGTTTCCTGTAAATATGTTGAGCTGATACAAAATCTGATACAAAACAGTTTACAATTGCAGAAACAAAGATTTTTAAATGAATATCTTGCAAAGTGCTTTGTAGTGATTGAAAATCCTGACATCTGTTACTACACAATAGCAACAAAAAAGTTAGGTAAGCAAATGATAGGAAATTAAATCAAATAATCAAAAAAATTATATTTTGAGGTGATTTTGGCAAAGAAATTCGAAATATAAATAATAAAAATGTGCAAGGTGTGATTTATTAACTAGCAAACAATCTATTCAACTTATTTGACTGCTTTATATATGTAAAATGTGAGTTCTGGAAAGCAATTTTGCTATCCTTTTTCACTTTTAACACATTAAACAAATGAATTGAACTACTCCAAACAGATTGTATTGACTTCAGCATGGTTCTACTGGGAGTAGACTGCCTTGTAATATTGCAGAATGAATGAACCTCCCTGGATCTATAATTGCTAACATCCTTCTGTGCAAGTCCCTCTTTTGGGCTTTTGGGTTTAGTTTAACCTTAAAATTATTGTATCTTTTGTAAAAGTTAACACTATAGTGAACTTGTTCTAGATCTTAATGAACATGGATATTTGTTGGGTTTTTTTTCTTTTCTGATTATCTGTTTAAAACACACTCTTTTGAAATATTGCCTTTTGCTAAAACTTCTTTGTATTTCTAGAGATCACAGAAATAGTTCATTTCTAAATTTTCAAAAGGTCCACATTGTTAAATTTACTTTGAAAGAGAAATTAACTGTATTTGAAACTATCAGTTAATAAAGATGGTAACAGTTTTCATTTAGGATAGTCTGTTGTGCTTATGTCTCCACAGAACTTCTGTTAGGGGCAGCAGAAACTACCTGTTATCAGTTGAAGCATTTATTTTCAGCTGGTTTTGCTTGAGAGAAATATGGGAGCCCACGGGTGTGAGGACATACTGCACTCCATTGGCAGATTGTGCACTACAGGTGTCTTCTAGACCAGTTTTTTAAGCTCCTGTATTTTCTTCAGTAAGAGTAAAAATTCCAGTTCTGGGCCTGGACTGAAGAATTCTGAAGAGGAAACAAATTTCTACAGATAAGACTTCTTAACAGAACTTTTGAAATTATCTCTTTTGCAAGGTATTTTTCTTTGAGAGATGTAAAATTTCATTTTATGCTTCGGTTTATTTTATTGAATTATATTATATCCCCATATTTGCAACATATTTCTATTTGGGCCTGGAATTATGAAAGAGAATGGTATAAAAATTGCAGTTTCCAAATTTCTTCCACCAATCTGAAGTGCTTAAAATATCTCCAGCAGGAATTTTAGCCTGTGAAGAAACTGAACTCTAATTCTGAGCAGTATACTTATCTTTGCCAATCCTAAAATGGTCCTAAGACAGATAGCTGTACTTGGAACCTAAATTTTGGAGTTTTCTGTGTAAGTGAAGTTTTGGCATATGCAATCATAAACTATGAGTACAAAATTTGGGGGAGATTTTAGGGATTACTGAAGATGAGAAGTTTGATAATGATAGTATTAATTTATTTACCTTATGGCACTGACCTTATCTTTTACAAAGAATTATAACAATATTATTATATATCATGTTGATAAGGAAAATCTTTTATGTTCTAAAGTGTTTTATTCTAACTCCTAGGATAAAACTATTAAAAAAAAAAAAAAAAAAAGCAGAATTCTTCTAGCTTGCCCAAACTGTGAACAAGATGCCCTGTATCACATAAAAGGTGCCTCCAAGGCACCGTATAAATTCATTCCAAAGCATAAAATGCATGAGTTTTACTGAATTTAGAATTAATAGAGAACATCTGTTTTTCCACAGTTGAATGGTAGCACATGCTGGCTCAACATAATCATGGAACAAAACCCTGTTAAGACATCTACAGGCAAAACTGCAGAGGTTTTTAAAATTATGCATACAAGTAGTCTCATAGGCCGGACATGGCTAAGTGCTTTATTGCACCTTTTTCATTAATTCATGTAGTACAGTACCTTCTCAAGTTTTGCTTGTGGAAATCAAGAAATTGCATGTGTGACTTTGATAAATGCAGAATCTAATGAAGAACACTGTAAAATCACATAATTTATAAGCACAACAGCATTGGGGATGCTCAATAATCTCTTTTTGTTACTCTTTCATTAACATTGATCTTAGCAGCAGAGATATTCCGGCATAATATATTCCAAATGTGTCTAACTTGTTATGGCTGTAAAAAGTTGTGGCTATTCTGAAAGTTTCTCTTCCAGGAAACATAGCTTATTTTCAGTGCATCTCAGGAAAAAAAAAATATATACTAGTAGTATTTGTAACTACTTCTTGATATTTGAAAGAGGTTTTGTATAAGATGAATTTCATTCTTGCTGCTTAATAAGCCAGAATAATAAATGCTTATAGATCTCCATAGTTCTAAGGGTACTGCTAAGAAAAGAGATGGAGATAAAAGGTTTCCATTGGCAGAATAGTTTGCTTGAAACTTCTTCATGAGGAAAACCCTTTAGCTTTTCTTCAAAAATGTTCTCCATTACATGTTCACATTCTGAAAAAAAATCAGAACTACAAATGGAAGTTCTTTCTGGGTTTATCTCCTAAGGAATACAACATTTGCACTAAGGTTAAGGACCAGGAGGAGCAGCACACCCTAAGACACCCTATGCACACAGGTGTCTTTAGAGGGGTAAAAAGAGTGTCTTAGAAGAGCAAATGGAGATTTCTTCTTGATCATGTCCACATACTACTACAATATAGAGTCAGGACATAATTTCAGTGTGTGTGTGTAATATTGAATCAAAAAAAAAAATTCCGAGTCCATTTTTTTTTTAGATACAGTTTTCAATTGATTGAATGTTATTTTAAATATTTCTCATCTAGACAAGAAGGGAGATTACTGTACTGGAAACCCCTTTACCAAAAAGCCCTGCAGACAGCTAAAGAGCTATGTGCGTGGATGTAAAAGAATATGTAGAATATTAATAATCACAGAATAATTTAGGTTGAAAAGACCTCTAAGATTATCAAGTCAAACCTTTGACCGACCACCATCTTGTCAACTAGACCATAGCACTAAGTGCCATATGAGGTCAAAATCACATTTACTTTACCTTCAACATAATGAAACATCTTTTCATTGCATGTACCTCCAGGTGTTGTAGGTCATGTTGTACATGATCCATCAGATGCAAAAGGCCATACATCCTGTTTGACCAGTCTGAAGGTCCACTGTTATATGTCTTAACTTCAAGTTCATACTCATTCAGTTGGATGTGCACATTGGCTGATACAATCATTGTGAATTTGAGGAACTCATCAAGAAAAGATTCTGGGCCAAGGACATTTACACTTTACATCCTCTGTATGTCTTACATAATAGCAGATGGATCATATTTCACAAACATGTATTTCATTTATTTGGCTGTAACTAGAAGCCTGGAATGACCTGCTTATATATTTGTGTTTAACTGACAGAGGAGTTTTAATTTAGTATGTATTCTAGCAGCATTAGTCACTAGACTTTTGCTGGTGTTCACCCAAGCTACTTTTCTTCCTATTAAATAAGAAAATAATTTGTTTGCCTTTCCCTAGAATTTTGATCAATATCAATTTACTGAGATTTCCTGGTTGAATTTAATTTCTGTCTTCTTAGTTTTGTTATAGCATCATATCAGTGTCTTCTGTGTTTTTTTAAAAAGTAAATTATTTAGTTTGGTTTTCTTCAGTTATATGATGCTATACTACTGAGCAGAGCTTCTGTTGCTATATTTTTCGAGTTTCAAAGCATATAAAATCTTCTGCTTTTATTTTTATTGGAAGACTTTCCTTGCATTAGAGTTATTTAGGAGAACAGTTCTTTGGGATAATGTTTCAATAATTATATGAGCTGGAAATTCTAGAGATGCTTTTTCCTTTACTGGCACTTCTGTATAAGACAGTTTGCAGACTCAAATATTAAATTCTTGAGCTTCTTTGATCTTTTTTTTTTCTGGATACTCTAATGTCTGTTGGATTCTATAACCCATGCAAGCATGGTATTCTTTCATAGATGCTTTCTCTTTTTCTTCCCTTTCACATCACATATGAAATTAAATAATCTGATTCTCACCTGATTCTAAGTCTTGCCTAATGACAGATTGACATCATACCCTATTTATAACCTATATTAAATTAAATTAATATACTGTGTATTGTGAAGTTCATTATTGCTTTTTACTATTTCAACTAACTAGGTCTCACATACCAAGATGAGCAAAGATATCTCAACATTTAAATTTAAAAAGACAATAATGACTTAAGAAAAGACAAAAATAATATCTAGGTTTGATGGCATAATGTAAGTTCTTTCATTGACAAAGTTCTTGTGGAAATATATATTTTAAATATTTTAAAATCATTATCCAGATCTTCTGGTTGTTCAAAGTTACATGGAGTAACCTGCTGATTATGTCAGTGCTCAGAGACTGGAAACAAGCAAACAAACAAAAATCTCAAGTCAAGAAATATGTGAACAGGTCATTTTCTTGTTTCTTTTTAGAAGCCTCAGTGTAGGCTAAATGATCTGTGACTTGGATGCTTCATTATTCAGCAAGAGTGTGGATCTGGGTCAGCTTGTGCTAGACCACAGCACTGATGTAGCATCTTTTGGAAACATCAGTGCTTTTGGAAACGTTAGTATTCCAATTTTGTAATGTCTTTCTGGTCTGAATTCCAGTTTCATTTATAACCTAAAGTCACAGAAAAGCAACATGGCTTTTCTTCTTAAGATGCCTAGATAAATTATAATACCAGAGCCTTAGCTGATACATAGTTCTACTACTTCAACTGACAAGCAAATCCATATTTTCTGATGTTTTGCATTAATGAAAGTCAGTGGGTGTCCCAGGGTACACAGAAACAGTTGAAATAATTAGAAAGTAATTTCCACATGATTGTCATCATCTCCATGGAGCATTCAACACAATTTCCTTAAAACATATATTTGGGAAAGAGAACATTGCTCTGCCAGGATTATAAAAATTGCTAGCTTTCACAAAACTCTAGAAATCAAAATATTTTCAATTTACAGTTGATTTGGATAACATATCAGTCATAGTAAGAGAGTGGTTGTCTTTTCCATCTTTTATTCCCCTACCCATATAATTTCCACAAAACTGTAATACACTCAAATGCTTACTTACAGAATAGATATTATTAGTTCAAAAACTGTTCTTATTTTCCTGTATTTTTATCTTTCTCAAAACTGTAGATTATTTCAGAAGGAAAATATCATCAATTTGCATCACTAAACATTTTAAAGGTGCTTTTGTTCTTGAGAATAGGCAATTGTTCCAGTCTCCTCCTCAGTTTGCCTCAAGGCTGTAAAATGTCACCAAATACCTTCCCTCCTTCTTAAATCTCCACAAGTTTATTGTAGACTCTGGTCATTGTATACCATTCAATTAAAATCGATATGAAAAATTAAATGCTTTTGCAAAAATAGAAAAAATTCAGAAGTTAAAGAATAGCAAGAAACAGCTATTTGATTGTCAGAAAGCCAGATTCAGTAAAAGAACTGTGTGTCCCATTGTCATTGTCCTTGACCTTGTAGAACTTTGATATTTGTTTGCTTTTTTAAGCTCATGATCTTGAATGGCTTTTCCTTCACATTATACAAAACAATGATGTGGTAAAAAGTACTTGTACGAATTCTTTGCTGACATGGTAATAGACTTTGATTACATTCATGACCTCAAGAAGTGACTGTCCCATAAATGTCCCTAAATTTCTAATTTGTAACAGCTTTTATTTTTTTCTTTTCCTACTGTAACATTTTTAATGCCTGTTTATTACTTTTCTGAAAACATATGTATCTTTAAAGTGCTTACTCTCACTGCTTTCAAGTGCTCTGCTGTTTGTATTGTCCCAAGATTCTGCAGCACTTTAATGAAGACAACCTTGATTTTTTGTTGTTTCCCCAAGTGTCTCATATTTTAACTCACTGAGTACTGTAGAAGCAAAGGCCTAGTGTGGTTTACTCTGGAGCTGAATCTAAAGTGCAATTACATTTCAGCAACTTATATGAAATGTCTCGCATACTGACTATATGCATGCTACCAGGTTATGCCCAGATGTGACATCTGAAAATCACAAGGGACACAGCTGTTTCCTAAAGGTCATAACAAATGCGCAGAATATCTGATATTTATAAAAGAAAACCAGGAAAGAAAAAGAGCAAGCAAGAAAGCTCTGAATCCTCATTATCCACTGTTAAATGGTTAGTTGTCTCCTCAGCTCTGCCTTTGAACTGCTACAAATACTTAAATCTACCAAAAGGGTTAAGTAAGCTCTGAGCAGTATGTATGTGAGCCAATTGGTGTCTTTTGGTCTTCATCTTTTATTTAGCAGAGCAGAGACTATCTTTTGTAGTATTCATATTGTTTATATTGTCATCAGGCTTTTTCTCTTGCTTAACAGCCTTTTTAAACAATGCATGAATGAAGAAAAAAGATGAATGTAAAAATCTACAGGGGATAGGACTATTTTATACAAACCACAAAGAAGGTTTTGGGAGACACTATTCCATTCACAGCGTGTGCCTCAGCCTTGATTCGGAAGGGCCCTCAGCTACATGTTTAACTCAAATTCCTCTGAAGTCAATATATTTACACATGCATAATGTCTGTGGCTGTTATTTCACAAAGGGCTTTTTCAGTGCATCTGAAGGAGGTATGCTAGGGAAAAACAGAGGAGTATCTACAGAAACACTCCCAGTCATTTCTGTCTCAGCCCAACAGCAACAACACAGCACAGGATGCATTTGTGGATGGCACATGTTTTCTCTGAGGGATTACTGCTTAGAGATCCAATGGCCTCTTTCCCAGAGACTGTGGTGTGTGTATCAGCGGTGTCTCCCAGGAGCATTTCATGCCATGGCCCCAGTCGTATCCTCCAGAGCCTAGGGCCATGTAAGGAGGTAGATGCAACAGCACTGTTCGTTTCTCACTTCAAGGAGCTCATGCTTTGTCAGGCATGACATACTACAGCATCTGTGCCTCTTTTGGTAAATCCTTGCCTCAAAAGCTAGATTTTTTTCCCAAAGTGTTTTACTTTAGAGGTGCTCTAATTGGATCACATAATTTTTACATGCAATGTTTAAACCACCTTAAACCTGTTAAAGTTCAAGTTTGATACCTGACTTTTACCATATATTTCCAGCTGCCTGATGTTTGTCTCAGACATGTTTGTGTGTATACACAGTAAAGGCAATGGAACTTCCTGTGGCTTTACATTCCTTCATGATATATAAACTGGTCTTATTAATAACAGGAGGAAATTACATCTGGTAAATCTCTGTTAGTGACATTAGTGAGGGGTTAATTTGGCATGGGAATTTCCACTGGGGACCTGTTGAAATCCACATAGAAGAAAGTCCTGTTGTTTAGCATTGCTTTGAATGTCTTTGCTGAAGAATTAAGGCTAAGCCTTTCCCTCCCACCCTTATTAGGTTTTGCTTTGGGAGGAATAGGGTCATTTATTGTGGTCCATGGAGGTTACTGCTCAGAAAGCTAAGAACGAGCATTTCATCAGAGAAAACAAATATAGTTGTAGAAGCAACAGTGAAATTTGATAACCTTTTAATCTATTTATCAAAGAGCACGCAGTTCCATTTCAAGGCAGGTGAAGGAATACTCGCTGAACCTAGAAAATTAATCTACCTCCAAAGAGCTGAGATAACCAAAAAAAGGAGAAAGAAACAAGCGCAAAACTGTGAGCACCTGCCAACTCTTATTAAGAGATTAGAGTGCTTAAAAAGACAGAGAGCAGCTCTATTTCCTTTTAAGTTTATCTTGGCTGATTTCTCATGCGCGCTGCTGTGCACTGCAGTGAAACAAACAGGTCACATTTCAGCTCCTCAGAGCTGCAAAAGCATTTTATGGCATAAATAGCAAGCAGCTTCTCTTCAGACTTTATAAGATTTCTTTAAGCAACGTATCTATGCCCAAGTGATTGAATCTTAGGAAACAGAGTGAGGCTAAAAATTGGCAAGAAACTTAGTTCCCAATATGACAGTAGAGTTACTTTACACATGAATGCTCAGTGATTTAGGAATTGTTCTGGGTTACACTGAAATATCCTACAACTTCAACAAGTTTCCTCTTTAATCAGTGAAAAAAATGTTTTACAAATAGGCTTCCAGCGAAACACTGATGAAAGCAGCACTGCTAGTCATGCAGATCAGAGAGCACAAATCCCAGGGAAGCTGACAGGAATACCGACATATGCTTTAAAATGAAAAGAGATATTTCTGGCAGAAATGGGTGGCCCACTCCAGCCATGAAATATTAAAGCTTGCAGAGCAAAAGGTCTGCAGCTGCCACAGTGTGGGCCACACACCTCCTGGGAGGGGACGGTCAGGTGACCCTTTGCATTTGTTGCTCCATCATGCTTCAGTTTAACCAGAAGGTAGATCAAACAAGGCCTCAGGGAATATAAACTTGGAAAATTGCTCAAATAGCAAAAGAAGGGGGTTAGTGCTCTGAGCTGCCTGGAGACATGCAGTTTATCCCTAGTGGGGAGTAGGAAAAGGGCAGGATCAAAGGGAGCAGTGCCACCAAACAAAGTGGGATCTACATTGCTCTGATAGCACCCATGGCTGGGGCAGGACCAAGAAAACCTGCAAGGCTGTCATCCTCAGATGGATGGGGAGGTATAATGTCTAATCTTTGTCTAATGTCTTCCCCCAGTCAGAAGTCAGGCACCCAATAGGACCTCCGGGCTCCTGCTGGTTGGGCTGACATGAGCTGTTCTAGCTTTTATCACATCTGGCCCATTCAAAAAAAAAGAAAAAAAATACCATCGCTGCTGAACTCTGACTTCATGAAACCCCACCTGGAGTGCTGCATCCAAGTCTGGAGTCCTCAGCAAGATGTGAACTTCTTAGAGTGTATCCAGAGGAGATCCCCAAAGATGATCAGAGGGATAGAACACCTTTCCTATGAAGACAGACTGAGCAAGCCTGGAGAAGAGAAGGCTTCTGGCAGATCACTGTGACATTTCAGTACCTTGAGGGAACTTATGAAAAAGAGGGAGAGAGAGTTTCTATAGCAGCAGATAATGAGAGGACAAGAGGCAATGGTTTTAAACTGAAAGAGGGCAGGTTTAGATTAGATGGCATGAAAAAAATCCTCTAGTAAGAAGGTGATGAGGTGCTGGAACAAGTTGCCCAGAAAGGTAGAGGATGTCCCATCTCTGCAAGTGTTCAAGGCCAGATTGGGTGCAGCCCTGAGCAATATGATCTACTGAGTGGCATTCATGCCCGTGATAGGGGTGTTGGAACTAGATGATGTTTAAGGTCACTTCCAACCCTAACCATTCTGTGGTTCTATGAATCTAGTAGATAGTGATATTCCTGAACAACTGTCCCCTTCCCCTCCTGGTATTGTAGTGTTTCTACTTTTTTTTAACTCTGAGACTACATGACTTGTTCAGTTTTACTTGAAAGTGCAAATAGATACAGAATATGTAAGATACTAGTGACCAGAGGTCACATCATGCACTTACACAGAAAATGTTGTTGAAAGCAAACACCTCCCCCCACCCCCCGCCCCTAAAAAACATACAAACAAACAAAAAAAGACTGTTGTGCAAACAGAAGAACTCTGAAGAGAAATAATAATATTGAAAACATTAAATGTTATGAAGCATCCTAACAATACTGGGAGTTGAAAGTAATCCATTGTGGTCAAACTAAGAAACCAGCATGAAAATAGTTTTGGTATATATGGTGTATTAACCTCAGGGTTTTTTTCCCCGATTCCTGTTCTATAGTTAGAAGCTGTACTACAAAAGAAGATTTAACTCCCAGCTTTCTCACTGATGCTTTAGGGCTAAGATAAGCCAAAGTACAGACCATGTTAGGAAA
This sequence comes from Acropternis orthonyx, assembly GCA_035583155.1. Lineage (NCBI taxonomy): Eukaryota > Metazoa > Chordata > Aves > Passeriformes > Rhinocryptidae > Acropternis > Acropternis orthonyx. The sequence continues at coordinate 83,261,731 of JAWWEU010000001.1, read as the reverse complement.
AAAAATGAGTGTGACCTTCTTCAGAATACAGACAGCACAAGGGACAAAGCAAAACATGTGATAACTGCATAAGTCTCCTGAAAGCATTTGCACAAATGTCCCTTTGCATGTTCTGATTTTTTTTTTAAAATATATTGCATAATGATACTGCATATTCATTACAGGAATTGGAAAACTGCTCTATAGCCCCTTTAGTTCAGACCTATTCAATGACAAAGCATCATTCAGTCTCTGGATATGTGTTGCTATCCCATGATTACATAATGGCCTAAACACAATGTGGTCCTTAAAGCCAAACAATAATACATTATTTCCTGGGATGTCTCATTCTCTGTTTAAAGTAAACCCATATTTTACCATACGAGTAACTTACATTTAAGAGTTAATTTAACAGACATTATTGATCTAACTCCCAAAACTTTTTCCTAAATTTGCTTTCAATCATCTTGTGCTTGTTTTAATTGTGTGTTCATTTTAATTACACTGTGTGCCTTCAGCACTTTTATGTTTAATTTGAATAAAACAGAAAAAGATTTTGCTTTAAAATCTTGTGTTATCTCAGGTATGCTTATATATGGAAAAGCTTTAGTGATGTGGAGCAGTTGCAGTTCAGTCACTGTGAATGGAGTAGAAATAAGACTCTTCTTTATGTGTATATGTATTACTTTAATGTATTAATATTGGGTTCTCATATTCACATTTGTTGACCTTTTACTCCCTACTAATGTTTCCATATTTGTCAAAAATTTTTCACATCTCCCTGTGGGGGTGAGAGGTACCCAGTGTTGACAGTGCCTTTGAAAACTGTGAATTCAGAAGCATAAGTATCTATACTGAGTACTGTGAATTATTAACAATTATAATTCATTTCCATGATGGAATTATGTTTTAAAGTAACAGCATTATATAACTCATGATTGTTAATAACAAACTTTTTATCCTGGCTTGCCCTTGCTAGTTTCTCTGATCTTTAGAAACTTTCCCAACTTGCAATTTTTTTGTCAGGTTTTTTACAGAAACAGAGGAGGAACAACTTTTGGAAAAGACTATTTAAGTCTAGCAAATCTCACAACAGCTGCCATACTTTGCAATTTCTATCAAAATCCACAAAATGTAGTTCTTTCTTTAAAATTTGAAATTATGCTGTTCCAAGGTTAATCAAATCCTTTGACTAGAAAAGAAATTTTTATTTTGTTAAAAGGGAATCTATTTGTAAGTTGTAGAAGAGTTTAGTGAATTTGTTTAAATTTGCTCTCCATCACCTCAAACTGTCTTCAGCAATTACCTTATACAAATTCAGACCTTTTTTATCAGTATGTAAGGAAAAAAACTCTCTTTTTTGTCTAATTTTCTGGGGAAAAAATGAAAAGTGATGGATTAGACTAAGAGTTTAATAAGTCTCAAAATTCTTTCTCTGAATGTGACTGCTAACTACATGTAGTAAAGAATAACTATCTAGTGATAGTGTCTCTGAAGTTTAGACAGTCTAATAGCTATCTAACAGTATCTATAGGGAAGTCATTAAGAAGACAAATACAGGTTCTTTACAGTAAAAAGATAACAGACATAACTTAAAAGAGATTCAAAAACATTATCAGAAAATACTTTTTCTCCCATACGGATCATCAGCAGTAGGACAGGGAGACTGTACAGGCTCCATCTTGGTGGGAAGGTTCAAGAAAAAACTCTGAACAACATGCTCTCATCTCACAAGTGGCTCTGCTTTGAGTAGAGTGGTTCTCTAGAGATCTCCTGAGGTCCTTTCCCATCTGGATTTTCCAGTGATTCTATTCCACAATTCTCTGGACATGCTTCACCACTGTGTCATAAAACCTTAATGACAATTTCTGCAATGGAAGTGTCTTTTAGTTCAGTACTGGCCTTATACTTATTGCTCACAAAAATTATTGTTGAAATCAGATCCTCAGTTTGATTCTCCACTTTGTGAAAGTGAATACTGAATACACTGTTTTATAAGAGCACATGATAATTAACCTAGCTTTGTGATTTTCTCAGTCTCGAGCCTTCACATGTTTGGAATAGGTAATGTTAAAACGTGGCTTTGCATATGCTTAAAAACACACCACTCTGTCTTTTGTTAGACAAAGGAAATACAGATCAATCAGTCAGTCAATCAATCAGTCAGTCAAGTCAGTGATTTGTTCTGCAGTTCATCAAACAAAAGAATTAAATAATAACATCTGCAGAACTTTTGAGAAGTGTGAAACAATTTCAAATGCAAAGTTGATGAAAACAGGTAAAGCAATTAATCATAAAATAAAGTAATCATAGCTATTAGAGTATATAAAAATAGAAACATTGTTCTTGACTTTTCTCTACCATTTCCCAGCAATTTTTCTTAAGTGATGAATTCCAATTTCTCCTTCCTTGTGTCTATGATTATAGACTATTTCAACATAAATAAGAACAGGATGAATGAATCTGTTTCCCAATAAAGTAATGAGACTTTCCTTATTGCATTGATATGCATCCTTGTCTTTCCCTGTCCTTCAGGGGAAAAAAAAAAATCAACTGTCTTCATTATTTGTCAGCATGATAGAGCTAATATTAATGTATTTTAAATTGAAAATAAATAGCAGGGTTGACATTCATATAGAATGTTAGAATGTGACAGGATATTGTATGCTGTGACGTATGTCATTGGCTGATACAGACTGAACACATTATCCCCACAATTCTTTTTGTGCATAAATCAGTGTAATTATTTAATCTTTAATTTTAAACAACTATCGCTTTGGTCTAGTTCCAGCATTTTATTGTACAGGAGTAAGATGGACAGTGAAATTATTTCTGCATCTCACAAGGAGGACTTCCTGATGGGGGAAATTATATAGCAAATTTTGACAAGAAATTACTTTGCACAGTTTGTTGCAAAGTCCTTGGCATGTCTTTTAACTGGTCATGTTCAATTCAAAAGCAGAGTTGTCTGCCAAAAGAGTTGCTCCTGATTTTGTGGCTACAGCACTTTTTGGAATTAGAGTTTACCAGTAATATTGTTACAGACCGAATTCTACCATGCTTTCTAGCTATTTATCGAGAAGGTTAAATTTACAGTATCCACCTACTTTTCTCCCCTATGTTCAGACCTAAATCCACAGGACACAAAATCTACTTGTTTGCATGGGTGCATGCCCCTTAACAGAACAATCATACTTTAAAAATCAAAAACAAAACCAAATTTCATGGGCAATTTTCCCTATCATAAAGTTCTTTTGTAGGGAGAATGTCACATTTCCCAAATACAGATATCTCATTACATTCTGTGATTCATTCATGCCATGTATGTAAGGCAAGACTTCCCAGTAAAATCAATTTTAATAAACTTTCTTTAGTTATTTGTGTCTATTTCACAGCTTTAGAATTAGTAACAGTTTATCAACAGAATATGAATTACATATATCTCCTAATATAAGAGTTTATAGTAGGGGAGGATAATCTTTCTAAATCTCTATCCTTAGGGTAGGGAGTGAGTCATAGAAGGAGCCAATGTGTCTCTCTTGATTACAGAAAAAAAACAAAGAAAAAGATGACCCTGAAATGCCCAGTTAGTAATGCTTCATTAACATTTTAACATATAAAATTTTTACCCCTGCAATGCAAATACAGACTTGAATGAGCTAAGAATAAACCTTCCTTATAGAAACTGGAGGCATGAATACCACCTGCAGTTCCCTTTCCAATAGCTAAAGCATAGCCTAGGTGCTAGGTGTTTGAGACAGCTACATTTCACAGTGTATCAAGAGCGATTCACAAAAATACCAATTTAAACCTGTTTGATGAAACAGATCCAAAATGCGAGAGTAAAGTTGCATTGAGACTTAAATGACTGAACTTTAAATTATCATACCAAAAAGAACAAAGTCTTTGTTGTTCTTTATTTCTGGCAGGAGTAATTTAGACAACAGAAGTGAGGTGATGTCAAACTGGGCAAAATGGAGATAGTAAAATATATCTCTATATTTTGAAGTTACACACGCAAGGAATCGAATGAATAGAGAGAGACCATCACATATGGTGCTAAATTTCTTAGTTCGTCTTAATCTTTTCTTTCTCCCTCTCTCCTACCTCTCTGTCTAATTCTGTTAAGGGAACATACCTTTTAAAAATACATTAAAAATTAAATCCTGGTCTTGACAATTACATGTTTGAATTAAGTTCTTAAAAGACCCTTCATAAACCAAACCCTACAGGAATGGGAAGTCCTACTTATTATTCAGTTTGCAATAAAACATACAAACTCCTGGTACCAGAGGTGGTTTTTGCTGATGCAGAAAACAGTGATCAGAACAGTAGGGTTAACAATTTTTCTTTGTGAAGTGTATCCTGGGATCCTTTACATTTTTGTGAATCGCTCTTGACACACTGTGAAATGTAGCTGTCTCAAACACCTAGCACCTAGGCTATGCTTTAGCTATTGCAGACTTGGAGTCTCCCACAGACACATGTGCCAAGGGAGGTTCAGATTGAACATTAGGAAAAAATTCTTCATTGAAAATCTATTCCGGCATTAGAACTGACTGCCCTGATAGTGTTCAAAAAATTTGTAGGTGTGGTGCTTAGGGACATGGTTTAGTGGTGGACCTGAGATTGTTAGGTTAATGGTTGGACTTGATGACCTTAGAAGTCTTTTCAAACCTTAATGGTTCTATGATTCAACTCTTCAAGCTGATTTGAACTATGACCCTTTCCTTCCATTCTGCTTCCATATTCCTTCCATATTCTGAGCTTTTCCTCTTCTTCAAAACCAGATGATCTTCTGGTGCCATGTTATCCTTTGATATTCCAACACAAAATTTCCCACCCACAGGATTTTCATGAAGGTTGATTAATGCAGAGACTCCTTCCTTAAATATTGTTCCTGTTATCAGTGGTCCAAAGAGCAGAGAGATATAACAAGAGACCAAATACTTCTTAATAGTGTCTAAATACCTTTCATCCAGAAAACACAGGAGTGGCAGGGAAGAGTGTCGTTCTTATTCTGATAACTTTCAAGATAATGGTTTACTGAGAAACCTTCTCAAAATAGATTATTGCAATTTTTCAAAATAAGGGTGTCACAACAATTCTGGTCACAATCAACTGTGATTACAGTGCAGCGTAATACCCCAAATCACCACTTCTTTATTTGAGAGTAACAGTTGTGGAAAGAGTGGAAAGAATTTTTTTTATTACAATTTTGAAACCACAGCAATAGATACCAAGCATTCATCTACTTTGACAAACTTCTGGGAATTCAGTGTGCCCAGAGCTTCTGCCTTTGTGACCACTTTTCTTGCTTCATTTCAATTATGAAGAAAGCAGGAATCATCAATTCAGTTGCAGTCAGTGAGTTTGTTGTGTTTTAACACTCATAGAGACTACACGACTGAAAACAGAAAATCAGATTTTATTTTTAAAACTTTGGCTCTAGACTTGTCAGTAGTCTGTTTCACTGTTGGATTTTGTCTAGTGTAGTAAATTCCTAAATAGTGTAACTGGGCCCTGATTCTGAACAGGAATTGTGGTCCCTGTACAAGGATGTGAGCAAATGGTAACTAAGTGTGAGTGCATTTAGTGCTAGTGAACAAGGAAAAGAAATGAAAGCAAAATATCAAGTGACAGGGGAAAAAAAATAATTCAGCTAGCACAGCACAGTTGAGAACTAATTTAGTATAAATAAGTCACTAAGAAGGAAAAAAGTAGACAGGAGAGATTTGCTAAGTTTCCAAGCAGCTTTTTAGCATTCATGAGAGTGGATCTTTAGGAATTATCATGACACACAGCTAGTTCATAGCCTAGATGAAGGATTCTGTGTGTCAATCAGTGGAACTGTAGTCACCCCCCAAAAAGAGAGATGTCTGAGGCTGGTTTTTTGAGATTAAGCAACTTTGAAGGAATTTAAAACTTTTGAATTTTTAGAACTTTAAAGGCAAAGGAGCACAGGAGCTTAATGTATTATTTTCTCTTACTGCTAACCAGGACAGATTTTTTCCACTCTACTCAGTGATTGTCAGGCCACACCTGAAATACTGGGTTCAATTTTGTTTCCTGTTATACAAAAAGCTGTGGACAGGCTGGAGAGGGTCCAGAGAGGGCCCACAAAGATGATCAAAGGACTGAGAAACCTGCCATATGAGGAAAGGCTGATAGTCAGCCTTGAGAAAAGAAGGCTTAGGGGAGACCTCATCACCATGTTCCAGTATTTAAAGAGTGTTACAAAGAAGATGGAGACTTCCTTTCATGGTTTAAACCCAGCTAGAAATTAAGTACTATGCAGCCTCTCGCTCAATCCCTCTATTTCTCCCTCCATCTCTACCCCATTGGCATGGGGAGAGGAATCAAAGTAAAACTTGTAGATTCAGATAAGAACAGTTTAATAATGAAAATAATGTAAAATACAGTGAAAATGTTGAATTATAGTAATAATTATAATAAAAAGGGAAAAACAAGTGATGCGCAATACAACTGCTCACCCCACCTTGATCCATGCCAGACCCTCCTTCCCGAACTCAGATTAGCCCCCTTTCTGGGTAACTTCCCCCAGTTTATATTCTGGGCATGATGTCCTATGGTCTGGAATATTCCTTTGGTCAGTTCAAGTCACCTGCCCTAGATGTGCTCCCTCTCAGTTTCTTTTTGGAACCTCCTCACTGGCAGAGTATGAGACAAGGAAAAATTCCTTGGTTTAAGATTAACACAATTTAGCAAAAAACCCAAAGTAATGGTTTTTTATCATCACCATTCTCATTTGGAATCCAAAACACAGCACTGTAACAGCTCCTGAGAAGAAATTAACTCTACCCTGGCTGAAACCAGGACACTTCTTTTTCACAAGGAGCCACAAGGAAAAGATGAGGGGTAATGGGTACAAGTTACTCCTGGGAAGATTCCAGTTAGACACATGAGGAAAATTTTTCGCAATGAGAACAATCAATCATTGGAATATTCTCCCCAGGGAAGTGATGGATTCCCCAACATTGACTACTTAAGATTCATCTGGACAAGGTGCTGAGCCATGTTGTCAAGACTGTTCTTTTGTCAAGAAAGGCTGGACCAGTTGATCCTTAAACTATTAATTTCTTAGGATAAAATCCAGGCTTGCCATTGTAAAGATCATTAATATCAAGGGTAACATGAAGAAAAGCAGCTGATTGCAGAAAAAAATTATTTGGTTCTGTGTTTTTTCCCATTCCATATTCCACAAAATACCATTCTATAGAGCATATGATAACAGACTATGCTGTCAGTGGTGACTTTCCAAGATGTCTTTGATATTCATAAAGACAGCATCTGAATTCAAAGAAAAAAATAAAACCTGTCAATATGCGAAGAAATACAGCTTCATAAAAAGGATAATTAGGTAGGTCACAGGCTAGCAAAGAAAGATCTGCAATTCTTGTGTTGAGTGTATTAGGAAAGAGGTATTTTGAAAGAGTTACAGCAAAGCTTCCAGACATAACAGGGTTTGATCAAGGAAGAAAAATTATCACAAAATGACAGGGAATACTTAAAAATAACTATATGTTCAAACATTTTAAAATACCTAAATCCCAAACAAATTTAAATATCAAAAATTACCTGTGGCCTAATTTTAAATAAAGTTATGTTAATGTTTAAATAAATAGATAAATAACTATTGATTTTGCTGTTAAACCATTTTGATTGTGTTTTCTATGGTTTCCTGCATTTATTTCTTCTCAGTCATTGCTGCAGAAATGTCACACAGGAAACACGGTGTGTACTTCTGATGTTCACAAGCAATCTAAAGGTGCAGGTTGAATTCTACCATCACCTTAAGCCAACAAATTAACAGTAATGCACAAAAAGACATAAGACTTCCTTACTCTTTATTCCCAATTAGTCTCTTCTCTAATGCTTTTAATTCAGAAGGCTGGATCACAGGTCTAATTCAGCTGAGAATTAAGTCAGTAAAAAAGACCTAGTCTTGCAAGGACTTGCATTATAAAAATAGCTTTGTCATTTATCCTTCAGGATTTTTTTTTCTTTTGCTGAGTATTTAAGTTCTTCTTTTAGTATATTAAACACATATCTTTTTAGCGTATATGATGTTACTAAACAATGAGGGCAAATCAGACCATGCATTTCCATTGGCTGCTTTTGTATGGTTCCCATTGCCTTTGGCAACAAATATGAGTGTCCAGTGTTTAGTCAACAAGGAGTAGAAGCTCATGAAGTTTTCTGAACCTGTAGTGCGTTTTGGACACACATCAATGAAACCAGCACATGATTTATTCACATTTGCCACCCACTAAAATTAAGAGAAATTCCTTAGAAGATGGCGATCCACAGGACAACTGACACTTGCAGGACTTCATTATTAAGCCCTCCCATCCACAATCTTTTTTCTGCAGTAGTCAGCAATATACTTTGCATTGGAAGAAGCCAGAAATTTCTGAATAAGCAACAGCATAGGTATTTCTTAATCATTAAATCTAAAAGTGATTTTCTTAAAGATTTTGTTTGTATTTGTAGTAGTACTCTTTCAGCCGGCACTATAAGGTATCCAAGCCACATTATGTACACCTGCATTTTAAGTGTGTAATGCAGTAGCTTTCCTAAAGTAGGTATAAGTGCCTTTATATATGCAGAGAAAAGCCTAGAGGTTTTTCAAAGAGAGACCAAGTACACTGCTAAAAGGTATCTAAGGAGAACAGAGTTTTGCACTCCACAGGTCTTCAAAAACCTTTTCCTCTATTAACTTTACATATGGCCTTACCTTGGAAAGATTGTTTTCTGAATCTTAGTTTCTTGTTCTCAAGGAAATATTACTGTATGACTGCCGATCCTGAGCAGCACATGGGAAAAATATTTCCATCTATTATTTCAAAGGTTAGATTTTTCAGTTCCATTTCTTCTTTACCTCATGATTCTGAGACATAAAACAACAAGAAAAGAAAATTGTCCTCTTCTCTACAATATTCATAATTTTATAGATCTTTCCCTGTCAACGTCTCCTTTCTGAAATTTCGTAACTCAGTCTTTCTTCAGAACACCCAGTGATGGAAGTGCTGTCATCTCTTTTCTAATTCTATGCCTTCCTTTTGATGTGGAGTTCTCTCTTTCTGGGTGGAGTGTTTCAAGTAAGCATGTAGCATTGGCTGTGTAGGAGACTTTTTCTATCTCATTTCTCAGCTTTTGTAAATACACATCTCTTTTCTACCTGCAACTGCACAGAGTTCACTGAACAGCAAGACCCAGATTGTTTTCCTGGGCTCACATGCTAAACATAAAATCCTTCAGGGTATAGAAGTAGTTAAAATTTTCTTCACAGTGTTTCATTACTTTAAATTCTTCATCACTGAACTTCAGTAAGTTTTCAGTTCAGCTCAACTTTAATTTCTCTTTTTTTGGACTTAGTTAACTTTTTTCCCTCAGTAGACTTGTTTTGTTCTTGTTTAGCTTTCATTCTAATACATTAACACATTAATAAGCAAAACATTATATATATCAAAGTCTAAGACACCTTGATTTTAACCATTTGTACTGCTGAAACCTCACTGGTTTTTTAATTTCATTTCCCCCTACCCATTTTGTATATGTGACTGTATACTACCTTCATACAACAATAATTTCATTTGTTCATTACCTTTTATATAGAGATCTGGTTATTGGGTTTTTGAAAAGCTAAATAAATGGTCATTTTTATATTTTCATTTGGAAGAATTTTGATTCATTAGAGAGAGAATTCACCTTTGCAGAGATAAGGTTGCTTAGCCTTTCTCATATCACCATCTACATTTTGTTTTATTATCTCACTTTGAAATATTATTTTAACAAACTTATTATCTTCCAAGTATGTCTGTGGCTTACATGTCAGAGAGTCTCTGGATGACAGTGAATCATTCTGAAATACAAAATAGAATATTCTCTAGTCTCAATTCATCTAATTTATTAACTTTTCTTGGTGGCAGAGTGTACAATTTTTGGTGGCAGGTCTGGTGTTTTACTCTCAGGCTCTTTGGTAGACTTCCAACATTGTCTTCTGTTTGCTGAACAGGCTGTAGCAACAATGAAGGAAAGTAAGTTTGAAGGGGAAAGTATTTTCTCTGATGTTACTGACCTATGCAAATTATTGGATGTGTCAGCAGATAGTTACTTTAAGACTTGACCCAGTGTACCACATGAAATCATTTAAGAAAACTGCAATGAAGTAAATATTTGAAAATCTGAGAGCAAACAACACTTTTGTTCAGAGAGAAAAAGTTTCCTTTACAACAGCTTACATAAATACCAGTTTTGCACAGCTCAGGCAATCCCTTATGAAAAGAAATTACAAACATTCTACTGTAATGGCAAAATCAAATACATATAATGCCATTAAAATAATGTGGGAGTGATGTAATGTATTCATTACAAGCTCATCCTGTTTCATTTGTGTGCAACTCTTCTATATCTCTGTGGAAGACAGAACATCTTTTTGGATATTGTTATTGCATATCCATCAGGGAAGGAATACAAATGAATGATGAAAAACGCTGAACCCCAAATCCCCTTGTTCTCTCTAAGTTGGCACCACATTTAAGAGAGTGCCTCTAAAGGCACATTTTAGCTGTATGTAAATTGATATTGATGTCTAATATATAGCAAAAATACATATATTTGAGCAAAAGGCCTGAAATTGAGATATCATATAATCCAACACGACCAAATAGAAAGAATTTATAGCAAGCACTTTACATTATAGTACAGTGTTTTATTCAGTTTCCCGCAAAGATACTTCATCAGGCAATGAAAGGATTTTGATATTTCAAATAAAAACATATTTTAGATTTGATATTATTAAAGATATCTGGCAGAGGGAAAACAAGAGATATTTGTCTTCATGGAGAAAACTGCTAGTACAGCCATTTGCAGAGCGGTATTCCACTCATCATGCAATTAGATACGGTGCTTTATTTTCATTAGCTAAAGAGTACCTAATAAGACCTACCTTGAAATTTCCACCTCAGTCTAGCATAAAACAAGTTTTTTTCCCTGGAATGGAAATGCAGAACTGATCCCAGTATCAGACACTTTGAAGATGAGAAGTGTCATATGCAATGTATATATTGTTAAAATCAGCTATTTCTTCTGCAGAAATGTATGGTAGTGCTCAAAGCTGGCAGTCTTAGGCTGGAATCCCTGAGATGTTCCTGGGTCTTCTCATGAAACTCTGGAAGCACAATGAGGTTTGAAGGAATTAAACCCATTTTTCCCTTCCAAAAACTGCCAGGCATCCAGACATGAGAACAGGTTAGAGAACTGCTAACATAGAAAAGGATTGGGAAAAATAAATAAGCATTTGCATTTTGGAAATGCAGGATAAGAAAGAAGGAAACAAGAATGATAGGAATAGATAGGAAAAGAACTTTGTTATTCATATCTTCTCAACAACTGAGTGAAGCAAATATATTCTACCTAAGCAAAAGAGAAGCCTTCATCTATCAGAACTTCCACTGGAATCTCTGAATGTCAATGAGAATATCTGGCAATAATCTCTGCTTTCAATAGTGCTCTTAATGGTGAAGAATTTACTTGACAGAGATTTAATTTTGTGTTTAAGTGGATCAGCCAACTCTGTCTACAGGTATGTCAGAGTATATGACTGTAGTGCTTGAATAATCGGATAGAGTCTTAGATATCTTAAATTTATTTTACTTACTTTTATATATGAGTAAATGTAGAAGAAAGAATAAAAAATGCACCTCAAATTCTCTCCAAGGTAAATCTACAGGATTAATCAAGTAAAAAAAAAAAAAAAAAATCAATTATCTATGAGACTGTTTTCCAAGCAGAAACTTCAGAGGCATATGGGTCTTGTATGCTGGTAAACAACACATACGCTCACTTCCAAGGGATTTTCCAACTATTTTATGGTTAGATTATACAGAGAAAGCAGAAAATTTTTTAAAAAGTAACATGGACTTCCTAATGTGGTTTAAAGTTTGAAGTCTCATAAATACTGTGTTATATAGTGTAAGAGCTCTGAACGTTGAATTTAGAGATGGGAGTTCTCACTGTAGACAAAGCTGCAGACTGTTTGCACAAATCCTTAAACAGACATGTGGTGCTTCCAACTCTTGTGAAAAATGGGAGGGGAGAAAAATTTGTTGCAGATCTCTCTGTGATCACCAGATTAGCAGGTGAAAGAGCAAAAGGTGGTAGTCCTGTTGCTCTGTCATCCCCTGTGATAACAAGTGTCATTCTGCTGTGGCAAATGTCTAATGCCTTACAGAGCCACCCCAGACTGGGGAAAGTCCTCCCTTGGGACACCTCTTCTTGAGTGAACTTACTGTTGAGCTTATTCATGAACTTGTTGGAGAGCTTATTGTGCTCTCCCAAAAAATATGATTTATCAAATGCATGATCACCAGTTGTCATGGCTCTGACTGCAATGTCGTAGATACTCCTGTCCAGGCCAAGTTTGGCTGCCTGGGTTCAAGTCAGCTTCTGGTGCAGGTGTGTGTCTTCAGACCAGAGCTCTGTGAGAAAAGAACTGTGAGAAGAGGGGAAATGTCTTCTCTTCTTGGGAGCTGCTTTTAAGCTTTACCACTCACCTTCTTCAGGTGTCTGGATGTCTCACTTCAATGTCATAACAACAGCACACAACTCTGAGGTCTTTATGTCATTCTATAAGTTAAATGTAAGGGGGAGAAGCAGAACAACTTGAGGACACTCAGTGTAGCAATGTAGAATGGTGCAGTAGAATTTCTAGCCCTGCTCCTGCAGTCAGAAATGTCTAGAGAAAAGAGTTAGGTCAATCTGCTTTGCCTCTAGATAGTTTGCAACACAATAAAGTTCTTCAATTAAATTCAATTAACCATGATTACAATAAATTTACATTGGTGATACAAATTATATTATTAATAGAGTCGAAAATATAACAGACTCCTTCTACAGTTATAAGTTCTTGGTCTTTTTCTTTTTTAATATATTTCAGTTTCTAAAACATTTGTCTTATCACTAATGCCTAAGAAATTTTCTTATTTCTTCTGGTTCATTAGTTCCTTGTCTTTTACTTTTGCATCTTATTTTCAGAATTCTCATAGAATCATAGAGTATGCTGAGTTGGAAGGGACCCAGCAGGATCACTGAGTACAACTCCTGGCCCTGTGCAGGACACCTCAAGAATCGCATCATGGTCTTGAGAGCACTGTCCAAACACTTCCTGAACTCTGTCAGGCTTGGTGCTGTGAATACTTCCCTGAGGGGCCTGTTCCAGTGCCCAACCACCCTCTGGGTGAAGAATCTTTTCCTGACGTAACCTAAACCTCCTTTTTTTCCTCTTTTTCCTCAAGTCCTGTCACTGGTCACAACAGTGAGGAGATTGGTACCTGCCCCTCCACTTCTAGCATGACTGAGATGAAAATTCAACATCGAAGTTGAATAAGTCTTATGTTTAAAGAAGTTATAATTCCAAATGGAAAGACAAATTCAAGGCACAGGATACTTTTCTATGTTTGGATCAGCCTATGGCAAGTCCCCTCATTTGCCAGGAATCTGCAGCAGCTGTTGCAAGTTGATTGGAAGCCCTCAGGGCCCATAAGGGATTCGCTCTTCTGAGAAACACTGTAGTTTTGCAGGCAGAAAAAAATCAGGTCCTTAATTTGAGGAAGCAGAGGCTATAAAGAGAGACTCTCCTCATCTCCTGCATACATTGGTAATCAGCAGTATCAATCCTCTGAAAAATGTCATGTTGAGCTGATTTACACAGACTACCATCACTTCAGAAATGATGGAGAGCAGAGTTGAACACAAATACTTTCCAGACTTGACAGATTGCCTGGTTAACAAATTCAGATGTAACTTTAGAAGACTGCAAAACTATTAAACAGGCCCCTGACCATTGTGAGCTGACTTGAAGTCCGTGGACCTAAGATTTTCCAGGGAAATTGATCAGACACTTTAAAGATTATTGTTTTACTTTTATAATTTAAACACTCTAATATAGTATCTGATTAGATGGAATAATAATGAGCTCACAAAATCAAAGGCTAGTACCTATTTTTTTACTTTTTTAACAGACTACTTATTTCTGTAATGAGTTATTTAATCTTCAATCTTCTTTAAGTTACCCAAAGGGATGTTTATGATCTTCAAAAGAAAGTTTCTTTGCTATATTAAGTAACAGCTAACACTGAATTCTGATACAGACGATGAGTTCAGGTTTTAGGATATTATAAAACAATAGTAAAGTTAATCATCATGATAACCCAAGTTGGTTGGATGGCTAATCACCAGAAAGATAGGACTGGTGGATCAGGTTTCTGCACATCTTTCCCTTGCAGAAGCTTGATTTGTTTTGGCGGAGAGAAACATTATAGATCTCCCCTATATGTGTATATAATTTCTCCTTAAGGTTACCAAAGTGACAGTGAGACATTGGTGTCATCTCCTCTGCAGTAATGTCTCCATAATCAAAAAACATACTTGTATTAGGAGGCAGCATATTTTCATTGTGTTGTTCTTCTTTTCCAATATAGATGTGAGCAGAGCAGCTTGTTATTCCACTCATTTGTATTTGGTTAAAAGCAATCTTGTTACATAGCATGTGGTCCCGTGGTGTAATGGTTAGCACTCTGGACTATGAATCCCAAGGGCCTGAGTTCGAGTCTCAATGGGGACCGTCCCCTGGGCAGTTAAATTGCCCCCCTGCCATTCGATTCCATCAGATCTTGGATGCTCATCAGGGCCAGCCCCGGTTAGTACTGGGGGCTGTAGACAGTCCTGAGGATTTCACTGTCACTGTCCAAGCTCACTCGGCTGTGGCACCTTAGGACTTAAATGGTGGCGCCAGTTTTGTGCACTCTGTGCCTCACCTAAAAAATCCACTGCGCAGGCTGGAAGGGCACACCCACGTGGGGAGAGCCCTTCCTCAGATCTTCATTCGCAAAGTCGGGCCATTATTATTACATAGCATGTGAACTGAAGCTGAGATCAGCAATGTTCTGGAAAATAAATTTCAACCGTGCTTTACCTTTCCTCTCCAAATAAAATAATGCGCATGTCTTTCAAATTCAATTATTCATAAATGGGTAAAATAGGGAAAGAAAAAAGTTTGTCTATTAAATTTAGGAAACACTAAAATTTTTTGTCTGTTAATATAATAGTTTGCATTGAGTAGTATCAAGATCTTCTGGATAAATATTAAAATATTTCCCTTATGATATTCCATCCATAGAGATACAGAAAGTATTTATTATAATAAAATAGAAATAAAATCAAAGGTTGAAATAACCATAAAACAGATGTGTTAGTTCCCAAATTACTGTAAATTTCAGGCGTAAGTTTCCATAATATGAAACAGATACTCTCATTTCCTGGTACAGTCTTTTAAGGAATTTTAAAAATGTACATAAGGTGGAATAACTGGAAAATATAATGTCTGTTGTACAGGAAGCTCAGATTGACAATTTGTGTTCATTCTAGATCAGATTTAAAAATAAATAAAAAAAGGCAAAAACAAAATTCAAGTTCCTCAGACAAAATAATGGTGGGTTGGTGTGAATGCATGTACAAAACAACTTCTCCAAAAAACAGAACAGCTATGAATCAATATTAATGTAATAAAATGCAATAATATGATGTGTATTTAAACAAATATTTTATGAGCAATATTTGGCTGTATAAACAGAATGGCAATAGTTTTTCTGGAAAGAAGTATTGGAACCTTATTGAAAAATGATGCCCCAGTCAAATTTTTTTTTCATCTCAATAGTGTTCAAACAAAATGAAAATTGTAACTTAAAAAAAATTTCAAATCTCCACTTAAAAACTGCTCTTATGAAATATCTTATTTTCAACAACCCACATATTTGAAACCTACTTGTTACATATTTTGTATTGCATGTAATGAAGAACGTTTAATCACTGAAGGTACCACTGCAATTCATTGGCAAAGATACTTTATGAAGGGTATTGTTCCCTCCTACCTGGTCACTGCTGCTGCATTATTTGTGTGCTTTGCCAGCCATATCATGAGGCTGCCCAAAGTCTCAGAACGGGGCTGGGAACAAAGGCCAGCAAAAGAGAAACACCAACAGGAATCCTGCAAGTCTCATGGGTAGAAGGCTCTCTGTAAAAGCTGAGTTTTATTCCATAGTACACATGCAAAGTGAAGCTTTCCTGAAATCAAACTGCCCCTAGTGCTCAAAACTGACAAAGTTCCTGGGGGAGTTGACATTTCTAACACTCCCCTTGTCAGACTTAATCAGGTCTTGTACCAGTTAGCCATCTGTATTTCAGTTGTCTAGTCTATATAAAATACACTTGTAAGCTATCAAACAGACATCTCTTGCTTGTAAAACGTGGTATCTTAGGTCCTGATGCACAAAGCAGACACTAAGATTGACCCAAGTGTTTCTTAAATGATATACTGTCACTCAAACCAATACATAATACCTGGGTGATCTGAATATAAAAAGCCTTTTAGAGACTGCACTTCACTGGCATAGCATTACTTCACTGGTCTATAGCATTCATAAGATTTAAAGTGACTTCAACAGCAAAATTTTTATCACAGGATAAAAATAAAAATAGGAGTGCTCTTCTGAGGTTCCTTGTTGCTGCATAAAACCCATAATTCCATTCAGATCTCATCCCCGTATTTCCCATAGATAGTGTTTGATATATTCATCTTTAGCCTGGTCAATGTTCAGGCACAGTTCTGAATGAAGGAGTGAATATCTTTATTTGTGTAAGCAAGAGCTTAAAAGGTTTTCCAGTTTTACCAGTAGCTTTTCTCCAACTCTGTTATTAACAACATTATTGGCAAAATCTCAGCTCATGAAGAATTGCTATTGCTTTTAATTTCTACCCTTTAAGGTTGGGCAATACTAAAAAATAAAAGAAAATAAAACCCTAATGATGGAAAAGAAGTTAGACTGAAGTAGATACTTTAAAAATACTTCATAGAAAGGTTGAAATGGGAACCCTACAAGACACAACAGTATTGGTTGTTGGAATGTCACAGAATACCACAAAGAGGCAACAATTCACCCAGACTCAAAATAAAAAATAAAATAAAAAACCAAATTAAATGTAATCTAAAAACAAAGGGGAAAAAAAGAAAGAAAGAAAAAAAACAAAACCAAAACAGCATAGGATTTAAACATATGGCCTAACTTTAAATGCACATATAATGCAATATCTTGCATACTAGAATCTTTAGGGTTACTTTTGGTTACAGAAAATCATATACTAAAACCGAGGCTGACAGGGAATGCAGGGAAGGGATTTCACTCTTGGTACACAATTTATTCACTACTGTTGTCAATGAGCAAACATGGACTGGGGTCCACTTGGGTAAAACGCAGCAAAACTTGAAGACCACATCACTCTTCATTTTAAAATGAATGCTGTTTCTCCATCGAGTTCTGCTGAAAAAGCTCAGCTTACATAATAAGTTATTCTATGAATATTGTTTGAAAACTCAATTAGTTAGTCACAGCCTGAGGAACACCTCAGTACATATGATGACTGCAGAATTTATCTATAAATACTTACAAACTTTGGAAGAAGTTGCGCTGGAATCATATCACATTGTCTCAAGGCAATGCTATTAATTCCTTTATTCCAATAAGGTAGAATTTCCTGATGTCATTGAAAGTGTCAGGGATCAGAAGTTCATGAAGGTGCTCTTCCTTTCCAACTAATAGATTAAATTATTAAGTTGTTCCCTGTTTGAAGACTTCATTTTCAACCACGAATATGGTTGCAAAAAATCAATGCAAAACATTTAAAATCTATTTTGGTTCAGAAAATTTACAATTTTGAGAGAGTTTCAGTTTTGACTTCTTTCTTACTTTCTCTCTTTCCCTACCACCATCTTCTACATCTATACCATAAGAGCTATTTGATAATTTCTAGGTTCCCTTTTGTATAATTATTTTGACAGACCAGTCAGTAATACCAAATTTTTCTTCAGTGAATGGAAAATGCTTAAAGTGCTTCCTGGAGATTTCACATTGTTCATTAAGAACTGTGATGACAACGGCTGTCAGAAACAACAAGGTAAGGGGCAGAAGGAAGCTGAATGCATCTCTTGAAAGCTATGAAGAACTGGCAGCCACAGAGAATGAAACTGATTGAGCTTTTCCATTTTGCTCTACTGATACCTCTCATGCAATATGACTCAGATGATTAAGGCTAGATAATCAGTCTGTTTTGACAGAAATTAGGTTATCTGAGAAAAAGATCTCAGGAACAGGTATACTCATGTATTCCTTAAAAATACAAACAGGAATTCAAATGTAATTTGGAGCCAAAGCTGATGCTCCGTGAATCAGGGCAGGAAGATATGTATGAACTGAGACTGGATATGTAAAAATCTTCACAGAAGCCTACAATTACATTATTTACTTCTGTTCTTGAATAAACATTGCTTAAGAAGACACATGGTTTTGCTCATTTTCTTGTTACCATGTGTGATGCACTGTTCAATACACTCCCTAAAAACTGATGTACATTTTCAGATATGATTCATAAACCAAATTACCTATGAGATCCATTTCATGAAGTGATCGTGTGCGTTCTCTACAGTGTTAGTGATCAAGAAAGAACATCCATGAATATTTATCTGTTATCAGACCCAGTGTTCCTGTTTCCAACCAACAGACTATACTTACTGACTAATTAAAAATAGAAAAACAATTGCTTTATTTTATTTGTTGTTGCAAGTGTCAGTATAGCAACTGAAGCATCAAAAATGTGGTAAGTGATATAGTCAACACTGGGAAAAACATTTCCTGTTTAGAAGTTTATTTAAGAACAAAAAGTACACACTTATCCTAGTCTTCCTTGTCATTAATCATTAGCTGTGATTGAGAAACCTTTGTAAGCAATTAAAATTGAATTTCTAATGAAAAAATTCATGTTCTACAGAATTCACTAGGCAAAAGCTGCTATAAAGAGATAATCACAAACCGTAGATTACTGATAAAGGCTTCATTTTATTACCTAGCAACCTTACCCATACCTGCCACTGTTGCAAACAAGCTAAAATAAAAGTTCTGTGATTCTGGGACTACTACCTTGAAATTAATTACATAATTGAAGCTGCTATTATTGACACTCATAAAATTATAACCAAAGAGATGAAACATACTGAAATCAAACCAAACTCTCATCTAGATTGCTCATTTCAGGTGTCGGGGTTTTTAATTTTCACTGCTTCAAAATTTAATCTAAGTTTCCTTTTTTATTAGAAACAGGCCTAGAAAGAAGAGAAATGATCAGCTGACTATATTGCTTTTCAGTCTGTGATAAAGAAAATGTAGTTACTAAGATTTCCAGACATTTTGAGTGAATACAGAAAGGAAATTTTTGTTACGTAACAACCTAGATAGCAAGTATCTAGACAGTAAATAATGTACTTCAAAACAGATAAGTGGAAAATAAAATGGGAAACAAGCAAACCTCTATGTACTCTGACACACAGGGTTTTTGTCACTTTTGTAGCCTGGATTCCAATCTGTTTTTGTAGGAAACTTTTCTGTGCCTAAAAGGTTAGTGTAATTCTAATGACAAACACCAGTGCTCAGAAGACAAAAGGCAGTAAAAATTAAAATCATCACGTTTATTTTACTTTTCTGTTTATATGATGATAATAATTTCAACAATCACAGGCCCTGCAGCCATGGCTATGCAGCATCAGATGAGAGCATCTTTAAAGTGTTCCTTTTAGCTCCCAAATGCAGACATTGGTTCTCACTGTGGCAGATTTATCCCCTAGATTACAGCTGTTGGTGTTCAAGAACACTAATGTTCAGGAAACTAATGCTGTAGATTGGATAAGGTTTTATTTGAAGGGAAGCAGCACCATCTATTGCAACCTGGTAGCTTAGCTCTAGATGATAAAAGGAACAGAGATGGCCTGAGCCCAGTTTTCAACTCTTTCTTGCATACACCTTCCTAATTTTGTCTTTGACTAGCTTCAAATGAGGTTATGATCTCAGTTTGTATATGATAAGGTGCAGGGACAGAGCTGTGTCCCATGCATGCATATGTCTGATAAAAAGTCACATCTAAGAGATATACCTGTTTACAAACTAAGATAATATAATAGCATAAGCCTAGTCCTGACTAACTGTTGCTTTTAAATGGCTTGGCTGGAGTCTTCATATTTGAAATGGGAGGACAGTATAAAGTTAAGAGTTTATTTTACCCAGGTGGTATTCTCAAAATTTTCTTTCAGAAACAGCCTTAATGTAGGTGTGCAGTACAGTATGTTCTTCTAATAATGACAGTGCTTTTGTCATCCATCTATACTTCTGGTTCTTCTCTTTTTTTCCAGACTGTCTACAAAGCCTGGCTCTGTTCCCAGTATTTTGAAGTCACACAGTTTCACTGCAGCAACAGAATTCCTTGCAAGCAATACTGTTTGGAGGTTCAAACGAGGTGTCCCTTTATATTACCAGACAATGATGATGTCATCTATGGAGGACTATCAAGTTTCATCTGTACAGGTATAGTATAAAAAACCTGATTTCAGCTGTTTTCATAAATATAAATTTGATGGACTTAGCTACAACTATGAGAGCCTGAAGGTATTCCTCATCAGACAGATCCATAAAGAGGTGCTAGGATTTGAGCCCAGGTTTAGAAATGCACATTTATGCTACAGCTTGTCCACCATCATCTTTAGAAAACAAAATTCCTAGAAGAAATTTGCTCTGGTTACTTTTTATGCTTAATAATTTTGTGGAGGATTTCTGTTGCTCCATGTCGTGCAGTTCTCAGAGTAAAGAGGCTGCAAGTCATGCAATACTCAGAAAACAAAGAGAACGGCAGATCCAGTTTCTAGTATATTCATCTTGGTTCACCTACATTCTTATGTCAGCTAAATGGAGAATCTGAAGCATAACATGCAAAACTGTGCAGCAGCTCTCAGAACAGAAATGTCTAAGAAAAGGTCTTTCACTAGTGAAGAATTATAAGAATCACCTGTGAAGAACTGATCTTTTCTGTCTCCTCTGTATTTTAATTTTAAAAGGTTTTCCTAATATACATTTCAGACATCAGAGATACATCTTTTCAGGACTGTCTGGGAGTCATTCAAACAAAGTTTCAGCTTATATCAATGCTATCTTCAGATTTCCAGTGCCTAGAGTATCATCTGAGAATCTTGAAGATATTCAGGCAACTTATTCCCACTAAATAAGTAAAGAGGCATTTCAACACTTAGATCATTTGACACCCTAGACCAAATATATGACATTAGACAGCCTTCACCTCTAAATTAGGGCTGCACTGACAATCTTGATACTAAATGAGTTGCCCCAGGTAAGCTACTTGAAAACAGAGTTAATTATAAAACTCCATCTCAGATGCAGACATAATGATTGTGGCAACTCACTTCAATTTATACCCTGTGTTTGGATTTAGGGTGATTCTCTATTTACTGCATTTCTTTTTGAAGATTAAGCCTATTGCACACAATTGAACAATATCCATCCATATGCAAAAGACAATATAATGAAATGTGAGCTCAGTTACAATTTAGAGTCACCAATAAAGTAATGGTGCTTAGCACTTGAATGCATTTTCTAAATATTAATAGCCTTCCAATATGTATATGCAGTAAACAAATTAGTATTATTTTTCAGTTTAAGATAGTATAGTAAAACTTGAAGTGAGAGACTTGGGATAATTTTATTTACCACAAGTATACTATACATATATATATATATATATATATATATGTGTGTGTGTGTGTGTGTGTTTTCCTGTATATACACGTGTGAACCTCCTTACACAGATACACAATGACAAAAAAAACCCAAACAATACACAAAACCATTTTGGCATATATTTCAGAAAATCTCTTAGGAAATATGTATCCATCTCTTCATTTTCCTACTATAACTCAAAATTCAAATTCCTTCTTTAAAACACACAAAGTAGATGATTTTGAAAAGATTACTGACATCTCTGAGTCTGGGATGAAAAAGCAGTTTTAGGGGAAGATTAAATTAATTTTATTGCAGGTATTAGTAATGTAGGTATCTACACACAAACTCTGTGACTAAGCTCTCACTAGAGTCACTAAAGATCTGGCATAGTCGGAAGAGCTGAGAGCTACTTAAATGAGCCTAAGTAGGCACCTGCACCTGATGAGAGGACTGCTTGCTGTATTTGCTGTTAGCTACCAGGGTTTTACTGCAGACACTTCAAATCAAGGTGCCCCCAAGTCATCTTAGCAGTCCACTAACTAATATTTGGTTGAACATTTTGTCCTCTCAAGTCCAGACCCAGCAGCAGCAGAGCAGAGCTTGTATTCACAGGCCCATGTGAGTCATCGTGCTGACCCTGGACAGCTGTGTACAAGAGAAGATGCTGAGGACAGGTACAAGGCTGCAATTCCAATTTTGTCTGGAACACAGGCCCATTTTCACCCTCTTAGGAAGCAGTAGCTCATTGTAAGAGTACTTCCTGCTGCTAAACAATGAGAAATGAAACTATTATCTGCTGTGGAACTAAGGAATTACACTTCTCTGCAGCTTAGCGAAAACAGATTTATTTCATGCAAAGTACAGTGAGTCTGACAGCAGACAGAATAGTCTGCCTCAGTATAGCTTGTGGCTTGACAGATAACTTGAAATCCTTTTGCCAAAAAGCAGCTGAAAGCTGTCTGGCAGTCATGTTCTGGGATTTCTGGCTACTCTTCATTAGCAAAACCCAAAAAATTAAGGTCAAAAGGTATTTGCACCTAATATTTAGGTGTCAAGTAACAGGAAAATGTATAGCTGGTTTTATTTGCTGTTGACTACTGCCATTTTCCAGTTGCAGTTAGATAGAGGCTGGTGTGGTTACATGTCACCAGCAGTGTTGGGAGGTGCCCTGGCAGTACCGAGAGAGCACTTCTTGCCATGCCTGTCCTGCCACAGCAGTGAGGCAGAGCACAGAGACCTGCTGGAGATGAGGGTATGGCAGCACTGGTGGATAAGGAAGCCACATACTTTCTTTTTTTCGTTTTTTTTTCTTTCAGGGCAGGGTTTTTGTGAAGCTGGAGTCGGGGGAGTGGCGGGGGGGTGGGGGGGGTGGGAGGGAGTACAGGAGGCTCTAAAAAGCAATAATAACACATGTTTTATCTTTCCCTGGAAGGTCCATATGATGAGAAAACAGCATAATAGTGTCTATTTTTCCACAAGACATTTTGCAGTCATTGTTATTTTTGTCACCATTAAATTAAAAAAAAAAAAAAAAAAGAAATTTTGTTTATAATGTACATTAATAATAATTTCTTGGAAATTCCTGAAGAACTCATATATCAAGTAACATGTATTCCAACCTGAGAATGTCTTATGATCATCTTCAATGAGAGCAGATAGTGGGAGAGGAAGAAACATGCTTCACTAGTTATGTATCACCAGAACTTGTCTTTTGTAGAAATGCAAGTGAGGGTGTGTAACAACTGCAGTGCAAAAGTACTTGGGATACTAATCAAAACATTTAGAATCACAATGTGGTTCTGATTATGGAAATATTCAGTTCCCTACAAAGAATTTTATGTTCCCCTCTTGCCCCCTTGCTTCCAAGAAACAGAAGGAAAGAAGTTGATCCTTCCATCAAGCACTGTTCTGGAACATACTGGTTTTCGTATTCATTGCTTCCAATTTAGACCTTTGGAGTTCATATCCATATGATTAATGTTTCTTTCTACAGTTCAGCTGTCTAGAATTGCCCTACAAACTGGAATCTTATTTAAGAGAGATAACAATAGTGTTTAGGTGTACATACACACTAAGAAAACTGTGAATATCAGTGGGATTGTTTTTTTGTTGCAGATGTAGGCATCTCTTCCTCTATTCTTTTTTTCCCCCGATGTGAATGGAAGGTGTGGCAGATGTCTTTCACACATGGTCTTTCAGTGTGAAGAGAGAGCTGAAAGATTGTGGTGGGTTGATTGGATGCCAGGTGCCCACTGTTAAGGAAACTTCCCAGTCTGACCGTTCACTAGACTCTCTGGCAATCACACTCCCAAAGCCAGACACTTTAACTGCTAGGTCTGAAATCTCTTCACAGCAGGCGGCTCCAGTGAGCCAACGGATGCCTCACTTGACTCCACTCCCTACACACCCCACTTACACACAATTAGACCAAATTTCCTTGCCGGTTTGACTCCAAGTTTCCCACAGGAGAGTCCCAGATATCTTGTTCCACAGATCCATATGTTCATGGTGCAGTAACACAGGGACAACCTAAGCTGGTGCCTCTGAAGAGGGACCCTCAACAAAGCAACCCCTGTGCTTTTATACCCACACAGTATACCCGCTCACAAGTCTCGCTCTTCATCCTGAATTTTCCACTCCTGTTGTGTCTCTCAGTGTCCACCCTGGCGGACATCACCATTCTTCATGCCCCTTGTTAACCAAAGCACTGGCAGTTCACAGTCTCTTGTCTCTGCTCCCACCTAGACCTCAATCTACATCTTGAACTGCAGCTTGCAAACCGAGCTACCTGCACCAGGTGTATTCCTCAACACCCACCAAAGCCACTCCTTCACTTCCCTCTGCAACTGGACAGGGGAGAGAGAAAAAGAAAGGCTTATGGGTCAAGATAAGTATGGGGAGTGATCACTCACCAGTTACCGTCATTGGCGAAACAGACTCGACCTTGTGAAATCAGCTGAATTTATTACTAATCAAAGCCAGAATAGGATAAAGAGAAACTTTCGTCCCACCCCTCCCTCCTTCCCAGGCTTAACTTTATTGCTGATTTTTTACTTCCTCCCCACCAGAGGTGCAGGGAGACAGACAATGGGGTTATGGTCAGTTCATCACATGTTCTTTCTGCCCTAGCTTTCTCCTAAGGGAAAGGAGCGCTTCCCCTGCTCCAGCATGGGAACCATCCCATGGTAGACAGTCCGCCACAAACTTCTCCAGTGTGACTCTTTCCCATGGACTACAGTTTTTAATGAACTGCTTCAGCTTGAGTGCCTTTCCAAGGGGTGCAGTCCTTAAAAAACAGCCTGTTCCAGTGCGGGTCATAAGTTCTACCAGCAAACAGGCCCTATCTTGGGGTCCTTTCTCCAGGTGTCTGCAGGTCCCTTCCAGGAGTCTACTCCAGCATGGGCTTCCCATGGAGGCATTGCCTCTTTCAGGTATCCACCTGGTCCAGTATGGGGCTGCTCCACAGGCTGCAAGTGGGCCTCTGCTCCCTTATGGACCACCATAGGCTGCAGAGGCACAGCCTGTCGCACCATGGTCTTCACCACAGGCTATAGGGGAATCTCTGCTCTGGTTCCTGAAGCATCTTCTCCTCCTTCTTTCTTCACTGACCTTGGCACCTGCAGAGCTGTTGCTCTCACATATTCTCTCTCCTCTTTCCTCTGGCTGCAATTAGGCAGGGACAATAATTTCTTTTTTCTTCTTAAATGTCTTATCCCAGAGGTGTCACTACCATCACTGATTAACTCGGCCTTGGCCAGTGGCAGGTCTGTCTTGGAGTTGGCTGGCATTGGTTCCACAGAATCACCATAGAATCATAGAATGTCCTGGATTGGAAGTGACCATAAAAATCATCTAATTCCAATCCCCCTGCCATAGGGAAGCTTCTAGCAGCTTCTCACTGAAGCCACCATTGCACCTGTCCATCCCAACTCCCCACAAATATCTGGCCATGAAAACCCAATACAGATTCTATGTACAAAACATTGGGAAGAGACTAACAATAATTCACAACTCCTGCTTTTCCCATGTATTCCAAAGTAATGTGGCCTGGGGTGTGGTCCAGCCCATGAACTGATTCAGTTTGACTTGCTACCGTCTCCCACTGGAGATCAAAAAATGAGGCAGAGGTCATATTTTTTTTTTTTTTTCACAGACAAAACTATCCATTCAGGCCTGCAGTTTGCTCAACCCAGAAAACATGAGAACTCAATTTTCACCATATGAGCAGCAGACATGCCCAAAGAGAGGGGAGAGAAGATGACTTCTCCTTTTCACACATGGCCCTTCCCCAAGCAGACAGAATATGCCACCAACACTGAAGGTCAGGTTGCGTCTGCATTAGCAATCTAGTTCAGGAGCATAAATTTAAAGGAAAACCCTTGTTCACACTCCTTGCTGTTTGACATACACTGGGGAAAGGCCTTGGAAGATATGAACTGAGCTCTTTTGGATTAAACTAAATAAGGAGATGCGCTACAGCACCATGCCTACCATGCCCCTACCACGTTTGGTCTACAGAATTAGACTAGAGCTAGAGTAAGGTAAAATCCCCTCAGAGGCATTTAGGGCTGATAAGAGATAAATACTCAGTACCAACTGTTTCATTGTACAGATCTCCTCCTTCCCAAAATTAGCACAGATATAGCCTATTCTGGCTACTGGAAGAACAGTCACAAAATTGCTGTCCATGTGCCAATTCTGGACCCCTTTAGGGTGCAGATTTAGGGCTAATTGTGTTGCTAATGGCTTTCTTTGTACTGACCCTGACTTATGGTCTCTTTGTGCCCTGTGGCATAGCAGGGTCATTACCCAGCATCAAGTATCAGGCAGGAAATCCCAACCACATGCTCACAGTCTTCATCTGTACAATAGATGTCATGGAACTTAATTGAGAAGGAGAGTTCCTCTTTGAAGGACAGGAAGGCAATGTACTGAGCAGTGACAAGGCAGAGATGCGTTGTATTAATTTCTTCCAAAACCATCATGGCACCCTCTGGTACTTCCTAAGAGCAGTGTAACCCTGAGATTAGCTCTGTCAGTTTGAGCATGGTGCTAACCACCAAAGGTTGTGGATTCAGTCGCTGTATGGGCCATACACTTCAGAGTTGGATTGGATCATCCTTGTGCATCCTTTGCAACTTAAAATATTCTGTGATGCAGTTTCTGTCATCAGAATGAGTCTTCTGTCATCAGGAAGAGAATCAAATTTGTTTACTCTCCTATGCTGAACAGGCTTCTGATCTTTTTCAATGAGGAGAAAATTAAAGGAGAGAAGTGATGAGTTAACAGGTGATTGAAATGCTTTAAATCATTAATATATTTCCTTTCAGTTCACATTAATTTAGACTCCTAATTTCATATCTTCTGCCTAACCTCTCAGTTGCTTGGAACACATAGTGTGAATCAATTTTTGGCTAATAACAGTAACAAATACTTATATATGATCTATGCAGAAACTTCTTCAGAAAATTTAACTGGAAATGAAAGTGGCAGTCATGCTACATACCAGTGTTTCTAAAGACATAGTGAAAATTATTACTGAGAATTTTCATTAATCTGTAAGAGTTTGATGACTAACAAAGTTCAGCAATGGTATTAGGAGAAATCCTTTAAACTACGGACTCCTCAGAAGGGGCAGATGTGTGTCTGGGGTTTACCAGGAGGTTTGTCGATAGTGTGGCTGTTTCAAAACAGATGCCCTGATTTCAGGGCAATTTGAAAAGCAATTTCCTTGAGAAAATGTGATATATAGAATGCAACACAATCTATCCTTAATTCAAGAAAGAATCTCTGGATTCTAGCTGCTTTATGTTGTTCTTGGCAAACTCAAAACCCCCCATATATTTGATCTAAATTCTTCCTCTAAAAGAATCTCATAGTAATGTGTCATTGGCCTCCTGTCTGAACCTCTTAGTCTACATCTCCAAAAATATCAAAATCTTAAGCTAACACAGACAGCAGGACAAATCCCTTTTATGTTTGACAAGCATGGTTTAAATTATTACTAACTGAATCTGCTTACAAGGAAAATTTAACATGCTTCTGCAGAAAAATCTGTAACTAAAAAGATCATCTTTTTGAGTTTAATGTTTTAGTCTTGAATGTTGGGGGTTTTCCATGAATGAAGTCCCATATCATAATAGGTTTATTAGCTACAATTGTTTTCTTCTATAAAAATGACCCAGGCAATCAACCTATCAATATTCCTGAACTTTCTATGGTGACACAGTATTTAGATATGACCCTTTCCTATAGTATCACAATACTAAATCCTTTTGATCAAGGATTGTACATATAGAAACAAAACTGGAGGGGGAGTGTGAAAAGCCAAATGTTTTCTTGAAGCAAGTTATCCTGTATCTCAAAAGAGCAGAGATAAAAAGAAACCAAGATGTCTATCAAGGAAAGTGGAGAATCCTTCTGGACTAGGAAAGGGCCCTCTCTCTCCTCAAAACCACCACAGCCTTTGAAATTAAGAGACTTTATTCAGAGAATGTAGAGAAGAGGATAACAATTCTTTACTACAAATATCTATATGTATAACCAAAACCAGAACAGAACAAACAGCAACACCATAACCAAAACTCTCAAACAAATCAAGTCCTCTCTCTGCCCCGTTGGTGCAGTTATATTTACAAACAGCAGGAGGTGATGATGCACCTCATGGGGCAGAGGATGCTGTGGGTCACTCAGGGGCTCCGGGGAGGCAAAGACATGGGTAGGGAGGTGCAAATCCCAAAACCCAGGTGGGAATGGCATCCAGAGATGGCATCAAACCTTTCCTGTGGGCAGTGCAAGGATCCTCTCACCATCCTTTGCCCAAGTGTTGGGGGGTGGTTAGTAACTCCTCTGCAGATGGTGCCGGCCTCCCCGTGACTGGGTAGCAAATGCAGGCAATGGTGGTTTTGCTCTCAGAACAGCACAGGGTGCATGGAGTCAGGGGAGTGAGCCAGGACCACTCTCCCAGTGCTTCCACCAGTCCAGCAAGTGGTGGCTGGACACGCAAGCAGATGGATGACAAAAGTGTCACGAGTGCCAGGAAACCTCACCAAGTCAGGGGGAAAGTGAGATCTCCCCCCACTCCCCCCACACCCCCCAAAACCCCCCCCAAAAACCAAACAAACAAACAAACAAACAAAACTATTAGCTCTCCCTTTGCTTAGGCTTTAGACAGTTAGCTGGCTCTGGGAGCAGGTAGTGAGACAGCTGATTTCAACAAGCCATCTCGTTCTGGTTTCCAACTCCCAAACCGCTGTGTTGGTAAGGGACAAAAAAGAAAAATTCCACGAAAGATTTTGAAACTATAACAACTGCATAGTTTTGAGAGTCAGATATTTACTTATTTTTCTGACTTGCAGCAGCTCAGTCAGTTTTACAAGCATAACACTGCAGCTGGAGGATATTTGCCCTATGCATATTTTAGGGGAAAAAAAATCATGCATGGTGAAGAAACACAACAAATTTGTCTTTAATGTGGACACATACACACAAGAAAATATTCAAGAGTCGACTATGTGAAATAGTAACCATCATATATGGATAAAAAATACCTTCAAACACAGCAACACAGATCTCCAACAATTGGAATGGAGTCTATAACAGAAATTAACCTTTTCAAAAGAGCTGGACAGTGTTATTCACCAGTTTAAAAATATCTGTTTGACTAAAGAATAATTTATTTATCTTCAGTATTCTTCTACATTTCGTTACTTTTTATGGTATGAAAGGTATAAAATACATGTCTAAACATCATAACGTGTCAGAGCAGAGACACAGCAATTTAGAAATTGAGAAGACCATCTGAATGAGATTGAAAGGTGTTGGCTTCCAGGACATATGTAAGCAAGCAGTGAAATCTAGTCATATAATATCTAATGTGCTTTCTTGACTTCTGAAGTTGGAAAACGTTAATATTGAAATCTCAGAAATAATTCCTCAAAAACAGAAATGTCATGCAGAGTGCTGGCATTAACTGATACAATGATGTCACTGCTGGTTGGTTCACTCTTGGCAAATATCATTTACTTTGGGCTTCACAATAAAACAGGGTATTCAAAACTTCTGGTATACTACATCCACTTAGTTGTTTTCTTCTAGTTCATGGTCTTTTCTTCAAACACAAGAAGTATTGTATACCTCTCAAAAGTAATCAGAAATCCATGTTAGAAATGAACACAGTTGAGAGTTCTATAGAAAGAAACTGAAGACAAAAATATAACATATAATAATGTCTGTTTTATGTGGCTTCCCAAAATTCTTATCCAGTGATGACAACATATATATCAATCAGATCAGTTTCCTGTGATGCAGAATACTATGGCTCCATAACTCTTTCTGTAGCAAAGAAACCAAGAAGTGGGCCAAGTCAGACCAACTGCTGCAGATACAAATTCATCCACAAGCATGATACATCCTGACAGTGCTGAGAAGAGATATGGAAATGCAACCACCACTTTCTCAGGCTGGTTCCTGCAAGTGCTCAGGCAGAAACCACAGCATTCTTTGAGTTACCTGGTGATCTAGCTGATTAGCAGACCATGCATGTATAGACAATCTTTGTGATTTCAATTCTTGTGTAAGAACTTGCTTGCGGTTTGCTGCTTTTCCCCCAAAGCTGTTTCTGCACAAAGTGAATATTATATCCATGCTGTCGCTCCTTTTTCTTTCAATATGATTCAGATGAGCGGGACACACAGGATTTATCTATTCATGTCTCCATTAACATAATCTCAGTCAAATGACTAGCCTTAATTCTTGCATCAGCATTAGTAATACACAGTCCCTACAGATATAACTTCTGTGCTGATAATCCAAATGTTATCTGCATATGGAAAAAATTATTTGGTTGCAAAAGAAAGAGTTAGCTTTTATATGATCTTTGCAAGTGATAGCATATCTGTCTAGAGAATGGTTTGAAACCAAAGTCTCCTGGCAAATTCTAGATCCTCAATTATGATAAAGGTCCAAGAACCTCCATATGGAGTAAGACTTCTGTTGATGAAATATAATTGAGTAGAGTTGGGAAATAAAGACACAGAACTGAGAATTTTAAGTGAAAAGTGAAAAACAAAGTACATTTCAAGCCACTAACAGTTTGTAAATCAGTCTCAGAAATATAATTACCAAATATCCAAGTAATACAAAGTAATGATGTCTACAAACTGAACTATAAAGACAGAAGAGGAATAGGGAAACTTTGGTGGCTAGGTGGGAACAGACATCCTTTTTATTTCTTATCCCAAACTTTGTAGCCATATATATAATATTCAAACAAAATAAAAGGCAAACTAAAGGGAAAGAAGGAAATGCACAGGCAGTGGAAACAATAACAGGTAACCTTGGAAAAGCATAGAGATGAAATTTGATACTGCATGCATACGGTGAGGAAGGCCAAGGCGAAGCTGGAGCTGAACTCACAAGGGGTACAAAGAATAACAAGAAGGGCTTCTACAGGTATGTTAACCAGTAAAGAAAAACCAAAGAAGGTGTACCTCCCCAATGAAGAATGCTGGAAAGCTGGTAACAATGGATGAGGAGAAGGCTAAGGTACTCAACAACTGTTTTACCTCAGCCTTCAATGGCAACCTCTCTTCCTATACCTCTCAAGTGGATGGACAGCAGGATGGGTACTGGAGAAGAAAAGTCCCTCCCAATGTAAGTAAAGATCAAGTTCATGACCACCTAAGAAACCTGAATGTACATGTCTGTGGGACCAAATGAGATGCATCCCAGAGTACTGAAGAAATTGGCTGATATAGTTGCGAAGCCACTCTCCATGACATTTGAAAAGTCATGGAAGTCTGGTCAAGTCCCAAGCGGCTGGAAAACAGGCAACATTTAACGGACATTTTAAAAGGGTAGAAAGGATGATGCTGGGAACTACCAAGCTGTCAACAGATCCTTCCATGCTAGCTATGATCCTAGATATGCTAGGACACATGGAGAACAGGGAGCTGATCTGAGACTGCCAACATGGCTTCACCAAGGTCAAGTCCTGCCTAACCGAGTCACCTTCTACAGTGGAATGTTATTTAATATCTCCATTAAAGACATAGACAAAGGAATTGAGTGGCCCCTTTAGCAAATTTGCAGATGACACCAACCTGAATGCTGTGGTTGACATATCTGAAGGACGGGTTGCTATCCAGAGGAACATGGACAAGCGCAAGAAATGGGCCCATGGGAATCTCATGTAGATTAACAAGAGCAAGTACAAGTTCTTGCACCTGGGTCAGGGCAACCCCTGGTATCAATACAGGCTGGGGGATGAATAGATCAAAAGAAGCCCTGCTGAGAAGAACTTGAGGGTGTTGGTGAATGAGAGGCTGGTCATGATGTGCCCTTGCAACCCGGAAAGCCAATTGTATTCTGGGCTGCATCAAAAGAAGCTTGGCTAGTGTTGTGCCATAGTCCACTCAGCAGATTTAGAGGAAGGTCGTTTGACTACTGTGGGTGGTGCGCAGGAGAAAAAAAACAAAATTCCCAGGAGATTCAATAACTTTTACTTGTAAACTTTAGAACATTAAGGTAGAATAAGGAACTTGGCAAATTTTAAAATAACATCCAAAGTAATGCTCTTTGCAAACTTAGCAAACTTTTCGAAGTTAGGAGAAGAAAGAGAGAGAGAAAGAGAAATAAAAAAAGGAGAGAGAAAGGTTCATGGTCACTACCCTCAGATCCCACGATGAGACTTGATTGTTGCAATTTAGATATCCCTTGGTCAAAGTGATAGTTGCAGTCTTGATCCATCGGGGGTGGTGGAAGCCCATGAAACACAAAGTTCCACAGGATACCATATGCTCAGATTCAGGTGGGAACATGGAGGTACCTTCCCTGGGGCAGGGAATTTTTCACTGGATGGTGTAATACTTTGGATCATGGGACACTTCAGAAGTCTTTGCTGGTTTACATCACCTTCTAAGACATTACAGCTGCCTCTCACTTAGCATAGTTGAGAGGCCAATTACGGCCCATCAGCAGGGATAAATACTTTCAGGCTACAGTATTTCCCCAGACAGGAGTTTTCTCTGCTGAGCCATTATGCAAGGGAGGACATTGGCATGATAAAAAGCAGCATCCCACCTTGCAGGATCTGCCTCTTGTCACCTCTTACTTTATCTTGCTCAGCATCCAACTTGCAGCCTCCCATGATGGATGTGCATGCCCTCTGCATCTGGGCGGTCACTTTGCACATCATGAGCAAAGCACCCTGATTGTTTGTCCAGTCTCTCACAGCCAGCAGGTTGAGGGATGTGACCCTGCCCCTGTACTCCATTCTGATGAGGCCCCACCTGGAGTACTTTGTTCAGTTCTGGGGTCCCCAGCACAGGAAGGGCATAGACCTGTTGGAGCAAGTCCAGAGGAGGGCCACCAAGGGCTTTAGAGGTATAGAGCACTTCTCCTATGAGGAAATGACGAGAGAATTGGGATTGTTCAGCCTGGAAAACAGAAGGTTTTGGGCTGACCTTATTGTTGCTTTCCTGTACCTGAAGGGAGCCTACAAGGAAGACAGAGAGAGACTTTTTACAAAAGCATGTGATGATAGCACAAGGGAACACGGTTTCAAAATACAAGAGTAGACTTAGATTAGACAGTAGGAAAAAATTCTTTACTGTGAGGGTGGTGAGATACTGGAGCAGGATGACCAGAGATGCTGGGGACTCCCCATCCCTTGGAAGTGCTCAAGGCCTGGTTAGATGGGGCTTTGAGCAACCTGGTCTAGTGGAAGGTGTCTCTGCCCACAACAGGGACTTGGAATTAGATGATCTTTAAGGTTCCTTCCAACCCAAGCCATTCTATGATTCTATGAGTATTTGATAAAAGAACAAACTTGTTTTTTTCTCCGTGGTTTTCCACAGCTTCCCTGGGTTTCTGGTAAGTCAGAGGTTTGTAACCCTTTGACTGAATAAACTGACTAATTAGATCCAAGGGGAAAAAACTTGTATTTATGGCTACAAACAAGTACATGGTGAAGAAGGTGTGTTGTGAACTTCTATTATTTCAGTGCAAAAGGTCTAACTGAATTTATCTAAATGTCCTACACTGTCATATGAATAGTGGTTCTGTAGTTAATTGTTTATTAAATATGTAACTGCAAGTTCAAAACCTAAATTCAATTACTGAATTGAAATAAAGAGGAAATGTAATTTTGCGTTAGGGAACAAGTTCAATTCAGCTTTGAATGTGGAGTTGCCATCAATTTATTTATAATTCAGTAAGTGCATATGAACTATTTAAATACATTTTGATTGCCAGCTTGTATACATAGCCTTGATTTCAAAGGAAGTTTGGATTTTCCTGTAGCAAGAAAGGCAGAAAATATAGTTTGAATGGCAAACAAGTCTCAGTGGGATTAAAACATTAACCATTCTCTGTGTCTCTTCAATTACTACTAATCATTTGAGCTACTGCAGTCACAGAACAAATTGTATAATTCCCTGCTTTGAGAGGCACTGCCTGTAAGCTACAATGTTTTAAAACAGTCATGCACACAAATGCCAAAAGATGAGTCTCAGAAAACATGATGTTAGCAATAAGACTGCTTTATTATTCTTGCAATAAAGAGTTGTTCACAAGTTCCAAAAATGCAACAGAATTTCTTAAAAAAACATGCAGTTCTTTCAGCTATGATCTGAGAGAGAAAAAATAATTTTCAAACATTGGAATTCTGCATTAAGTTTCTGACTGCAATGGTGCAAAAATATCAGATTTGTCATAGAGTAAACTGAATTTACAGAACATGAAACAAGTTGCTCTCGTTCCTGTATCTTTAAAAATTTGGTTGAATACAAAAATAAATGCAACTTTATTTGGAGTCATGTATAGCATAGTAGACTGTTGTGTCAGCTATGTAATAATGTGCTAGTCTATGTTTAGGCTGCATCTTAAGATGATCAGCATACCTAACACACTTTCTAGTTGCAGATCAGTATTATGGAAGGAGAAACCAAAGCATTCAGTTTTATCATATTCTAAGGTGTGTTGCCTTTCTTTACAGATTATTCACAAAATGCAAGCACTCTGGTGCTTGGACCTAAGAATGTTGTGCCTAAATTGCTTTTTGAAAATAATAATGTTGTTGCAATACTATAGAGAAAATGAATTCTTGTTCCAAGAAGTAAAGCTGCTTTCAAAATTTATGTCCTAATATTTCAAAACAGATAGATTTTTTCATAGTACAAACTAGTTCTACATAGAGTATATTATTTACTGCAGACTTTAATCCAAGATCAATTTAAATGGAGAAATGTTATGTTAGTCATTCTTGCATTTGAACACTAGCTAAATAGCCTAATTAGATTATTTTAATTTATCAGAAAAAAAGGGATGTGAGAAGCAAGCAGAACACTCTGGTTGTGTGAATCTCCTATACAATAATGCAGACAGCACTGACATTTTCCAAAAAGACAGAATTGCTCTTAGTGTTCAGAAAGTCATAATCAGATTGGGCTGAGTAATTCAGTAAAGTTCCAAAAGCGAAAATGGTCTAGATGTATAGTCAGAAATATCAGGAGATCCAATTACTGTATGGCAAGGAAAGACTGTTCTCACCTCTGGGATATGCTGAAGAGAACATCCAGCTGGAAGAACTCAGATAAGGCAGGGTAAACAAGTAGACTCTAAACTGCTCTGTTTAGAAGCTTGTCCTGTGATGCAGTTTGATTTACATTGGTTTAAGAATCAATATTACCAATATCATCAGCACATAAATTATTTGCTATTTAATGCCTGTCTTTTCAGGAACAGTAATATTTACTGGTATGTGTTCACCTACAGAAAGAAGAATTTTGAGGTCCTTTCAAATTTTGTGGAAATGGCCAGATTGATCTTACTTCATCATTCGTTGTTACTTGCCAAAAAGGAAGAATTCAAATACCCTTATAATTCAAATGTCAATAATTACTTTTTAATGTCATTTGTTTTCACAACTGTGCTCAGCACTGTACTTCTGCCAAATGATCTTTTGATACTGCTTCTTGTTAGATGATACATATTCCTTCAACATCTCTATTTATACAAAATGTCAGGTCTTCTGAGGGCCTCAGCCTCACCCAAAGATGTGGATTCAATAGCTTAGACTAAGCTATCAACTATTCCTTTGAGCTACCACTTTTGCCAATCTTTCTGCCTGATGTTTATTTTTCTTTTGCATTTACCCTACAGGGCTCTATGAAAACTATCCAACCAATGCAGAACCAGAATGCTGTGATGTCAGATGGGGACTATTATCAGATCATCAATCCAAAGGGACTATAAAAATGAGTGGCTCAACAATGTGTCACAAGACATCGCTCACAGTTTCATCAGCATCAAGACTGTGTAACAGCAGACTTAAACTGTGTGTTCTTGTATTAATTCTCTTACATACAGTACTTACAGTCTCGGCAGCACAGAACTCAACAGGACTGGGCTTTGGAGGCATAACAACTTTGGAAGATAATTCAACCAATGAGGAATAAAAGGATTCATCTTACATGATAGAAACACAACAGGCCCAAATGACTACAGTCAAAAATAGCAAGGACTGAGTGCTTTACCCTCAGATCTCTTCTTGAATGACCTTTTGGGTAAAATGAAAAGGATGGGCCACTACCTGAAAAACAAGGACACATGAACACAGCTTTTTATTGACTAAAAGGCTGTTTGGTGACTTAAATTTCTCACACCATTTTATACACTGTGTTTTAATGTTTGGAGTTTCTTTTTTTTGTTTGTTTTTTTGCACTTGTTAATACAGGATTTTATTTTTGGGATGGTTTCTCAAAGCTAAATTAAGTCTTTTCTCTGTCGATATATTTCTAGTCATTGTGTGTGTCCATCTGATAGTTCTGTCTTTTATGTCCTGTCAGTTTCTATTAGAGGAATGACTGCTATGATTCCATGACCTAGGAAAAAAAAAAAAAAAAGGAAAAAAAAAAGAAAAAAAGAGGAAAAAAAATTAAAAAATAACCACAAAAAAATCAACAAAACCCCACAAAAAGAACAACAAAACAAAATTTAACCAAAAAAGAGAAAAGAAAAACATAAAAAAAAGGCAACAACAAAAAAACCCAAACAAACCTTACTGTCCTCCTACCCATGGGAACCATTCATCTCCTTTCCCCTTCCCATCTCCTGTCACAGACAACTCACATTTGCTTCTGTCTGTGTAATCACAATGAATGGGTACACAATTCCAGTGTGCCTCTGCCACTGTTGCACAAAACAGTTGACTGAGCAAGCCCAAAAGGAGCATGAAGGGGGTTCCTTTTAGCTGAACAAACAAGTGCTCTCCTTACAAGGTGGGACCGGACAGTTAAAAAATGTAAAGAAATATATAACAAACTGTTGCTCCAATACCCATTTGAAGAAGTCCAGTCCTTTCTCACTGGTCAGTTGAACAGGAGCAGCCTTTTCTAGATATGCTATGTAAAACCAGTTATGCTCAGCAAGTTGAGTAGTTGCGAAACCTTCATATTGGAGGTGAAGGACTGACATTCATTGTGAATCGTGTTTTGAGTTCTCCTGCTGTCACATAACCAGCAGCTTTCCATATAGAATGGGAGCCAAGAACTTCCAAAATCCAACTCTTTGTGTCAACAAAATTACAATAGAAGTCTTTGAACATCTACAATACAAACTATCTCTTAGGTTTTGATTCCATTGTTTTTCAAATATATACATGTTATTGAAAGTTACTCTAGTTTATTAAGGATGCACAAGAATGTGTTAGCACAGATAAAGAAACTATTTTTTTTTAAATAAATAGAACAACAATTTTCATAAATGTGCAATAAAACCAGTAAAGATATACTAGGATACGAGTAGTCAAGAGAAAAGATTGTAATATGATTGCTGATTTTTCATTGTTTGGGGTGGTTTTTAATTTGTTTACTTTTATTTTTGTGGGAACATTTCACATGCTGAGTGTATGAGAATTTGCTTTTTAAAAAGGCTTTTTAGAGTTTACAGTAGAATCAATGGAAGGAAAAGATAATAAGGGCTGTTTTTAAAAACTTTACATTCCTTCCTATTCTCTAACTACACTTGGGAAGTGCACTTTAGAGATGTTTGCTGTGTAGCTGGGAAACGAAGGAAAACTATAGAAAATGTTCTCTTAGGAAATAAAATATAGTTACCTACTTTCTAGCTATGAAATACCCCTTGATAAATATTAATGTTGTAAGAACATTTAATCACTGGTGCATAATGCGTTTTTGTATACACTTTGCGGTCTGTTAAATTCTGGAGAAAAACAAAAAGAAGACAACCCCATGCTGCTTAAGTGGTTCAGGATGCACATGTTAAGCTGTGAAAGCTCAAATATTTTGCAAGAGTATTTGTTTTGATAGTGTTTTGCTACAACTCGGACTGAGGAGCCTAAAATGATCTGTGCAAATATGACAACAACAAAAAGCACCAGCTAATGCAAAATTCTTCAGCAGTTGTTTGTTTCTATAATTCCTCCCTTCCCTTCCTTGCACGTTATATTTTGTTCAATAAAACATGGTGCTTTTATTTATTTTCTTTTCTGTTAAAGGCACATGTATTAATTACAGTGAATTGATGCAAAATTGGGGAAAAATGTAGAAATGCAAAAGAAAAAGCCTTAACTAACGGTAGAATGTAGACTTTTGAAAGTACAGAGATGTTACTGAAAAGTGATGGAGCAATAACTGGGCAGTGTTCTGGTACTGTACAACAGCTGATGAGTCACACTACTGAGAAAGCTCTTACTAGGTGAGCTCTTGTTCAACTGACCTCTTAATTCTAATAAGTGTACATGGTCAGTAAACAGTTTGTTATAACCTTTATCTACCTCTGCTGTGCAAAGGCCATCCAACATCCATTTCTGTGATGTTCCTCATGGTTTTTTTGTTCACACCATTACTCACTGTCATCTATTTTTACACTGTACCAATACAGTAGCAAGCCTGGTTCATCCCGATTGAATTGGCACATGAAGAAAAGTTACTATTTCTCTTTTGCCTCATGGTGAGTTAATGTAGAGATCTATCTTTAAGATTTTTTTTTTTTCTCTCCTGCTCTTCTTCATCCTTCACCCCTTATTTTTCTATGAAATGGTTTTCAAGTGGTGTCAGTGAAAAATATGACTCCTCCACTGCTTGGCTACACTCAGTCATGTGTCATACATACAATATGAGAGAGACAGGAGGAAAAACAGTGACGAGAGAATCACATGCATAAAGTAGCCTAATTAAACTTGGGGAAAATGAAACAGAAAACAATTACAGACTTCCAATTATTACTCAAGTACAAGGTGTAATAAATTCGTCCCACTCTCCCCACCTGGAGTTAGTGCCTGCAGTTCAATGGTCTGTGAATTTTCTCTGTCATCTTTTTGAGGTCTATTTCTTTAATTTCTGAAACAAAGAGTCATGTTGCAGAGGTGACTACTGCTGGGGTATCTGTTGCCATTTTCACTCTAGCAGTGCGGTAAGCAGCTTCTCTTGGTGGCACCTGGGACATCGGGAGTAGACAAAGACTCTTCTATGAAGTTAAGCAACACGTAATCATGTATGATGCAAAATTCCATTCCATCCATTCTTCATTCGTAATAGTTTTCCTGGCACAAACTTAAGCATGCTTGATATTGTGCACATATTACTTTTTTCCAGAATAAATTTGCATCTTGCCACTGCTATAACTGCCATCTTGTTCCATTTCTCCTTGTACTGTATGCCTAAGGCATACATGATAAAGAGCTGGCTTAACAAAGTAATACTAAACTATTTCTGCAAATGACTGATGAGAAGAAAAAGAAAAATGAATAATATTTATTTTATGATCATATGGAAGACAGAAATTTCCCATGTCTTTTATCATCTTATTTTCTGCAATAGAGAAAATTCAGATTTTGTGCAATATGTTAATACTGCTAAGCCAAATGTCATATAACATAACCAGAGCTATATGTTATTCCTTATTGCATTTAGTAATACAGTATATTGATGCTTTTCTTTCATTAAAGAGACAGTATCTTTTTCTTTTTTTTTCCTTTTTTTTTTTTTTTTTAATATAGCAGGTGAAGGCTATCCTTCTGCACATCATAATTTAAAGATGAAAACCAACAAAATTCTAGAATGAAGTTTCAGTTCTATAAATGATGAAACCAAGTCATCAGCTGCCAAAGAATCTGTGGAACAATATTTACGAACCAAACAAAGAAATTTCTTCTTGAGGGTTAAAACTAATGTTATTCTACATGATTAAAGAAGAAAGAATGAGAGCTGTATTTCAAACAGCAGAGATGGCAGGATTCATCTGGAATGTGTTGTGGCTCTCAGCTTATATAGTTACATTCTTCTATTAAAAAATGAGGGACAAGGACATTGTCTTCTGCTCTCTCTGTATTTGTTATGATAATGAATGTCCTTTTTGTAAGAGTTGCCTCTCTACACAGAAGATACCTGCTTATCGTGAGAGCTGAAGACAGGTTATGTACATGCACACAAATTTACACAGTGAAATCTGTCTTAAGTGACTCTCCAAAGCACAAGCAAAACTCGCTTGCAGAGTAGAGGTAGCTTTTAGGAAAGTGAAACGAACTTGTGTTAGGAGATTTGAAGACATATGTGAAGAATCACCTAAGTAAGGGATCCGTGAAGGTGCCTGGCCTTTACTGCAGCTTTCACTGTATATCCCACCAGTGCCACAGCTCCGTGATAAGCCCTGCACACACAGGCTTCAGGCTGGGCTCAGACTCATGATGACTTCAGTGGGCCTTGATACAGGTAAAGGCACATACTCACAAAAATTTCATGGTAGCACATAGGTCTCAATGTTCAGTCCCATAATCTTTACTCAGGAATTGCTCATGGACATAGTGCATAAACAGAGAATCACTGGGTTCCGCCCTAGCCAACAGAGTCTTAACAAGAGAATGGCAAAAAGAATATTAATTATGAATGGTTTTTTTATTATTGTCTACTCATATTAGTTTGGTGGAGTGGTTTCAAAATTTAACTAGGAGCACAGAGGAGTAACTACCAGAAACTTCATTGTTGTGAAGATGAAATGAAATGGCCTTTCTGAGGTAAAAAGAGGCTTTGCCATCTGGCAGCAGCTGTCAGAAAACAGCATTATTTTAGAAAAGCTTGGGAAAATAATATGTCCGGTTCTGAATATGATAGTTCTCATTAAAGCTAGATTCATGGATGGGAATTAGGACTGGATCACACACCATCTCAGCTGAGGTATTTAATTTGCCAACATCTTCTACAACAACTCTGAGGAATTATGTTTACTGAACGCCTCTAGGTGTACAGTATTTTCCATCATTTTTTCAAGTGTTAACAATCTAGATCTCTCCCTGAAGGGAGAAGAAGGGAGAGAGATTTACTGTGAGTGATTCTGGGAAAATAAAATAAAAAAGGCTGGGCCAATTTGGAAAATCCATCTGAGTAACAAGCTATAATTCTTCAAAATGCAACAGGGATTAAAAAAAAAAAAAAAAAAGCATATGTAGGTGTAGATCTGTATAGAAATAGTCCTATTTTAAAAGAGAGAGACATAAATATATGTTCTCTACAATTATTACAATACAATGTACTGTAGAGAAAAAATGCCAAAAGATAAAATGAATAGGGTAAAAATTACTGTACTTATATTCCTTACTGTGGAGTGTAAATTTCCAGGTAGAATTTCAGCAGTTGAAATAGATTTTATTATTAAAAAAGTAAGCAATTTGTGAGAAAGGGGCATATTTTGTTATTCCTTCCACCATACTGTCCTATGACCTTAGTTATTATTCTTCTGAACTTCTCCTTGAAATCATTGTCTTATGCAGGAAGATCCCAGCACAGACCTCATCCCAGCAGTTCCAGCAGGTGTCAGTGGCACAGGAGGTCTCAGTCATGGGTCCTGGGGAAGAGCCTCTTTCAAAGTGCTGACTCTACTTCAGCACTTCAGTCCAATCACTAGGCTCTCTCATCCTCCTAATATCATGTTTGTCTCTTGGACACACATGAAGTGACTCAGTTTCCTCTTCAGAGGGGCATGTGCTGGCCCTGTTTGCACCTTCAGTCTCAGTCAGGCCTCATTATACAGGTCAGAGGAAACGCAAGTGTGCTTTAAATGCAATATATGCTCTGAATACCCCAAACTGCTGAAACGGTATTAACTTGCTTTGGAACCAGCCTTCTGAGTAAGGGTGAGGATTTTGCCAGCTGTGTCTGTCTCTAAACCCTTTTGCTTCTTTTGCTATTCTCACACTGAGAACTATCTCAGAAGGAGATAGTAGGTTTATCAATAAGTTTGTGAAATCTCTCTGAAGCCATTCAGAAATTACTCCTTCCGGCTGCCCCACCCCCCACCCCGCTCCCCTGTATGATTTTGCTGGGATTTATTTTCCAGAAAAAAGCAGAAAAGAAGGTGTGGTGCCCCACTGCAGTGGAAAATGAAGGATGTCTGGGTCAAGATTAGACTGCCAGCTGGGACATCTGTAACACACATACAAATATTTCCATCGATTCTTTAGCAGTAAGGGAAACTGAAGAAAGAAGAGTACTTTCTGTCAATGGCATAAATCAGGCAGCATAGGGATATATCTTCATAGAGCACTAGAAGATTCACTTGAATGTATCTTTAGTCAGGACAACACTGAGCATTGCAGCACCAAACGTTTATGTGTCTTATAAGTGGTGAATATACACATCTGAATTAAGATGGATGAAGCATAATACACAATAGGAGTTGGTGATACAAACCAAGAATCTACTAAGGAAAGTAGCGCCTAAGCCAGTGTTCTACACTGAATGGGATTGTATTATTTCATTCCTTTCTCTTGGGGTCGTTCTCTGAGCATCCAGTAAGTTCCTATGTCTACCTGGAGTTCACATTTCTGAAGGATTTTTACTAGACTTAGGCTCTTCCACCAGCTTTTTTGCATAAAATGCAGATGTAGGATGAAGTGGTAACATGATACCAGGTAGAATGCAGTGACTGTTTCCTTTGAATGCACATCAGCACTCTCTCTAATTAGCAGTCTACTCTTACTGAATGTGAAAGAAAAAACATTTTTATTACTTTCCTTTATGGTGTTGTTTCAGTTGGCATAAATAATGAACTAATAATTGCCCTAGAAAAAACATACAAGGTCTGTTTACTACACACATATAAGAGAGAGATGTTCTTTTCCTATGAGGAATGTCAGTAGATTATATACTAAGCAGTCAATAACCTGGTAGTATTGCCTAATTTTGACAACTTTTACTATAATTTCCACAGGGATAACAGGATTTCACACCAGTGTGCTCTGTTCTAATTATTACATTTGATGATGAAGAGCACCTAGCACTTTACTAAGTTTCTGTGTGGTAGTGGTACTTGACTATTGTCAGCTACTAGTGAGTTTTACAGGAAAACTCTGAAAAGAAAGAAGAGCAGCTACATCAGCTGGAAGATATTGGGCCTGTGACCAATGAGAAAAATATTCACTACTTTTTGTTGGTTTTGGAGAAGACCAGTAAAAACAAAGGCAGAAGAAATAAAATTGTCTGGTTTTCTCCATTCCTTCTCTCCCTCCACCTTTCCCTTCTCTAACAGAATGAGTCTGAACTGGACATATTTTTGCCTTTAGTAGACCTCTGAAAATTAAATTCATTTGATAAGAAGTAAATTTCTCCTATTTCCTAGACATGCAGAATAAAAAAAACCAGAACAAAACAGTAAAGGCTACCGCACAACTAATGAAACAGTAGTATTTACTTTTTTCATCCACAGAGAGATGTTGTCACATCATTTCCTATTCATCACTAGTCCACAGGTCCACTGAATTCAATGGGACTCGTGCTTTTCATTTTGATGGAGCTAGGATTAATGCCATGGATCAAAACCTGCCAGTTTCAGATCAAATCCTTCCACTGACTTCAGGGAGGATTTGGGAAGCTCAAGGTCCCTTTCAGCACAGATAAACTTGCATGTATAAGATAAAGAAATATGTGATCAGCTGAAAGACTGAAATCTTCCTGGGGTTTGTCCAAAGGTTTGGTCAAATAATTAGCTGCAGCTCTATGCAAAAGTCATGTTGAGCCAAAGCTTTGAGCTTTGATTTGGTAGACCTTTCTTTTTCTGAACTCTAACAAGTTTCATTCAGGGTTTGAATATGCAAAAACCTACACAGGATTACAAATACAAGAAGAAAGACTGAAAAAAAAAAAAACATTTTCACTCCCACAAGTGAAAATTAAATTAAAAAATTCTGATAATTGCATTTTTATTAATAACCCTTAATGACAATTTATTTATGTCATTCTTCAGAAGCTGCTTGGTTTCATTTGTTTGTTTTCTTTTGGTTTGTTCAAAACCAGATTTTTGGCCTTTTAAAGGTTCAGATCAAACTATGCAGCTATAAATTACATGTTTTTGTTAACAGATTTGCAACTAAAATTATTCTATTCTTCTGTTATTCCCAAATTGTATGACAGGAAACTCATGTTTAAATCAGATTTATTTAACTGTGTTTAGTATTCTTTCCTTAGTTATTTGTTTGTTTTTGTGGTTTTTTTTTTAATTTCTTCAGAGTTAAGGACTGGATTTTATTTGAAATGGGCTAAACTGGCATCCGTGTTTTTTAACTATATTGAATGTCCTATGATTCTTAGCATTGAAAAGAGGGCTATGTGGTCCTGTCAGAAAAAGAAAAAGAAACTGTAAATTGTAAAACTATATTAAATATTGTATTATTATAGCAACTTTAGTTAAGGAACTAATACTATCTTTAATTTTTTACAGAGAACTTTGATGAAATAATTTATTACAATGACTCACAGAAAAACTTGTTTTCAAAATGACAGGAGAAACTGTTGAAGATTGTGAAAAAACTACTAAAAATAATGCTCTACTAAGAATAAATTTAAAGATGCAAACAGTGAGTCTGACTTTTTGGGTCAGGGATTTGCAAATGAAATTAAATCCAAGGTGTCGGGGGGAATAAAGATTTTAAATTATGCTTAGATTTTAAAAAAACTTTCTTCTCAAAAGAAAATGGAAGAAAAAAAAAGAAGCCAAAACACTTGTGTTCTAACCTGGACTGCAATTACC
The DNA here is from genome assembly GCA_035583155.1 of Acropternis orthonyx. Classification (NCBI taxonomy): domain Eukaryota; kingdom Metazoa; phylum Chordata; class Aves; order Passeriformes; family Rhinocryptidae; genus Acropternis; species Acropternis orthonyx. The sequence continues at coordinate 83,217,017 of JAWWEU010000001.1, read as the reverse complement.
TATTTCATAAAATGCCATTGAAAAAAATATAAAGATTGAGGCAATTTCTTCATATTCAACTGTTTTTCCAGACTGTGCTTTATAACAGAGCATCAGTAGTTTACAACTGTTCGACTCAGATCTCTTATGAAGGGAATATAATTAAAAGAAATGAAAAATAGTACCCATAAAAGAAAAGCATTTCACTTTTAGAACATGTGTATGTCAAATTTCAATGGTGCAACTCCTACAAAACTGCACGTTCATTCATTACCTACGGGATATTCAGTAATTTATGGCAAGGATCTGAATCTGTAAGTGGTATTAGATACTTGTACGTCTAGTTGCACAAGGATTGGTTCTTCTCCAAAGGCATTGACAACAAAACAACAGTTCAAAGAGGCGAGTGCAGAGACATTTATAAGTCAAATTTCAAATGTTTTAGGAACTGTTTTGGGTGGCAGTAAATGATAACAACATGTCTGTGGAAATCAGTGCTGACTCTCCCGATAACATCAATCAAAATGCAGTGAAACTGCAAAATGCAGTGGTACTGCAGCAAATAACAGGTGAAAATAAAAATTCACTTATAGAAATCTGAGCTGTAAATACAGTGGGATAATAAACCAGAAGTCTCAGTTTCCTCACAGATGTGTAACCTGAGATTGCTACATCTGCACAGCCAACTGCCTTTTTGACCTACCCATCTGCTCACACAGGTAGGTACATGCAATGGGTGAATGAAGCTCACCACAACTGCTCTATTTCAACATATTTCTTTCGTATGTCATAATGTCTGCCTTGAAGTCAGGTTATTTTCCTTGCCATGAATAGCATCTGATACTCCGAATGAGACCAATTTCACTGAGTCAGTAGATTAAAATCTAATGACCAGCAAAGCCAGTTTTTCATTAGGCCACTGGCTTCTTAGGAGGAGGTATGAGGACTCCACTTTTTTTCAAACCTATTGTCAAGATGTCCCCCACTGCAACGAGATTGAGGTTTCATTTTATGTACACAACTTCATCAGACATAAAGTGAATGACAGCTAAATGTGATTCCTATTCTAAGAAAACTGTTTGGAGCACAGAATGAAATATTTTTTTCTGGCTGGACATTTTCACATGGGAATGAGAGGAAGGAAACTGAGCATGTGCAAACCAAAGTAAAACTCACTAAGGTTTTGATATATATTTAAGGTTATTTCAAGAACTCTGTCATTTATTTTTTTTCCCCATATTTTTCATCTTTTTACTTTAATGTTGATTTGTTCAACTTTTCTTAATAAAACTTCACAAGATTATACTAGCCTATAACACTGAAAGTGATGGACTACGTTCTTCAAAAGTAAATGCATTTACCAGACTAAGCAAGCAAAGTTTTTCTCAAGCATGTGCTCATCAATTCTACCGACTTAACTTATCCAGTCATTGTCCATGCCCACTTGCTTATTATAGTCTCCTGTTTAATATTGTGCAGAACAGTTCAGGTTGAAAGAGATCTTCAGAGATCATCTAGTCCCAATCCCTCCTGCCATGGGCAGAGATACCTTTCACTAGATCAAGTTGCTCAGAGCTCCATCCAGCCTTGAGTACTTCCAAGGATCCACAACTTCTTCAGATCCACATGTTCCAGTGAATTACCACTCTCATCGTAAAAAAAAATAAAAATATCTTTCTTTTGTCCAATCTATACCTACACTCCTTCAGTCTAAAACCAATGCCCTTGTGGTGTTACTACAAGCCTTAATACACGGTTTCTCTGTCTTGTTAAGCCCTCTTTATATTTTGTAAGGCTACAATAGGGTCTCCATGGAGTCTTCTCTTCTTCAGGTTGAATAACCCCAACTCTCATTGTAACTGTGATAGAACACATGTTCCAGTCCTCTGACCATTTCCTGGTCCTCCTTTGGATACACTCCATTTTGTACTGAGCACCCCAGAGATGGGTGCAGTACTCCATGTGGCATCTCCTGAGAGTGGTTGCTCATCATGTTTATTTTGATGCAACCCAGGAAAGGATTGGCTTTTTGAGCTGCAAGAGTACATTGCTGGCTCATGTACAATTTTGCATTAACTGACGTCCCTAATCATTTCTCTGTATGGCTGCTCTATTCGTGCATCCGTCAGTCTGTATAGATGTTGGGGATTGCCCTAACCCAGGTGTAGGATCTTGCACTGGGCCTTGTTTGACTGAATGAAGTTCACAGGGACCCACCACTCAAGGCTATCAGGCCCCTCTTGATCAAATCCCTTCCCTCAAGCATATTTCACCCCTCAGCTTGGTGTCAGTTACAAACTTGCTGAGGTTGCACTCAGTCCCACTGTGTCTAAATAGACTAGGTCCCAGTATGGACCCCAGCGGGACCCCACTTGTTACTGCTTTTTTGCTTGGATATTTGCTTACTGACTGCAAGACTTTGGACATGGTCATCCAGCTAATTCCTTATCCATTTGACAGTCCGCCCATCAAACACATATCTCTCCAATGCAGCAGCAAGAATGTTGTATGGGACCATTTCAAAAGCCTCCAGGTAAATGACAGTTGTAGCTTTTGCTTTGTCCACTGATGCAGTCACTCCATCATAGAAGGCCACTAGATTAATCAGGCATGATTTGTCCTTGGTGAAGCCATGTTGGTTGTCTCAAATCACCTCCATGTCTTCCACATGTTTTGACATAACTTTCAAGAGGATCTGTTCCATCATTTTACCAGACACAGAGAATGAAGCTGGCTATTTAGTGGTTCCCAAGATCTTATTTTAACCTTTTTAAAAATGGGTGACATTTCCATTTGTCTAAACACCGGGACTTTGCCTGACTGCCATGACTTTTCAAATATGGAGAATGGCAACTACATTAGTCAGTTTCCTAAGGACCCTGGGATGGATCTGATTGTGTCCCATGAACATATGCATGTTCAGGTTCCTCAGGTGGTCTTGAATCTGACCTTCACTTTTGATGGGTGGTACTTCATTCCTCTAGTCCCTGCCTTGCGGTTGGTTCAATAGTTTGAGAGATTTGTGCTCCTAGAAATCTTTACCTTTCCAGAACAGGATACAACTCCTTGTCAAATGCATAGACTTCTTCACGTTAACATTATTTTCATCTAACAGTGATTTAATAAAGATTATCAGGTTGTTTTTTTGATGTGTTTTTTTCTTTTTTCCCCCACAAGGACAATTAAAACAGAGTAATAAGGAGAATTAAGCATTTTACTTTACTTACGCTACTCCTCAGCTACTTCAGAGAAGCCAGGGCTTCCATGGAATATTTCAGAAAGCTATCAGGAGAAAAGTTTAAATTAAAGAAAGCTTAAATTCAGAAGAATATACAAGTTTCAGAAACAGCTAAAACTGGAGGTACAGCTGAAAGTAGTACAGGGATATTTAGTCAGAAACTAAGAAAAGGACTATTGGGCATAGACACACAATCCTGTATGAAATTTAATAATACAGACATGTAGCAATAAAAACATAAGTGGAAGCCTGTGTCTAGCACATTAACAAGTGAGAATCTAAAATGTAAGAACAAAATTAAAAATGACAGTCAAATTTCCCAAACAAACCACAAGTCAGTTCAAGAATTTAATATTTTTTGTAATTATAAAATTATTTGTAATTTTGAGGCCTTTTTTTTTTTTCCAGAGTTGTGTTTGATGGAGTTTTTCACCGTTTTAAAGGCATCTTCTGCTACTACTGAAACTAATTCTTCAGGCTGCTCTGGAAAGTAACTTCATAAAATGACCAATCCTCTTGTCCTTGATAAGAACACTGCCCTGAGATTATGCACTCAAACAAACTAAATCAAAAACCTGCTTATTAGCCTTAAAAACATAATTCACAAATGAGTATACCAACTCTTTTTTCTGAGGTAGCAAGAATTTTATATTTGGGAAAAAAAAAAAAAAGAAACTACCTGTAAATAATTAGATTGAAAGGCACAGCTATTGTAATGCTACAGTAAGAATGAAGTGTATCCCACCACAAAGAATCATAATAAACTTACTTTAAATGATCCAAATTATATGGTATAAGAAATATATTTCTTTTGTCAATTTTAACGTCATTATGCATACCATTAGGGGGCGGTCTCATGGCGTAAAGGAGAGCACTCTGGACTCTGAATCCCAAGGGCCTGAGTTCGAGTCTCAGTGGGGACCATCCCCATGGCAGTTAAATGCCTCCCTGCCATCCGATCCCGT
>JAWWEU010000001.1:83202140-83212735 GCA_035583155.1 Acropternis orthonyx | reverse complement strand
TGTGCACGCTGTGCCTCACCTAAAAAAATCCACTGTGCAGGCTGGAAGGGCACACCCACGTGGGGAGAGCCCTTCCCAAGATCTTCATTCACGAAGTCTGGCCATACCTACATGCATACCAGTATACTCATATAGGGAAAAATCAGTGTCAGCTTCAAATGAAATATATATTTTTCTTTTTTTTTTTTTTCCTATCAGTTACTGAATATATGGTAGGAATACTATGCATTACTGCTTCCTCAAAGTAACATATAATCATTATTTACTTCACTGTGTCTTGTGGTTATGACAGCATCATAAAAATTCAGGTCTTTCACACAGAGCTGTAAAAATCAGCCTTGCAAAAAAACCAGAATGTATATTAGTAATTGAATTCAAAACCCAAGTGTTTTGAAATATCAAAAGACACATGAAAACCATGTCAAAGTCAGTTTAGACTCATGTGGCTTAAAAAAACTGGAAGTTTTAGGGGAATAGAAGGAAACTGGTATGATGGCTGCTTTGGTACTGAGTCATCCATTCAGTCAAATCCTCTGGGTCCTAAATCCAGTCACACACTTATTCCCACCCCATTTGCTGGAACACAGTAGAATCAGAGTGACTCTGATTAGTCTGCAATAAGCCATTCTGGTATTTTTGTCCTCATAATAGCAGTATGTAGTTCTTGGCTTCATTACTATTGTGAATTTCTACTCGCAGGTGTAGGCAATTTATGGTTATTCAAGGGGCTGGTTTAGTGAGTGAGTAGGAGAAATCCTGCTGCAGTCAAGAAGTACTTCCAGAGCTGCTCTATGGAGGCTTTCTAGATTGTACTAGTTTCATGGGGTTTGGGATGCCTTTTTTCTGTATCATTATTACATGAGGTGTCATAGACGTTGATACCTTCCAGAAGCACAGAGTTTTGGGAAAAATTACCCGTAGTAAAGCAGTTAAGAATTGTTTTCTTTGTCTTCAGCCGGAGCACTAAGCTCAGCATAACACCAATGTATCCTGCCTTTGAACTTACATAATATTTTGTTAAAGCCAAAGTGGATATGAAAAAAATGTTCCATACCATATGAACAGTACCTTCCCTAGTAATGCTCAGCATTTAGAAACTTGGAATTGAGTTTCTCTGCCAGGTCCTTTATTGTATGCAACTGAATCAAAGATGTAGAGCTGAACATCCTCTTCTTTTAGCTTCTAGAAATCAAAGTTCCCACTTAGGTGTTGATGCTCTGTCTCGTTTACAATGCAGATCTCATTTCACTTCTTAAGAGATATCCCTAAGTGTCAAATTTTAAAACAGAATAAATAAATTTCTACTCTAAGTAAAATGCATTAATCTATCCATTATCAGCATAGTGCATTAAATAAACAAATAAATATAATGCAAATGGAGGCTTGCAGTGCCTAGCTGACATCTACTACCAGCTCTAGAGCAAATCTACAGCTCTGAGCCAGATAAACAGGATAGACAAAATATGTGGGAAAATGAAATTCTTCATTGAACATAAACATACTCAGGAAACTGTTTAAGATAAGCAGAGGAAACACAAACCATCCCTATTCTCCATATGCATAAAAATTCCATATTCTTGAAATAACTTAATTCCCAGGATTTGGACAGCATATTCAATACTGAAGGGTAAATATATGCAAATATGTCAAATGTAATTTCTCTCTTTATGTGAGGTATCCCTTCTCCAAATGCCCAAGCATTGAACTGAAATGAGGGAGAGGAGATTTAGAGATCTTTCTAATATCAGCGCTGGTGGTGGTGAGTTTATTCCTCTGTCTTTCTCATCTTCTTTCCTCTTGCCCTGCTTTTATTACTACACACTCTCATACTTTTTTTCCAATAAGATGGTTTAACAGTATGCAGCACGTAGGTAATCGTGGTTTAATTTTTTCCTGTGACTGAGATTTGCATCCATCATGCAAATGCCCTCACTTTCAGCCTAGTGGACACAGTCCCCCTGCCCTTTTTCTTCTTTTGGCACTGTGTGTGACACGTTTACAGTTCCAAATTAATGGGAACAAAAAAGAAGAGCCTTGGAACAATAATGAAATAGTCAAGAGGGCAGACAAGTTTGCTTTCTTCATATCCTTTTTCTTCTCCAAGTCTCAGGATCTTTCCATAATATCTTTCACATCATCCATCACATCCAGAGACTTCATGACTCATTACCTCCTTTTTCCAAAAGGTGATCCTCCAGGGGTATGCCTGCTCAGAACACCTGGCCCAGAGAAAAGGAAGGCAGAGTCAGATGTTCCATCCACCATGAGGCACAGGATTTTCAAATCCTAGTTTTTGTCTAAATTTGAATGCTTTTTTTTTTTTTTTTCCAGTCACTGGAGAAAAAATTCTAACCAGTTCTATCTATTTTCAAATAGTTTAGTGGTCTCAGAGTTATGAATTTACTTTTCTTTTAGTTAAAGTACCATTAACCTGTTATTTGAAACAGCTGGGTATTTGTGGTGACTTAATAAAATGTTGTTTCCTTTACTTTTTCATTACAGTAAGCCTGAATAGTCAATGATACCAAGTTAATAAAAAACCAGAAGGGATATTTGTAATGCAGCATTTTAAAACTTGACAACTTATGTTTTTTGCTTGCTCTGACTGCTATTTCTATAACAGAAATTCCTCTAGAATCAAACTGTAAATGTAAGATGAACAATAATTGCAAGGAAAATAACTTTGCAGAGGCTTTTTGTTGGTTTTGATTCTTTATAAACAGTGTTATGGTTTATAAATAAGTTTCACTCCAGGCAAATTCCAGCTGTTAAGAAAAATCCATCTATGTATGTTGATGGAAGGTAGTTCAGGGAGCCCCTCGTGAATAACATACTTACTGAATCTTATCTCCTCTGTTCCATGTATTGGTTCCTCTTTTCACATCTAAATATTCTTTAAAACAATAAAATGTGAGACAAACAATTAGGAAAATTTTGATTAAATTTCTCTGCATAATTTAAGCTGGATTTTCCTCAGAATATTACCTGAAATAAGAGGCTTCAATACTATTTCTTAATGATTCTAGTTTCCAAAAACTAATTGATTTTCTTTACCAGCCACCAGGTGGCAATCATAAACTTTCATAATCTTAGCCTGCTCCATCAACTCTTCTGAAGCAGCTACTGCAGAGAGAGAATATGTTGTAAACAGAAAGCAGAAAATGGTATCTCCATGGTGACTATTATACTATGTTGTTTGTCATGGGTGAAACCAGTTGAAACCATGTTCATGCTTCTAAATTACATATTTCATCTCATTAAGTCCTGAGCAGCTAACCTTGAAAAAAATGTGTTCTCCTGAAAGATGCACTTTGTCTCTAGAAGAGCCTGTAGGTAGCTTATTATCGATGTGGTATTTTCATCCTTTAGGACAGTGATCATAGTGAACATTCCTGCAAAAAATCCATATAGATTTTTAAATTGCTTTTTCTACTCAAGTAAAATATCTAATTTAACAAAAATTCAGCCTAAAGTACTTGTTTTTCTCTGTCGTCTATCCATGATTTGAGAAAGACATTGCAAAGCTATGAGAGGCAGAGAAAGAAATTTTGCCCTTTCCATCCCATAATTTGGTTTTTAAAGAGCTGAGAGCACCGAAACAGCAGCTTGACTTTCAACTTCATCACAACACTGAAAAATAAAGCTGGAAAGCTCTGGTCTGTGTATTTGTTTCATTTTGAATATTTCTGTTGAGACATCACTAGATATCAGCACATTCTTTTTTTCAAAAGTGTTTTAAGATCTTAAACCTGACTGACTTTTAGAAGGAGGAGTTGTTTGGACAAAAAGAAAAACTTCCCTAACTTTTACTTAATTTTGTTTCTCTTCCAGATTTATTGCATCTCAATCTTTACCTGTAGATCTTTCATTCTTAGTTCCCATCCCTTTTTATTCCCTTGAAACTGTCTTAGTCTTAGTTGTTGTGTTACAGCTAACCAGAAAACAAGACAACATAACAAGATGTAAAAAATACATTGATTTTATCTAATCTCATGGGAATAATGTATTTTGATTATGTTACGCCTTTTTGTTTAAAAAAAAAAAAGAATGAAACCCACACAACATACATATTATAAAAATAATAACTAAAGACACAATAAGAATGTCTGCAAAAGAGAAGTTAAATAATTAGAAATAATAAGAGAAGTCAGAGGGGAGAAAAAATAAAAGGAGAGAGAGAGCAGATTAAGAACTGTTGGAAGCCCTGATATCACTTACAAGGGAAAAAAAATCCACCCTCCAATAGGATTGAAGGACATTCAGATTCAGAGCATGGAAATAAGAGACTTTTGTACTCAGTGTCCTGTTTGCTGGTGAAAGTCACTTTCAGAAACAGCAGTGTTAACAGGATGTGAAAAAACAGCAATGATGAGATCATCTCAATCAACATGAGGTAGCATAAAGATAAGACAGAACTTTATAGAATGACACTGTGAGATAGATATTTACCATTTTCTATGTTAAGTGTTCTTCAACATCTTTCTGGAGCATTTGTTACATACAAGGTAGGAAACCGGTAGTCCAGTTGTGTGATTTGATGTAGAAATTCCTGTCATCATGAAGTCTGTGGTGTTCTTGGGATTTTTACTGCTCCCCAACACACACACACTTGTATCTCATCCTTGGACAAAGCCAAATTTCCAAAGTCAAATATGTTTTCATTACAGTTTTAAATACCCTCTGTCATTCAAAGACACACTAAAGCACTTCTTACAGTCAAATTCAGAAGTACAGAGGTTTAATATTACTACTTAAAAAAGCAGAATCATGTAATTTCTCAATTTAAAAAGAGAGGGAGAGAGACTATCTTTATGCAGTCATCATAAAAAATAAAAGGAAGATTTAGATTTCTGAATCAGAGGTATTTTTCAACGTTGATAAATTGTAATTCTGTGTAGAAGGTGTTAGATGGCAGTGTTGTTACACTATTCGAAGCAGCCACTCATTTCTGGTTTTGTCAGAAACCATCACTTCAATTCAACATTACAAAGTCAAAGCATAATTACCACTAATTCTCCCCCTCTCTTGAGCAATGCCATCAGGGTATATCTTGCAAATGAATGGAAACTGTTAATTATAATTATATTAGACACCCATATTGTATGTTTCAGCAGTGCTGGTATTGTCTTTGGATCTTTGTTTATCATTACACAGGAGATATTAAAGTAAAAAGATGAAGACCACAGTGACAACACTCCTTTATAGTATGAAAATTATGCATCCTTTTTCACTAACAGCTCAGCTCAATAATTTGAAAATGCTTGTAATTGGATTATTCTGTGAACATATTTTACAGATATGTCACAAAAAAAGAGAATGTTTAATTAACCTCTTTTTTTAGATTGTTTGCAATCTAATTAAGATGTTTGCTTTCACTTACAAAGCAATAATATTTCATATTCATTTTGCCTTGAAACATATATCTTCATTTTCAACCCAACCTCCAGGGAACTATTTCAAATAGAGCTATAGTACATGTACAGTACAAAATCCTGTCTCAGAAGAAACTGGGGAATAGCATGTACTTTCTTAGCTCTTCATCCTCTCCTCTTCACACCAATTTTCCCAGCTGTTTTCCTCTCACAAAAATCCTCGTTTATTCTTAGCTTCCTGACCTTTCCAGAAAAGACCTGTCATCTTTCACTTAGCATTTTATTTAGCTGATCTTCCACAATCTGTCTGGTGCACCTCCATGAAATTCTTCAGTTATGCTGAATCCTGACTTCTGCACTGACTCTGCAGGTGTGTTACTTTATTCAAACTTCTTCTGAGCCTTCCCAGAACTTGCCCAAAATTAGTATTGGGAAAATATCGCTTTAAGAACCCACAAACACAATCATTTGTACCACTTTAACTATGCCAGTTTGACTAAATGACTGCAATGCCACTCTCTGCAGTGGTGATGCAATGATACTGCTGTAGAAGACTTCCTGCTGGTTGTAAACACACATCTTTTTCCAGCTACAGCAGGGCTGAGTAAGCTGATACAGCCTGCAGCAGATCCTTACTCAGGTCCTAGCAAACACCTCTATCAGTGTTTTCTCCATATGAAAGTCAGCTTCTCTGATTCTAAAATGTTCCCTTCAAAATGAGCCAAATCTGCAATGAATTGCTCATCAGTTTGAACTGAAAAAACCATCAAGCACACAATTTCCCCCTAATCAGACCAGGATCATAAACCGGAAAAGAGCTATCTCACAAAAGTGCAAAATACAGGTACCAGGACACAGCTTTTCCTCACTGTAACCAACAGAAGGTTGTTCAAAAAGCCTTGTACTGTCCTGAATCATTAAATAGTTGGCTGCTCCTACCCACTGCAGAAGGCCATCTAAGCACCACACAGATATTTCTTCTGGACAGGCAATGCCTGGATATCTTTCTTTTAGGAAAGATAGAAGTTTGTTTGTTTGTTTGTTTGTTTGTTTGTTAGTTTTTTCTGATACAACTTTCCTCAAATCTAAGCTGGACTGCTGCCAGGATTTCTGTCATGTGGCCAGTAGTCTGGAAGCTCTAGGAGCTGCAAGATTAGCTGAAGTATTCAGGAATGCCACGGACCAGGAGCACAGCAGGGAACCTCAGAGGCTTCACTTGAATCAGTTTTCCTTGGCCTTCCCAGGTTACCAGCACTGCAGGATCTTGCCATAGGGAGTGTCAGGGAAGCAGAAAGCTGGCTGCTAATGAAACAGATTTTTCTTAGGAAACCTTCCTGGATCCAGTTGGGAAATTAGAAGAATTTGACATGTTTTGGTGGAACATCTGAAATGTTGTTACATGTGCATTTCCCAGTGGAAGGTTCCCAGACAGCTGTCATAAATTCAGATCAAAAGAGATAAACAAACAAACTGAAGACACCATAACCATTCTCTTATTTTCTTTGCATTAATGCCTCAGAAACTCATTTGCAACAAAATTCTTTCAGTGCATTCACTTTATCTGAACTCAGGGACAATTCTGCTGTCATTTTTCCAGTCTTCAGATAGAAAATATCTTCCAGAAGAAGTGATAGAGATTCTGTATGAATATATGATGAATATGCCTTCATTCAACACCAGACAAATAATAACCACTCTCCACATTAGCAATTACTCACAAACAATTATTAGACCAATGTTGACATTGCTATATAATTCAGAGCCAGCTCCCATGTCCTTTCCATGTCTCAGAAGGATATACATGTATACATTCACAGATACAACTATCAAGAAAGCAAATTATGGAACCAAAGTGACAATTGCATATTTATGACTGATCATTATAGAGGATCTTACTCCAGCATTTTTAAGGTTGGTACTGTGTCCTGACATAGTCATCCAAAGTTTCTTATGAAGAGAACTAGAAACTTCTGGAGTGAGTCATATCATTCTAATGTTTATAAGGTAAAAACATCTAAGAGGGGTAAGACAAGCTACAGCCTAAGAATGCTTCTTACTCTTTGCTGAATATAAACAAATGTTGAGTAAATAGGTCAAACCTGGACTTATAACTTTGGGAGATTTAAAGTTAGTTGAAGTGTTACCTAGTCTGTAATCCCCATAGAGACAAGGAAGGTCCCTCTCTCATACAGAAATATTTCATTCAAGTTACTGGGAAGCCATTCTGCCTATATATGTACCCATCAAATATAATGTTAGTATTGACCTCTTTGATTTCAATGGAAGCTCTTTATCAAAGTCTTGTAGTATAGTGTCCCATGAAAATATTATATTATAAATCCATTTCACACTTGTCCTCATTTAAAGTCAAGTTTCAGTTCAAAGATTTTTGTTCTCTTATTCAAAGCTATGCATGAAAGAGTGACCTAAGACATTTACATATATTTAGGGCAACCATTTTTCACTTGAACATGAAAACCTGTCAGTAGGGAGACAATTGAAAGTAAGAAATAATTTCATACTGAACTCTCCACAGGAGAGATATCACATATGTACAGCATCTTAATGGTCAGTTCCGAAGGTTGTTGGAGCTCCCAGTCAACCTCACAGGTTTTTGTAGATAGTTTTGTTACATTTTATCTGATTCTTTGTGTTATGTATGCATATACCTCAAATCCGTATTTTGAAAGTCATGGCAAGTAGATATAGCTCGATGTAATTCATTTTAGTACACACACTAATCTCACATTTTTATTATTCTCAGTAAGCTCATACATTGAAAAATAGGCATTCAAAAATTTAATTTCTTTTCACACAGAAAGAATTTTAAAATAACCTATATGTCTCTTCAGTTGTATAGGAACCTTAGAGACTATAATTAATGATAAATGCTAAAAAGTTGTGAGCTTTTCTGACTGTGTTGTTTACAAGGTTGGATGAAGAGAAAAAAAGAAAGGAAGAGAGAGTGAGCATACAATATTACAATTCTGTTTATATGAAAATAACAGCAGGGGAAATGTAAAATAATGGACATTCATCAGTCCAAGGACACAAAGCACAGAAAGTCACATATAAGCACACTGCAAATTAAAAAAAAATTGATAAGCATCTGCTTAGATCATGTCTGTATTTAGGTTATATGATTTTTCTGACATAATCCAACAGAAAAAGAAGGATTCCATGCAAAGATGTGTGGTAAGTAAATCCAAGGCTATTAAAGGTCTTGAAACTGAAGAGTTGAATTCAAATTGATTATGAGATATTTTTCATTTATGCTTTTCCTTACCAAATTTTTTTGTTTCATGCAATTCATCCATCATTTTTATATGGGGAAATACAGCTTTTAATCTTTTTTTTTTTTTTTTTTACATTTAGCAATTCACATTTGAAAGGCAGAATAATAAAGCAGAAAAATGCCTTTTTTATTTTCTTTATTCAAAATCTTCTGAGTATTTCCTCACTTTACTTTGTGCCCTAGCTACTTCCCTGTAAGGCTACTGCACATTGATTGTAGAGAGATATTTCACTCGGTCAAAACAAGAGTATAAAGTCAGAGAGGGTAGAATTTTAAGGTACACCAGAGTTCACATCTGAGAGGCTTATACAGGGTCCTACTAAAGAAGCTGTAAGTGAATCCCATTGTGATGCATAGAAGGACACAGATCTACTAGAGGTGGTCCAGCATGCTTTGGTCCTGCTTTATTGCTAATTCAGACTAAAGGTCCCAACATTACAGGGATGATCCAATGGAAAACACACTGAAAATACTCTCCATTCTCCTACAAATGATACATTTTGTGCTTATCAGCTCCTTCAGACAGGTCAGTGTGACCTATATCTAGTATTGAATAAGTAATTTGGATACCAAACATGAATGGCAAAATTCTGCTAGTCAGGTGCTTTTACTAGTCAGGCAAGTCAGGTGTTCCAATTCAGGAAAATGCAGCTACTAAGTTTTCCTAGTAGATCTCATCTTACATATCAAAGAGGAATATAACAAGTCTTACAGATCACCTCACCAAGACAGACAAAGAGAAATTTGTTCAAGAGTGGTTGCAAATATCTTTGGAGTTTAGTTGTGATTAGGCAACTCAAGAGTTCATGTGTATATCTGTGTTTAAAACTCCTCTGCAAGTAGATCCTGTAATGACTGTGAACAAGAGCAAGGATGAATATGCTAAACATTTTTAATAAAGCTGCTGTCTCTTCTTGTTTCAAAGCATCTCTTTTAACTCAGGAGTCTCCCATCCTCTCAATTTCTAATTTGTCTGTGGCTGCTACATCTGATCAGCCTCTTTGGTCCAGATTACCTCCACTGCTGCAAGACCTCTCAAGAAACCCTCTTTTCTACTGCCTAGTGCATTTGTATTAAACAATGTAATGAGGCATATTGTAGTAAACAATATAACCAGAATAACAGAGGAATTGGAGATGGAGTTAGGAGAAAAGATTTCTTTAGTGCTCTTACATTTTAAACAGACAGAGTTTTTATCTTCTTTTTTTTTTTTTTTAATCAGTCCCTTGAGACTCCAGAGCTTTCTTCCCTTCATCTGATCAGCTGGGTAATTTAATTTAGCAGTGGGAAAAAAAAAAAAAAAAACAAAAAACAATTGGGTGCTGCTTTGTTGACTTGATAGTATTTTTCAATGTAAAATGAAACTAACCCACTGAAGAGCTGTGGGAGAGAGTGTAGGGCAGGCAGAATGGAGAAGTTTAAAAGCTGCCTTTATTTTTTTCATTCTTCCACTTTGGACATTAAGTAGCCCTCAGTTGTATATGTCAAGATAATATAAAAGTGACAAGATGGCCCGGTGAGAGAAATAAAGCTTTATATATGGGAAGAAGACAGAGTATTCAGAAAAAGAATTCAAAATGGACCAAAAAAGTGATCGTGAAATAAAAAGGGACTTCTTCCCTTATAATATACATTAAAAAGAAAATAAAAACCACCTTAAAAAATGTACTGGATTTTGTAAATTAGTATCTGATAAAACTCTTTCAAGACTAAAAATCAGAGTAAAAGATTCTTCAAAATCTTTTGTATTGTTAGTAGCACCTGACTTCAGAGTTTGAACCTCAGGGTTTTATGGACCCTACAATAATGGGAAAAAAAAAAAAAAAAAAAAACTAGGGTCTGATGGGGTAAAAAGAAACATTTCAAAGAATAAAAACCTTGCCAAAGATGGAATATTAATTAGAATGAAGAGACAAATGCAAATGCCT
>JAWWEU010000001.1:83153530-83202040 GCA_035583155.1 Acropternis orthonyx | reverse complement strand
ATCCCCCTCCCCTCTAACCCCATTGGTCATATGGAAATGACCCTTAACTATATAGTTGTGTCACCCCTGCAATAAACCCTCTTTTCTTGCCCCTCTCCAGCGTGGTCTGTGTGGCCTCTCTTGGGTTCACGGGGGCCACGTGTTTGGGAGGGGGCCGGGGGAGAGCAGTCCCCAGGAAATCAAGTAAGTGCCCAGTCCTGGGGGAATCCAACCACCTGCCACAAGGGTCTAAGTCCAAAGGTCAAATACAACTCTCAAAGTATCATTTTTCTCTACTAGCAGACAAAGAAAATGGACTACCTCATATAATAAGGATAAGGCCATGCCCATTTAAACACCAAGGTATAGTGAAAGAGAGCAGATGAGTGTACAGGCCACATCCAGTACTCACTTTATGTTGGTTTGTTTTGATGCCTGATTCAAAAACAGGTCTTCATGACCAGTTAAATTAAAACAGATGATGTCAGAGCATGAAGAATAGTGAAGACTGCTACCTGACCATCCAGCTTAGCCTTCCCCTTAAACTGTAAAATCAACCAATCTATTCTGCAAAGCTCTGAGACAAGGCTTTCAAGAAGAAGGCTTGAAGCCTCTGCACATATAAGGAGCCTAACAGTTTAAAACTGGGACAGGTTAACTCCTTATGAAAGTGTAATGCCTAATAGAAATGTACTTGGTCACATAATACAGGTATGAAGCAAGCAAAGGTGCATGTTAACCACTGTTGTAGCAAAGGCTGCTTAAACCAAACCCTAGAGCACAAAGCTTTCTTGGATGGAATAGGATGACAAGGAGGAAATGATGTAACAAATGACTGGAACCACAAATGTTTAGGAAGAGATGTTTTTCCTTTGCTGGCTTAGCATGCACCTAATGTTTTCACTGCTGTTACACATGGAAAGTTCTCATTACATCCTAACTTCCTCTAATGCTGTGTCTACTCTTCTGAGATCAAACAGCTGGAAGTGACTTTGCCCCATGTTACAGAATGAACTCAAAAAACAACACAGTGACTTTGACTTCTAGAAGGACTGTCAGGCCCAATTCTCCACCTGTCTTGAGAATTCCTTTAGCAACAAATTGCCAGAAATGGACAAGACATATGAAAGGAATCTCACCATATAATTACCTTGTTCTTTTCTGGTTTTGGCAACAACCAGAGACTGAATTCTGACCATGATGAAATTTTGGTCTGGTTCAAGATGTCCATCCTTGCATACGTATATGATAGCTCAAGTCGCAAGATAATATGACACTTTAAGCCTAGGAATATTTCCAATGACTTCATAGATGTCTGTACTATTGCCTTAATACTGTGCTTCTTAATTGTTCTGGTTGAGTTAGGCAGTCAAGTGTTGCAGCTCTAGAGATATTGTGTGTGGGAATATGGAATTTAAAAATTGTATTCCTTGAAAACTAGAAAGATAAATCCTGGGAGGAATACAGAGACATTATCCAATGAGACAGGGATTTGTTTACGAAAGCTAAATCACTGACAGAAGTAAACCTGGACAAGAACATCAAAGGTAAATAAAACAATACTTTAGGTACATCAACTATAACAGAAAGAATATGGAAAACATGAGTCCTCTCTGGAAGGACATGGGAGACCTGCGTTCCCAGGACATGGAGAAGGCTGAGGTACTCAACAAATTTTTTGCTTCAGTCTTCACCAGTAAGTGCTCCAGCCACACCACCCAAGTTGCAGAAGGCAAAAGCAGGGATTGGGCAAATGAAGAACCACCCACTGTAGGAGACCAGATTCAAGAACATCTAAAGAGCCTGAAGGTGTACAGGTCCAACGGACCTGATGAGATACATACATGGGTCCTGAGGGAACCAGCTGAGGAAGTGGCTAAGCCATTATCTATTGTATTTGAGAAACCATGACAGTCTAGTGAGGTTCCCATAGCCTGGAAAATGGGAAACATAATCCCCATATTTAAACAGGGAAATAAGGAAGACCCAGGGAACTACAGGCCAGTCAGTCTTACTTCAGTGTCTGGCAAGATAATGGAATCCTCCTGGAAACTATGCTAAGGCACATGGAAAATAATGAGATGGACTGGTGACAACCAACATGGCTTCCCTAAGGGAAAATCATGCCTGGAAAAGATGGTGGCCTTCTACAATGGATTTACAGCAATGTTTTACAGCAATGGTACACAAGGGAAGGGGCATCTACCTGGACTTGTGCAAAGTGTTGTCCCATACATCATTGTCTCTAAACTGGAGAGAAATGGATTCAATGGATGGACCAGTTGGTGGACAAAAAATTGGCTGGATGGTCATGATCAAAGAGTTGCAGTTAATGGCTCAATGTCCAAGTGAAAAGCAGTGATGAATGTGGCCAGTACCGGGACCAGCATTTTTTAACAGCTTTGTTGTTGACATGTACAGCGGGTATGAGTGCACCCTCAGCCAGCTTGCTGACAACACCAAGCTGTTTACTGTGGCTGACAGGTTGGAGGGAAGGGACGCCATCTCAAGGGACCTTGACAAGTTTGAGAGGTGGACCTGTGCAAAACTCATGAAGTTCAATAAGGCCAAGTGCAAGGGTCTACCCTTGGGTCAGGTCAATTCCAAACACAGGCTAGGAGGGGAATGATCAAGACAAACCCTAGGGAGAAAGACTTGGCAATGCGCATTTGCAGCCCAGAAAGCCAACCACATCCTGGGCTGCATCAAAAGTGATATGACCAATGGAGGTGATTCTCCCTCTCTATTCTTGTGAAACCCCAGCCGCAGTACTTCACCCAGCTCTGGGATCCTTAGCACAAGAAAGATGTGGACTTATTGGAACTGATGCCTCAGAGGTTTTTTAATTTTTGATTTTGAGTCCAGAGAAGTGCCACTAAGTTGATCAGAGGGCTGAAGCACCACATATAAAGACAGGTTAAGGAGTTGGGGATGTTGAGCATGAAGAGAAGGCTCTGTGGAGACCTTACTTCATGTACCTTTCTAGTACCTAAAGGGAGCTTAAAAGAGGAACATTTGTGGAGAGGAACATTTTACAAAGGCATGTAGTGATAGGACATGATAGGAATGGCCTTAAGCTGAAGAACAGTGGATTTAGATTAAATATAAGGAAGAAATTCTTTACTGCTAGAGTGGTGAGACACTGGAACAGGGTGTCCAGAGAAGCTGTGGACTCTCCATCCCTGCAAGTGCTCAAGACCAGGCTGGATGGGGCTTTGAGCAGTCTGGTCTAATGGAAGGTGTGCATGCCCATGGCAGGGAGATTTGAGCTAGATGATCTGTAAGGTCCCATTCTAGGCAAACTATTCTATGATTTTATGATTCTATGATTCCATAATTCTATAATATCAAGCATGAGTACTTACAAAAAAAGGTTCCTTGGAATCTTAAATAGTTGTTCTAGTTTTCTTGTTTGTTTGTTTGTTTGTTTTTTCGTAGTGGAGAAGTATCTCTTTTTACCAACTAAGTTCTCTTATCTTAAAACGTGCAGTTATCACTGGCCCACACTGAATATGGGGAGTCAGTCACTGTCACTGTTTGCCTGAAGAAGCATATTTTATTCCTCTGCTGCTTATCCAGAAAATAACTCTTCCAGAAAAAGAAAGAAGCAGAAATACAAATTTTACAGTACTATATTTTGTAGAAGAAAACTTCCAGAAAGAACCTACAGGATTTGCTTTCATGAAAGTATAAAGATAATGGGCAAGCATTAGAGGGTTACAGATGGGTATTTCTTATGAACAGACACAGATATTGACTAACACATACAACCTGTTATATCCTTGAGTAATATATAACATCTAATTGAGCATTGTTTCTCATTTCACACAGATACTGCAACGTCCTTAGATTCATCAAGTTGTGAGAATTAAATGCTTGTAAATAAATGCAGTAGGTTCCAATACTCATTTCTTAACCTCTCATAAAACTCATTTAGATTCCCGATGAAGAAATCTCCATTATTCATGAGAAGTAATAGGCTTATAAATTCATTAATTTTGGATAGGCTTTTTTTTTTCCTAGCAAGTTAATAAACACAGTTTTCAGTTAGCTTCCTGCCTTTCTTTAAGCAGATAGGAAAGAGCTGGTTCCATTACATTTTGTCTCAATTTAATCCCTCGCTGCTACAAGGAGTGGAAAATGCAATTAAATGCACTTCTGAAACCTTTCCCTAGGGTGCTGTTTACAATATTGCCTGCATTAAGCAGTCTATGTGAGATGATGTATCTCCTCTTACATACTCATGATAGCCTTAAGAAACTTTAAAAAATACGTATTTTTTTTAGTCAAAGAATATTCATCCCCAAATAAACAAGTAAACAAAAACCCAATTAAAACATCTCCCCCCACCTTTTAGTATAAAAGGGTGTTTATGAAGAAGCAGTAATGTCATACATGGGTTCCTGACAGGTTTACAAGCAGACCATTGCCAAAGATGCCTCAGTTTTTGTTCTCCCACTGTTTTCTCCCTCCCACAAAGCCAACAAATCTGTAAACTTCCAGATTACTTTAGTTGACCCCATACAAATTTCATATGCATGTAATTTTTCCTATTTTTTATTTATTCTAAGCAAGAAAAAAAGAGCTGATGGCTTTGACATTAAATATGCCCTAAACATGTTATCGCCTCATGAAAACAGTGTCTAGACAAGCAAGGTGGGATGTACCTGTATCCGCTTCTATCTGTATATTTTGCATCTAAGGTCATGAGCTAAGCTCTTTTCTTAATTAGTGGTGGGTAAAAAAACAGATTTTTAATGATTGACTCCTACAACTTGTTCAAGACTTGTACCTTAGGATAAGTTGCAACTATTTGTTGATGAGTTACTTTCCTAAATTGTCCTACGCTTACAATCATCTGATTAAGCCTCCAAAATCACTAGCTGTTTTTTTTAAATCTTGGCCTTCTAATTGAAAACTGTCAGGAAACACTGGTTTGGAGTTCTAATGAGTTAAATATCAGTTGCTCAAATAACTTTTCTAGCACAAAGTGAAAATCGTCAAAATAATAAAAGATTATACACAACTTACAAGGTTAAAAAAGAAAAAAACACTCAACAAGTAAGGATCACAAATTGATCTAGTATACTGTTGTCAATTTTCTACAAGAATCTTCACCAAAGACTTAGAAAAAATTCTATTATTTTTTTTCCTATGGTAAGAAGTGTTTTTACATATAGGCAAGTGATCTATAAAAAAGATACAAAGGGCAGGAATGCACATTCAATATCCAGAACAATAGCACATATAAGCAGCTTTTTTCCAAATCTGGTCTAGCATTTCTACAACCTGAAGTAATCCTAAATATACTGGGGGGGTGGGGCGGGGGGGGGGAATAACTGGGTGTAAAAGTTGCAGATGACAAAGTATAATTTCAAAACTTTGGTATAAAATTTAAAGTGAGAAGTTGCAGAAGATTTCATAATATATGGCGAAGTAGGTAGCAAAATAATACCTGAAACTCAGCATCACTGAGCAGAAAGTGCCTCATGTGGAAAAGGATAGCTATAAAAACATCTGTGTAATGGCAAGTTCTGAATTTGATATTACTTACTCAGAAAAGCATAGGAGTGTCACAGTATATCACTCCCAAAAATATCAACCTGGTAGTCAGGAGAAGTGAGGCAAAATGACAGAACATAAAGAATTATGAAGGAAGGAATAGGAAGCAAAGTAGAAATTTTACTGTCGTTATGCTATTGTATAAATCTATTATAAGTCCCCACCTGTGAATACTGCATGAAATTTTTATTGCTCTCTCATGGAAACTTATGGAGAAATTAGAAAAGATACAGATAATGGCAGAGGTTATGAAGAGTAGGTGTCTTCTGCTTAGAAAAAAACTAATGCAGTGTTAGGGTAGATACCAGTTAAATCATGCATGGCAAGGAAAATCTACTAAAGAATGGCTATTCAGTGTTCCTCACCACACAAAACTAAAGAGCACCTACTGATATCACCATGCAAATGTCAAAAAACAGAAATAACCTTTTGGAGAGAGGACAATTAAACTGGAGAGAGTGGTGGAAGTTGAGCAAGAGCTTCCCAAATAGGATTGAGCACACTGGGAAGGGAGCCAAAACAGTGGCCAAAACTGAATTTCTGACTTAGTCTCTGGTTTTATCTGGAAAGTGCAAAAATATGCAAAGGAAAAATATGTGCATTATCCCCAAGTATCTGCTACTGGTCATCACTGGAGTCAAGGTGCTAGGCTTCCCGGACTCACGTTCCAGTTAGTATAATCATCCTTGTGTCCTTAAAATTAAATCTAAAATATTTAGAACTTCACTGATATCTAGCAATAGTTAAGACCAACAGTTAAGAACTGGCATATTATTTAAAAATTATCCTCTCAATTTCCTCATCCAAGTGAAATTTCTGCCTCATTCTGGTTGGCTGGCTAGGGCAAATTCATTCCCAGGAAAAAAAAAAAAAAAAGTTAATTGTCAGAACTTATGAATCAAAAACTTAATTCTGTACTGGAAGAGGATGTGTTTTCTTTAAAAACACATATTTACTCTGAAATGTTAGAACTACATTTTCAGCAAGATTCCTTTACTCCAATCTTTAAGTTGCTACAGCCAGTATATTTCTTTGACTGCAGCTTGTTTTGTAACTGAAAGTGAAACGCATAAAAAGTAGAAATTTTTAAATTGTGCATATTTTATATGGCAGGATTCTAGTTTTGATGAAAAGATCTGAAAGCTGAGTGTTTTGTGTCTCTAATGACAGCTTACTTTTCTGAAGGTGTAAGTGCACCGAAGGGTGCAAATCAGTGTCTCTGCTGTTTTGCACCCCCTTCAACAGAAATTCAAATTAAATAATATGCATTTTTAAATTAGTTCAAGTTGTAATCGTGTGAGATCTCATACTGAGCTCCAGGAAAAGAGATAGTGGTCATTCCTTTTTTACTGTTATTACAATATAGGAATACACATTCCTGGTCTCCCAGACATTTATTATCTACTCCTATTTAGCCTTGATCCTTGTTTGGTTTAGGTTGCCAAGCAACTTGTATAGTCTGCTTGATAGACTTACAGACTCAGGGTCACAGAGAGATATTTAATCCCTGAATCTTACAAGAACTGGATAAAAGCTATTAAAATTATTTCTGAGGTCTTCCATATTTTTTTGGAGGAACATGGAGGATTTTTTAAAAAGTATGAGAGATTGAAACTTCTGCTCTGGTAGTAGGCAAATATGAAATAAGGGGAAAATCATACTGTACATATTTTTTCCCTGAAGCGACCCATATGCACAAAATTTCTGCCTTGGAATAGTTGTGCAAAGTGCATTTTTGCTTTTTTTGGCATATCGTGCCCTTTGATCAGTGAAATGTAACAGATAATTAGGAAGACTGTTGAGTAGGGTTTTTGTGAATGCTTAAGTATGTTCTCAGGTTTTTCTGCTTTTCTGCCCAGGTTTCCTATACTTTGAGTCTATTTTGATGGTAAGAGAGAAGAATAAAAAATTACCTAATATGACAAAAAGTTTAAATTAATTTTGTCTTCTCCTAAATTTCCAGTGTCTTTCTGTGTTATAAATTGTTGCAATATTTTGAGAGACATTGGAACACCAGCCTTCAAAACAGCAAGTTAATTCTATATCATAAATTGGATGGGAAGTGGTACCTTGAAAGACACCCCCGCAAGGAAAGGAAACTACAATTTTAAGCTATTGCACGCATAAGATCGGTAGGAGGTTTTCAGGAAAAATAATTTTGGGTGGGTAGAAAATGAAAGCACAGCAGGGTCATCTATCCTTCTGGCACTTGAGAAATACCTTGCAATACACAGTTCAATTCCTTTCCAATTGTTCAGCTGTCTATATCATTAACCCCGCAGCCAAGAAAGTAAACAGACCAGCAGTTCTAAGGCTGCCATTCAACACCACAAGGAATTCAGCCTCATGTCCTTACCATTATCTCCACTGCTAACGATTTGGAAGAGGAATGCTTTTGCAATTTTGGGTTGCTAAGACTAGAAGGCAACAGGATTGGTGGTCTTTAGATTGCTAATTTGGACTGGACTCAGTTGTCCTCCGTTGCTAGCAACTTTTGCATCTACTTTTGATGGGTTGGATTTTACTTTCGTTTTTTAGCAGACTCAAGGTAGGGAGTTTGTTTTACTTCTATTTCTATTTATCTTTGTGCAGTCTACATTTGGGGGTTCTTTGGATTCTCTGCTTTTATCGCAAAGTAAAACAGAGTGTGTTGACTGCTTCAAAGAAAGAGGAAGCCTATAACAGAGCTTTTCTACAGGAAGCATTGTTTGAATAAGAGTTAATTGACTCAATATGTCAACATTTTGGCAAGTGGGAGAAAAAGACTGAAGAACACCTCATCATTCCTATATAATAAGAGATCAGAGAGACTTGTTTGTTTGGGATCAAGAGATCCTGGATACGGATATTTACCTGCAGTTGGCAATTGTCTATTGAACAAGAACTTGTACATCAATTGTGTCACATCCTATTTTGGAATTATTCCTAAAAATAAGATTACTATGTCCTAGGGAAGTTTTTCAGATCATCACTTTGTCACTATGTACAAATTATTCTAGCTGCTGTTAATTAATGAATTCTTTGTATGGTTAATGGGGAAACAGGAAAGATTAGGGAGGAGGTAAGAAAGAAAAGCAAATACCACCTTGGTGTGAGTGCTATGTAGACACACATCTTTCTTGGTGTGTGAATGTTTCCTCCTCCTTCTGCCTGCATTAGCCTGCAGCCTGACTGCTGAGGCAGTTTCCTGAAGCATGAAAGTGTCAGGCTTGAGACCATCTCTTTTCCCATTCCCACGGGACTACTGTAACCTCTTGGTACTTAAACTGAGGATAAATCAACATTTTCTGGCAATGTTTTAAAAAGCTGTGGCAACTACAGATTCTCTGCAGAACTTGATCTCATAGGCCCGTACAGCAGTCATTCCCAGAAAAGCCTCTCAGGGTGCTCAGGCAGAACGGTATTGTGTTTCTTAATTCCTGTTTTAGGCAGGAGTTACAAATGCAGACACGTAGATAGTGTCATATAGGAGCCTCAAGTATTTTAATGTAAAAAGTAAGGCACCTTCATAGTTAGTCGGGGGCTGAGAAAGATTTTGCGGGATCTCCAGTCTGGATTTTGGTGTGTTAGTTCTTTGACCGAGTCAGAGTTTATATTCACTGCAGCTATCATTGTCTGGCTAAATTGTTGGCATTTTTAGTTTCCACAGTCAGCTGTGAAAGGTAGGGAAGCCACTCCAGGAAAGCAATTAATTTGATTCTGAATTAATCAGGATTAATTGTTTTGTGGAATTTCCCTACACTAGCTAGAGAGAAAGCCAATGCATCTCAGCTTGGAAGCCCTGCTCTGGGAATACTGGAGTCCACAGAGATGAGACATGCCCAGGAAAATTAAATTCTTTGGATTGGACTTAAGCCAGTAAAATGCATAGTTTAACAGTATATTTTATTAAGTGCATAAAACTTATAAGAACAAGAAAATAGTCACCATCTCAACATTTTGTGGTTTTGAGAACTTCTTGCAGGCTGTGCTCATTCTAGTCTGTGAACATCTAATTTAAAGCAAAAGTTTAAACCCAGAAATAGAGGCACAATGAAAATTTACATTGAATTTTCAGTCTAAATGAAACAAAAAGCATTTTCACAATCTATTTAGAATTCAGTTCTTGTGATATTTGTATTTCTGTTTTATAAGTGTGTCAATTCCTAAGCTTTTCACACGAGCACTTTGCATAGTTATTGAATGTAATTTCTGAATGTGGAGAGGTTCATCAGTGTGAAGGCTTTTTTAAAAGCAGTCTTTTCCACTCAGGAAATGGGGAAAGGAGGGTTGTGGGTTTGAGTGATGTGCGTTGTGGTACACCTGAAAGTCCTGTTTAGTGTGTGCTAATGCTCCTTTCCTACCGCATCACTCTGGATTTCTGCTTTGTCACAGACAGTTCACGTGGATGTTACTGGAGAGAAGAATGCTCAGAAAATATTTCATCTTCAAAGTCAAATACATTGCATGAAGGGCTTTACAAGCACATATGTGAATATGGGAGTTCAGATGCAGCTATTATATATCACAAGAGATATTCCCAACTTATCTTCCAATTTTAAGTACCACTAAGAGTATCACTTCCACTTTTCATCTCTCTTTCTTATTCCTTTGAATTCCTTAAAGCAATGCCCTTCCAATTTCACCACCTTCCTTTCTTTTCTCTTTGTACAGGTCATCCTTTATACTGTTTTCTCTCAGTTTTCATTTGACTGAAGCATTTTTACAACCTGTTGCCCTTCGTAGAGGCTACTAAACAGACAGCATTATTGCCAGCTGGCAGAAAATTGAGAAATTATGTGAAATGCTCAGAATCCTTTATCTTATACTGTCCAGGAGTTTCCAGTGACCTTGACTATAGCTTCAAGTAACAGAAATGCAGGTACCCTTGCTATCTTTTTTGTGAAAGAAAGATTTGCGGGGCTCTGTGACGTGCTCACTAGAATAAACTATCACACACTTTTTAAAATGTCAATAATTGCCTGTCTGCATACCTATGGGCATTATGAGGATATCATTTTAGCATGAGTCAGTCAATTTTCACTATCATTCTGAATTGCCCAGTATAGATTGCAAGGCATCAAACTGACTTTTTATCTGATGTCACTTTGAGGTAAGTAGTTATGGCAAGTGTTCCATATTTATATTCTTGACAGCAAAAAGAGCTTTTCTCAAAAAAATTTCCCCAAAATCTGTATGAATGAGGATGAAAATATAAATATTCCACATTTGGAAGTAGTACCTGAGTTTTGGGTAACTTTATGAAGTCTATTTTCATCTCTCACACTGAACTTCATTCAGTCAGTGCAGGTCCATAAGGGGGATGCAGTTTCACAGTTGATTTAAGTCAGCTTAAGAGCAAGTAGTCTCACCTTCCTGCCCTTGGTTATGTCTTCCCACCTCATTCTTATACTACTGCTAGCATTCATGAGACTATACTGTTAGCTGAACAAGGGATCTGATCCAGCAACAAATTTCACACCACACACATAGGTGGACAGATATGTTTTGTAGGAATAATTTTCAGCTGGATCAATTGACTTATCTGGCTGACCACACAAATGCTAGAGCTCACTTAAGGAAAAGATGAAGAACGATGAAGTAGAAGAAAACATCTCATGATTGCTACAGGAAAGAAGTGAAGCTTGCACACTTGGCTTTTTCAGAAATACACCACGGTAATAACTATCAGTGGTACCTTTTGATAATAACTTTGATAATAACTCCTGCATGAACTTCTACTACTGAATCCTGTATGTAGAGTGTATAATTTACACAGTTAAACTGGCAAACTACGACTTAGAGCAAAGAGGTAATACTGTGCTCTTTCTTCTTATTTGCCAGGTTCAGTAAAGGTCTTTGATACTATTATTATCATCATGTTTTTTGAGAAACAATGGAAAGTTTGCAATCAAAGAGATCAAAAAAGGAGTGACAGAAGGGTAGACTTTGTCCTAAACATCCCTCAGTTCAATGAAAAGACTATTATTCCTCTAGTGTACTTTTAAGAAAATAAAACTGTCTTAATAAATCAAATTATTTATTTCTGTGAATGAGTGGTATGCCACATTTTTATATTAAAACATAATTCAACACATCATCAGTAACAGAAGCTCTTTTTTATCATGGAATTATAGAATTTTTAGGTTAGAAAAGACCTCTAAGCTTATCTGAGTTCAACCATTAACCTAGCACTGCCAAGTCAACCAGTAAACCATGTCCCTAAACACCACATCCACACTTCTTTTAAATAACTCTAGGGATGGTGACTCAACCACTTCTCTGGACAGCCTGTTCCAAAGCATGACAACTCTTTCAGTGAGGAATTTTTTACTAATATCTAGGCCTCTCCTGGCACAACTTGAGACCATTTCCTCTCATCCTATTGTCTTTTATTTAGGAGAAGCGATCAACACCACTTCACTACACTCTCCTCCTATCAGGTAGTTGTAGAGAGCAATAAGGTTCCCCCTCAGCCTTCTTTTCTCCAGGTTAAACAACACCAGCTCCCTCAGCTGCTCCTCATCAGAATTGTGCTCCAGACCATTCACCAGCTTTGTTGTCCTTCTCTGGACAAGCTCTGGCACCTGGGTGTCTTTCTTGTAGTGAGGGACCCCAAATCAAGGACAGGATTCGAGGTGTGGCCTCACCAGTGCTGAGGGACAATCACTGCCCTTATCCTGCTGGTCACACTATTTTTGATACAGGCCAGGATGCCTTTGGCCTTCTTGGCCACCTGGGCACACTGCTGGCTCTTGTTCAGTGAGTGTCAACCAGCACTCCCCAGGTCCCTTTCTTCCAGGCAGGTTTCCAGCCATTCGTCCTCCAACCTGTAGCACTGCACAGGGCTGTTTTAAACCAAGTGCAGGACCTTCGCCTTGTTGAACCTTGTATCCTTGGGCCCAGCCCATCTATCCAGCCCATACGAATCCCTCTGTAGAACCTTCCTGCCCTCCAACAGGTTAACACTCCTGTCCAACTTGGTGCCATCTGCAAACTGACTGAGAGTGTGCTAGATCCTGTTGTCCAGAACATTGAAAAACACGTTAAACAGGGCTGGCCCCAGTACTGAGCCCTGGAGAACACTAGTGGCTGGGCACTAGCTGAATGTAACTCCATTCTCCACCACTCTCTAGACCCAGCCATCCAACCAGTTTTTTCACTCAGTGGACATTGTAAGCCACAGGCAGACAGTTTCTCCATGAGAATGACGTGGGAAATGATGTCAAAGACTTTATTAAAGTTCAGGCAGACAACATCCACAGCCTTTCCACTCAGTGGGTCACCTTGTCATAGAAAGAGATCAGGTTGGTCAAGCAGGACCTGCCTTTTGTGAACCAGTGCTGCATGGGCCAGTTCACCTGATTGTCTTGTACATGGCACATGATGGCACTCAGAATTATCTGCTCCATGACTTTCTCCAGCACTAAGATCAGGCTGACAGGCCTGTAGTTCCTGGATCCTCCTGCTGGCCCTTCTTATAGATGGGCATCATATTGGCAAGCTTGTAACTAAACTCATTGGGGTTCTTTTGGAATGAGCATTTATACTTAGGAACAAATCCTAGCAGAAGTGCAAATGTACATGCTGATTACATCTGATTCCATACATACAGATATGTGTACATATACATAGGCACACACACATATACATATACATATACATATACATGTACAGACACACACATGTATATGAACTTTCAATTCAGTCAGCTATCTAAAAGACAACATTCATCAGCCTTCAAGTCAAACATGGAGTTTTTCCTAGACTGGGTCAGATTCAAAACAAGGTGAGAAGCAGGGTGCTTCTATTTCACTATATTTCTTCTTGTTCTGGTAAATATTCCAGTACTTGCTTATCCACATAACCTTATCCTTTTTTTACAGAACATGTTGTAAGGTCTGTAATTTATTACAGTATTGTTTTCTAGACACAGTAAGTTATATTAGTCATCTCATTCACCTGTGAAAGATCATTCAGAAGGTGAAAGACCTTAGAGATATGGCAAGCATTATTCTAACAAATGGAGATGAACAGCAAGGTATAAATCATGTTTGTGGGCTGGATGAAATGTTCAGTGGTGAGTCTAAACATCATATATCAGAGGGGAAATTTTGTGAAACACCAAACTTCACTCCATAGGCAAAGTCTTTTCCGACAACCTTTTGTACCCAGTCTTATAACTGTCCAATCTATTCTTGGCCAAAATGTCTTAGTGTTAACAAATTTGCACATTAAATTATTTACATCTTTCTGCTTATGTACTTCCAGTTTTGTGTGCCAGTACTTCTGGGGGTTTTGCAGTTCAGTGATTATTGCTATAAAAAGAACAAAAGAAAATGTTGTATTAGTATGACAAATGGAGGACTTGCTTGTCAGTGACTTCCTGGCTTCCAGTTAGTTTCAGGAAAGAGTGTTATTTTATAACAAAACTTACACACATAGTATGAGTATTCAATATTCCTTTACAAATAATAGGGATATCTTATATTCATAATGTAATATGTTTATTATAGGAGGTCTTGAATGTGAATGTGCACTCTGGTGGAAATGCAACTCCCCCAAAAGAAAAAAGCAGTTCAAATATGCATTTAGGAATATTGTTGTTAACAACAACTCAATAGTCTAGTCAAAATATTAAATGTCAGGGGAAGATTTGTTTGTGGCAGTTATGTCAGTCCACATCCTGTCATCCCTGTCCTGGATATAAGTTTGTGGATGTACTTTAAGATACTATAGGATGAAGTCAGAACTGAAAAAAAAATTGCCAGAGCAAAGGTTTTTCTTGATTTAATATGCTTCTTTTGGTACAGGACTAGCTCAGATGTTTTTGTTTCATCATATTCTGTGTAGAAACAAATACAGATATTTAACTTCTTTTTTTAGTTTTATGGAAATTCTCTGATATCTGAAAAGTCTTGATTATTATGTGCACTATAAAAGAATTTTATTTTTCTATGGAAATGTCTAATTCTTTGATAGGAATTTTAAAAATAAGAACCTTTCTCTGCAAACCAAACTCTTGCTATTAAATGTCTGCTTGCAGCTTTACAGTGTTTGTAGCTTGGAGTTGCATGCTTTTCTTCCTGGGAAGAGACCACTTTCCCCTATGATGAAACAGGGGCTTCTCTGTTTAAGTTGTGTGTTGAATGAATTGGTTGCCAAACATGAGGTAGAGTTCTGTCATGTATAAGTGTGATTCTTAATTAGTTTTATAATGATGTCAAAAAACAAACAAACAAAAAACATCCAAAAAACTCCACAAAAACAAATTTAGAGATGTGGAGGTTTTTTCATGTGTTCTAGAAATAGATCAATATTTTTCTCTTAAACTACATTCTTTATGAATAACAGAATTTTACCTAATTTGTTACCCTTTTTAAGTAGTAATGAAGAAACTTCATTTCTTAGCTTTGGTGGGATCTGCAAATTAAAAGTAGAATTTAAAGGGGAATGGGAAGGAAACCAAGTCAAACCATTCTTGAGAAAATTTTGTTTCCTCACAAATCTGTTTTAGAAGAGTACAAGCACTAGAATTAAAGCAGCCTGTTTTTCTACAGTTTTCTGGGCTGTGATTGGTTACATTTTATGAACAAAAAGGTGTTGTTTGTTGGGATGTTTGGAGGGACTGTCTTCCATCTCCTCATGTGATCTAGACTCTGAAGGATCTAATATGTGGGTTCATGGTACTGTTTTTCCCTCAACTGACGTACCTTCATTGCTACCAGTTTGGCTATTTGCAGAAAAGTTGACATAATGAACTTGCTTGAGACCTCTACCCCTTTGTTAAATTTGCCTGAAAAGAGCAGATTTTAAAAGCTTCTGGGCCAGGGACAAAAAGCTGTAACACACACACTTAAACATGGACATAAACATCATTTCTGCAGCAAACCAGGAAAGGAATACTATTAATAAAATGTGAGTTTAAAAATTGGATCCATTGCAAAATCCTGTGACCAAAACACATATTAAGAGTGCAAGACAAATCCTTAAGAATTGCTTATATTTACTGAAATTTTAAGAATTCTAATTTATTTTAATTACTAACAAATCTTTACAGGTTTTCTTTTCCTGGAGTCACATACTTCAGAGGATAAGGAGAGGCAACTCACATCTGTAATGTCTTTATCTGCTGTTGAAACTTACTCATGTTTGTTGTTCACTGTCCTTCAGTGCTGACAAGATCGAAGGACTTTTTTAGCTGGATTACCGTTCTGATGAACTTTTCAAGCTGATTATTTACAAAGACTGTGTATTTTTGCTGTTCTTGCTTTTGCTAATTACAGAAAGCTTGGCATCATTTGGAAAACCCTAGTAATAATACTCTGTTAAAGTAAAAGATTTCTGTGTAGGGATTTGCTCTTAGAGGTTATTATGCTGTCATTCAATCACATCCCTATTTCATTTCATTTTATTTCATTTCATGTCAGTAAAAAATATTATAATAGAAGCACATGTGGAATGCATTCTGCATGTTCACAGTACCAGGTCGATACTTTTAAATCCTGAAGGCCTATTTCATGATCTGTTATATATATACTACTAATTAATTTGATTCATCTGTTTTCAAAGCAATACTCCCCCATGCAGGAGAGCTGGCACTCTCCAGCTTCGTAATAGTAGAGTAAATTATTTCCTTGCTGTTCTGTTGTGCTTCAAGCACCCTAAAGTCTGCTTCCACACAGAATCTGGACTCAATGAATGCCTTCTGTTTGAATGAGCTGAATCTTTTGTTCTTTTTATCATTCACATACAGGCACAGAGGGGTCTCTCCTGATGAAGTAGGTTCTTCAGTGCAGAGGTTTAGTTGAGATAACCTACACATTGAAGGCTGTGCCCTTTGGAGAAGTCCTTCAGACTGTTTAATGAAGCAAAGAACTGGGAAGTACTTTGTTCTTGCAGCTTCTTATCCATTCTTCAAAACCACAGTGTTTAACAACACACTAATGAATTCAGTTTATTGCATGGAAATACAGTACTCATCATTACAGACATTTTAACAAATAATATCAATTAACAGAATGTTGCAACAACTCGGGAGTGTGAGAAAATGATTTTTCAATTACAAAATTGCACTTCTGCAACTGTCTATTGGATGGTGATAGGTGTTCTGAGATTACCTTTAAAGGGAAATTCTACAATGGAAAAATGCCTGTGTTAAAAAGGCAGCTGTTTGATGAACAGATTTGTTCTGCTGTGATGAAGTGCAAACAATGCAATACCAATTAATGCAGATTGCTTTTCAGTTCTCAGACTGAATTTTGCAAGAGAGATATGCAGAAAGTATTTCTTTTCACTTCACACTTGTATATATACAAACATACATTCATATATGAGGAAATCACTGATTCATAATAATTTCATAGTCCTTCCGTTTAACTTTTACACTCCTTTAAAACTTCACTTTAAAGTGAAACTAACTGGAAACAATAATGCATTTAACTGAAAGGTTAAAGACTTGGAGCTTGCTAGTCTTAAAGTGATACAGTTGAAACATTTTTGAAGGAAAGCAGCTTTGGCATCTGTAAAACAGAAGAGAGACATTCTGAAACCATTTGAAAATTCTAGTGTAAGCAAAAAGCATAAAGTTCTTTACTCAATGTCTGAAAAACATTGTGAAATAAAGCATTCATCAAGAGAGAGTATAGCAGTTAGAGTCTATCCTATACACAGAGTACTGTTATCCTCTATACAGTATATTAAGTAGATAGTGTTAGTAGTTATTGATTATTTAACTTCAGGAGTTCATTTTGGCCATGTGTTTTTATAAAAGTAGATGTACTTACTTAAAGTATATCAGTTCAGTGTCAGAGGTGCTGCTATTCTAACCCACATTAAAAAAAATAAAATAAAAGATCTGCAATATCATTAAAAAATCTCTTTACCATAGAGATTAGTAGTGTGGTATTTGTATTTATAAGTCAGAGTTCTATTTCAACACTCAGCAATGCTTCTTTTTAGGGAAAATTGTAGGCATTTATATACCTATTCATGAGTTCTGTTCATGTAGCTATGAATACACATCAGGATTTCTCAGCAGACTGCAGCAGCTTCTTCATTGTCTTTGACTGTTGGTCAGTTTGACTATTATCCTCTTTTGCTCTTGTTCTTTCACTTCTTATCTACCACTGATATGCATGAAGATGGCTTTGAGGTGTTAATCAATAACTGGGAAATGATCAAATATACCTTGTGTACCCCTTTTTTCTTTCCCAAATGGAGATGCCATACCTTAGTTACCAGGAAGGAAACTTGCAGATTGTGATAGTCTGTCTAAAATAGTATCTTCTCTCTGATCATCAGAAATCTGTGGAAAGTTTACAATAAAATAAAATTTATTTCAAGGGTCATTACTTTTCTAAAATGACCATTAGTTAGATTATCTGTCAAGACTTCTGTAGAATTATCTGCTGTAATGCACATCCTAATGAAGGATTGCAGTTTCATTTGTGAGTATTAACAGATGTTTGGATTAAAGTATATCATACAGCAGTGAGTTCTGAATGTTGCCTATTAAAATTCAGACAGTAAAAGTAACAGTAACTTTTTTAAAACATTCTGCATTATATTATAAAAATATGCAAACATATTTAAGAAATGCAAAAATTATATTTCAATATTAAAAAAAGAAAAATGCTGACTACACTTCAAAAGAACAGTCTCTAAATAAGAAAAAGGTGCACAACCCACTTCTTTAGTACCTTCTGTTTAGATAGCTTCTTTGTGGACTAGCTATACAAGCTTGCTTCAAAGAGTGGACAGTATACTACCTCCTAAAAAGTCTCTATAGAGATCTCAAATGCTGTTATCTTTCCCAAGATTGTTTCTGCAACTTTCTTTATAAATGTTATACCATGGCAATGAAGCTATGCTAACTACCTTTTTGAATTTCTCAGTTTGCCTTGTAAACCATCCTAAGATATGCCCATACTGAAATAGATTGTCACTTTAAGAAATGTGTGAAGCAGACATAATCCTCTGTGCTTTAATATAGATATTCTGCTTTAAAATTTCCCAGATTAGAGTTGTTTATTTTAAGAAGCTGGAATCATTTCAGTTCAAAAAGCAAAATCATTCATATTTTTAAAGGACAACTTTGTGTCAGTAGAATTTTGTTTATTTTTCCTGGGGTAACTGTGTTGTCCCCAGTTCTGGATTGTTGCATGCCCACATGTGTAAGTGGTTTCTATTAGTACACTTAGACCAGACAGATATTAAGTGTTCAACGCTCTCATGCAGTTTGGTTACCTGCCTGACATACATTTTTAGAGGGCCATTAAAATTCTTTTGCAGTACTGTTTAAGAGCTCCTGATATGTTAACCTTCACCCTGTTGAATAATAATAATTAATTCCTACATTTTGTTTTCCACTTCTTAGCTAGCTTCTGATCCGTGACACTTTTTCACTTCTCATCAAATGAGTACTTGATTCCTCAAAAAAATCTCAGGGGAAACTCATCATCTTTAGAAAGTCTATATCAGTTATAATTGATGTATTTTACTTCAGTGTATCTGAATAATTAGTGTGCAGAAACTTTTTTAATAAGGTAAAAATCTGGTATTTTACTTCCAGTAGCATGACACAAAAAAAAAAAAAACCAAACCAAAACCAAAACAAACCAAAAACCATCAGACATTGCCTCAGCACCATTATAATGTCAAGAAGAGTTTCACTTTCTGCTCATTCTCAAGTATAAATACACTATTGTAAGTTGAAAGAGTAGATAAGGAGATGTATACTCATTTTCTCCTTCATTCTTTATGAAAAACTCGTCTTTGTACCTGTGTTCTTGTCACTGTTTAGATTTATGACTGGCTTTAAGTGGCTTTGTAAATATTCTTCAAACTGTAAATGAAGAATGAATCATCCCTGAGGAATACTGTTTCCTTCTGTATGTTATGCATGGAAGTTACTGTAGTCTTGGTGAACTGCACAAAGTTCAACATAATGTCATGGCAGAAATGTTGGCCCATGAATCTGAACAGGTTTATTTTCTATTTTCAAGCATCCTAATGGTTAGATTTTTAGATGACTGAGTCACTGAAGATCTGATTCATCTCTCTAAGCCTTACCTATCTAAAACATAGATAGATACTTTTGAAATAGTCATCCAGATTCTCTTTACAATGAACAGACAAAAAGAAAAAAAAAAAGTTGAGATAATTATCAATGTCATTTAAAAGTAAATATTTAAAACAGGTTACATAAATCATGCCCTAACAATGCTTCTTTATTTTCTTTGACTACAGTAGAGGCTCAGATAACTAACTTAGGTGTGGTTATTTAGACAGTAGATCCCTAGAAATGTACGTATGTGTATGGCCAGACTTCGCAAATGAAGATCTGGGGAAGGGCTCTCCCCACGTGCGTGTGCCCTTCCAGCCTGCACAGTGGATTTTTTAGGTGAGGCACAGCGTGTGCAGAACTGGTGCCA
This sequence comes from Acropternis orthonyx, assembly GCA_035583155.1. Taxonomy (NCBI): domain Eukaryota; kingdom Metazoa; phylum Chordata; class Aves; order Passeriformes; family Rhinocryptidae; genus Acropternis; species Acropternis orthonyx. The sequence continues at coordinate 83,182,085 of JAWWEU010000001.1, read as the reverse complement.
CCGTTTAAGTCCTGAAGTCCATTTGCCACAGCCGAGAGAGCTTGGACAGTGACAGTGATGAAATCCACACTAGAGGTCTCAAACAATCAGGAGTGGGCAAATAATTTCATCTCTCCATGGGAAAATTCTGAGAAAAACAGAGATATATCTGTAAGAAAATCAAGCTTATTTTAGTTAAAGTGGACTTCAATTCTAAAACAACCACTAAAAAAGCATTTAATGCTCAAATATGAGATAGGCATGTATTTGATTTTTTGCATAGAATATAACTAAAACCAGAAAGAAAGTAAATTTCAAATGCTCTGTTGTTACATGATCTGCATTCAGCAAGTTTTATTGCTCTTTGCCCTAAATGTTTTCAGCTCTTATACTAAAAAATGCTATGGTCAATGAAAGTAAGCTTTATTCAGTACACAGTAAATACACAAATTTAATTAGTCTGAGACATTAATTCATTACTGTGATTTTTATGAAGACTGTTTCAGAGAAAAGCACTGTGCACACAAAACTAATGACATACCCTGTCTGCACAGAAGGACCAAAGGGAAGTTTGTACATCTTTACAACCCATAACTCACTTAATGTCATATAACCACCTGCTGTAGCTCAGATTGGTGTTGTTCAAATTTTTTTTCCTGATAATTACTAAATTTATGCTTTAATTTTAACTTAATATTTTTCTTATATGATATTTTATGATCATCAAGTTCTAGTGCACCTTTAAACACTATCAACTAGACAGTGAGTTGTACAAAATGTCAGAGTATCAGAAATATTCTTCTGTCCTGTTGATACTGCTTTGATTGATTTAAAGCACAAACCACTAAAAGTCTGTAATCATGTCACTGAGTCATAGCTTTCTTTTATCACTCTTGGTAGCATTAAGAAATAAAATCATCACAATGTGTCTTTTCCTTAATGATTTTATTTTCTTTCATTTTCTGAGCCTTTAAAAAGCTGCAAAATGTTTCTGCTGAGGTAAGTATGTTGATACACGGTTCAGGCTGTCAGTTATATCACTTCTGTCTGCCAAATGTAAGTCACCTGGTCCAAGCTGGTAATCAAAGCTCCTTCTGCCAGTAGAGAGAGAAATTACTTCCCAACCCACATTCATCCCAACTATCTTGAGCACTTAATGTTGGATGGGGTAAATCTTTCACCTGGAAGTGCCTCTCTCTGTGTGTTGATGACAGTCTAGATGACTAGCTCAGGCTTAAGAAAATATCATTGGTAATTCTCACTTCATGAAATAATTTAAACTGTACTTGAAATGAAAGGTGTCTTGTTTGTTATTTTCTCATATCTTTTTTCCTCCAGTTATCCTTCATTATTACACACTGACAAATTCTTTACCACCAGATCTAAGCCCATCTTCCTGATAACTACGCAATTTAACTCTATTTAATTGTTATACTAATCTCTATTAACATTACACAAATTACAAAGCATGTATTTGAAAAAGAATATTTTTAGACCAGACTATGCTTTCCAGTACTAATGAGATTTTAACCACCTTTTCATTATATTTCACTTAATTTTTTAGTCTACCTAATTTTCATCATCGTTTTCATCATCTTTTTCCTCAGTTGTAAATAAATGTTTAATAAACCAGACCAAAGTTAAATTGTACTAAGGAACAATTAACATAAATTTTCAGTTACAACCTTAGAAGTACAGGACTGAAAAATGTAATAGTGTTATATCATTTAAGAGAAAGTATTTGAGTTGCCAATTTCTTATGGCATTTCACAATACTGGTGTTAAGTGATTGCTCCTAAAATACATGTTTTGACAAAAGTAATTAAAGTGTGGACATTTTGAGTTATTCTGATATTTGAAACTAAAAATTGTCTCTGTTATTACTTCTAATCTATCAATTGTTTCATTCACAGTGACCTTAAAGTTACTCCAGCATAGTCACCTTGAAGGTGAATTCTAAACCTTTTTTTTTTCCCCTTCCTCTGTTAATCTTTTGGCAAATAAACTAACACAGAGACATAGTCTTTCATATCTGGCAGATATTTTATTCTTTAGTGAAAGGTAACATCCCTGAAGAGTAGAAAGGAAACAAAATAGGAAAAATAGATCCTAGAATTCTTTAGGAAAAAAAACCCATCCAGATGCATTCTAAAGTTAAAAGAGTATCTTGGATTAATAAGGTATGAGTATGATGTCTAACTTTCTTCAGTTCATATTGCCTGTTAATTGCCTTTTTTTTTGTTCAATTTCTGATTTGTCTATCAAAATATCATTCAGATGTAAAGCATTTAATTATAATTTGGCATCCTAAATATACATAGGTCTTGTCTTTTCTGTTCTCCTATCTTATCCTTTTTTTCTTGTGTTCTGTTAACTCTGTTTTGTTGTGGAAAGGTCTCCTAGAAATTAGTAAATTATATATTTTTATTCAAGTGGGTTAAGGATGTGGGCTAATCCAGTCCTGTTAAAATTAATTCAGTAGTTGAGACCTTGCTGTAGAAAACTATCTGGCACTCTTCTCCACCTGAATTCGGTAATACCTGTCAGGTTTGGGTTACTCTTTACAAAATAGCCCTAATGAGTTCTTGGTGAAGCCTAATTCAGAATGGATTTTGAAGTTTCAAAGCATCAGTAGGACCTATTACTGTTCTTAAATGGGTGGAAAGCCCTTGAAATGTGCAAAATACAAGTTAACAAATGTGTTAACATTTTTTTCACTTCGATATGCTACAGTTAACACAGATGGTATAAATTGAATCAGCTCAACTTAAAGTAGCTGAAGAATGTTTCAGGCTCTTTTCAGTGGTGCTGAGCAATAGGACAAAAGGCAACAAGCAGAAACTGATGCACAGGAAATTCCACAGGAATATGAGGAAAAAAAATCTTTACTGTGTTGGTGACCATGCACTGGAACAATTGCTCAGAGAGGTTGTGGAATCTCCCTCACTGGATATATTCGAGAACAATCTGGACACAATCCTATACAACACCCTCTAAGATGACTCTGCTTGAGCAAATGCCAGCTTAACCATTCTGTGACTTTGTGATTAAATGGATTCATTCTTCAGTTTGATCTTCCCTTCACCTTATTCCTAATAGTCTCTTCACAGTTGTATGTATATAATATCCTCTGCCTTGAATGTCTCAGAGGGCAAGTTATGCAGATGTAGTAATTTTTGTTAAAACAGGTGGAAATCTTGTGTGTGGAAGGATGTGGTATGAGTCATTAGTTTAAATGGAAATTCTTGTAGAGATACTCTGTTTAAGGAAAGTACATTTAGCTCACTGCAGATAAGAAAATAATTACATTGAAATTTATGTCTTTTTTTTTTACAAAAGGTGTTGTGAACTTTTTATACCAATTATAATGTCAGTATATGTCATTTCAGATAAAATAGGTCCCTTTATTATTATGTATGTGTATAACTAAAGGCAAGGTGCAATGAGAACCATACATTTTCACAATCCTACTTGAAATGTCATTAAAGAAGAAATTTTGTGCAAATGTGGAGAAAAGGAGTTTGAAAAAAAAGTTTTGTTCTGTCTTTGAAAAATCATAGATTAACGGGGGGGAAAATGGGTTTCCTTCTCAGGTAGTCCATGCATTAAAACTGAGTTTACTTTATTTACAGGATATGGTGCAAAATGATTGAAAAGGCAGAAGTGATGCATTCAGACTAAAAAGATAGTTTTCCTAAGATTTGAATTACATAACACAGATTCTGAGAACGAGCTATAGTATTTATATTTCAAAAACTCCTGCTTCTAGAGATTGTGTTTGAATTTGTTGACTTTGACTATCTATGACCTTGAAAGTTGCTTGTATTATCCTCCATCATGTTATTTCTGTCCCACAAGTCCTCTTCTAAAATGATATGTTCTCTCTGAATGAAAAGTAATTCTAAGCACTTCATATCTTCAACAGACATGTGGCATTTTGTCATTTCAACATGTCACATTTTTAAGCTACCTAATGCCATGGATCAAAATTATTCAACACTAGCTTCTTACATTTATTGTGATGTAGAAAACACTAAAGATAAATGACAATTAAAATAAAAGTCTGAGCCAATAGCCACACTTCTTGCTAATGATTAAATATGAATGTGCCTGAGTTATCTAGGGATGGATTATCTGCTTATTGTATCAGCAGAACAGTGGATGTAAACAGTGTAAATTAGTTCATGTCTGAAAAGAATTATTAGTACAGAACCACTCAGACCAAGTTATGGTTCTTCCAAGTCTGTTTGCATCTTAATGCAGTATAACTGCTCTTTGCAAAGCAAGCTTGAGCTTTTCTGGGAGTGAAGAACTGGGAAATTAGAACAGCACAACTAATTGATGAGAGGGAATGTGGGTATTGGAGGCAGACTCTTCTCAGTAGTATTTTGTGACAGAACAAGATGCCAAAGATTCAAAATAAAGCACATGAAATTCAATCTGAACACACGAAAGCAAATTTTACTCTATGGATGGCCTGAAACATTAGATGACAGCTTTAAGGAAGATGTCCTAAGGAAGCCGACTCAGAAAGGGAACCTCCTTTGTCTGCTTCTTGTCAACAGAGTGGCTCTCACGAGCAAAGTGGAGGTTGGTGCTCATCCTGGCCAGAGCGACTATGAAGTGATGGAGTTTAAAATCTCTGTTGACAGGAGAAAAAGTGCCAGCAAAACCTCAACTCTGGACATTAAGAGACTAGACTTCAGGTTGCTCAGGTAATTAGTAAGTGAGGTATCTTGGAAAAACGTGTTTGCAGGTGCTGGGGTCCATCGGTGCTGGTCACTCTTCTAACATTACCTCCTAAGGGAACAGGAGAAGGCAATTCCCAAATATTGGAAGTCAAGCAGGTGAGGCAGAAGGTCAGCTTGGCTGAGCAGTGATCTTCTCTTGGAAATAAGGCAAAAAAGGAAGGTGTATGCCCAGTGGAAGCAAGGTCAAATGACATAGGAAGAATTTAGAGATGCCACTTGCTGCTGTAAGGAGAAAATCCACACAGCCAAAGCTCAACTGGAGTTGAAGCTGGCCAGAAATGTGGGGCACAATAAAAAGAATTTTTTTTAATGGCAACTATTAATAGATACCTGGAATATACCTCTAAGATCAACAAGTCCAACCATCAACCCAGCACCAACACCATGTTAACCATTAAACAAGTGTTTTGAGAAATTCCAGGGATGGTGATTCCATCACTTTCCTGGGCAGCCTATTCCAATGCTTGGCAAGCCTTTCTATGAAGAATTTTTTCCTAATATCTGATCTAAATATCCCCTGGAATAACTTGAGGCCATTTCCTCTTGACATGTCACTTGTTACTGGGGAGAAGTATATGGCTACAACCTCCTTACAGGTAGCTGTAGAGAGCAATAAGGTCCCCCCTGAGTCTCCTTTTTTCCAGGCTAAACAATCCCAGTTCCCTCAGCTGCTCTTCATAAGATTTGTGCCCCAAACCTTTTACCAGCTTCATTGCCCCTCTTTGGACATATTCCAGCACCTCAGTGTGTTTCTTGTAGAGACATGATGTTTCTTGAACAACAACAAACCAGAGAGGTGCAAGGAAAGGATGAAGAAACTGAATTACAGCAGTTTGAGGACAGTGATCACTGAGAAATTGATATATGGTTTCAATCACCAAATAAGGCTGTTCAGTTCAAACTACAAACCTCTGAGACAGTTTGTTGATAACAGTTTAGGACAATTTGATATCAATCATCGACCTGTGACCTATGGAAATACTTCTGACTGCATTGTACTGCCACAAAAGAATGCAAACCTCTTCCCATTCTCCTCCCTTACTTCCTCATTTTGAAACACTGCTAATTAGCTTTGGTAGGAATAGGTATTGATATATGGTCTTTGCAAGGACTTCATTAGCAAGGTGACCTTTTTCAGGCCAGAGACAATTATACCTGTGAACCTACAGCTTTCATATTCCAGTCCAGCTGATGAGCAATGCCATCTGCAGCAGAGGAAAATCAAATGCTTATTAGACAGCCAAGTGCAATTCTATTTATTGAATATCTTTAAAGGGATGCTCAAAGATAAGACATGTAGACACATGTATGCCTCAATTCTAGATTAACTACAGTTTTCTGGGCCAAGCAGTTTGCACGTTTTAATTTGTCAAATAAAAGCTTTAAAGTAATAATTACAGAAGTCAAAATACAGGCCAACACAAACAAACTATCTCAATCCACCTCCATCAGAAGTGATCGGGAAGCTCTTGATATTTTGTAATGACTTCAGAAAATGAACTCTTGCTCTATATTCTCAGTGAAGTGAACTGAAGAAGGCTGCTGGGACATTTCTATATCCTTTCTCTATGTGGTCAGCAGATACTTTATAAATTACATTCATTGCCTCTGAACATCTGAAAAATAGTTGTCAAGGTAAGCAACAATTTTTTTTGTGGTACAGAAAAGCAAGTGGTAACAAATGTTTTTAATTAACATTGTCCTTTCTGCCAACTGCAGGGATCATCCATTACACCTTTAACCACTAAAATGAGAAAATGTGAAATAGTTGTTGAAAAATGTCGCTACAGTAAAAAAAAAAAAAAAAAAAAAAAAGAAAAGTTTGTCCTTGAAGGAGTTTAATGTGATACTCTTGAACCGTATTCAGCATGTCAGCAGTTTCTTTCTATGTTCTTTCAGTGTGCTGAGCCCCTCATAGTCCCACCTGTATGTATCCTCTTTTATTTTCAATTCCTTAATACATTAAAGTAAGCTCTTCTATTGTCTATAATCTTCACAAATCCAGGTTTCTCCTACAGCCATTTTCCTCAGGATAAGTATGACCATGAGTTCCACAGTTTATCAGATGTAGGTCTCTCTAACAACTAGAATCTTAGGATGTGATAACAGATATTTGTTAGTGTCCTGCAAAAAAAACCACAGAAAAAGACTAGTAGGTTTTACTTTGTTGACTATCATTTTGTCCATGAGCTTTTACAAGACTCATGAACTCTTTCATATTCTGAAAATGTCCTTGACTTTTCTAACAATCTTATAGAGGGGGAAAAAAAATTAAATGATACCAGCCCAAAATTCCAAGTCCCGTAACACAAGTTTCCTTCAATGAAACAATTGTTGACAAGGTCCATAGCTTAACAGCACATAACAACATGCAGTCAAATGTGTGATTCACCAAAAAAAAAGTGGAAGAACTTCACTGTGAGATTACAATGCCTCAGAAAAATCACTTTTTTTTTTTTTTTCCTCCTCAAAATACATGTCATCACATGATTATTGGGTAGATATTGATCTGATAGTCACAACAGCTAAACAATTAAAATCCTTATTTATAAAAAGTGAACACTCAAGCCCACAATTGACAAACTGAGGGTAAATGAGAACAATTTCCTCTTTCATGTGTGTAATATAGATGGTAATAAAAGGCTATCTTTAACATTTGGTGCAATCCACAGCACATCCCATTTCCCGTGCTTATCTTTACCCTGACTTACTAGAGAGTACTGCCTATCTCCTTGCCTACATATCTGAGCACAGATACCTTCTTTTCCAGGTCCCACAACTTACAGAGGTATGCAGTTTTGCTTCATATGTCAATAATCTGCTGTCTTAGAAAGAAATATAATCTTTGTTAATAGCAGCCATAAAAAGATAAGTAGATTTAAAGAAAGGATTAGGAAAAGTTATGGACATTAAGCCCATCAGTAGCTATTAAACACAATGAGCAAAATGCAATCTGCCCCAGCAAGTTCCAGGAAATCCAGAGGTTTTCAGGGGAAAAGAATCACTCTACACCTGTTCTTGCATTTTTCCTTCTGTACAAGAAAGTGGAAAGTATTTGAGACAGGATGTTGGCTCAAAAGGACTTTTGAATTGATGCATAAGAGAAATTTATATGTGTCATATATAAATCAGTTTCCAAAGCCTCATAATAAGTACCAGATGACATAAACCAAAAGATCCCTTGAACACACAGAAGGATTCTATATTGTCTCCTGATTCCTCTGCATCTTAATTCTTGCCCACCAGAAAATGAGACACTATCTATAGAAGCCTACATCAGGATAGGAAGGAGGTTCATGTGTCCCACGTGATTCAAAGTCTTTCCAGTTCCCTTCCATTGTTATTACTCCAGAGTCCAGAGATGTCTTCCATTTTCTCAAGTTATCCTGCATGTGGGATGCTGCTCTCCAACTGAAGTCTTTCATGCTGATGACTGCTCACCCATGTTAACTAAACTATGTAAACTAATGTAAACTAAATGTTTCTTTCTTTTAATTTCCTTTCCAATTTTCCTTTGATTTTTAATGCAGTAGATTCTTGAGTGCTCATGGTCAGGAATCCACCAGATATAGTGATGCTCCAATTTGGAGCATCGAACATCCCATTTTCCTCTTCTCCTAACTAACACATTTCCAAATCTGTCTTATTGATTTATAATCAGTCGTACCCCTAAAGATAAGGTCTGTTTCGCTCATAAACGGATCCATGGTTGGTCTAACTAAAACTGCTCTACATTGTCTGATGCTAAGTTTTCAGTAATTGCATTAATGATCCTGTGTCAAATCATTCTTCTTCCTCCACTTCTCAAATTTAATTCATGACTCAGAGTAGACATCCCTTCACCTCAAATTCAAGGCACCACAAGAACAAGACTCATAGCCTCAATTCTAAATAAATATTTATTTATTTATGCATATCAAGGGTGCTCAATGAAATCTCTTTTTCTGACTTACCTCCTGGATCAGGAGTTATGTGAGAAGCAGGAGGAAATGGTATCTTGACCTTCTTGCTACCTTGAACTTGAATCCAGAATGTTAGGCTTTAAATATCAAGTTTTGGAAGTAACACCACATACCATCTTTGTTTCTTCAAGGCACTCCATAATTCAGATCCTCTTACAGCATATCTGTGTGATTTCATCAGAGAAGGAATGTGCTTTCCTTTGCTTTTATTCCACATTTGCCTAAATTCATGAAGTGAAACTATGTAGGTATATATGCAAAGGAAACAAAATCTGTCTTCTGTCTCCAGTATCATTTATCCATCATTGTCGCACAGGAATTTAAAGAAAATTTCAAAGCAAAAGGAAAAAATAAACTAGCAAAAATTTAATACTTAAAGTAATACACAGTCCATTACTCATTTACTTTTCCATATGCAGGAAGAACCTACATTTTGAGAGTCAACCAAGGTGAATTTTCAGCTCTAAGTTTCCACTTGAATAGCATTTTAGTTAATAAATAGATACTTAGTGGTGGGAATTTGAGATAACCTGAAGGTTCTAAGCAAATATTTGGTAATTTTACTGTGCTTAATAACTAATACCAGAGATCTATACATGAACAGTGATCTTGAAAAAAGGTTGTTTGGGTCCAAAATATTATTAATCTACATATATAGATTTTTATAACTACACATTATTATGTTAAGCTTTCAGAAAAGTGATATGAAGATAATTTATTTTGTTTAAAATTAATAGATTTTGTGAACCATCTGTTCACACACTGGGAAAAAAGATATTATGCGGCAATTGCCTTCAGAAATTTGGGTCATATGGTCATCCTCTGAATTAATTATCTGATCAAGACTGATTGAGGTGAGACCAAATATTACTCGTTAACATTCAACACCACTGTCAGACTGCATTTTGCATGTTACGGTGTATGCTGCCCTTTTTCATTTTACTCAATCTCCTTTTTGGGTTACACCACATTGTTCTACATGACTGGGAAATGAAATTGGAAACAGGAAAAGAGAAGTTTGGAGAATAAAGCAGGCATGACTTTATATAAAAAAATGTGCCTCACATAGTTTTCCTTATTGAACAATCAAACTGTCTACTAACTATTTCTATAAATCTGCCACATACTAGTCTCTGTGGGAAGTCAATAGAAATTCTGGGCACAGATACTTTGCAGCATTATACATTAATTTGTTCAAATTCTTCAAAATTAGTGTTCTGTGTTTAAGTGATCCAATTTGTAACTGGCTGGACTGTAAAGTAATATTTCCTCTTACCCTGTAGGCTTGTAACATTTTTTGTCTGTGCAGTTCAGTATTTGTATTTCAGTAGCCATACCATTTAGCATTGTGTGGTGCAGTGTTCATATTCTTGGAGGTGTGAAAGAGGAACAGACAGTTCTAGCTGTCCCCAGATCTGTTTTGGACACCGCACTTCATAACAGTACACTATAACAAGGACTATGGCATCTTATGAGAGTAACACACAGAATCTGCTTCAAGGTCCTGTGTGTTATGTAGAAAATACATTAGATTTAAGCTGCAATGTTCTCCAAACCTCTATCCATATGGCTGTGCTTAAACTAGTAAATTCAGTGTACTTGAGGCTCCAGTCTCTTGATAAGGCCAAGAGGAACAGAACAGCTGCACCCATGTTATTAGATTATTTGCTGTCCAAAACAGGGTATCCACACCAGAAATGTGTCTAATAGTACATTAGGTCTCTGTCCTCAGAACCTTTGTTGGAAATTTGTTTTGGAGAATTCCTATTGGCATGAGCTGCAACAAGGCCAAGTCTCATTCATAAAACTTAAGTATACAGAAACTAAAATTCCAGAGCTTGAAAATGTCAACTGGCTCAATAATACAAACATAACTGTGTTTTCCTATAATAAGAAACCAAAAAATAACAAGTATATCAACTAAATTCACTGGAATAATGGTAAAATTTTGCCCCACCTGACTTTGGAAAAAATCTTCTTAACCCATCAAAGTAGCTCCATATCAATGTTCTGCACTTTATAATAAATGTCAAAAAATCACAGCCTCATTATTTATTTAAACTCTGATTGTAACACATTGTTTATTCCCCTATAGGTTCCAAAAGAATGTTTAGAAGGACTCCACTTACATGTTTGTGCTTTCAAAATCAAATTAGAAAATTCTTTAGACCATTACGTTCTTAAATATCCCTTGCTTGATCTGAAAGGTTCCACCTGTAGCAATCTCTATACTTAAGTGCAACATGCAGAGTGGAATCCAAATCATCCAGAATCACTGACATTGTTTCACAAGTTAAATGACAAAATAGGTTTTATTTTAGACAATATTTCTTAGGGACTTTGGATGATTTTCTTCTTTTTGTAACAGTCACTAGTCAGGGGGAATCTACTGCAAAATTCATCACCTATTTCAAGCCCCTGAACCTGAAAAACACTTCAGCACTCCATGCTTAAATTATTCTAGATGTTTTGGGTATGTTATTCTTTTGATGTGAAACAGGATTCTAAAGAAAATTCTCCAGTCATCCTCACATCTCTTGCCTGAGCTTTCACTGTGGGACAATATTAGGGCATGTGAAACTGTATTTGTACTAGACAAAACTGAACCAGAAGTGGTTCTCCAGGATCTCACTTGATAGCCTTCATCTGCTCCATCTGTGGACACAACCGGGCTAATCCAAAGAAACAAAACTTCTTAAATATGTACCACAAGAACATGTGGTCCTCAGCACCAATTATTTCAGCTCTGATTTTGTTTTTACTTGTTCAACCCTACTTGCTAGTAGCCATAGTCTCTCTTACCCTTTCATTATTTTCACTTTTTAAGTATGGAAACCCATCTTCTAGTTACCTTGAATTTGGCAGATAAGAAAAACGAGTCAGATTTCTCTGGTAACAGAAATGCCCTTCACAGCTTACCATCAAGAGTAGAAAACTTTGAATTTACAGGGTATTTTTTTCAGGTGAATTTACAGGATATTTTTTTCGGGAAGTACATGAACAATATAATCAAGCAGACCTGCTCATATTAGAGTACAATTGACTTGAAGCTTCTCAGTAAAATACTCTTTTTCTTTACAAGAACACTGTATGCAAACAATAATAAACAAAATCAAAATGGTAAAATCTGTTTGCACTCCTCTCTCTCTTTTCTCCTGTCAGTCTGAAGCACTGTGGGGCTGAGAAGTTCTGCCTTCTGGAAAGTATCAGGAAGCCTCCACTCTGCTTTCCTCTACAACACACAGACTTTCTGCATCAGCTTGTCTTCTCCGATCTTGCATATGAATCACTCTCTCCTACTTTTGCTGCAGAAGTTTACTGATCTACTACAAAATGCCACTGTATCTTATGTGTATTCATGAGCCTCTCACTGTTTACAACCCTCTCATAGATTTTTATGAGTCCTGTGAATTCTGGTAGCTTTCTGTTCTTTTTCAACTTTGCAGAGAAACTTTTTTTTTAGAGATCTCACCTGAAAAGTACATACAGGGTCCTGTACTGTTCTTTATAGAGTGCCCAGCACCTTAGCTGATGTTGAATCAGTGCCAGCTCTGGATGGGGTGAGCACAGTAGACTCCTGCAGAGACTGCCTCAGAGTCAGACAAACAGAATTGTGATGTCTGTGGCTGTCTAGAGGTTTTGCAAAGCCATTGCAAAACTTCCAGGCTCTGAGTCCTAGTTTTTCAGCAGAAAGTCTCGAAGAACTGGAACTTCTCACTTAAACTGGGTTTCACTGAGGCTTCCAGAAACCCGCTGATTTATGGGGTGTCATTTTTAATAATAAGCTCAGGAAATTCCAAAGGAGTAGAAGAATCCTATTGTAGCACTGATCTCTTTGAAACTGCCTGACCAGCTAGAGCTCAGTCACTCTGGCAGCATCCCAGTTCAAGTAGTAGGGGAAAAAAAATCTATTTAAACTTTATTGATACAAATTAAGACAAGATGTATTAATAATAACTGTCAATATAATTTTAAGAAAAATAGACAGTGAGTCCTTGTATCAGTTTTTATTAATGTTAAAAGTCTGAGATGTGAAGTTAAATTAATTGGTGTAATATCCTAAGCCTTGTAAAATATTTTATGCAGTCTGAGATATTGTACTTCATAAAATAACCTGACTAAAAATAGTGATATGCAAGTCAGTTAACTAATATTTATCAAGAAGAAGTAAACTATCACCAAATTGGAAAGGTTTTATATTACATATGCACCTGGTAGCAGACTTCATGCTTTTCCCAATTTTCTTCAACACTGTTGGTAATATACATCATTTACTTTTCTTCTTGTGAACTATGAGTCTGATTCAGAAATATATGCTGAGTTAGAGCATGAGAATTCTCATCAAACCCAACTGGACTCCCAATGATAGGATAAAGAACACTAAATTTAAATTTCTCAAATGCCAAGAAGCAAATGCATGAATAAGAGTTTTGCAGAATTGGGGGCCTGAATGCTTTTATCTTGGAGCATTTGTATATGCACGCCATGAGTAAAGAATTCTGACTAATCGTGTTATTCTCTGATAATTTATTACAGCCTTAATGTTAGCTGAATATCTCTTTCCCCTTGACAAGTCTCCTGGGAAACTGAGATGAAGTTAGTCTTTTATCATTATCTCAAGTTTGTCTTTCCAAATGCTTTTATTATAGTGATTTTGGGAGCAGTAGTGAAGATATTGCATAGTATTGTCAAATATCATGTAAGTGAATTTAGGTCTTATCACAAATATCGTAGAGATAATTTAGGACTAAATAAAAAGAAGTAAATCAGTTCTTGAGCCCTAAGGCACCTTTCAATAGTAATAGTAATAAATCAGAATGATAGCCTGAAACAGCCACTGATTTTTCCTCTTAATCAAACAAGATCAGAACCAAGCCATCATTCCAGCAGAAAAAGCAAAATTTAATTAGCTTATCTAACAGTGTCATTTAGTGAATCAAAAGCTTTGAAAGGTCAATGAATTTTGCCCTTATCATCTCATTATCTTCCATCACTAACAAGATATCATTAAGCAACTTCATGAGAGCAGTTAATGTCGAAACAGCCAGCAGCACTGCTATAATTTAAAGGGAAATTCCAGGCTGTTTTTACATATTTATTTTTATTAGATTTTTCATTCAGAGAAATCTCCTAAAGGTCACTTGAAGAAGGAAAACAAATATAGTCTTTTTACATTATTTTCATAATTGCTTTTCTTTCTTAAAAAAACAGTAGATTGTTTTTAATCATCCCTGTTCTCAGACATACACAGAGCACAAAATACGTCTACAAGATTATCAGAACAATAGAGCTGAAATGCTTTCTTCTAATACCATTAATATGAGTATAATCTCCATATAATATCCAACATTATGAGCTGTCTCTACAAAACCAGGGAGACCAGAGATGAGTGGCATTCATCAGGGTTCAGTACTGGGACTGGCACTGTTTAATGTCTTTGTCAGTGACATGGACAGTGGGACTGAGTGCACCCTCAGCAAATTTTCAGATTACACCAGTCCATGGGGTGCAGTTGAAAAACTGGAGGGAAGGGATGCCATCCACAGAGGCCTTGAGAGGTGGGCTCATGTGAACCTCATGAAGTTCAACAAGACCAAGTGCAAGGTCAATCCCAAGCAGAAATATAGGCTGGGTGGAGAGTGAATTGAGAGCAGCCCTGAAGAGAAGGACTTGGGAGTGTTGCTTGATAAAAAGCTCAACATGGCCTGTCAATGTGCACTTGCAGCCAAGAAAACCAGCCATATCCTGGGCTGCATCAACAGCAGTGTGATCTTTGTGTTGAGAAAAGTGATTCTGCCTCTCTATTCTGCTCTTGTGAGACCCTGTCTGGAGCACTGCATCCAGCTCAGGAGCCCCAATAATAAGGACACGGACCTGTTGGACCAAGTCCAGAAGGGGCCACAAAGATAAGAGTTCTGGAGCACCTGTCCTCTGAATACAGGTTGAGAGAGCTGGAGTTTTTCAGCCTGGAGAAGAGAAGGTTTCAGGCAGATCTTAGAGTAGCCTTCCAGTACCTGAACCAGGCCTACAAGAGAGCTGGAGAAGGACTTTTTACAAGGGCATGTAGTGATAGGACAAGGACTAATGATTTCAAATTGGAAAAGGGTAGATTTGGATTGGCTATAAGTAAGAAATTCTTCACTGTGAGTGTGGTAAGACACTGAAAAAAGTTGCCTGGAGAAGTTCTGAATATCCCATCCACGGAAGTGTTAAAGGCCAGGTAGGATGAGGCTAGAGGAAGATGTTCCTGCCCATGGCAGAGCAGTTGGAACTAGAGAATCTTCAAAGTACCTTCCAACCCAAATATCCTACAGTTCAATGATTCTGTGAAAACCCTTTCAGGGTCCTTGTCTCATGCTTGCATAGGCCAGCTCACCTCCCACTACACAGTACCTTCCTATACAGCACCATGCAGTCTGTTCTATAAATGCAACCAGTGAAAACAGCAGGGTTTGAAAAACAACTGCTGTGTACACTGAAGGTCATTTCAATGCTCTGCTTTAGAGCATAGATACACAAACACTTGAACAAGTATATCTGAGAGGGCAGCAACCTGCGGTGAGGCAAAAGTCTGTGGTGGGAACCTCTGACTACAGATTTGCCTTCAGAGTAATTCTAATGAGGAAATGCACCCTGGAAATAAATTTTGTTGAGTTATGCTGAGCCCTGCTGCAAGGCAAAATAGTAGCAAATTAGTTAAAATTATTTGTTTACATTCACTAAAATCAATGGACTTTTAAGATTTTCTCTTACAGAAGCACAGAGAGAAGGCGAATAAAATAACTTGCTGAGGTTATCTCCATCAGATTGTGATCATTTTAACATAAGTCAGTCCTGGAGCCTGCTGTCCCACTGAGAGCCTGTCATGATTACTAGAAATGCACTAGAAAAACCACCTATGAGCTCAGCTGAGATGCTTTCCACTCTAACCCACCCACATAACCCCTTTATTTATTTTACCTATCTGGTTTAAATTGATTTTGCTATCTTTTTGTTCATAGAAGGCTAAAAAAAGGGCTAAGAGAATTCACATATCTTACACTGTGCTTCTACAGAGTTTATGTGGCAATCCTTCATTGTGAAGGGATGCAGGCTTTACAAAATCAGAAGTCTTAGCTACAATGGAAGTTATCTCTTAAAAAACAAAATCAGCAGTTTTGGACTAGATAAGAACTCAGATAGGAAACAGCATTCCCTGGCCGATAGCAGAAAATATCTGAGTCTCTGAGACAGGTGACGAGGCAGGGAAGGGTGAGTAAACTGTCTTTCTGATCTTATTCACTGCCACAACCATCTCTGCTCCCTTTCCATGTTCATTCCTCCTCTGAACCAGCCTTTCACACCCCTACCAACCTCCAAAATATGAGAACCATGCCTGTTTCTGCAGTGGGAGCAAGTGGCTTTCTTGCTGGCTTTTTACTCTAGCAACTGCTGCTGGTTAACCATCTGCTGCTCCTTTTTTGTGTCTCCAAGCAGCTGTAAGTAAAGCTGCTGCATTCAGTTCACATTCCAAGGTTTTCTTAGCAATCACCAAGGCTAAAAAAGAAAATCTTTTAATGAGACCTGAGATTTTGCAGTCACTGCAGCAGTACTAGACGTATGCCTTATTGACATGAGTTGGATGCATCCAGGAGTCTATCCAAGCCATGGTCAAAGGGAGCTGAGCAAGAGGGAAAACGGGTAATTAGAAATTTTCTAGCAAAGTAGACTTTTTCTTTTGTTGAGAAATGTTGATTTGCTGAGAAAGGCAGGTTTCACAGGGAGGTAAGCAGCCAGGTCACTGCAGTGGTGTCTCAGCTGGGAATATAAGTGACATAGGACTTTTGGATTCAATCCTTTTGCTACCTAGCAGCCTGGGAGGTGTGGTACTCCAAGCCACTCTTTAGTCCATCAGTTTCCCACCTCAACCATCTACCACTGCAATACTACCAGAAATAGGCAAGAATGTAAGCTATGGGGGTTTATGAGGTGAGATTTAGCCATTTTATTACTTGCAGGCCAGAAAACGCTGAATGCCACTGGACAACAATAAGAACTTTTCTAATAGTTACACATTAAAAGGTTAATCTTAAGACTACAAATCCATAGGGTCTGGGTTGATAACTTTAGGAATTTTAATAGAGGAATTGTATGAGAAAGCAGGTTTAAAGACATTCGTTACTGGTATGCATAGAAGCACAATATATTTTTTTCATGAATGTTTTGACCATCTCTGCCACTTAAAATATAATAGGGTCTCTGTTCACAGAGCACAGGTATCAGTACCATACTTTCAAGCCAGAGCAAATATTTTTGTGCCATTTCATGCCAGATCTCACAAATAATAGAAGTGAAAACTGAAGTCCCATTTTTCTAGGATGTATACAAAATGCCATGTGAATATTTTGTTTACATAAGCAAGTGATAACGCAGCAAAATAAAGAAATGAAGATGTAAGTCATTGAACTAAAGAGTTAAAGAGTCTAGGAGAGCCTATAAGAGAGAGATCCCTTAACCCTGCAAACTCTTTTGACAAAACAGAGGAAAATACTTTTATCAATAATCTGCCGATTAGTGCTCACATTAATACATCAATGGGATATACCATAGCAGCCCCAAAGGAAGTGTAATGATCAATTGTGGCAATAATCCACAAATTAAAGATCTCTAATAGTATTCATTCCCTTGATAGACTCTAAGGGTTTTGAATGAATGTTGCATTTTATCATGCCAATGATCCATGGATTAAGGGCTTGCATTTATATAGCACATTGTAATGGCTTTGAGGAAGCTATTAGAGTCTATCACATCAATGATCCATGAATAATGAGAGTTGTTGGAGAAGTATCTTTCAGTCCATGATGCAGTGCTTCAAGGATGCTTTAACGTGGTTTAAGGTTTAGCAAGTGTAATACAGTTTATGTAGCACTTCTTGCACTTGTATTTACAGAATGAATAAACACAGTATAGAAAGCATATGAAAGCAAAAGGAAGAAGCACTGTTTCAAGGAGAAAATAATTGTTCACTTTCCTTCAGTGCCTGAGAACAGTTTCTGGCAGCAATAACCTCTTACTCCCTGCTTGGTGCTAATTCATATGGTGCTCATAATATCACTCTAATCAAAAGCATGTAGGATATAGGTAGCCTTTGCAGCATGACAGTAATCAAGGATGTCATTGAGTTGGAATCAACAGAATTATGAGGGATTAGGTAACCTCCTAATACTGATTCAAACAGGAACTGTTCAGTGTTATGTGAATCCCCTTCTATTTTACTTTGAAATATTCTAATAGCTCTTGGTGGTCACAAGGTTATGCATAACTGTAGCTTTCTGATGACATCTTCCGCAGAACATGGTGTGTGCATGAAGATTTAAAAGTCATAATTAGCTTTAAAATAAATCTTGATCAAATACCAGCTCTTCTTATAGGTATCTAACTCTTGGAAACTTAATATTTTGTAATTTTGAGCATGGTTGCATTGCTGCAAGCCTTAATATAGTTGTAGATTTTCATATGGTTTTATATAGTTTTATAGTCTTTTTACATTTGAAAAATAGTTTGCAACTCCTGTACCAAATACTTAGGCTGGATTTAACCTCTGTGTCACACTTTGAAGCTTGCTTCTGTGCTAAGGGAGAGATATTGTGTTGTATTCAGATAACTACTAGAACATGTTATAGTCAAAATGTGATATTGTTTAGTCGTAGTATAAAGAGGGATTAGAGGTACTGGAAGAACTCCAAACGGAAGACATAATGCAATGACGATGAGGGTAAAGGAGGAAAGGGTGGCCTTAGGACCTCCGACTCAATGTTAGAAGGGGCATGTCAGGGGGTGCTTTGTAGGATGGGTCAGTTAGACATTGGATATGTTTCCTAGATAGGATAATTAAGTAGGGTCATAAATTTGTAGAATTCTATATGCTGGGGCACACATCATTGTATGCTAAAAGCTTTTAGCCGAACTTTAGTAAAGGAACCTTTGCCTTTACCCTGTCTTGGAAGTTTTCTTCCTCGGATCTCGGGCAATAGATGAAGGAATATGGGACAAAAATATTTTATACATTAAGAATACTTTCTGAAAATCTCCATACTAATGCAGCACAGTTTATGAAGATGCTCTTCTTAAGATTCTTCCATCCATCCCAAGTTGCTTCTTCCTTAGTAACTACCTCCTCCTTCTCAGGATCTCCTCAAAGACAAAGTGTACTCTTGACCCTGAGAACACATAAAGGGGGAGGAGGGAGACATGCCCTGTCTGTTCACAGCTTGGCAACATTATCCTGCTGTCATATTCCACAGTGACTGCCTGTCCCAATGCCTATGGATGCCCTTGAAAAAGAAGGAACACCTTTTTCCGCAGGGAAAAGATTGGGGGAGGAGGAAAGGGGACAGCAGAATGAGCTGTAAAAAGCATTCCCATCCCAGCTTTTTGCCACATCCAACTCTTCTGGCAGGAGAAAGCAGAGAAAGCATTTCCTGCTGTGGCTATTGCCTTTATGGATTACTGCAGTCTGGCTGCAGTCATGTACAGACAACTGCAGCCCACTGGATTGCAACACTGGGAGCCAGCCACTGCAGCTGCTAACTTTGGACCAGATTTGAGGGTAACTTCTTCAGACAGTGAATAAGGAAATTTGAGTAGAGATCAAACAAGATGTAATGCGAGTGTTGGTGAACTCACCAGCACAGCATGTAGCGACTCCTGCAGTCAGCAAGTCTTAGTTCAAGCTCCATTCAGAGCAATGTAAATACTCCCATTCCCATCAGAGGGTTTGTTTTTTTTTTTCTGGATGGAAAGTTATAGTTACAGTTCCAGAGGAACTTGGCCTCTCTTTTACAGTCAGCAGCAGGAAACAGAAGACAACTTCACCCAGTCTTTCTGATGGACATTCCATGTGCTCTCTGCCAGTAGTTGCAAAATACAAAATTATACCTCTCAGTAGTCAGCTACCTCACTTTTCTCCCTCATCTCTGTAGCTTTATTCCTCATTCCTTCCAAGTCAGCTGAACCAGATGTAGTGGTATCACTAGATGCTCTAAAGCTAGTGAGCTGCATATAAAGCTGAGAATTTGGCCAGGTGACAGAACCTCATACAAGGATTTACTTTCTCTGCACTTCACAACACACCATTTTTTTCCTTCTTCCTAATTAACTGGAAAGGTATCACAGCCAATGCCTTGAAATGCTGAAACAATAAGACCTGGTTTAGTACTATCCAAAGTAATTAAAAATACATATAATCTCCCAGTGTTTAGAATGGCTTTTTACTATGATTTCATGTATTCATTTCTCTTTTGCAAATTATTTCTGCTGCAATAGAAAGGTTTCTCTTCAGTCCTTGTCTGCTTTACCAGTTAGATCTTAAAGAAAGCCACAGCACAGAGTTTATGCTACTACAGATTGTTTCTGTGGTTAGGACTGTGAAGTCATAAATACAGGATTGTGCATTCATTGCACTACCAAAAGTGAGATGTGGGGTAATGAGGGAGAACAATCCTATTCAGACACCAACATCTACAGCAATAACTAGTGCAATGTAGAACATTACAAGAAGAGAAAATTGGGTTTTTTGCAGGTACTCTTTTTTTTCCAAAGAAATCTAATTGATATCTATAACACCAGAACACTTGAAAATCTTGAAAAAGATACTGATCGTTTGTTCTTGCCATTAGCATGAAGTTACACCCCAAAATACAAGGGAACATGTGCATGAAGGGCATTGAAATGCAATTTCAAATGTGGGAAAGATGAAGGAAGAAGGAGTTCATAGAAACCTCAGCCTGCATTACCATCTGTCACCTGGGCTACTGGCTCAAGGGCAGAACCAGTGACAGAGCTGAGCTATTTGGAAAGCATAAAATGGAATATATTCTAGGTTCCAAGGTCAATAGATAGGAAGCTTGAATTTTGTGCCAGGTGTGCAGGATTCCTTGTGCCTTTTGAAGAAGATACAACTGTCTGGTTCACATGAGCACCTGAAATGAAAGTACAAGTTGATGAATTTTAGAAGCAGGCCATAGAGAAAAATATGCCATTAGGTTCCCCCTCCCCCCACCCCCCCACCCCTCCCTTTTTTTTTCTTTTAATTCAAGGATACTTAGAACTAGGCTGAAATTAGACTTCACATATTTTCTGTAGACATGTAGGCACAACATCAATTCAAAGTTAGCCAAACCTTTTTTTTTTTTTTTTTTTTTTTTTTTCACTGTGTGTTAGTAGGGTTTTGATGAGAGAGGGAATGCTTGGTCAAAATTCTTTGACACTGAAAAGGAGCTGAAGCTAGCTCATCTACCAGTTGGGTCACTGCACCGTGTTGCTGTGGAAAAGTTAAAAGGGGCATGAAATCTATCCTGTGAATAACCTGCTTCTGTGGTAATGCTCAGAGCATGACAAATGAATCAGGGGATTTAGGGAGAGAAACAGTTTCCGGATCTTGACTAAGCTAAGTCAACAGGATATTTGAACTAAAATTTTGTCTGTATGCCTGAATACAAGATTGCATGTGTCTGGAAGATTTATGGTCCATAGATGCTTATCTTGTGTGACTAGAGATCTGAATTATAGGCTCATTCACTGGGATTCAGATGTGTTGGCACTTCATAAGTGACCAAATCAAATCAGTTTCTGGATCCTCTTTAACATTTATTTTTTTCAGTTTTTGGTGGTTTAGATAATAGTGATGCAAACACAATGTTGTAAAATCAAGTAGAATGTCTTGAAAATAATTCAGAGAATAAAAAATAGGCTTAACTACTCATCATCTAGTAACCCAAGATTCTGATTCAGAAACACTTAAAAAAATTCCCAAAAACAAACAAAAAATCCCAAACCCCAAAAAGCTAAAAAAAAAACCAAACAAAAAACCCAAACAAAAACCCCCATGGAAAATATATTAAAATGCAAAAAATGCACCACAGGTTGTTCATTATTATTTTTAATGAATGACAAAATGTTGATGAAACCAGAAATATGTCTTGTATAGTGATATAGATCTGACAGTCTACTAACCTGTTGGGGATTATTATGGTTATTCAATCTATTTTAAAGGGTTTAATTTTGCATAACTGCAATTCCACATTAACATCCAAATAGCTTATGAAAATATACCAACAACTTACTCATTTAGATGTTTTTTTGCAGAAATAAGGCAAACTACCTTTACAAATTATTGTGAAAGAAAGAGTAGGGTTACCAGAATCAGTGAACAGGAAGTATGCTTGCTGGTGGTCAAAACATGGATGAAGTCAATCACATCAGCTTTCTCTCACTTGCCCTGCCCTGCAATTCTCTGTCATGCAGTTCTGAGATCTGAAATCGTGACACCAAAATCTTACAAAGGATGTGCACATGTGTCTGTTTGTGTAGGGGTGAGAGTAGGTGTGCTTGGTCAGAGTACTGTATCCTGTGGTTACCTCTGAAGTTTTACTGTGTCATCTATATTACTGTGGAATGCTAAAAGTAAGAGGAGCTAAAAGTTTGAGATGTGTTTTTTGCAGGTGAGCAATATAAAGCATTTTCATTCACCTTAAGATGACAAATTTAAGTTTTGTCAGGGAAAAGTAAAACTGCCTAACTCCACAAAAACTGAGGGAGCAAGAGCAGTCGTCTGTGCTCAGGTTTGTTACAGAGGAGTGTGAGGCAAATAGTAATTTCCCTGTTGGACAAAATTAAAGAGTTGCAAGGGCACAGTTGCGAAAGAGGATGGATTTTCTTTCTTTGGAGATTCATGTCCAAAGGTGGCCCCTGGACAGCAGTTATATGTAATCAGAGTTTCACTTGATAAAATTTGTGACTCTTGTCTCATGTATTTTCTATATAGGCCTCTGAAAAGAGTCTGGCTTCTTCTTTATAATCCTCCTTTACGGAGCAGAAGACTCCGTTTTATGTCTCCTTTTGTGTCAGTACTCCAAGCAAAGCAAATCCTGTTCCTTCAGTCTCTCTTGTATGTTGTGTCCTTTGGCACTCTGTGTCCCTTCATCAGACTCTGTCCAGATTATTGATATTTTTGCTGTCTCAGAACTGGACAAAATATTACACACATGCCAAATGGAGGTTAATTAGCTCTTCCCTTAGCCTACTGGCTCTTCCTGATGCAGACAGTATGTAGATAGACTATACAACCTCCTATTAAATACACAGACCTTTAAAATGATTATTTGATAGGATGTTTCACCAAGTTTGGCTAACAAAAGACAAAATGCAATAGCAGGCAGTTGAAAAAATCCTTGGTCTATTTGACACAGTTTTATAGAATTGCTCAACTAAAAATTTTGAACCTGGACAGAAGATAAAATTCCTTTCTTAGGTGAAATAGAGGCAATTGATGTGATAGTTTTGTCCCCGAAGAGTTTTCTTTCTCATTATCATTCCTACAACCCTTTTCCAGCTGGGTTTGAATTTTCTTGGATTAATTTCTTACTTGCATGGGATTTTGTTTGATATTTACCAGAAAAATCTACGTGTTGGAAATGTAACAGTTATCATGTGGATATACAAGAAATGTATAATACCATAGCCATTTATAATTTCTAGCATAGAATATTCTTGTCATTAATCTAAATGCTTAGAATATGATTGTTTTACTGTGATAGGGAAAAAAAAACCAAAACCAGAAAGTTTAATAAGTACTTGCAATTAAAAAATCTTAAAATTCCTTTAAATTCATATTCAGTACCATATTCATATTATGTACCATAAAAATTAAAGGTTACCCAACAACAAAATAATTATGGCTCATTGCATAGAAAAAATGAGCAGGGAGTAGAGTTTCTTGATTAGTTAATAATAGCAAAACATTAACTTTCCCAATGTCCTTGTTGGCTCTGAAAACACTTCCTATTGTATAAGATTCATTTATAAAAATGTACCTTCAATATGTACTCTGAAAGAAAGAATATACAACTTGTGTGTTTCCTGCGTCAACAAGGCTACCAAAAGTTCCGTTGTATTGGCACAGTGTGGTCTGCCTCCCTTATGTTAAACTCAGTAAGTGCAAGACAAACACTGAACCAAACTTGGCAACTGTTAGTCAAATGTGAAATCCTTCTTCCCGGAGGAAGTTCAATGTCATAAAACTCCAAAGGATAACTTCTGTGAAAAATTAAATATTCCCCCGAGTAAATACTGTAAAGGAGGCCATCTAGCCCTGAACATTTCCAACTGCAAAATAATATCAGTAGTATGTAAATGAGCATAAATCTCTCAAGGTCACAACATAATCTGTCTGAATTTGGAGTTTTGGAGAATAAAGGATTTTTTTCAATAAGAGATTACCATAATAAATCTCTCTTTCCCTTTATTTCCTTCAGGTGTCAGAAGAACATTAAGTTATTTGCTTTCTAAATAGTTTTCTTGCTAAAAAGGTATTTGTGGTTTCGCTTGAATTACTAACAGAATGGGATCATACTATACTGAACAGTTTCACGTGGGAAAAAGCCCAACTGATTCATAAAATGGAAGAGAGTAGTGGAGGGAAGCCAGTCTTTCAAAACCCCTACTACCTTAAACGGACTACATGTGACAGATTTGTGGAAGACAAAGAGCTAAAGGGCTAATTGATTATGATGGTCTTTCTAAAAAAATGCTTATATATGAAGATAACCAGTGAGTGAAAGGAGCCTATCCCACTTCTACATATCATTATGTTATTTAATAACTCTTCATTTTTCCATAGGTTAATTGCTATACTATTTGCATGTTCTTCCATGTCAGCTGATGAAGCAGTAATCATCTCTTCTCAATTTGAGGGAAAAAAAATTTATGAGAATGAAATACCAACACTTATAGTGCAATAGTGAACAAGAATGTAGATGAGAACAAAGGAAGAAACACTAGTGAGGAAGAAGGTTTTGATTCAATGCTTTATTTTTGTGGCTAATTTGTATGCTTTTATAATCACACATTTTCAGTTGTCCATAACTGTGAATATATTTTTTTCTGCAATGTACTTCCTTAGCCAAGCTTATCACCATGATAGGAGATTATTTCAGATGGCTCAAAGGTGACAGAGTGCAAGGAAGTGATAAACTGTCACATATCTTGCATAAGTTCCTCTCTGCTAAATCTCAGCCTGTTGCACTGCAAGGGTTTTCAAAAAAGGAGGCATCATTTTAAAAATACCAGAACAACCACCTCTCCACCACAATTTCTTTTATTGCAGCTGATGGGGAACTCTGCCACCACTGGTAACAGTGTTATTTGCTTAACGCTGAACAGACATATCTGAACGTGTGTCTAATCTAAAGAATCTGTGTTAGATGAAGGTTTAAATATTCTGGATATTTAAACATTCTGAATATGTGAATACTCTGCAATCTAAACTGTGGCTGCTGCTTTGGTGGAATAGGTTATAGCACAGTGATGTTCAGGGACAGGCCAACACCCAGACTTACATTTCCTAGCCTCAGTAATCCAGACCACAGTTTTCAAAATATGAACATAAAACTGAAATAGATAACAGTTTTTGTATGAGTATTCTGAAATAAAAATATATGCCTGCAACTGTGAAAAGAAAGATGTCTTGCTTATTTCTAAATGCACAAGGAACTGCAGGAAAAAGTTTTGTTTGCAAGACTGTGGTTTTTTGGGGTAAAATTTAATTTGGGGTCACTATGTGTAGTAAGTATGAGCAACAAGCAAATACTTTAATTTCTACTTGCACCAATAGGGAAAAAGATCACGGCAGACCAGTAAATATAAAGCCCAGAGGTGAGAAAGAAGCATATCAACCATGAAATTGTATTAATTCAATAATTAAGGTGAGTCTCAGTTACAACACAGGCGCCAGCTCTGTAGCAAAGATGTGACAAAACAATTGGGAATGGCAGCCCATTGCACTCATATTAATTGTTGGGAGAAAAAGAGTTCCAGGAAATCACATGTTTTATGAGCACTACAGTGTATTTAGCCCAGGACCTGATATCATCTCATTAATCAAAGCAATGCACAGTGAGTGAAATTTCCACCTGAGTTTAGTTTTGAGAAAGGCAGTAAGAAGTGGAAGTGTCTTGTCTTTGTTCCCAGATGCTACAGCAGAGCCAGGCTTTGTAGTACTCTTACCAGCAAGGGAATGAAAACAGTGCTGTAGGAGGAAATTAATTATTATCAGAGACATTCCAGCTGAACCTGTGTAGCTGCAAAATGAAGACCTTTCAAGGAGCTGAGTGTTTCCTGCTGATCATGTTAGTTTCCCTTGTGCTTTAAAGGCTTCAAAATTTCTATGGAAAAGCAAGTTCCTGTTAGGGTTGGTAATGAATCTAGTATTTGATTTTGCATTTGTAATTTTTTTATTATTTTTCCATGTGCATTTCCAGAGACATGCAAGAAAGAGAGATGCTCCCAGACAAAATCAGTGGCTCAATGACTGGGATCTTCATTTAAAATCTGGAATTACCTACTGTCCCTGTTTCCAGTGTAAATCACCTGCTTGAACAGGTGGGCTTTTTCTGGGTTACTATCATTTATAAAAAATGCTAATGGTGTTTTTGAGAGGGAACAGAGTAGCCCACAGAGATATTGTTACTGTTGTCCAACAAAATGTGTTAAAAACAGAGGCAAAGTAGGGAGTGAACCTCCCAAGAGAGCACCTGGGTCACTTGGCTGCACTGTAATTAGTGTTTCTTGTCAACATAAATTATCCCCTTCACCTAAGAAGGCATCCAAATGGAAGGCTTTTAGTCTTCAAAACTCATAGATATTCTGATTAAGGAAATGTCTCATTAGGAAGCTTCCAACCAGTTCCTGTTTCTAGTGTTCTTGGGCACACGCCTTCAAAATGTAATCAGCAAAAAGATTAGATCTGTGGCTGCCTTATTAAAAGAATATTAAATACTGTGCACCTACACCACTTTTTCTCTGTGTCTCAAAAACTATTTTCATCATTAGCCAAGAAATTTAACTTCTGGGTATCCAGGTATAGGTTGAAGAGTGTTTTACATTCATTATTAGCATTCATCATAAAACAAAATCAAAATCACTGCAGTGTTTAAAAAATTAAACAAACTTGAAGCCTTACAGTTACACAGTTTGAAGTACTTGTGGCTTGTCTTAAAACTTCCTTTACTGTCTTTATACAACAGTAGGCTCACAGTTTACACAGTATCATTCAATATCAAAGTGAATCTGACTTAGTTTCACAATAAAGAAATAAAAGCTATATTACAGAAGGCGTAAGTAAGGCATAGATACACAGAAATTTGAGCTGGAAATCAATGAAATTCAATTCTAGGCCCAGTATAACAGTCCTTCATTTCCTGATACTTGGCTTCCAGGAATAATTATATCCACCTTATATTTATTCCATTTTAAAATATATGTTCATAAACACCTGCATTATTTATATATATTCACATTCTTGAATTTGTTTGAAAACACAAAATGTTTTTGGAAGTACAAATAAAACCATAGCTGATGAAATGCAGTTTTGGGCTGATAATAAGTCAGGTCTTTTGACCAATCTAATAACTATTAGTTATTCATTAATTAGTTATTCATAATAGCTCTTTACCAAATCCTATGACTGTGAAATAATTTTCCATTAAGAGTTAAATCGAACTTTAATTAACTAGATAAATACACTTTTCAGATCATGATTTTTTCTGTTTTCCTGCAATATATGCAAAGTTTCTTACTGATTTTAGAATAAACTTTCCCTTAGACGCTGATAACTAGTAGCTCCAGTGGATTATCATGTATGCACTTAGATTTGCTAATTTAGAGTAAGCAACTATACTGAAAATGCAATGGCATATTTAAAAAGCTGGTCATTTACTCAAGACAGATTCTAACACCTCATGTTTTTCCTTTGTAGAAATTTATCTGGGGAAAAATTGGTGGGACATAGGTATGTACCCTCATAAAACAGTTCTACAGACTTAATGATGTCAGTAGAAATCTATTTTTCTTTAAACATCATTTACTAGTACCTTGATAATCCTTTTCTTTCTGGGCTTTCCCAGGACCTAGTAAAGAGCAAACAAGTTGCTATTTGATTTTGATATATGCAATATCAGAAAATTTTATGCCACAGAATTTTAAAACCACTATTTAATGTAAGGAGTTTTAGTCTGCAATATGGGGCCCTCAAAATGCCTGCAAAGTATTTGCTGGAGGTCCAGTACGATATCTTAGATCCTGATCCTGCCATTTTCTCCTCACTCTCCACTGAGACCAATAGATTTGGAAGTAGAAAAGGTTAAACAAAGAGTTAGTTAGTGTGCTTGCAGATTTTGAAAAACAAAATGTTCCCTGCGTAATCAGGTGTTATCAATTTTAAATCTTGGAATTTTTCTTTCATCTACCAACCCTGCACCTCAGAGAGATCACCTCCTCTCTCCTTTTCAACCGTGGAACCAGGAAAAAGACTGCATGCCCCATAGAGAAGAGTTCCACCTGGCCCCCTCATGAACTGCTAACAATGAATCATTTGCAGCAGCTTGCTGGGGCACACCTGACCCCTCAGGCTACAAGCTGGATGTTTGGGAACCTCTGAGATAAGAAAAGTTTCCTGTCTTCACGCCAGTGACGCAGGTGTGGTAACACCCCTCCGGGAAGCCATTAATACCTTCACACCGAGCCTGGGGGGTCAGGTCTGCTAATGGGCCATCAGGGATTCCAAAAATACGTCAGAGTGTAAATCACCCATTGTGAAACTCCCCACTCTTGGGGAAGTACTGGGTGCTCCCACCTGTTCCTAAGCATATATAAACTGAGGTTTTGGGACTGTGGATGGCTGGTCTGATCCAGAAGAGGACCAGAGCCTCAGTAGGACTGCAACTGCCACTCTTGACTGGACTGTGACCATCATCCTCACCGACAGGTTTCCTTCTTTCCTCTTACTTTGTACTTAGGAGGGCCAGGTGGTGCTCAGCACAGGGGTTG
>JAWWEU010000001.1:83138726-83153002 GCA_035583155.1 Acropternis orthonyx | reverse complement strand
AGTTCTTTACAGAAACAGTGATTGGGCTTTGGAATGCGCTGCCCAGGGAGGTGGTGGAATCACCATTCCTGGAGATATTTAAGGAAAGACTGGATGTGGCACTGAGTGCTGTGGTCTAGTAGGCAGGATGGTGTTAGGTCAAAGGTTGGACTCAATGATCTCAGAGGTCTTTTCCAACCTATTTGATTCTATGATTCTATGTCTCAGAATGCTTTCTTCCTTCCAAGAGAATCAAAACAGAGGGGAGAAGAAAAGAATAAAAAAATAAAATCTAGGTCTTATCCAATCAAGTGTGGATAAGCCTTTTTAATCTTTTTGTCTGGATGTACTGGTTAAACGAAAGGTTTGAACTCTGTGACTGTTACTTTGGGGGACACACTTCCTATATGTCTTTATTTTACTGATCCACGGAAGCTTCATTTCATGATGCCTGGTTGAGTGTAAGCTCCAGAACAGGTGTGCTACTCTTGGCTCTCCTGAAAAGTTTTGTCTCACTTAACTACATCATTATCAGTTAATCTGTTACTTTATTACAAGTACCTGTTTGTGCTGTAGCTGTGCCCAATGACCATAATCAAAGACCAAAGCTAACAGGGGACTAAGCTTAGTACTGTGCACTGCTTTTTGTCCTGTCCTAGCTTTGAAAATTACTGCTGGTCCGGATTACTTTGGTCCAGGATGTGTATGGAATATAGGCACCTGTTTTATGCTAAATACAGCAAATTATATATGTATGTCTCTGTGTGTGTGTGTGTGCATGCTCGTATGTATGTATATTTCTGTTTGGCCCACCAAATCCAACTACAAATGTACTCATACTCACTCCTTTCAGCAACTTCATGTGTAACAAACCCCACCCCTAAACTGCTGGGCAAAATCTACAGTATTTTTATGCAGTTCCTCTAGAGAAATTTGTATCTATGCATTTTGTAAAATTCAGTACACGAACCATGAAAATCTTTCAACATTTGATAAAAAGGTGTTTGTGTTAAGATGTGTAAGAATATATCACAGGCTTCCCCTCCAGGATTAAATGATTGTTTGATTTCACAGAAGGTAAATTCCATCCATCAGTGTGTCCTTTGTTGTCAAAAAAACAACTTAAAGTTTAATTCTGTAAGAAGGAATCATAAAATGGACAAACAAGAAACCTAATTCATTAAACTAAGGAGCAGAGACAAATATGCCAGCTCAAGATTTCCCCACATAAAACATTGAAAAGTTTATGGTGTGTATGGATATAATTTTAAATGTAAGATAAACAGTAAAAGCCTAAAAATATGTGGGATTAAAATCTGACAAAAATTGTATTTTTTGTTTGCTGTAATCACATGTGAAAATTCCCAGAATTTTTAAGGAGCGCTTTTAACTGGTAACTTAGAACAAATTATGCCTCTGTAGATTTTGCAATATTTGGACTTTCATAAATTCAATCCAAATTTGTGTCTGAAGTTTGTTTTTGTGGGATTCTTTTAGACTAGAAACCCCGAAGAAGAACCAAAGATTCATGGTGTGATCTCTGACTATATGTTATTTCATTTTGATTTCCACCAGCAGGACAGAAATCAGATCAGGAGAGAAGAAATCTGCCTGAGAAAACAAAGAAAACCAAGAGAAAAAAAAATTACATGCATTTCTTCATCATCCATCCTCCCTCTTTGAAAGGAAAAACAAAAAGAGAGGATAGGGGGCAGGGCAGAGGAGAGGATAAAGACAAAAGGGAGCTGGAGAGGGAGAGGCAAAGGGGAAGAGGAGGGAGGAAGAAAATACAGGGAAGGAAGAGGGAAAAGGAAGAGAGGAAAGAGGAAGGGGAAAAGAAGAGAGAAACAGAGGAATGGAAAGGGGAGAGGGAGGGAAAAGGGGGAAAAATGTTCACAGCAAACCTTATGAAGCTCTGGGTATCAGAGAATCACAGAATATGCCAAGTTGGAAGGGACCAACAAGGACCATCAAGTCCAACCCCTGGCCCTGCACAGGACCATCCCCAAGAGTCACATCATGTGCTCGAGAGTATTGTCCAAAGATTTCTTGTACTCTGTCAGGATTGCCTAAACTAAGCATACAGTAATGATGATACATTTTTTAAATGTAATTTGAATATTAAATCGCAGTGGGAGTTTATACTTGAGACAAATGTTACACAATCTCTTTTCCTAGCAATATCTTGTGTCAGCTGAGATAAAGATTGTCATAATATCCAACTTAAGGCTCAATTCAGAATAATTTAAAATTATTTCTAAATATTTCACATCCCATTCTGTCAATTTCCAGTTGACCTTCATAGGACATGAGGCAGCACTAAGAGCTGAAAAAATTTTATGAAGAATTAATATTTATTGAATCTCTGGCTCTAACGATATCAGAATATTTTAATTAATAAAACTAAATAATGGGGGGGGCGGCGGGGGGTGGGGTGGGGGTGGGTGGAATCCTGGTGGGGAAACTGAATGCATAGCAGCATTAACCTCTAAATAGTCATGCTCATTCATGCTAGTAGTGCCTTTCACCATGTAATTTGCCATAGGACACTCTTGAGCCCATCTTCTGATAGATATGGTCTCTTTCCAGGTAGCACTTGGCTCACTGCACATTCTGTCTGGCAATGCACCGGAGGCCTGCTGAGCCTGACAGTGCATAGTCTGTCACGTTG
This sequence comes from Acropternis orthonyx, assembly GCA_035583155.1. Taxonomy (NCBI): domain Eukaryota; kingdom Metazoa; phylum Chordata; class Aves; order Passeriformes; family Rhinocryptidae; genus Acropternis; species Acropternis orthonyx. The sequence continues at coordinate 83,150,352 of JAWWEU010000001.1, read as the reverse complement.
CCTGGCTTAAGCAAAGCTGTACTAAAATGTTGCAGGCTTTGTATTTGTTGACCATCAGAGTCCGCTGGGAGTGAATTTATCTTCTTTAAATACTTGTTATCTTTGTTAGCTAACTCATCATCATTTAGGCAGCTTAAGTCCATACACATGAAGGGCACAACAGCTAATACTGTCAATGTGGACTTTGAAATGATCCATGAAGGAGAATATATGGCCACTACTTCATAACCAGATACTAGAAGTGATTTACCTTTCAACACTTTTTACATTCATAAATCTCAAACGTTGTCAGTTCAATATACAGCATTTTTTACCCCAGGGAGTCTTAGTTTTTAGACCCTGTACCTCCTCTGCAATGTGGAACTCCTCTACCTGCCTTTGCAGCTGTTTGACTGAGGTCAAGTGAGTCATCTAAGGTCACAGAGCGAAAGAATGACCCAGAAAGATATTGAAACCAGGCCAGGACCTGTTAAAGAACCCTGCTGCAACTACTGAAGCAAATTGTCTCCCTTGGATAATTCTGCCTGTTGATCCTCACTGAACATACACATTTCCTAGTGTCACAGGAAATGAAAGCTTACATCCAAGCTGCTGTAAGAGCTAGCATGCAGTGGGGAAAAAACTGGGTTTTTTTAATATCAATAATATTCCTTCCATTCCTATACTTCAGGATATCCTTACATCCTGAGAAAAAATGGGAAAGAACCCTTGTCCAAATACATCCAGCTTTGCACCAAAATCCCAGCTTTTTGGTTCTCAGATGTTTGCCCTTTTTTTGACTGGATTAAATTTGACAGTTTTGTTTTAGGTTTTTCCATCACCAAGGCAGTTTGAGACACTTTTATTTTCTTTCAAAGAGAAAACATCACTGTGTTTGCACGAATCAGAGGAATCCTACAAGGATTTCATATGTAAAAGTCAACCAGGAGTCAGGTGCAATGCCCTGCATTTACTACACACCATTCACACAGACAGTTTGGGGCAGATAACATGCAGTTACAGCCCAGTGGTTAGGTTGCATATGGCCTCCTACACTAAAGACACACAAAAGAGGTGGATGATTCTACCTAGCTGAATAAAATGGTGGGATATGATTGTTACATTTCTGTAGAGAGTCAGTTTTTGTGTACTGAAAGAGAAACTGAAAAATTTTATATATGAAATAAGAAGGGAGAGAATGAAAGCAAAAATGCAGTTGAAAGCAAAATTTCATACATTTACATCTTCACTTTTCAAAGACCCCAGCTCCCAGTCTCACATTTAAGTTTTCTTTGCTTCCTCCACAGTGATTCCAGATGTTGAACTGGCATATAAGTAGGACCAGTAGTGTTTTCCTTCTACCTGTGGGGAGCCAATATGGCTCACATTCCATAACTTAAATGCAGAACTAGTCCATTAGTTAAAACAATAGTGGTGCCAAAACGCCTGATGTCCTGCAGGCACAGCAAAAGTGAGAGTTTAAAAAATGCCTATGTACCAACCATACCTTAAGGCTTGCAATCAGCTTGGGACAGGTGACTTTCCCACCTCTCATCTCAGTCTGTGTTTTGGTTCTGCTTTTTCTTTGTAGATTGTGTCTGCTTAACTCGATGTTCTGTGAATCTTAATTGCTGGTTGGAAGTACTCTGGACATCTGCTCTGAATTTACTTTTCAGATAATATCTATATGTGGGGGGGGTGGGGGGCGGTGATATTTGGGTTAGGCTGAAACTGACAGTCTGCAGGAGGGAAGGAAAGATCTGTACTATTTATAATAATAACAGCTATTTACAAGCCCAGGGATCTCAGCAGGTATCTCTTTCCTTCCCAGTTACATGCAGCTATCTCAGGTCAGGATACCACAGCCATTTCGCACCAGTAACACCGCACAACAGTTTCAAACAAAGGAAATGAAATATATATTTATTCAGGGATAAAATACAGGGCAATTCCAGGGATGCAGAGTGGAATTCACCTGGAAACAGGCCAGAACACAGAGGCCAGCTTTTCACCTTGGGAAAGGACTGATGTGAACATTTCTGTGATCAGAGGTCATCAAGGCTTCAGCTTTGCATCTAGCCATAGGCGCCTACAAATGTGGCATAGTTCAAATTTGGCACTGAAGAAAACAGTAGGAAAAAATGATCCAGCTCTCCCTAAAACAAATGGAAACATTTCTGTAGGAGTTAGAGCATGGTGAATCACCACTTCTTTCTTAAACACCCTATTTTATCCCTGGGGCTCAAGTCACCTTCTTTTTAGTTATGATATCTGATGGGATTTCAGCCTAAGCTGTATGGTATGATCTTATGTCCTATAATTCAACCTGCTCCAGAAAATCTCTATTTATTGAGTGATGAATAATAGAATTACTTAGTGGCTTCTTTTAGCTTTCAGAAAAGAAAACACAGTATTGTATGCACTGTTTCAAATGTTTTCCTTTATTTTCCCATGGGGATTTATTCTTTAAAAAAACAAACAAAATGAAAAAAAAAAAAAAAACCTCACTGAGAAGTACAGTAGTTAATTCAGATGGTTTCAAGTTTCCTAGAGCTATTGACTGATATATGCAAAACCTTGCCATTATGTTTTCAAAGCAGCAACAAATAGAATTAGGAGTGCAATTCCTTTGATGATACTTTGATTTATTTTTTTAAAATTACCTTCCATTATTGTCTGGGCTTGATCCTTCTCCCTCAGAAACGAGTGGGAGTTCTGCCACTGACTTCAGGGGAAGGAGAATTGGGTTGTTTTCAGCACAGATTTTAAAACAAAGGCTCGAAATTGGCAGGAACAAAACACTCTGCCATGAATCAAGACAGCAGGTTGCCAGATGGCAACTTTTCAGAGTTATGCAAACAAATTTGGTTTATTCAATATAAATATTTGAAGGGGGGGCAGGCAGGGAGGGGGAAGAAGAGTATAATTCTCATTTACCAAGGTGTCAGATTTGAGCCATTTAAATTTTAACTTGGTTCTGAGAGAAATAGAATCTCTACCAATACTGTTATTGCTGCAGAAAGCACTTGAGTCTGACTTTCCCTGACAGTTTGCACTACAGTAGATATAGTTTTGAGTAAGTGAAGAAAAATAGGAGTATTGGAGAAGGAAGGGATTCATACAGTTCTTTGGGGAAGGCAGTTTAGGAGCAGTTGGTAGACTTTCAGTAGAGGAGCATTGTAGGAGAAAGCAGCTATCAAGATTGGAAGAATAATCTAGGACCATAACCGTCTGGGCATACAAAGGACGGTGTGTGAAGTGTAAAGACTCTGGTTATAATACTGGACTGTTCTGTAGTTTGGATGTTCTACCCTGTTAAAGTGTTCTGTAATGTTGTATGATTCCCCCATTTAGTTCAATGCCCCTGCTGGAAAAATTCCATTTCTCCCTCATGGCCTGTAACCCTCCCCTGATTGATTCTGGGGTGCAGCATTGCAGCATTCCCTTAATACGGTTAGAGCCTGCTCGTTATTCCTAGCTGGAAAGTTTGTTCCCTTATTCGGCGGGCTCTTTCCTGACTCCTCCCTGGTTCAACCCCCTTCCAGAATCTTCCCTAACCGACCCTATATAAACCAGGCACCATCTTAATAGACTGTTTATTCCTGCACCCAGCCTTAGAGTGTGACCATTCCTTTTGTCATACCTAGCAGGGCCACAGAGCATGTGCTCTCTATACAGCCAAAAGAGAGAATGAGACATGCCTCAAGGAGGCATTTTGAGGTTTTAAGTTAGAAACTTGAGGTTAGGCACTATGAGGAACCCCATAGTTTACAAGTGGAATCCTCAACATATGGCTAACCGTTCAGGTTGACTCAGCAGATAACAACGAAGGGAAGAGGCACGCCAAGAACTCCACAACACTCTTGTTGGACTTTTTGGTCTATTACGTTTTGTTTTGTTTTGTTTTGTTTTTAATCAAGCAACACTCAGAAAAGACAGAAAGTGAATGTAGAATAAACAAAAGGAAGATTCTATTTCTTCTTGAAAATTAGGTTTGGATCTACTTAGAAGGATGACCTATGAGCAATAAAAATTTAATACTGCCGAACTCAAATGCCTGGACTTTTTTCTTATTGAGTAAAAAGGTTAAACAAGAAGAGGTCAGAGTAAGAGAGCTCTAAGACTTTACTCCACTGTCACAATTCTTTTTTCAACTGTGTCCAACATTAAAAAAAAACCTACTAAGCACATCTGCCCTGAATTCTCTCAGCATACTCTTTCCTTCTGCCTGTGGTGAGGGGTGTGCTTTTGGAATGGCAGAAGGCTTCCTCTTTTAACATATAATGAAATCCACATTCCAGTCAAATGTGATCAGTCGTGCCAGAGCAGAAGGATATTTTTATTGTTCATGTTTGCCTTCGGAGTGCCACTGCACATTACTAAGCAAGTTGGTTTCTTGCCACCACCTTATTTTAAGCTGTTCAGAAATCTGGGAAGTGAAGTAATCTGCCTTTTCTTTTTAAGAGGAAAGCCATTACTTAAGTAAGCAAATGTTTTAAATAACTCAGGCTAGAAAACGCAGGTGTTCTTGGATGGACACACTTATTTTAGTAAGACAGAACTGACCATTTCTTTGAATTAACATTTTGTCACTCATAAACCCACTTGTATGCACTGCACTGACCTCATGGGAAAGAAAATCAAATCAACTGTAAATTGCCTGAACAGATTTGTCTGTAGTGGTACTTGCCACACCTTCTACTCAAAGTGTCACACAGTTTATTTTTTAGACTCACTAAAAAAAATATAACAGTGGGCCACAAGCTTGAATAAATTCTCTGTATATGAGTCCAAGAGCATAGAAGAAAGGAGCAGAGAATAAAGGACTAGTAGAAAAGACTGGAGGAACGAGGAGAGAAATTGAGAAGGAATACTTTCAGGTTCTGATAAAAGAGTTTCATTATCAGACACATCCTCTCCTCAGCTTACTTCAGGGACTGGCATATGGCATATGCTACAGATGGATAGGAAGCAGTACAGATACAGCTGTAAGGTTCTGGCACTCCTGGTCCTGGCCTATACTGCCAGCTGGCCAGCAGAAAGCAGGTTTGCAGGACGATTTGATTTTCCACAGCTGTCATATAAAGCATGAGGTCAAGGGAGGTGAGGAGAAGGAGGAGACATTGGAGAGGAGAGGGTTGTGGCTGACTGATCCTTGTCTGCAGCACAGAGACTGTTTCAGCCATGACAATTGCAATATCCCAGGCAGCAACTTTCTCCATGTGCAAGCCCTTCATTTAAATGATGTGTAAGGTTTAAGTTTTGACAAGACTGGACACTCTGGAATCTCTTACTGACACATAGTGAACATCATACAAAACACACTAATACCATGCAAGATGGGTGATTGTTGTCTAATGCACAGTAAATATACCAAGTCAATTGGAGCACTTTTTTTGTGAACAAAAGATATCTCTTTTTGGAATTTATATTTATGAAAACTCACTCTAACAGAACTCTGTGTGTTGACAACAAATAGTTTCTTAAAAGAAAGAAAAATAAAAACCATTTGTTGCTGGAAAGTCAAAAGCAAGGTTCTCTGCACACTTCCAAAAGCCTGACATTTTTGTGATTTGAATAATTTACTGTTACTTTCCCAGAAACCAAAAATCACTATACTCCCTTTAATAGGATAACTTACTAGAACTACATAATTTCATATATATCAATTTTAATGAAATCTAGCTGTTTATTAATTACTTGCAAATTTTTGAGATCAGACAGCTTTATTATTATATGAATAATGTCAAGCCATTTGAACAGAAAGTTTCCTGTGAAATAACCTAATAACATTACTTTAGTCAAGATGATGAGAACAAGGAAAAAGTAGAAGGAATTCCAGATTAATAGGACTGAGTAACTGGATAACAAAAGGTCAGAAGAATACGAATAAGGAAAAAATTCTCCTATGCAGAAAGGCTGAGAAGTTAGCATTGTGCGGCATGGAGATGAAAAGGCTCTGGGGAGACCTTACTTCTGACCTTTCAATATATAAATGGGGCTTATAAGCAAGGTGGAGAGAGACTTTTTTTACCAAGTCCTGTAGTGATAACACAAACAGTAATGATTTTAAACTGAAAAACAGTGGATATAGAGTAGGTACGAGGAAGAATTTTTTTACTGTGAGAGTGCTGAGGCACTGGAACAGATTGCCCAGAGATGCTGTGGATGCCCCACCCCTGAAAGTGTTCATTCAAGGCCAGGTTGACTGGGGCTTTAACCAACTCAGTCTAGTGAAAAGTGTCCCTGTCAATGGCAAGGGAATGGAACTGCATGACCTTTAAAGGTCCCTTCAAACCTAAATCATTATAAGATTCTATGATTTTATGAAATTGTGAACCAGGGGAAAAACATCAGCCTTCAGATATAGAAGGTGAGCTCTAGTCTGTTCATCAGTCTGAAGAAACAAGACCTTGAGGACATGATACGTAGTTCCACAAAAGGAGGATCAACTTATTATTCAGAGGCAGTCAAAGAACAAACTCAAATACTGTGAATTGCTAGGAAAGAAACAGAGAATAATCCAGAAAATATTATTCTAGAATATAGATCTATTATTCACTCTTAACTTTTAATTTTGTACTCTAGTCATCTAACCTCAGAAAATGTACATATCAGCAAGGTTCAAAGACTGCTAGGATGGTTGTGAGGATAACTTAATAATCTCAAAACTTCATCTCAGAAAAGAGAGAGTTTCAGATCATGAGACAAACATCTACGGAATGAGTGTTGGCCAGAGACTCATTATTCACTGCTCTCTTCTAGTGCTAAACCATAGAATCAACTGGGTTGGAAGAGACCTCTGAGATCCAACCCTTGATCCAACACCACTGTGATTACTAGATCATGGCACTAAGTGCCACATCCAGTCTCATTTTACAAACCTCCAGGGACAGTGAATCAACCACCTCTCTGGGGAGGCTTTTCCAAGGCCTGATTACTCGCTATGTAAAGAATTTCTTTCCAATATCCAACCTAAAATCTTCCCTGTCAGAGCTTAAGCCCATGCCCTCTTGTCCTATTGCTGGTTCCTGGGAGATGAGACCAACCCCCACCTGGCTACAACCTCCTTTGCCAGGTGGTTGCTGGCAAAAAGAACAAAAACAAAAAACAAAAAAACCCAAACACCACCACCCCCAAAACAGAAAACCCCCCAAAACAAAAAAACCCAAAACCAAAAAACCAACCAAAAAAAAAAAAAAACCCACAAACAAACAAAAAACAAACAAAAACAAACAAACAAACAAACAAACAACAAAAAACATTAGATTCAAAGAGGAAAGAAAAAGGTAGTTTTTTCATGTAATATGCAGTTAACCTTTGTAGCAACAGCCAAAGGACTTAGTCAATACAAGAGGTATATGTGGTCAGGGGAAATCAACCAAACTAGTTGAAAGAAAGGTTCATAGCAGGCTGCTAAATATAAAAACCACAGATGTTGAGGGAAATACTTGAACCAAAAATAACTGGAGATTAGGAAAGCATTAGAAAGAACTATCACACATTACTGTTCTTTTCTCATTCTCCCTAAGTGTGCACTTGAAGGCCAGTGTTGCTGAACTAGATTAATGCGAACTGTATGACTGCTCTTTCATTCCTGTTATGAACATCTATGTTAGAAATTGTATGCATCATTGTATGAACAATTGTCCATCAAGGAAACAATTTATTCACAATTATGAATAAAAGTAATTATATCTTAACAGATAATTACAAAAAATGCACAAGGAAGGTTTAGACAACAGAAAACGCCATTTTGGAACTCAATCAATGCTTGCACCTCTGTGATGGAAGACAGAAGCCTAAAACAAGGATTCAGAGAGATGAGCAATCCAAGTAGACAGAGACCAGTGGTAGTAGCAGTAGGCAATGGGATTGTCCTGCATACTGCTCCACAAAGATTCATTACCTTAGAAGTTAACCATCTTCAGTATAGGATTCATGGGCACAAGTCTTTTTCACAAACCAAATGTGGTTTTATCCATTTGACAAAAAAACCCCAAACAAACAAAAAACCCAACCAGCCAACCAACCACCTAATCAAACAAAACCTTCCTTTCTCCCTACATGGCCAACGTTTAAGAAGCACATACTCTTACTTCATCTGTAATACAGAGTTCTCAAGCAAATATGACTTTCACAGTCAGTACAACAGGCTTTGTGTCCCTCTAACACTAGGTATTCAGAAAGCCACAGAGGCACAGTATGAAGTGGACTCTGATATCTGGAAACTCAGAGATTTGCACCAAGTTGTTAAACCACTTCTCTATTAATTTACTGAATAAATGTGTAACAGTAGGCAAGTCTGAAAGTGTCTCCTTTGAAAAGGACCCTGCTAAAGAGGAAGTGACCAGATTTAATTTTTTCTTTTCAAAATCAGATAAAAAATGGTTTAGAAGCTGCTAGCCTTTACCTTGGGATAAATTATTTTTTATCCCCCTTAATAAAATGGCATAGGCTTTGCATAAGGGCAGCATCTTACATTTTTTTCTGGTTGCATTTTAAGATAATTTAGGTTTCTGAGCTTTTGGTCAGGTCTGCATGTCTTGTAACACATAGGTAATTTGTCACTCAAGTATCTTTCTGGTACAGTGATGCCTACAGGGAAAGCTACACTCTTAATCTGTGTTGATATTTATAAAGTATTTGGTTTGAGGTCAAGGATCACTTATAGTGTTTAACTGTAAATATGTTCTTGATACCATTTTGACCCACATCAACCAACATTTTCTCAAACAATACAGGTGAAAATTCAGCATGCAACATGTCCCAGAGAATATCTGACAGATAGCACAGGGATAAAGCCGTTCTAGTTTGAGGAAAGAAAGAACGTAGTCATAAATATATAAGCTTACATCAGTTTGCCTCTGGACTAGCTAAGACTCTCCGACCTTTTTTTGTTTACTAGCCTTGGGAAACCAGCCTGCACTGATAGCTGGGTCCCCCTGGGAGCTGCTCACACACACAAGGTACAGAGCAAGCTCCAGCAACCCTGGCCAATACAGAACACAAAGGATATGCAGCTGCAGCACGTGCATAACTTGGAAAGCTTCACTAGTCAACAATGCAAGCCACTCTTTTGCTTTTTTGTTTTCATTTGTTTTTGTTTTTGTTTTTGTTTTTTTTTCTTTTTGGTATGGACATTACTGATGGTGATTGGGCTTTGTATTTGCATAAGGATAACCCATTGTGATGTGTATCTATTCAGGTTTACTTGTGATGTTTTCTTCTTATTCCCTTTTATAAAGGAAGAAGACACTTTGGTCCTCTGAGAATAACATCAATGAATACCAGAAACTATTTATTTTTTCATGTACATAATGCAGTGTTGCATAGTTCTTTTGGAGTAAAAGAACAATAAATGGTTTCTCTGCCTTTGGAAGGGAAGACAAAATGTCTTGATGAACATCATTAACTGCTGTTAGAACTTGACAGCCTGCAAAATAAAACATTTAAAAGAGACACACCTGGCTCAAATATCTTCTCAGGTGCATGTGGAATCTGTTGAGATGTTATTTGTCCAACAATTATGAAGAGGTAGAATTTTCCCTTTTAGAATGAATCTGCAATGGCTTGTGCCATCAGAAAAAACCTTTGATGATGCATTAACATGGTCCTGACCCAGCTGGTTGGCATGCTCTGTCACTCCAAAATTTCATTAATGGGGTGCCTGAGGACATGAACTCAGTTTGACTTGAAAGCTTCATGTGTTTCAATTAAAAATGCATTTATTTAATTAATGTACACATTAGAGAGAACACTAGTTTAAAAAAGATGACTGAATCTGATAGACTATCTTCATCTCCTTTGTCTAAGATATGTGGGAAATGTTGCTTTTTTTGCAAGTGTAAGATGTAGGAAAGGGAAAAAGTGAAATGCTGCAAATTGACAGATAGGAGGCACTGAGGAAGATGTCAGGCCTGTTGGATTCAAAGTGGTAATTTTTGAAGGTGGATAGTTCTCTTTTTTGTTTTATATTTTTGGTAAGTTTTGGGGGTGGGTGTTTGTTTGTTCTGATAGGGTTTTTTGTTTTGTATGTTTGGGGGTTTTTTGGTTCTGTTTCTTTTGGGTTTTGTTTTGTTTTTTCTGAGGTTTTTGTGGCTGTCAAGACAGTGCTAATTTCACTTGCAGGTGCTAGAAACAAGAGGGATTTGGCCAAAATGGAAAAAACATTTACTGGCATCACTTCAGGTGTAAAATCAATGCTCTTTGTAATACAATAAATGGGACAAAATTCCACCCTTGTTGACACCTGAACAATTTTATTGAAAGAGAAATGTGAAGAGATGAAGGAAAAATACAGCTAAGGGAAATGTCACCAGGGATGGTCCTACTGTACTCAGTTGTGGACCCTATTTTCTATTTTAATAAAACGTTCTGCTATTCTGACCAACCTTACCTCATTTTAAATATCATTTGCACTCCAGATCAGAGTTTAGGGCCTTATTAAAGTACGATTCAAACTCCAAGTACAATTGCTTTTTTTTCATAAGTCTCAGAGGATCTCATGAAGAAGATACCACTTCAGTCCTGCTTTTATAGATGTAGTTTTCTAACGCAGTAACAGCAGAGTTCATTTTAAATAATTAACTGTCATGTGGATTGCAGTCACAAATGGATACATCTTTCCTAAGACACTCTGTATGGTATCCATTCTTATCAACTTAACGTAAACAGAGCTTTAGTTACCCACAGACACGCCACATAGATCTTATCTAGCATAGGAATACCAAATTAGCACTGACTGATTCTTAGGTAGCTATCAGCTAGCTGGCAGCTGTGATTTTTCATATTCAGTACATCTGCTTGATAATATATGCCAAGGCTAGATCCAGGGATTTTGGCACCTTGCTCTGGTTGGACAAATCCTTTGACATGTTTTCTCCTTGATGTGAGACCAAACAATGAATAGCTTCAGTTGCATTTGCACTTAGTATTGTCTCAATTATTAATTTACTTTAGGCAGTTGTACAAATGGGGCAATTCTGCAATCTGATAAAAAAGAGGGGAGCTTTGATACATATCACAGAATAATGATGTGTCAGAGAGTGGACACACAAGTATTGCTTTTTAAGCTGCTGTCACAAAGCTTAACCTCACTTAGTACGAAGGAAAACTGGTAGTCTATGAAGGTTTTGTGGCCTGTTGAAAGAGATTCAAAATCCTAAGAACGTAATAACCATACAGAATCTGTAAAATATGATGCAAATGGAGCCATACTACTTCAGGCTTATCCTGACTTCGAGCAGTAAAGCAACAATACAGACCAGTCATTTTAATTTAAATCCATCCCAGCACCAAGAATGTGGTTCTCTCTTCCCTCTTGTCAGCTGCTTTTTCCCCTCAACATTTGCCAGCTCCACAGTTTCTGGAAAAGCATGATAGCTCAGAGAAGGAACTGATCCAGCTAAACTACTGTTGAAGAGGTGTGGGGAGAACAGGAAGCTTATTCTCAGAGAATCAAATAGGTTGGAAAAGACCTCTGAGATCAACTGAGTCCAACCTATAACCAAACACCACCTTGCCAACTAGACCACAACACTCAGTGCCACATCCAGTCTTTCCTTAATTATCTCCAGGAATGGTGATTCCACCACCTCCCTGGGCAGCGCATTCCAAAGCCCAATCACTGTTTCTGTAAAGAACT
>JAWWEU010000001.1:83095295-83138626 GCA_035583155.1 Acropternis orthonyx | reverse complement strand
TATCTGGGGGCCAAGAGAGCAAAGGACTCCACCCGACTAACCACACTAAGACTCACTGTAGATTTCAAATTAGGGAAGAGGTTTAATTAGATAAACGGCAAAAGGGCAAAGGGGGAAAATAACAGCTCCCAAACCAGTTCCCTCTCTCTGTATATACACACACCCACAAACTGGGGGCCAATGAAACAACAGAACAAAAGAACACAGAAAAAAAAAAAAAACTGTTTGGAACATTCTGTGATACTAGTCACGGACAGTGAGTGGCACTGTTGCGCTGCGGTGCAGCCACGCTGGTCTTTCCCGGGCCGCATGGATGAAGTAGCAGGGGCACCAGCTATCGGCAGGCGAGACAGCTGGCAGGGAGTGGAGGCAGACTGGACCCCGCCTGGTCGGCAGTGGCTCCGATGGACTGGGATGGTGCGTGCGGGGGCCACACCTGCTCCAGCAGTGGGGCACGGGTGGCCGGCGGTGACGGGCTAGGAGCGGGTGCTGGCGTCCGTGCACAGGGAGAGGGAGGGGAATGTCCGACCGCAGCGGCGGCCCAGGGACGGGGCTTAGCTCCCAGGATGGAGCGTCTCGGCGGCGACCAGGCAGTAAGAAGGAGAGGACTGACCGGCTTGTCTCGGTGCCTCCAGATCCACGGGAAAACTGCAGAGAGCCGCTCCGATGCAGTGGGGCACCTCGGGAGGCTGCAGACCTTGGCTCTGAACACAGCGCCGACCAAACCACATGTATGTGTAAAACCGATCCAAAACAGAAAGTAAAAAATGTTCCCTCCCTTCCTCCCTCCCCCAGAAGTTCTCCCCTCCCCACCCCTCACCTCCGCTCCAGGCTTCGCTCCCGGTCTGGGCGGGTGAGGGAAAAAGAAAATTCTCCAACCTTAAACCCATAACAGACAGAAACTAAATCATTTTTTTAAAAAAATGCAGTCCTATTTTCATGAGTTTTTTGTATGAGGGTCCACCTTCACTGGAAATGTTAAATGGACATTTTAGTTTTGTTAAGTTGAAAGCTGCTGATTTCTGGTGGATGGTCTCAGCTGTGGTTGAGTGCACTACAACACCGCAGATCTTGTGAGTGAGACCAGCCAGCCTGACACCACCCGTATGGCAGCAGGAAAGGTCACAAATGGGCTGAACCACAAGAGGCCCAGTACTCTGACCTACTGTTGTGGACTGAAAGGACACCTGATGATGAGCTGACTATAAGCAGCTACAGCCACAGGATGCTGCTGGTGCTCTGGGACTGACCGACTGCAAATGCTGCAGTCTGGTTTGGAGACTTTAAGACACAGCAAAGCTACAGGAAGTGTCTGAACATGACAGGTAGAGGGTGGTAAGGGAGAGGGGGCTAAGGGAGAGGAGATAGGGAAAGGTGTAAGAGTGTTTCTAATTTATTCTCTACCTGTGGAATCACTATCGAAATTCATCAAACCCCAATCAGTTCACTCGTCTTTTTTGCATAATCCATTGCTGTGAGAAGCATAAAAGAACAAAGCAAGTATGAGCAGAGTCCCTGGCCCTCTGAGCATCACAGTTTCTTTCCTTCAAGATTATGCACCTCAAGAAAGCTACAAGATAAAGGTTATAAATATTACTGCACTCATTTCTTTCTCTTCCATATTTCAAGGGGATGAAATGGCACATGGCTTTTATCTTTTTTAAATTATAGCTCCTTTTATTTATAAAGACTTCAGCTTGAAAAGCTGTTAAAAGCAATAAACCGCATCTTTCTGAGAATACAATTCCATTATTTAATCGTGCCCAGAGGCAGCAAAGACACTGAGAAATAATTGTCTTTTCGTCACTCAAGCATGAAATGCCCAACATTGTTTGAAACCTAACTAACAAACCTTTAATATTCTAATTCAGAAATCCCTTGACCATGGGCAAGTACAATCTCATTTCTCAGTCCTTTAAAACAGTTTGATGAAGTATCCCAGCAGGCATAAGTTTTGTTTTCTTCTCTAAATACTTATCCTTTTTTTTTTTTTTGTCTGCAAGGTTTCACTTTTTACATCCATCTACTAGATCATAATTCCATTAATATGTTAGCATCTCCATAAGATATTAATTCATGTAATTTTTTCAAACTGAAAACCGCCCTTTTAATTTTGTGGAAATCACATATGACAAAAACTGAACATGAGAAACAATGGATCCAGAGCAGCTACTGTAGTTAAAAAAACATGGAAAACTGTGTTTACTGCAATGGCATTGTTTTGGCGCAACTTGCCTTTCTCAAACAAATGCCAGCTTTTCTACTAATTAGTAAATATTTGTAAAGCCTTTTAGTATATTTTTCACATCATGATCAAAAGATTTGCCATATATCACAAAATCATAAGCATGTGGCAATTAGAAATAAAGTAGCTAGTTAATGATAATGTAGTAATTTATTGTTAATAGTCACAGTAAGTGAAGGCATAAAATAAGATGGCACTGTTATAGAACTGGGTGTCTTGTCCTGACTCCATAAGCACAGGAAAATAGAATATAAGTGCTAGATATAGAGGATTGATATTTAGTACAGGTGGCCCATAAGCAGTAGACTGAGATTCAAATTCAGAGCTAAAGTACAGTTTCACTCTATGATTTAAAAAAAATCTTTTAAACTGTGAGTCTGGGCACAGACCTGTAAGGATACAGACAACAGTAGATTAGGAAGATGAAGGTGTATTTGGTGAAAAAATGGGAAAGAAAGATAAAGAATTCTTCAACATATAGTACAACATATGTACACATAGTGAATCTATCTTTCAATTATCATTTAATATGAAAATCAAAAAATCCTAATCTTGTCTCATGATATTTTTCATATTGGTTTTATAGAAAGATTACAAACACTACAAATTTACCTTCAGCTTGAATAGCTGAAGACATTGATTTTGTGCTTTTTTAATGATACCTGCACATCCCTTGGGAAACAAGTGACATGTACGTACTATGCTTTCAGCAGACTTTCTCCACAGGTAGTCATATCTATAAGGTGTTTCAAATACATCAGTAAAAATGCTATTGAATAATAAAGAGTTAAACAAATAAAACCTTTGTTATATAGAATACATCCAGTGCTTTTTATAGACTCTCTGACTAAAGTGAAAGAATTTGAGCATGGGCAGAAACAGGAATGCACTTCAGGTTGCAATTTGTGAGTTAGTCCTCCTTTGCAGAGCTCTAGTGAAGTAACTGGGCCATTTCATGTTGCAATTGAAAAGATCAGGGCCTAAAATAGTGCGGGTGAAACAGAGGATCTAAAATGACTTCTGACTCCTGCAGATACATGCACAGTACCTAAATCAATCAAGAAAACAGGTTATCTACTGTTAAAAAAAAAAAAAAAAAGGAAACAAAGATAGCCAGTTATAACAGTGAGGCAGCGAGTCAAGAATAATGCAGTTAAAAATCAGGAGACAAAAATTTATAGCCTAGATTTTAAAAGTAGGGGGAAAAGTTTATTTCAAGCAAATGCCACCAAAAATAGTTTCTGAGCCTCAGTCTAAAATATGGTGCAGAGCAGCATCTGAGCCCAGGGTCAGATCTCTTATCGTAGACAGGTCTTTCTAAAAGCAAACAAAGTTGAGAGCACCAAACAGCTTGTCAAAACCATTGCTACAATTTTTATAAACCAAACAGAGCAAATGTAAAATAGATGCTTAATATTTTTGTATGTTTTGGCATATTACTTTACATCATATTTATTAAAAAAATCAACATATCTGTATTTTCCCAAGGGTACTAATTAGAACCTGAGGAATGCACCTCAGTCTGAATGCTGAATTCCAAGCTTATATTTGGAAATACCTAAACAATTTCTTTGATTATTTCTTTATGGAAGTTGTTGAGATTTAATCTGATTATGCGTGTTTTTCATATATAGTCATATATACATCTCAATGTTACAGGTTTTAGCAGAAAACAAAATATACTACTGGAAATATGCATTTTTCACTAAGATTATGCTGAATAACATTAGAGACTATCAAATTAGTGCACAGCACAGAGAACAGCTAAACCCACTATCCCCTGTCTTCTTGGTTTGCTCTTTGTCTTGCCAAATATGTAGTGAAACTGTAATAAAGGGGCTCGGTGAGTCGATCTTAAATTAACTGACAATTTGAACTTTGAATAATCACTGTTTTGTGACTATTTGGGGATCATGACTGCTGGAATTAAAGATGGATAAAGGCAAAAACTGTTCTCTGACAAACCATTCTTCTAAAGAAATTGAATTGTATTTTCTTTTCTCCTCAGCAGAGAAATGATACTTAATCAGTCGAGATGTAAAAACTCTATAAAAGAGACTCTTTACAGGAGCATTTAGGTCACTAGGTTAAAGAAAGTGAATGGTATTCCTAATGGAAGATAAACGATTGCCCTGTGGGGTTTTATCTGTCATACTAATCTCGAAAAGCACCTCCTTTAAAAGTAGAGTTAAAAAGACTGTTAAAGCAAGCTTCGCCACTGCAGTAAACTAATACCTGTGGCTTACCGCCTCTGCCCTACATATGTGAAATGTTTAAAATGTTTGGCAGGAAGCTTTTTCTCACATTTGGCTAGGCATACTCAGTGAACCCAATGTGAGATAATCCAAAACAATTCAGGTTCAACAAAGGTTGGGAAAATATTATAGCAGACATAAAGCTTTGATGGAAAGCTTCTTTGATCTTGAGATTATAAAATATACAATTTCTAATCTGACAAATTTTTAGCTGCAAAGCAGAATATCTAAACATTCCTCTTTTGTCATAACAGTTTAATCCCTTAAGAATGTGATTTAAACCATTGGGGAGCAAAGGTTACCACATTTGTATGAAAGAGGAAACCTGCCTCAGACACCTAGATAGAAAAATGTGAAGGCCATTAAATTATATAACTAAATACTATCTGCAGATTGGCACTGCCAGGTCACTGTCAGTTCAAGCTGTGTCAAATATCTGTTGTTCCAAACACACTTGTTCACTGAATGACTACTGAAGTACTGGTGATTATTTTAAACTTTGGATTTGAGTTTAGAATGACCCACTTTGCTGTGCATGAAAAATAACATCAATACAACAAGAATTTAGGTATCAGGATCTGTTGAGTGGGAGGTTTTGTTCTGGGACTGTTCTTGAGGGAGGAGGACACTGAGCATTTCCAATGTATTTATTTATCTCATAAAAGATATTGCTTCTTCCTACTCATCTTTCTTAGGCCCATAGAGTATGACAGCTCTATATATAATGATTTTAAAACCGAAATCATCCTTATCACACATTGTCTACCTGCTAGGACAGCAATTCCTGTGAGGAAACATGATCAGCAAAACCAAACACAAAGTTGATTTATCAGTTGTTCACACAACATGATTCAATATTTCAAGTCACGTATAAATCCAGTCATTGGAATTCTTAAAATATGTTTTTCAGTGCAACAAACTACAAACCATTAAACATTAATTTGAATGCAAAATCTTACAGAGCACTAGATAGACCGTCTAATGGCTTTTAAAGTCAATTGGACCAGACTTCAACTTTTCTATTTAGGAAAAAAACCAACAATCAAATAACAAAACTCCTATTTCTTTCCTCCCTGAAACTGAAATCAAAGTTCATCATTTTTACTTGAAAAACCAACAAGTAGAAATTTAATTCCATCATGATTTGATTTCCATGGATCTGCAAGTTAGTGTTTATCACTGTTTGTAGCTAAATATCTTTATCCAAAATTCATTCAGTTGCAGCTTTTTAAACAAATTGTTCCGTACTCTATAATCATGCCTGATAAAAAGAAAAAGTCTGGGTGCAGAAGACAGAGTTTGAAATAATGACTAGAATAGGGTTTTTACAGCCATTATATAAATGAATATAAATAGTGATGATTAACACATGGATTGTCAATTTAGAAAATATAACCCAGTACAATGTTGGTCTACAAAATGAGGATTATGTGGATCTTTGTGGTAGGGCTTTTTAAAAAAACTGAACTTTCACCTATACTTGGGCAGAAAACTTCTCATTCAGTGAAGGAGGGGGAGAGGGGGGGAGTGTGATGAGCATTGATAAGGCTGAATCTCCATAATCTCAAATTTAGAAGGCATCATATCAGAAACAGTAGATATATCAGTTCCTGACACTGTGTTACTTCTTATGTTTCTTGGCACTACATCAATGACAAAAGTCTTTGTTTCTTCCTTGTCAGAATGTGTGACTGTCTTTCTCAAAAAATCTTCACAAAAATTAAGTAAAAAAAAAAAAAAAACCAAACAAAGCAAAACAAATAAAAAACCCACAAAACAACACACCAACCAAACCCACACAAATTTTGGTCTATCATTATTGTTAAATGCAGTGAAAACCACCTAATAAGTGCAAAAATTTCCTAAAAACTTCCCTAAATTGTGAAGAAAGACAAAATTGCATAAACCTCATTCCTTTTAGAAACAAAGATAAATTTGACTAGAAATAGCATTATAAAAAAACCCCAATAGCTGCACACTTATTAATCCTTCTGGTGATGCCTAATCCTGGAAAAGGCTTTCAAAACAATATCCATGGAGAGAGAGAGAGAGAGAGAGAGAGGGAGAGAGAGAGAGTAACCCCCTTATTAGACGCTTCTGAGGTGTACAATAAAATACTCACATGTGCACCAACAAAATGTTAAAGGTTTTGTAACTTTCAGTTATTAACATATTTGATGACTATGCCCAACCCATGATACCATTTTCCCCTGGTGCCCACCCTCAGAACTTGTCTGAACTGCCCCTTGGAGCCCCTCCAAGGCCTCTGAGCTTACTCTCCTGTTTTGACTACAAGCTATCTCTTATTGTCTCAGTTGGAGTTCTTGCAGGTGTTCTTCCAAACGGCATGTCCTTGGTAGTGTATGTCTAATAGAATTCCAGGAATGTGTGAGAAAATGTTCAAAAACTTCTAAATGTTACCTAAAATGTGAGCAATTTAGGAAAACTTATTCAACTTACATAATTCTATGAAAATCTACAAAAGGCACATTAAAATCCTTTGGCATCACTAGAATCATAGCTGATCTTCTCCACATGCCCTCAAGCCCTCTAACCATAAAAAGAGGCCTCTGATCCAGTGTAGGGAGGTACGACCATTGCTCTTAATGCATAAAGGATGAACTAAAGACATGGTATTCCTTGTGCTCCCTAGAATTTGCAGAATGTGACTCTGCTTCACTCTTTTGCTTTACTCCTTACCGGCTCAGGCAGAGGTAATACACAAGGATTATCTAGTATTTTCCAAATAATTTTGCTAGGTTTTTTTCTGTTTCTTGGACGTGTTAAATTAGGACAATTAAACTATATAAACTTCTGTATAAATCAAGGTTAATGTTATAACAGCTATTATTCATTTCAGAGGGCAACATATTGACCATTAAACCCTCCCTTTACCATCCTCTGTATTTCTGAAATGGTATCTGTATTTCAAGATTACATGGTGGTCTTGGGCACAAGGACTTTGGATGTGCAGTTGTGCACTGATATAGAACAATAAGAAAGTCATAACATTAAAAATTGCTTTCAGTGCATTTCCTTCTCTAAACATCATCTATAGCTGAACGGAATTGACAGAACAAATGATTTCTTCTAAAAATGAGAAAGAATTTTTACACAGTGTATTCTTTGCAACTTACTCATTTCAGCCACAAAAAATTATTTACAGATGCTTCATAAAGTATTTACATAGTGCTTTCATTAAATATGTTATTATTAATATCCAACAGAATGAAAGAATAAACACTGGGGAAAACCTGTGAGAGAGAAACAGGGAACTGAGAGAACACTCATGCCGAAACAAGCTACATACACCCGTGTGACTGACCCAGAAACAATTCAGTTGTTGCCAGTACAGCTGTCTTTGAAGTCAGCCAAACAACCATACCCTCCTGCCAGAATGAAAAAAAAACCTTCATAGTTTGGCATCAGGGTTTTGCAATCAGTTTGTCAGTTTCAGAGCAGTTATTTTAATTTTTAAAATTATTATTCTCTAATTTTCAGTTCTAATCTGTTTAACACAGTGATTTGAATAACCATTACTTCTCTGACAGAAACCTCTTCTCTGCAAATCTTCCTTCAAACTTGTCTTTGCCATCTGCTGGTTGTCCTGTTCTTCCACTGATGTGTATGCATTTCATTGTCCAACTTTTGGCTTTGCTCTCAGGATAGAGCAGCAATATAAAACCAAACCCCCTTATATGTCAAATTCTGTCCTATCTGCAGTCTCACAGACTTTTGAAAGATCCCTTAACATCCCATCATTTTGCTTGTCTTTTCTTGATATTGTCAGATCAATTTTGACTGAATTTCTGCTGAATATTCCAGTACAAGATCATAAAATCTTCTTTCTTGCAGAATATGCCTTTTTACTACCAAATGCAGACTGTTATTCCCCTCATTTGAGAACTTGTCACAGTTCTAAAGCACATAACTTTTAATGACCATCTCCTTCCTCCATCCCAAGTCTTTTCTGTCTGTTGATCCTGCTGTGCAGCTATAAATCATCACTAGGATTTTCCTTTACTTAATTACTCTTGGAAGGTTTATTTTTGTCTTAGTTTTCTTCCTGTTTTCCTGTTCCTTTATTCATAATTTTCCCAGTTTGTTGTCTCACTTGGACATTGAATTTTGAACCCAGACTAGTTCATACTATCAAGTGAAAATGCCATATTGTCTCTCTGACCAATACCTGTGCAGTACCACAAATAGTCTTCTTAGATGATAGAATCTCCTTTTCTACCTTATTACAGCTCATTTTGTTCATCCACCCTCATCCACTACAGCAGTTTTTATATCCTTGCTGTAGGGACAGTCTCAGAAATTTTAGCCATCTTATTTTGACAACTTTTCTTGCACTAAAACATTTTTTGTTTTTGATGAGGGTCCAAAACCTCTTGCACTGAGACAACTGATACAGTATGTTTGAAAGACCTATGCCAGAGGAAATTCCTTTGAGTATCAAAACTGGCACCGCACATATCTACATTTAGGCACTTGAATGATTCCCTGTGTGTCCAGTCTAAGTTTGCTGTCTAGGCTCCTTCTGTAGTCCAGAATAAGAGTTTAAAATAAGTATGGCACTCCAAAGATGCATGTTTCATATTCATTGACCACAGAGAAACCTACTCATTTCACTTCCAGAGACGTCAAGTTAGTGCAGCGCATCCTGTCCTCAGTGACACATCCATCTTTCTAGTCATGGGGACAGTGAGAATTACTTTCTTCTCTGTTATTTCCTCCTTGCCTGAAACTGGCCCTAATTATTGTTATATTCCTTTCATTCCAACTTTAAAATGAAAACATTAACCTTCTGTGTAGCTCATGCCTACTTTTATTAGCATTGCAAATCTCAAAGAAAAGAGATGTGGTTTCAGGAGCAATGATAGAATATATCTTCCTGGATTTCCTCACTTCGAGTCTGTGTCAGAAATAGGAGTGAACTCTAATACTTGCAATATAGCTGACTGAACAAAGATAAGAGTCTCCTAGAGAAAGGTCACCAAAAGAAAGTTATTTGCAATAGCTTAAAAAAAGCAAAACATATTCAATGTGGGTAGGCTGTCAGGAAGCTCTAAGGAGACAACATTGAATTATTCCTTTTCTCTCTCTCTCTCTCTCTCTCCTTTTTTTTTTTTTTTTTTTTTTTTTTTTATTTAAAGATGGAATGTCAGATGAAGTCAACAACATTAGCCAGAGGTCAAGCAAGTCTGAATTTCAATTTGATGAGGTTGGCATTCAATCATCTGAAAGACCAATATTGCAAACCTTTGACTGTTCTCTTTCAGGGAGAATCAGTAGCGCAAAAGACTGAGCTTCATCCTTTCCTCTTGATTTCAAATGGAAACAGAGGTTACTGCACCACAAGCACTGAGCACGTTTCAGGACCAGGACTTCATGTAAGAGAGGAGAAATTGAAACTAAAGTTATAAGAGCAGCAGGCTGGAGATATAATTAAGCAAAATAGTGCAGGCAAGAGAATTCAAGGAAATAGAGAATTTCAAATAGGTACTACCTCTGTGGAGACCAGGACATTCAGGAATCCCCTGAATACAATTTCGTTTATTTAAATTACATCATTAATTAAATGTAACAGTTTCAGTAGAGAATAAGATTCCTGGAATATGAGAGTACTGTTTATTATTCCATCTGCTGTAAGGACTTCAGACTACTTCATGATGATTTGAGCAGAACAAAGATCATTTTGGGGATGTTAGGAAGTAACTGACCCTTTGTTGGGATGTTTAAAAAATAAAGAAGGTTTATAATAATGGTTATTGGAAAAGTGAGGGAGAGAACTCTAGACCATTTAGCTGCAATTTGTATATTCTTTGTCAACCTAGTTTTTAACATACATATAAATACTTTCTCTGGAATGCACATGTGGATTAGACCCAGAGCAACACCTTTTTTGGATATAAATGTCCTTCATACTTGTTTTCCCTCTTTACAGATGATGGCATCAGTGAAAGTTGCCAGAGAAATTTGTAACAACAATACTGAATCCAAATCTGAGACAACGTGCCCCACTTGGAAAACTGACTGTCTGAAAGACACTGGTTACAGAGCTAGGCAGGAGGAACATGAATAGAAGAAAGCACCTGAGTAGAACAGAAGCTTCATCTTCTAGGGTAGGAATTATCAACGGAATTACTTTGGAATTCGAACAAAATGAGTAGAAGGGGTAGAAAACAGACTACACAGAATCTTAGAACTTTCAAGGTCTAGTGTTAGAAAATAAGAAACAGGTTTGATGAAGTGAAGTCAAGTAAACATTATTCATGAAAAGAAATAAAAAACAATCAATACTGGTGCAGAAAAATCTGCAATATGGGGGACAAATTAAAATGAAGAATGACAAACAAATAACATGGTCAGAACAAAAGATGGAAGGAGAAGTGTACAAAAAGATCTGGTAATTACCTACATTTTTCTTTGGAAAAGGTAGGGCCCTCCTACTCTTGCTCAGTATGCCAAGAAGCTTATGAAAAGTTAATTCTCTTGAGAATTCAAGGTCCTACTAAAAGGCTATCATTGACTTTTTGACAATTTTCAACTGGAACTAGGCATAAGGACCAAGAAATTAAAAAAAAAAATTAAAAAATTTAAAATATTTTAAAAATATAAGAAGCCAGAAGAAACTCCACTTTTGGAAAACTGTTAACAAAGAGTTATATACAAAGCACTATCCCAAAATAAAATCCTGCCTTATGCAAAAAACAGTGGAGAAATTCTGATCCACTCCAAGGCACTGTGATATTTTTCTCTCAAAACATAAAATATTGGTTATTTCTCTTGGACAAGGTGAAGCAGGTGATATTTGGAAAAGCTTATGACTATTAAAAGGACACAATTACCATACTTTTAAGCATTTAAATAAAATATTAATTATTATCAATAAGGCTTAATTCCTCTTTTCACAAAATCCTAAATTCCTTGTAAATTTAATTTCAACTATACTGCTATTTTCAGAGTAGTATTTTCTTGCTAGTGTTTTCCAGCAAGTGTTTTCTAGTGTTTAGTGTTCCTTGCTAGAAGTGAGCTGCATCTTGTAGCTCCTCATGTAAGAGATTCTTGTCGTTGGCAGGAAGCCTAATACTGAGAAATTGTAGTTCTGCATGCAAGTTTGTTCCAGGAATCCAGTCTTTGGCGCTTTATCCTCTTTTTGTGCTACTGATCCAGTGACTTTAAATTGCTTGTTTAAAGTAATTTAATGAACTAATAATATCTTATTTCAGCTTGATATGCATTTGCTTGGTTTACTTGGGACACAGTTACCAAACACAATTCACCCCAGGATGATTATGTTTCGGTTTCAGCCAGGTGCAGCTTGAACTTGGCAACCATCATCCTGAAGCCGGTGTCTGTGCTAATTCTGCACTTAGTGACCTTCACAATGTGGGGTTTGGAATGATTCTGCTGGTATAAATACAAGTTCTCTCATGCAACCATCTGTTCCTTGTGGAGAGGAATTTTCAACAGGTATCTGGGATGTGTCATCTACAGCAGTCAGTTTTCAGCATATCTCCCATATTTTTGGTGGGAAAATAATGCCTTTGCTGCCTCGAAGAAAGCCGGGCCACTAGTGATATTTAGAGATGTAACCCTTTATTGGTCTTAATTGTAAAGGGAATTTGTTGAGCACCTCCTCATGACACTTCAAAACAATCTAAAGTTGAAGATTCAAAGGCTGGTCTTTCAACCCCAAGGTCCTTATTATTCCTATTCTCCTATCATATAATTCCACTTTCACAAACCCCATGCTTACCTACCCTGGCTATGTCTGAAGACTGACTAGTACATGGCCAAGTGATGGCAAAGAGTGTTGTCTAATCTAGTTGTAGTATGGTGAGCCCAGTGATAGCTCTGATTTAGTCTCTTTGATGCTTTGACTTAAGGAACAACAAATGTCATTCAGAGAAATAGGTATATTTCTTTTTCTTAATTTGACCTACACCAAGCATCCAGGGATTGAAGAAGGTTTTTAGTTTTCCCAGTTAACTACTAAGCCTAACAACTACTTCTTAACATAAGTCTTAGAAGACTCCCGTTCCACTGAAACAAACACCAACATCTGTGCGGCATCTATTTTAAGACAGATATGGCAGTATAAAATTACATTTTTGCTTACTATATGCAGGTCAGTTTCCTTGAGGTCATTACTGATTTTGATTTTACATGCTTTTTGGAGACTTCCTGCTTTTCAGAAATTCCAGCACAGTTTATCTACCACTGAGTTGCAATAAAAGAGGAAAGCAACATTTTGTATATAGGACAAAGTTTTTGCAATCTTCAAGTTAAGGAAAAAAAAAAAAAAGATAAAAGAAAATCACTCTCACTTGAATATTGAAAATTAAGAGTTCTGTCTCCAGTAAGAGATATACTAACTTATTTGAAGCATATATTTACACAGAAAATAAACAGAGATCCTGTGTTGGTGTCCAGAATCACAGGTTATCTGACAATGATTTTGAAACAAATATTGTCATTTTGTGGTGCACAGGGGACTTTACAGTAAGATTTAGTGATTACAGCAATTTCACTTTTGGTACTTCTGAGACATCTTCTATTTTAGGAAGTTATTTGCTGGGGATAAATAAGTCTTTCTTTTTAATCTTTTCCAAGAATCTAAGGATAAACCAGGTTTTATTGGTGGGGAGGGAGAGGAATTATGTTGTCATATAGACACAATATATTGTCCAAATAAATTCAGTGTTGTGCATGAATATACTTTGAGAGTTTAGTTTAAATTACCTCATCTCATTTTAGTTTGTGTTTCAGAGATTCTACCTTCTAGTTTAGTGTGATACATTCCATACAATGACATAAAATTTTAGGGTTAATTCCAAAGTAATCTCCAATGTCAATTCGTGCTGCTGTTGAACTGCTTGTAAGTGCTCAGTGCTCTGCAGAAACACAGTGTCACGGCCACTTGTACAGAATCTCTTCATCCTTCTGCTTCTTCAACTTAGATTTCACAGAATCAT
Source organism: Acropternis orthonyx (assembly GCA_035583155.1). NCBI lineage: Eukaryota > Metazoa > Chordata > Aves > Passeriformes > Rhinocryptidae > Acropternis > Acropternis orthonyx. The sequence continues at coordinate 83,125,142 of JAWWEU010000001.1, read as the reverse complement.
TGAATTACAGACTTATTTAACTTGAATGGGTAAGATCAGGAGTCCAGCCATTAATTCATCTCTGCCAAGTCTACCACTAAACCATGAATGTGAGCACCACACCTACATGTCTTTTAAGTACCTCTAGAGATGGTGACTTAACCACTTCCCTGAAAAGCCAGTTCCAATGTCTGACTACCCTTTTGATGAAATTTTCCCCAATAACCAAACTAAACCTCCTCTGGCACAACTTGTGGCCATTTCCTCTTGTCTTAAATTTCTTTCTTAATTATATATTATTAAAAAAGTACTCCTGCCTTATGTACAACATTTTCATGTGTTCATTTATCACTTTATCTTTGTAGCAGTTAAATCTCTTAATGTATTTTTTTTTTATGTCTTTTATTATATTGATCTGGAGAGAAAAAGATACTATAGAGAACTGAATAACACATGACAGGACTGTTATGGATTTTCTCTGTCTGCCCTATGATCATATGCAAGAGAGACTCCTAGTCCAAGTACTACTAAGTCAGAAGAGTCATGGCACATCCCTCATATTTCACAAATCTACTCAACTTTTTGCTTCAGATTTTCCTGTATATTAGCCTTACTTTTCTGTATTGCTGCTTCTACACCAACTGCTGCTTTTCAGTTTTTCTCTTCCATTCTTTAAGTATATTTCTTCTCCATTAAAAGGTTAAAGATGAGTGCAAGAGATGAAAATAATACAAATCATCAATATGCAAAACAGAGGCCAAGAGGCTAGTCTCTTTCCCAAGGTACACTACTGTTCTTATGGTCAGAAACCCTATTCTGAGCCCTTGTACTTTTCAATCGTATAGCTGTAGCAGCCAGAGTGGAAAATGAATTCATGATAAGGTGGAAAAGAGGAAGAGAAGACTATGAGAAGTTATCTATAAAACAAGCAAACAAACGGATAAAGAAAAAAAAAAGATTAAAAATCCAAGTAAGGCCAAAGGATTACTAGAAAATGGTTCTCAAAACCCAGAACATAAAGGAAGGCTAAATGTAGTAAGGTCCAGAAATAGATAAAAGAGGAATTATTTTGGTCATAATTTCCTTTGGTATGGTACTGCTGGTTTTGAAGTCTAAAGTGTTTACCTGAAGTCCCCATAAAAGGCCAGATTAGATGGAAAGCTTCCCATACCACAATCAGAGAGATCAGGTAGGCAAGGGGATGCCACTGGGGGAGTTTACAGTATAAATCATATCTTATCTCACCTAAACCATAAACGTGCAGCTATAAACTCTGTAAGCTAACAAACTATCAGTGTGATCCTAGTCTGTATATGGTTCAGGATAAACACTTAGACAAAATAAAATTAATTTGAGTAAATTGACAACAGCTGGTTTCAAATAGACTGCATATTCTGAATTTGCATAATACAAATATGACTTGTAACATAAAGGGAATGAAGTACCATAGAAAGAAAAAACAAGATGCAGCTACAGTATTAATAATGTTGAAAACTATGCTAAAGACACTGTTACTTAGACACCTAAATCCTGATATGCATTATTGTCACTGTTGATATATACAGCTTACCTACATGGGTATCCAAATGCGTCTGTCCACAGAGCCACAGACAGCAGAGATGTCACTGCCTAGCAATTTGTCAAGATACAGCAAGGAAGAAATCTGGGTCATTTGGATAATTATCATTTGAATAATCATTATCATTCCAGACAACTCAGTCTGTTGCCTCAGGCATCTGAGCAATTTTATCCAGTCACCTCAATCTTGTAAAGTACAGAAAAGTATTTTGTGAACTTAACAGAACTTACAGGAGGAAAAAAAAAAAAGTGCTTTGGATTCCATATATTCTAACTTTCCTCTAAAATTTCAGCACATATAGAAGTTTTATAGGAATGTCTTTCTAGTCATAGCCATTATGATTAGTAATGGATAATAACCTTACAGCCGGTCCCATAATGTTAAACAGTCAGGTAATTATTTTCCTGCCTGAAAAGAAAAATTATCTAACTATGCAAATTTTGATCCAAGACAAAAGACAAAGAAGAGTCAGAGAAAACTGGTCACTTTGCATTGTATAAATTCCCTAAAACAAAAGATATTATAAGTTAAAAGAGAGACTAGGAGAAAAGAAAAGAAACAAAGTGAAAAATATCAGCTGAAGAACAAACAGGAAGACAGTCAGCAAAAGAAGCACGTTTCTTAGAGATGATTAGCTGCACCTCTGAGCAGAAGGTAATTGCCAGTGAATAAGAAGAGCAAACTGGATGCCAAGACAAAAAGCAATGATGGAGCACCAAGCACCTTGGTCAATATATTTGGAAACCTGCATAAGGTCCCAGGAGGAAAAAACTCATCCAGCTTTCTATTTCTTGAGATGGTAATCTTTCTGTGATATACATTTTCAGTAAATTTCCTGACAGAAAAGAAATGCAACCACTCCTAAAGGTTGCTAGAGAAACAGAATTAGCTGGGTGTGTTTTGTTTTAAAACACACATACAAATACATGCCAATAAACAAGAAAATATTAAAAAGAGCATTGGCAAATTAAATTTGTATCTCTGGTATGGTCAGTTAAAATTAATTCCAACACGTGAGGCAGCCTGAAGCCAGTTCTTTTTGTGCTTTGAAGTGAGAACTTGGAAAACAATTTCTGCTTCAGACTGACCAGGAGCTAACTAAATACCTGGGGTTTTATTGAGGGAGACATATGTATAGCAGTGTTTTTGTCATGGGAGCCATATATATATATCAGACAAAACAATAGTCTGACTTCTATAGAAGCAGGAATGGGAAAATGGAAAGCTGTGCCCTGTTGGTTTTTGGCAACAGGGAATTATTAGCAAAGAAAAAAACTCAGTTCACTTTCATTTAGAAATAATTTGTATTGAGCAGTCATGAGTCTGGCATGAACATACAGTTTAACCACTTAATTTATAGCATTTGACCATGAACTTTGCCAAATTTTCTGGTACCTACCTAAGCGTTTAAGGTCTCAAAGATTCTTCTGGCATTCACTTTTAAAAGGAACCCCCTACTGCACTTTTAAATTTTCATGTGAAATAACATTTGTTGCTCTAGAACAGATATTGCAGGTATCTTAGCTGGCAACTGAAAACACCATACTTTTTACAGAATCACAGCATGGTAGAGGTGGGAAGCAACTTCTAGAGATCGTGTAGTCCAACCCACTTGCTCAGAGTTGCTCAGGGTCATTTCCAGTCAGACTTTCTATAACTCTGTGGATGGAGACTCTGCAATCATTCTGAGCAATCTGTTCCAGTGTTTGAACAACCTTGTGGTAAAAAAGTGTTTTCCTGTCTTTAAGTACAATTTCTTACATGCCAGCTTGTGCAATGTTTGCAGTGCTCCTTGTCAAAATGTCAGAAAACCATAGAAAGTACCAGGACAACTGTGGCGTGTTCAGCAGAACTGATCTTGTTCCAGCCAGGGAGTTTTCCCAGGATCTGATTCTTTGCAAATGGCAAACACAGTGTGACCTTGTAAGGTCAAGAACTGGAACTAGCCAAAATCTGATTTAGTCAACTTTGACTTTAAAAAAACCACACAACTAGCTACAAAAAACATGAGCACTGAGGTAGAGCGGTGACTAACCATCAGGACCGAGGGAGGAGGTCAGGCTTATTACTATTATTCAGCACATCTGGGAGGGCGAGGAGGTGGGGTGGAGGGGGTGACGCAGGAGAAAAGGAGTGAAGAGGGAAGGCAGCAAGAAAGGGTGATGACATAGTTTAATAGAATTGATTTATGAATCACTAACTTTGTAATGCTAATTCCATATTGAACTTTCCCTCCACTGCTCCCCCACTCCCAGTAAAGTTGTCTCTATTCTAAACCCTTGAACTCATTGTTTGTTAATAAGGAAGTATTGCTCATGAGGGAGACACAGACAATGTTCATTTAATTTCCCAGCTTTCCCAGGAGACTTTTGAGGGTATTATTTAAGTAATGTTTTCAATGGAACATATGTATACTGGTCCTCTTTACTACCCACAGCACCTCCACCTAGACAACTTAATACATCAGTCAACATTCGCAAATCGTCCGTTAATTGACAGCGAGGAAAGGTAAATTGAAATAAAATAAGTGAATAATTTCATTAGCTTTGCTCAAATACAAATAGACAACCTCAGAGATGCGCATTTTCACTGGAGACTGGTAACAAATGTGTTCAGGGCTTGAAAAGAAAGTAATACAATTTTGAAAGCAGTCACACAGATAAAATTTTCCCAAAGGTTGTGTGGGAGACCATGTGGTGGGAGCAGACCTGATTTGGCTACTGCATGTACTACTGTAGGTGTAAGGAAGGAAGTCTTCAAATGGTGGATTTAACATGACTCTCTGCAGCCACATCACAAAGCACCTGGGAGTGGCTTGTCCCTCCCAGCCCCTGTGGGAATCAATCTGAGGAAGCCTGATGCTATAGAGATGTTTCCTGTATATTGTGTGGGAAACTCAGCTAAGTGCAAACTACCGGTAACAATGAGACAATAAATTATAATAAACAGGAAAAATAGCATTGGCTCATGAAATCAATGGCTGGAGCACATGAAACTTTCACAGCATTGATAAATGAATAAATATAACAAAAAGCACTGGCTTTTGAAAGAATGGGCTGTTTTATCTGCACTGAAAGGCTCCTTTTCTGTTAATTAAATAGATGTAAAAAATAAACACCACTAAAGGACTTTGGCTGGGATTTTCAGCACCGGAGAGGTGATTTAGAAAACTGCCCAATAGTCCAGAGTCTGATTCCTGTGCTTGACTCTGATTATAGTCAAGCACAGTTTGAGCAAATGGTCAGCTGCTAGCAACCCCATTGCATTACCTATCCATGTCTGCTACTCAGCCCTCAGAAAATTATTACATCTCAAACAGGAATTGGCCCCTTCCTTACTGAAAATTATATAAAACAGCAACAAAAATGAGCTAAAAACTTCTGGAAGCACCTCCTGTCCAGTCAAGAAGATCTGGACTACTCTGAGAGTTAAATACTCTTTGTCTTGTGCACAGAGGCTATCTTAGTGCATACAGAGAAGTGAGCAGTGAGAGCTGAAACAAGTGGGAGTGAAGAGTGTGCAGTACTTCAGAGGAGACACTGAAACACCTTGCAAGCCCAAGGGAACTGCAGTATTAAGTACTTTTCATTTACTGCCCTTGTGACACCCAAGCTCTGTAGAATGGCTTAAGAAAATGCTCAACTTCAGTTCAGGAGACCAGTCCCACCTGAGGCAAAGTTAAGTCCCTCTCCAGACAGTTGCCAGAAGGCTAAGGACAGTGTGGGGCCAAGCTCTGAGGGACAACACATAGCTGGGATAAAGCAGTAAGGCTTAGCCTGCATTAGAGGTTTCTGCTCTTCACCAACAAAAGACCTGAGAGAATCCCAGAGATCTTTGAGGGGCACAAGCAAACAGTGTAGACTGAAAAGTTACTCTTTCAACACTCTTGGGGTGAAAAAAAGAAAAAATAATGCAGTAGCAGAGACATCTAAAAACACACTCCAGTTGTTTCTGAGTTAATTTATTTCACTTAGTTTTAGCTGAATCCATACATCAGTGGAAGATATACATTGCACAGGTTTAGATGCAATAACGGAATACGCATTTTACAAAATACAGTCGATTACTTGTTTTCTAGTATCTCAAAATGAATTGTTGAAGAAAATGCAAGAAAAGTACAGCCAGTTGAGGGATCTGATTGTCCTGCTCTACTCTACACTGGTGCGGCCTCACATTGAGTCCTGTGTGCACTTTTGGGTGCCACAATATGAGAAAGATATAAAGCTATTAGAGATCATCCAAAGGAGGGCAACAAAGCTTTATTAGGAGAGAAATGGAGAGGCAGGTGCTGATCTCTTGTCTGTGATAAGACCTGAGAGAATGACATGAAATTGTGTCAGGGTGGGTTTAGGTTGCATGTTAGGAGAAGGTTCTTCAATCAGAGTGTTGGGCACTGGAACAGGCTCCCCAGGGAAGTGGTCACAGCAGCAAGTCTGACAGAGTTCAAGAAATGTTTGGACAACAATCAGACACATAGTGTGACTTTCTGGGTTGTCCTGTGCAGGGCCGGGAGTTGGACTTGATGATTCTTGTGGGTCCCTTCCAACTCAGGATACTCTGTGATTCTGTGATGATTCTGCTTGAGGCTTTACCTCTTGCAGCATGTGGTGAAAAATTAGTTTCTTTTATTCTAGACAGAAGTGCCTGGTTCAAAGAAAAGTGGATAACTGACATGTAGAAAACAATGCCACATAACAATGACTTGGTTGTTGAAAAGCATTTTTTGAGAAGGCAGTCAACACTAGAAAGATTTTCAGCACTGTGGTCATTTTAAATAATTACTGGAAGGGTGAATACTCATTGTCTCAATTCAATTAAAAATTATTAAAAAATTGTAGGCAATAAATAGTGTAAGAAGGTGTTTAAAATTTAGTTTCACAGAGAGAGGTAGCCTTCAGCTGCTCTTATCAGTGCAGAGTGCAGTGTTCAGATCTGGGTACCTTATCACTGACACAGCCATGTACTCTAAAACAAGCAGGAAAACCACTTTAGAACATGAAAGGAATTATTTTTTTTTAGAAAAATAACAGTTAGGTATGTCTAAGCTTGGCTAAGACATTAGAAGACAATAGCAACCCCCAAATATTTAAAAAACAGAGAAAGAAAAAACTTAGCAACAAGGGAAATAATGAGATTAACTGTAAGATACAGAAAAGTGTTCTTACAGAAAAGTGTTCTTACAGAAAGATCCGTTAAGGTCTAAGCCACAAATGATAGAAAGCCTGTCAGCTAGCACATTTAAAGGTACATTGGACAAAACGCTAGCAAAAGAATAACAAAGAGTTGTTCTGTGCCAACAGCTTGATCTGCTTGATGCCTTAATGTTTTCCATCTCTTTCAAAGCAGCTAAACATCAGAATAAATAAAATACATCACCTACCTTTTACCTTATGAATATTAAAGTTATTAATTTAATAAAATATATCTGAGAAATTTTCCTTTTAGGATAAAAACCACTTCATTTTTTCATATCTATAAGTAAACTGCTATAATGGAAGAGTCGTGTTACTAGTTCAACAACTGTGCTGAGTTGTACACCAGCTTCATGTTAACCATTATCCTAAACAGTTCATACATCTCTAAATGTTTCCTATATTAAACTGTATGAAACAAACACAGTACTGTATAAACATCTGACTGCAAATGCAAAGGTAATCTCTGCGTCTGTGAGTCTGAGCAGGAGAGGGCAGCATAGACTAGGAGTAACTGCAGATTTACAAGGTCCAGAAAATACCATGAATCTGTAGGAGGTGTAAAGGGGGATCTTTAAATGCTTATCTCTCTTACATGTGATTCCCAGAATATTTGAAACCACAGGAAGTTGTTACCAGCCCTTCATCAAATAGTCTCCCCAGCCTCTGTCATGGCTAATCTGTGCTGTATTTCTTTTACAAGGTGACCTCACCTGGCTTTGCAGATGATGTTTGTACTGCAAGGATTTCTTGCACATACTTCATAGCTTCTCAGGGCACCTTCGTTTCAAATCCCAGCCTTTCCCACTACCCTATGCCTGATCTTAATCTTTAAACAAAATATAGCTTAGGCAGGATTTATTAGGGTAAAATCTGAAAATCCATATTCTTGTGTAAAAGGTCAGAAAAAATGTGGATTGAATGAAAAAAGCAGGTTTATTTGGTGACAGTCTAGTGCAGTTGCACTTGTTTATGTGATCATTCCTTCTTTAACTTTCTTCACTAAGACTAAAGACACAGAATCTGGAAAATGCCCCTCTAGAACAGCATTAAAATCTCACCTCAGTGCCTGTCGTCTCCTAGCTGACAACTTTCCTTTGACTATCTGAGCCTGATTTTTGTCTACCTTTGGTTTTATCCTTGGTAATACTTTTGGCTCAGAACACAGATGATGTCCTCCAATCTTCAGCTCTTTTCTTCCCACTCTATTGGGCTACTTTTCAGTCATTTACAGCTTTCCCTTTAATTTTTTTTTTCTTTCCCTTCCAAAATTGAGGAAAAGACAGGTTTTAAAGTAACATTATTTCTAAAAAGTACTTCTGCAGTTCTGTAGCCTAAACCTCATTCTTCTATTGTGATGTTATGGTCTATATACAACATGCAGGAGCATGCACAAATACAATGAAAGTGCTGAACATAAACATTTTCCTAACATTACAGGATTAAAGTGATCTCAGGCTGACCGCTCACTTTTCTGTGAGTTTAGTTATGTTCTGAAACCATAGAAACAAAGAGAAAAAAAAAGATTATGACAATGATGATGATGATTACCACTAATATATCAGCTGGAAGCCTTTGTCATGAACCAGAACCATATAGCACTCGGACCTTTGAAGGCATGGGCAAAGATGACTGTCTCCCTGTTCAAAAAAAAGAAAAGAAAAGAAAACCATGAAAGCATAACTCAGAGCAGCAAGGCAATTATTTTTGTAAGGTGTGGATAACTACACACAGTAAAACTGAACAGGTCTCTGCTGTGAACCTCATATGCTCTAAATAGAGAAAACAAGGAAACCCAGAGGCATAAAGAAATAACATCAAAGAAGTTAGCAACACAGGAAAAGAAGGAAGTTCTCTCTACTCCAAGAACAGTGTTCACTAAGACTGGTTATTTCTTTGCACATTTCCACAATTTCATGTTTTTAAAGATAATTAAAAATAATGATCTTTAGTGTATACACCTTTATTTGCTATAGTATATAGGACAGGAAACAGTCTTCCATTTTGCTTTATAGTTTGTCCTGTATCTGTTATCACTGTTTACATTCAAACATGAACTAAAAGCAAATTTTAATTTTATCAGTGTAAGTTATCTAACAATATTTTTCCAGTCATAATTGAATTTAATCATTCTGCAAAATCTGGACTTGTTAATCAGCATTAATTCATTTAGAAATCATAAGACAAAGGTATTAAACCGTATTTTTAAGAAAGAAAGTCAAAAATACAAGCCTAAAATTTTCTGAAAGCAGAGGTCTCAGACATACTAAGCCTTTGATTTTTCCTTTAAAAATAATTAAAGAGTCTTTAAAGAGAAAAACAAAACAAAACAAAAAGTCTTTTATTCTGCTTTCTTAAGAGGAAGAAATTCAGTATCAAGGCAACAAAAGTGCCCACAGCCACATTTAAAACAAAGACTTACCCCTTAGTTTCATGATGAAAGGAGAAAAACTTGTGTGAAAACGGAATGTTAACCAAGCTGCCCATTTCAGCCACTGCCTGTGGAATACAGCTTACCTACCAGTCACCACCTGAAGAACAGAGGCCTCCTGCTATCTGAAGGATGTCTGAACAGATGACATCGGAAAATTCCCCATGCCTTCAAAGTTTTCTCTCTGTGCTAGCATTTAGCTAAGGGAAGGGTTCTGAGGAAGCATTGCACATACTTCCTTTCCTTTCTCCCCCAAACTGTGCTTTGTTCTGGGTTTTAGTGGGTATTGAAATTTCTCATAGGTTCAGTTACCTTTAAAGGTCAGAAAACGGAGGAAACTACCTAGACTGCTAAGGGAAGAGTCTGGGGGTGAAGAAATTAATGACCCTAGTTAAGCAATTTCCATTTTCTTTCACTGCATGAAAAGTATATCCCACAGGAAATTTAAGTCAGGTGTCCATTTCTTCTAGACTTCATTGTCTGTTCAAAATGGCCTAGAATCTCAGCCAAAGTTGAGACACTTGTGAGACTGCAAGCCTAGAAAAGAGGGAAAGCTAAAACACAAGGAAGATAAAAGACCCCTAAGGGGCTCTACTTCCACCTGAAATTATTCCACTTACATACCATCCTTTCAGCATTACACTTAAGAAAATTAGCACCATATAAACCTTGATAGTAGAAGGACAATCAGGCAGCACTGTAAATGCTGTAACAGGGTCTTCAAGGAGTGATAAACACAGCCAAGAGGTATTTGTCCCACCATTTGGGCTGTGAACAGGAGTCATTCCAACCACAGTACATACAACAGACATACACTATAGATCCCAGAATATATATCCCTGAGGGATACCAGACGACACTGAAGACACCATAGATCAAAGCAATAAATTTTACAAAACAAGAAAGAGTACAATTATAGCTGATGGTCAAAAGAGTCAAATGTCACATGGAAGTTCAAAAACAGCTGGCAAATGTAGTAATAACCCCTCTGTGTACAAGTCCACAATCATATTATCTGGATAGCCTTTGGAGAAGGAGAAAAATAAAACTCAAAATGATATCTATAGTTTATCTGCAGAGCTGTTTGCACTAACCTTGGACTGCAATGACAGCGTAAAGGAAAAGTTCTTGATTTTCAATGAACATTCCTTTTGCTGCCGTAATTCCCTCCTACAGCATCCACCTTTCTTAAGAGATAAAAAACCTTTCTTGTGTTCATTTGAGTTAGAAAGTAGATGTGATGATCAGATAGACAATTAGAAGGAGAAAAAAACAATGAAAAAAACCTCAAATCATGTAACAGACAAAACAAGACAAGCTCTTTGGTGTAATCAAACCACAGTTATTTTGCTGGTTACTCCTCCACTTTCCCCATCCTTCATCTGTGCACTGTCTTCTTAGCTTATAAAATCTTTACTGAGTGAAATTTGTTTTCACACTTGTCAAAAATGTCAATACATATTCTGGACTGAGTGTAATAGATGAACATCGGTCTTGAGATGCACCAAAACATTTGAAATTTTCAAACAACTAGCTGTCAACTATAAAGACATTTTTCATAAATCAAAATTGCAAAATTCAAGTTTAAATGAATTGTAATAGTAACATTTTATTAAGATACCCAAACATGATGAGCAGTAGTGAAAACAGCCGTTCTGAAGCGTAACTACAGAAACATTCAGCATTCAGTTAATCCCTCCTTACAGGAATTATAAAAACTGGTACTGTGTCATTAAACTCTCTTGGGATTTTGACTTTTACCCAACAGCAGAATAAACTAAGACCTTTCTAAGCATTTTGGGCAACTACACATCAGTCAGAGAGATAAATCTGCAGGATAGCTGATCACCCAATAAACAGACTCATCACACATGTTGGGACAGCCAGAACCTGTGTCTGAAGCCCGGCACCTTCTGGGTGTGAGAGGCCCAGGTTTAAGATTCTGTTCCAAATTGTGCAGAACAAAAAGACAACTCTGATTTCCTCACATCTCAGTGATGGCAATGTCTCTCTGCCAGACAATCTGCCCAGAACATGAGAAATCCCTGCCATCAAAATATTTGGGAGAGTGGTGGATGGGGAAGAAAGTGTTTTTAAGGAAACTTTTATTTTTGGCAATTTAGTATTTATATGAGAAAATGACCAGTTAAAAATTAAACCCCAAAAGGCAGATTAAAACTACTCCATCTATATCATCTAATCAGTATATTGAAAAAAACTGATTACATATTAATAACAATGCTAGCACTGAATACAGAGTATTTAAACATAAGCCAAAAAAAGTAACAGATGGAACAGAGATGTATGCAGAGCTCTTATATTCATATATCCATCTATTTATGAATATATTAGCTTCTGACTCACAAATAAAGCATATTGAAATAGTCACAGCAGCATTATATACCAAAAAAAAAAAAAATAAATCGATTATGAAATTTTTAGTATGCTACCATTTATAAACATAAGCTCATTTAAGGACTGGTTTTTAGAAAATTTTTGATTCTTTCTGTGCAATTAGGAAGAAGAAAATACTTTTCTGGTTAGCAGATTCAGTCCTGCACCACCACCAACAGCTTCAATGGGAAAAGAATTATACCCTGTGTTAGCTCTCAGCAATTACATTGACATTATCAGTGATTTACTGAGTGGTATTTTAAACATGACACCATATATCAGCTGATACCAAGAAAGTTTGAGTGACAAAGTTCTGATCATAACCACTTGGTTAATAAGTATCACAGCTATTGAGCGTCTAGAGCATTTAAACTCTGACAGCTAGGTCATCACCACAAAAAATAATAATAATAAAAAAAATAAAAACCCACCTTGAAAAGCTCTAGAAGACTTAGCTCCGAGTTCAAATCACTTCCTCTTAAGTCTTCCACTTCTCAAGTTGATTGAGATTCAGTACATAGCTCTGGTTTGAAATCAAGCCGTTCAGTTGGGGTGGAGGCTGGAAATTTTCTCCTGTTGATAGGTAGAAGTGGGAATTAGTATTGCTAACACTTCGTGATGATTTTCAACCCTTTGCTGTGCGGAAATCCTTAAGAGTTTAGGCTGCTGAAATATGTTTGTTTTTCTGAGCTGCATTTCAGAGGCTTTTAAAAAAACCACCTTATAAATTCAACAGGATTTTGTAAGCCACTAGCTGCAAACCACTGCTGTCCAAAAACTAATTGAAGAAATCTACAGAAAAATTTTTGTTCTTCATAATTAAACTGTATCTTTTAATATAGCTATGCAATTTTTATTCTGTATGGGTCCAAAAGATCTTCATTTTACTCTTGCTTTTACATCAGCTACATGACATTGATACAAGTTATTTCTAATTTGAAGATATTTGAGAGTTGTGCTTTAAAGAGCATATACTTTCTTTACTTTCTGTATTTTATTTGCAAAGTGTAAACATTTGGCTTTACTCTTACGGACTTCATTTACAGAGAGATCTTATAATTTTGTCAACATTGTAAGAGAGATCTAGGGTTTTCCTCCATCTTTACACTTATTTCCCATAAATTTTAATTCTATGTTTATTCCCAAGACTTCTCTTGCAACTTGACAGTTTTTCCAGTATCCAAAGACATATTAACTCTTAATAAGTCAGAAAACAAGTTAAAGAACTCCAACATTCTTGTCTCTTTAAAATTTAATTTTTCTTATCCAAATTCCTCAGATACCAAAACCAAGATGAAAACAGATTTAAAAAAAAAAAAAAAGGCAAAAAATATAAGAGGAAAACAACACCAAAGGAAAATTTAGTGTCATATTACCGATATGCACAAATAATACTGGCTATTAACTTTCATTTTTAAGCAGCTTTTCTGAGTTAAAGATTTTTCAAAAGATAGAATTTCACGCATACTCTGTTAGAAAGGGCTATTTAGATACGAACAACAACAACAAAACCAACAAGCTACTCAACTTACAGCAGTAGTTTAAATTGCTATGTTGTCTGTTTTGAGTGCTGTTCACTGAGAAGGACATCATTAAGGAAAGGGCAAGGTAAATAATGAATCGCTGACTATTGGTTGCAGAGAAATAAAAAAAACCCTGGATTCTACAGGCCAGGGACCCTGCTGTTGCATCATTCAGTTAATGGGCTAAGAGAGTCTGAAGTAACACTAGAGCTCTGTACGGAGAGATCGGAAATGCAGGAAAAAAAAGAAACTAGAACATCCAGGGTGAAATCAGCTGCTGTGTATACAGGCCAGAGGATGTTATTTGGCTGCAGGGAAACTGGTGTGGATCATCAGTTTGTACATCAGCCCATTAGCCTCATGCTGGTTAACTGTATTTTTTCAGCTGGGAAGTATTTAAGGCCACATGTTAGAGCTATTTTCCCCCCTCCCTACTAGACTTACAAGGAGGAACAGGAAGAAATTTTAAGTAAATGCAGAGTAATAGTGAGGTATTGACTTGCTAAACTAATTTATTGAAGTCTTTTAGATAATATGAGGCTCAAAATCCAAGGAGCAGAGAGAGGAAAATGACAGGCAGTGTACTGAAAATGAAAGATCAACTCAGAACATGATAAGTTTGCATGGATTTTGAAATCAGCAGTAGAACCTGTTAAGAGGAACAGGTGTTGGTTGCTGATTTAGCCATGGGTGATACCTGAAGTCATGAAATCTTTAAAGACTCACTTATGTGATCAGAAGAGGGATTCAGTGCTTGATGGGAAATCTGAGGGTGGAGATGAGCAGTACATCTGTGTTAGCCCTTGCCAGCTGTTGCTGAAGAGAGGGGTGGCACCGCCTACTGCCCTCTCCTCTCCCTTGCACAAGCTCTGGCATTTGACTGAGCTGGCAGTGAGCTGGATTGAAGAACTTAGACTGGCAGAATATTAACACCCCCTTCCCCTGCAGTGCAAACTGTACCAAAGAGCTGGGGCACCATCTTGGAGGAATTTTGAAAGCTGTGTGTGGGCATTAGTGCCATTTTTGAAATATGCTTCCCCCCACCATGTAGAGCATACAGATGACCAGACTTCCTTATGAAACAGCTTGCCATTCCACATTTTCAGCCCAAACCCTCTGCGCTGCTGTAGTATGAAATTGGAATGCGCAGAGAGGGTGCAGAGAGTTGCAGACCAGCATGTGTGGATGGCAACGTGGTGTTTGATGCACTTCTGCTGGTCAGCCACACTTCCAAACTTCACTCCCAATCATTTAACCATGTGGTAATCTGGGTAACATCTAGAAGTACACTTTCCTTTATGCTTCCCTTTTCTTTTCTCATTTATGGTTGCAATTAAAAAAAAAAAAAATTCCTTGCCTCTGAAAAACATAACACTGAACTGGTGCAGCCAGAATCTGTCTGGAGGGAATCCAGCATCTTCTATAAACAGTTCAATTTTACCATATTTAACACAAGTGCCTCTAAATAATAGAAATATTTTGCTTTCAAATATTATTTTGGCCTTTGACCAATGTTCCATTTTATGTCCAGTCTCTGCTACAATGTTTTTGGCCTGTTATGTCCTGATCTTTCTTTCAGAAGAGATAAATTTCTAAAAATAGTTCTTTATCTTCCCAAGATCCATTTATAACTTTCCAGCAGATTAAAATTTCACTGATGAATGGGAACTGCTGATGGAGATGAGCCAACACTAAAATACCCAATCTCACTTCAGTATCTTTGAAATATTTTCTTCTTCAGCACAATACTCTGATATTATTTCTGCTCAATGACCTCCATGTCATGATTCTGTAGTTAAAGACAATGAAATATCCAACAGTTGCATGTAATGGGGTCAAAGAGAGGACTGATAAATCTTTTCGAAGTAGATGGCTGAATGTGGTCTGAAAAAAAAAGAAAGAAGAAACAAAGTAAAAAGAAAATTAAAAAAAGTCCCCAAAACACATCCCAGAAATTTTGTCCTGTGGGCAAATAGTCAGTCAATTCAGATGGAATTGAACCATTTACTGAATGATCTTTAAACTGTGTGACAGAGAAATCATACTTTCCTTAGGAATTTCATAGTAAATTTGTAGCAAAGGCTTTAGTTTGTAATTATGTTTACACTAATGTTTATTTAGAACAAACACTATTATTTTGAGTACAGAGACTTCCTTGCCACACAAACATCTTCACTGGTACTACCTTCATGTCTACTTACAGGCACTTGTCTGCCACAAGATATCTTGCTTAATTAGAGGTTAATTTATTTGTGCTTAATAACAATTGCCTATAAAATGATTAGTATCACAGGAACAGTTTACCACAGGGCAAGCAAAGGTGTGAAAACAGATTATATTGGCTGTTTTATGTAAGCGCACATAAAGGGCATTTAAAAGAAAGCTGGAGAGGGACTTTTCACAAGGGCATGTAGTGATTGTACAAGGTGGAATGGCTAACGCTGGTAGGTTTACATTAGATACTACAAAGAAATTCTTTACTATGAGGGTGGTGAGGCACTGGAACAGGTTGCCCAGAGAGATTGTGGACTCCCCCATCCCTGGAGGTGTTCAAGACCAGGCTGGATGGGCCTCTGAGTAACCTGGCATAGTTGATGGTGTCCCTCCCAGTGGATGGGGGTTGGAACTAGATGACCTCTAATGTCCCTTTCAGCTCAAAGCATTCTGTGATTCTGTGATTCTGTGCTTCTGTGATTCTATGATTTGATTTGGTACCTATCTGTCTGGCTCTCTTTCTGCAACTTGCCTCCAATGAAAGGGTATAATGGAGAAAAACCTAAATACAGAGACATATGGCAGAATGATGGAGTGTAGGATGCAGTGTAGGAGCAGTGCTAGTTCATACCCTGATGACACGTCCACTCGCATAATTACTACAGTACAACTCACTTCTCTTACTCATTCTGTAAAAGTGATCTGGGTTCTCTCTTCATTTTGCAACACAAAGGGATCTTTCCAACTCAGCTTATCTTGATTGCAAAGAGGCAGGAGCCAGTAACATGAGCATCACAATAATCAGAGCTGGCTGGGGAGCTGCACATGGTGAGGAAGTGGTGAGAGGCAGCAGAGGGTAGGACGATCCCTTCAGTCAGCTGCAGGGGGGAAAAAAAGAAAAAAAAAAAAAAAAAGAGGGACCTAAACCATAAACTCACATAAAAGTTTCAGGCCAAATTTATCTTGATGTAGGAGAAAATTAAAGTCACTTTGCTTAGTACAGTCTGTTTTTGAAATTTACAGTAATGATTAATACACTACACTAGATAAGGCTCCTCCTATTTTTGTCCCCTTCTGCTCATGTTCATGTGGCTTCCAAACCGTGCTCTATACCATGGCCCTTGGAGTACTTACTGGTCTGGCAGCACACTTTTGCCTGAGTGCCTGAAAATCTGTCCCTAACTGAGCATTCCATATTTCCAGCATGTCTTCTAAGCTCCTGTAAAACATTTGTCTGAGACAGAATTCAGAACTGAATGCCTGTTTTGTAAGGAAACTGAAAACCTCCATTAGCAGGCAAGCAGAGTTTATCAAACTCCCACTGCCTGTAACTTGACCAGCTCCCAGCTGAGATCAGGACTAGAGGTGAAATGTTGCCATGTTTATGCCCTGAATGACCTGTCTCCTAGAAACTGTAGATGTGTAAAACATCTAGAGCCTATATGTACTGGGTGGAGAGAAAATATTGTGAACCATATTCACATCTGACACAGTCATGCAAACATCTATTGACTCCAGTAGAACTAAATCAATTTACTTCAAAATATTTTTATTGCATTTTCTACATTTTAGCAGAATCACAGAATATGTTGATTTGTAAGGGACCCACAAGGATCATTGAGTTCAACCCTTAGCCCTGCACAGGACCATCTCCAAGAGTCACACCACGTGCCCAACAGTATCATCCAAACACTTCTTGATCTCTCTTACTGTAGTTAAGGTCCTGTGTCTGTCACTTGCATCACTGTGGAACAACCATTTCCTCACCATCCACTTAAATAAACAGCAACCATTTTTCCCTCCTACCCAGACATTTTTGCTCTGTTATTGACTGAAAAACTTTCAACATCATCTCCTCTCCTGAGCTGCAACATTTTGATTGGAATTTATTGCACCTTTTTGCCCCTAGAAAAGTATATACTACTCCCTTACACTATAAAAATCATGTACTTTTTACACATAGTCATTTAAAACATAGATTTTCAAGAAACTAAAAAAAGACAAGTCACTCAAATGCTTATTTTGGAGAATTTTTTATTATCCGTGTCCAAGCACATTGCCATGTTCCCTTCACCCTGCCTGAACTAATGGAAATGCCTGAACATAATTGGTTTCTAAAAGGTAAGAAAGTACTTGAAATTCGATCTACTGCCAACAGAGGTGGGTCCTTCAGGTAGCTGGAGAGGCTTTGTTAGTGAGATCCTAGTTCAATCATTTACGTTTCTTTGGTAGCTATTTTCTTATGCAAATGAATGGACTTTTCACCACACAGAAAGGGGCAACAACTGGTTGTTAAGTGAATTGTCTCTCCCTTAATGAAAACATAGAGCTTCTTCTTTCTTATGAATTTACCAAAGGTTATTTGTTTGGATTATTATAATCCACACTACTTTGATGTTCACACCACACTGGGGTTTAGAGAACAACACTATTATCTGTAATTGCAACTGCAAAGTTCCTCCCTTCAGAGAAATACTACTACATTTTAATCAAAGGATGCAAAGACAGATATGTTATATACAACATAATGAAGACAGACTAGGATATCCAATGGATTTTTTCCTTTTTTTTTTTTTTTTTTAAATAAGGAAGCAAGCCTCCTTAAATTTCTTTAGAGATATTCAAAGAAATAAGGTAGGAAGTGTCTAATAAAATTAAGAGAAACTGTTTGCATCTTTTCAATCATTCAGTTAACATACTAACAGTATATAACCCTCAAAGCAGTTAAGTGAAAGGGAAAGGTAAGGGCGTTTTAAGCTCTGTATTTTTATTTCTTTAAGAGGAAGCAGGCCTTCAACCTGGGGAGGTGGTGAGGGAGTAAACCAAAGCAGTTAGATCAGTGGGGAGCTTTCATCATCTCTCCTGGATTAAACACAGGAAAGAAAATTATATCCCTAATTCCCTTCTACATTTTACAAGAATGACAGAGACAGTGAAGGCCTGCAAGGTAACTACAATGTGGTAAAAGCAAATGGTTAACTGCATGCAAGTGTAGTGTTAAGCTTTAATTTGCTTCTTTATTTCTGTTCTCACAGTATCTGAAAGCTGCTGCTGCTGCTACCAGGCGTCAGGAACATGATCCTGTTTTGTTTGATGTCACAAAAAATCAATCTGAACTTTCCTTAGCCTCTAGCTATGCTGAATTCTGGAATGAAGAGTTAATCTATACACAACTTGAAGGTTGAAATTATTTTCTTTTCTGTTCTCAGTAAAGGTGTAAATCCTTGCAGATATTCTGAACCCCCTTGGAGATCATTCCTTTCAACTCATCATGGTCTGCTGAGGATTATTTTTAGATAATTTTCTTTTTTTATAAAGCAAAGCTCCTCCGATGTCTGCAAATATTTACCAGTTAAAGCTCAAGACAACATCAGATGTTTGAAGAGGGCAATGTTTTCCCCTCAACTGTAAGGCGCTTACATGTCTGTAAAAATAATTTGACTTATTTTCTTCGAGTTTTTTTATCATTTACCAATAACCATTTCTTGTGGTGCTTGTAATGACATCAAGCAGGACCTATTCCCACTGAATTATGCATTGCATATTAGAAGTTAGCCTCCAGTCACAAAACCATTTCAAACACTCTACTGTAGTATCTCATGCATTTTCATCGGACACTGTAGTTTCATAGCTCAAGCATATTTTTAAATGTCTCTTCCACTTTGTCATCTCTCAACTTTTATTACAAAGTGCTAAATATGCCTATAACACCACTAAGCACACATTCTCATCAGCTGAAGAAACTAGTGAGTAACTAGTCACCATACTCTACTGACAGAATGGATATTGTGCAATATGTCAAACTTGACTCCATTTTCAGCTATATATTTCATGCATAATTAAGATTAAAAACTTTAATGTATTATAAACATTCTCTTCCACAATGAGTCATTCTGTTTTTCTTTAACTCTGAAAGAACATATGAAGACATCTGAAAGCAAAATCCTACTTCCAGTAGCACTGGAAAAAAAAAATATGAAAAAGCAATATCTAAGAAATAATATTTGAGAATAATTAGAGGTTATCTCCATCCAGTTCAAGTTATTAACTTTCTGTGAAGAGAACTAAAAATATTTCATTAAAATTGCCACCTCAGTTTGTCTGTACTGCTAAGGGAAGACTTCTCCACAGTCAGGAGGAGTCCTTTTTTGGTTCTCACTGTTAAGAATGGAGTATGAATAATGGAAAAATAGATCTTCTGCAACTATGTCCTTGTTGGCAAAAGCTGAGTGTTTATATCACAATCATTGGTTTGAGCTAGTCCTGTGAAGGATATTAAGTCCTGTGTGAAAAGCATGGCATTAACCTTAGCTAACACTGAGCAGGAACTCTTGTTGCTACTAAGATTTTAAAGAAAGAAAAATTAGTAATCAGCATTTTAAAAGTCAAATTTAGTGAAAAAATTGTGAAGTAATGCACTGCAATAATGGGAAAATATTGGAGAATTAATGGATAAGGTCAGATTTGTATATTGATTAGCACAACGGAGTTCAAATCCACTGGGTTTCATCCAAATACCATCATTAAGTAAGAATAATAATGAAAAGATTATTTCACTAAGATACATATCCGTCTTTATCTGAACCTCTTGAACTCATTAAACTCTAATCAAAATAACAGTAAGAGTTGACTTCATTTATTTCTTGCTTCTGATTGAAGCAAGGTTTTTCCCTTACGAAAACTACCATTCTATAGGAATTTAGACAGATCCTTTTTCAGTGCTACTCATAACCTTGGAAGTGAAAAAAATATCTCTAAAAATAAATAAATTACAAATTAAAAGGTTAAATTTAGGCACAGGTCAAATTTGGAACAATTGAAATAGATTTTGTACCTTGAATGAATTTGACCTTCATTCAGACAACTATCCCTCAGATTACAAATTTTTTTTAGAACCCCTAAAAATACAAAAATACAGCTTCTCAAGTTGTTTCAATTTAGTGTGTTTTTAAACAAAGTGCACTTATAAAATAAATTTCACACAATTCAAATCAAAGTACCATTTTACTGCTGATGTTAATGGAAACACATTACCCGGGAAAGGGTTCAATATTAATTGGTTTTTAGATCTTATATTTATAGTATAACACTTCTGTACAGATATATGTACATTGTATATTATTATATTAATAAAATAATATTTATGAAACACCTCTTAAAATGCATGAGGCAAACTGGAACAAAAATTAGAGGTTTTCTTCTCTGCCATCAAAGCTACTTAGCTGGCTATCCATAGCATAAGTGTCATTGCTCCATTGCCTCTGGACAACTACTGGAGTAAACACTAATACTACTCATAAAATAAGAAATTACTGAATATTGTAGCATTACATTTCTGGTTCTATATGCATTTGCTTGTTCAGGAAAGCTACTCAGGTATCTTCCCTCACTCTACCTATGGGTGAGTTACAGTCCAATTTAGAAATCCATCCCCTACTTTTCCCTGGTATGCTCAAACCCTCAAGTGCTGGTGCATCACTGCTGCTGATGGCCCTGTATACATCCAGGCATTTTGATGTCCTGCCAAAGAAGGAGGAGGCAGTCTACTTTCATGTAATTGGTCATAGGAATGCTCAGTGTGGTTTGAGTCTTCTGAGGATTATCTTTTCCAGCCCAGGTGTGGGTCATGGACCTCTAACTGTCAGGGTCTGATATGAGCTTAAGACAAGGGAATTCAAACACAGCTGGAGAATGTGGGTTGTCTGCATGTTGGTGCAAAGAATGTGAATTTCCAAGAAATAATGAAGGTGGGAGGAAAATACCAGGGATATTGACTGCTGACAGAAGCCACATTGGTGCCAAAACTAAGAGAGAAATAGTCAAGAGTAGGCATTTTTCTGAGGCTCTTGCCTCTATAAGCCTGCCAGCTGAAAGGGAAGGCATGATATCTGGGACACTGTAAAGCAGTGTCTCTATGGCACAGAGCTTTCAGCAAATTAGCCATCTTCAATTTAGGCTATCTATATGTTACGTATTGACAATGCATGTTTTTCCTCTGGTCTCCACCCTCTTTCAGAATTTGTATCTTTTATCCTCCTCGCTCTCCACAATTTAATAGCTTCATGCTGTGTGTTGATATATGTGACAGACAGAAACGAAGATTAACAAAAGAATGTTCTGGTTTTTTGCCCAAGGGAAAAAAAAACCCAACACAATTAATTCATTTATAATGATTCATCATGTTAACAAAATAGCAGAGGCAGATTTTCAGACTATGTCTGGATTCAGACATGGAAGAAGATAATATGTTGATAAATAAACCAAAATTGCAAGATTTACATCTGCACAGATTCATTTCTTTTCTTATATCTTACCGGTTGTGACCGTTGGTTAAATTTCACTTTTTTAATCTGATATTACTGCTAAATATAAAAGATAAAATGCTCATGCTCTTATCCATGAATCAAGCAAAATCACATTTAGAAATGCAGATGAGTACTAAAAAAAGCCAAACTGGGAGGGAGGAAGAGAGGAGAAGGAAGGAATAGTTATCCAAACTAGCATATGCAAACGAAACATATGGTTGAAAGCCTGCTTATTCCACAAGCAATTTACTCATTGAGGCTGACTCATAAACACATGAAGCATAGTACTTAGTGCAGTCTAAAATAACAAAAACCAACCCATAAAGCTAGTTTAAACGTAAGGTGTTTATATCAGAAGCTTAAAGTTCTTTGTATTCATCTTAAGTATGTGCTATATACAAATATGCAAGCTCTCTTTCCATCTTTCTTCCTTCTCTTGTAAGGAAAAGAAGCAGTAGCTGTAACCACACTGTGATACATGATCTCGTCTCTAGTCTGTAGAAATTCTGAGTTACTTTTTTGAATAAATGCTAAATTTTAAAATGCAACAATGTATGCATTAATACACAAGTTCACAAAGTGGAAAGAGTTTTATAGTGATAAAACCAGCATAACTGAGTTTGCAGATCTATGCAGGGACTTTTAGTCTGTCCAAAAATCAAAACAACATGAGATTATTTGGTGAAACTCTAAAGTTTACAAAATCTTTTCCCTCGACAAAAACACTTGAGCTGTCAGCTGAATCTGAAATCTCTGGTCTGCAACTGCCTATATAAAGTCAGCAAGATGTTGGGTATTTACTGCTGGACTTTAGCAAATAACTGTCATCCTAACATACTGTCAGAACATGGTCAGGTCCTAAAACCAAAACTTGACATCAGCATTATTTTTCTAGGCCTGACAGTGTAGACATATGCTTACACTTAAGTCATCAGAAAGCTCCCCAAACACAGAGCAGAGAAAAACGCTTCCTACACTACAACAAAAGCCACTGATTGCCCAGAAAGGGCCAAGTCCTCCTCTCTGTGGACCAGGTAAACAAGGGTTCTTTTTAGTATGGTGAGACTCTGGAGAACATCTGCCACGCAGTCTTGATCTGTTCATCTCCCCATGACTAGGATGGAGGGGGCTGAGACAACATCAGCCCTCCTCCCACCCTTTGGCAGGCACAGAAAGTGTTCAGCTATTTGTGCTGTGTTTGCTGATCAAGCAGCCATTCCCCATTTCCTCCAGGTGGAAATGTCCCCTGGGTCACATCTGGCCTATCAGCTGTAATTGGACTATCTGCTGGTTTGCATAATCTAATTAGCCACTCTCTTCACCTTCCCTGCTAAAGAGAGCAAAGACCTTTGCTTAACCTTTCACTTTGACAATTTAGCTTATTATTAAAATACAACCACGCAATAACTCCTCTACCTTTTCCCACTCTATTTTCTCTTTCCCCAAGTGTTTGTTTTATTCCATAATTGTTGCTATCTATCCTTATCCTGAAAGCAGAAAAGAATGCAATATCATTGACCATTTGTCTTGCTACCAGGAAATGCACAGAGATGAAGGGAAAGAATAACAGAATAAACCTGTAGGACACAAACATATACTATCCTGCCAGAGAAGAGAATTAAAGCACGTAAGTGGCTGAAGTTCAACACACAGTGTCCTTAGAACTGAAGTGAAATACAAGGAATTCAAAATTCTTAGAAATAAATATTTGAGTATGGTTGTATTCAAACCAAATATATGCATTCTGCAAAATGCCTATATTAAAAAACAGTTCTAAGGAAATATGAAATGTTTACCACATGACAGTGATGGTACTTTTTGATGCTCCTTTCAAATAACAGAATTGGAGCTCTGGGGCCAGAGAGTAGTCTTTCAAAAAGAGAAAAGGATTGAAAGTTGCTATTTTGTTCTAACTGAGAAGAAATCTCAGACCAAATTTTCACCCAGAAAGACTGTAATAAAGGGAATAGGAGTGCAGCATAGGTGTCCTGAAACTATAATGACAAAACCATCATGCAGTCCTGTCTGAATACGGAGCATGGAAGAGGTTATGGCTTGATAGAACATTGTAAATCTCCCATTCATGAAGCAAACTGTAGTGTAGATAAACTCTGCAGTGGCTTAAGAGAGATTGAACCACATTACATGTTATGATGCATCCTTATAGAGATTAATGAAATTTTTTTTTGTTCAATGCTTGATGAAACAATGCAGTATATGAATAATACTGATATTATTAAATTAATATACAAAAGTACTCAAGAGCTCAACAGTAAGAATTATTTTTGTGATTACAAGTGGGTTACAAAACATATATTCCATGTCTTATGCTACTGGCAAACAAGAAAAGGTTATAGGGCCAAATTCTCCACTCATTTGCAGCAACTGTAGGTCATTATTTTCTACAAAATGAAGAGTTGGCCTCTTTGAAGTTTGATAACGTATTTTTATCTCATGTCTACCTAGTCCTTTGTGTCCAGAGAAGATATAATTAGTTTTCTAATTCTAATTTGGATGGCTGGCATACACAAATAAAAAATTTTTAATTAAAAGTGTTCTCCTAACCAATTCTATATATTGCAGGTAGGCAGATGAGTATGAGAAACAAATTTAACCAGGTTCCCTCTAAGGCTTATCTACTGTTTATTTTAATCTCCTTGATCTTCCCATAAGTTGCTGACCACTATCTTACTTTTTCTAAGGTATGGAAAGGTTACTTTAAATATAGTTATATGCATACTCCTTTGTGTACAAAAAAAAAAAAAAAAAAAAAAAAAACCACTTAAAAAACACACCCCCACTCTTTCTCTTTTTCTTTCCGTGTGTGTTATTCGTTTTATTATGAAGTAGAAAATGGAACTAGTTTATCTCAGCATATCTCAGAAACAGTAGTTCACTTTAGTACCAAGGAAAAAGTGAAGACTCTTCCATAACTTCCATAAGAGAGGTGTTGATAAATATTTTGCAGCAATGTAGATTTGAGGGACTTAATTCTTCTGTGTTGGTACTTAAAAATACTTAAAGCACTTAAGCAACTTCTTGATTTGGCCATTAACCAAACTCCTGTAATCTGCAACATCAGAATAAAGCAATGTTTGCAGTTCCTGTCAAGGTCACTGAAGCTCTACAGGATTCATAGAAAGTACCACCTTCCAAGTATACTTACCTTACTCTTAAACTTTGTTAAGTGTAGGGCTACTCAGCTGCTTACTAGATGTGTTAAGAAGAAAGAGCAGAGGAGACCCCATTGTGAGATGTATAGAAAAACCTCCCGTTTATAACACATCTGCTTGCCATTAATGGCCCTTGAATTTGTTAAAACATGTTGGCTCTGGCTCCTTCTTGGTTATATTATTGTGTCCAAGGAACAAACAAGAAGACAGGAAAACTATTCCCTCGTGCTTTGGTCCCTTTCTTCTCCATCAGTTGTAGAACTTGGTCTTAAGTTCATCTTGAGCAGTAGTGGGAAGGAGAATGGACAACAACAGTACCTCTTCAGCTGGCCAGCTGCAGAGGAGAAAAGGACACATGCTGCCCTTGACACTGAAGATCTCATGGCTGTCTGGTGCATTGAGAAACACAACAGATATCCAGCTCCTTACAGTCAAGAGGTAGTACTGCATGCCTTAAAGTGTTTTTGTTCAAAGGCACCATCTTCCACTGTTTCTAACTTCTTGACATTTTCTCAAAGAACACTGAACAGTAACTGTGAATTACAGACATGTCCATAATGATGCCAGAATATAAGACAACTCCTAGCCTATTTCGTCTGACTCACAAACCTGCACATATAATGAACACCTCTGTTGCTGAAAGGCACTTATCTCTATCTACTGTACTCCCCTGTCAACTGGCTATTTCCTAAATATTCTAAAATAAAAATAATAGTTAATCTTTCACTCTCTCCCTTCTTCCTCGTGAAGCAAGCAATAAGAGAAATGGCTTAATTAGCAGCAATATTTCTTATTGGATTGGTGTATGTGTAAGTTGATATATACAGCCATTAAATATGTTATATAGGTATAAACACATACATAAATTATACAAATATATGTATTACATAGATCCAATAGATAGGTCTACACATGTATGCAAGTGTCTGGAGAAAATGAATTTAAAAAAAAAAAAAAGGTACTGTGAATGCATATGAATCAGTTGCAGAAAACTGAAGTAGTTCTGCATTTTAAGCAGGTATGCAAGGGACAAAGCAGCACTCTGTGCATGTACCTCAGCAAGGCTGGTACATGGTTTAGTGCCAGTAGTGAGACTGCGCAGAGGTGCTAGCCTGGGTTTGAGAAACAGGGCAGTGACTTCCTTACAGAGATTTTCCTAGGCTGAGCTGACTATGAGTCACAGGAACTCCTACTACAGAGGCAGCTCTTACAAGCCAGCTAGAGTTTTCTAACCCTGAACTGGTTTTGCATGGACATACACCTTTACCTGTGGAAATATTGGAGCCTACAGACATTTTTATGTGCATGAAAAGCAAAATCAGCAGCCTAGCTCTCATAACAGTTCTAGGTTTAGTGGTTAAATCAGCACTGGTGATACTTCAGCATCTCTGTGGTGGTCCAAGTGGGGGAAAGTCGTAATGTTGCAAGGAGTGATTTTTGTATGGGGCAAATTTGCAGGCAAGTTAGGACCTATGCCACATCTCTCCAGCTCAGTGTCTGATCTAAGCAAGTTTGAAAGACACTAATTTAACTTTTTTTCTTCACTCTTCAGACAGGAGTTTCATGACCATTCTAGCTGAATGGAGTTGTAAATGCATGTAGAAATTATAGGCACAAGTTGAATACAAATAGATCTTTAAATAAGACTGTAAATAGGAGCAAAGTATGAACAAAACACCTGGAAAACTTTCTGCTTTTGAAAAAATGAATATATAAGTATTTTTAGAAGCCTTTCTAACTTAAAACTGTACAAAAACTTCTGCATTTCTAGTGAGGTAGTAGGCTAGGTTGAATGGTAGTTTCTTATTTGGATAAATTTATATCACTTTAGCATTTTTGCAACATTGAACATAAATGTATCTTGCCTTGTTTGTCTTGCCTCTGGTAAGGATTCAGTCAGCCTGTATTCTCAGTCCAAACATGAATGGGGTACTGGCATTCCTGTTACTGCCAAGTGAACTCAAATTTTGGTGGCTCATCTGAATTGACATTAACTGGAGGAGTGTAAGCATTAAGGGGGAAAAAAAAGGAAATTAATTACCTGCTCTTTTGTGGCCCGGGCAGTCTTTGGTTTGTATTTCTGATCGAATTTATGTGGTTATGGTGAGATCTAAACAGCCATCTTCCATCAGAGTCATTAAGTAAATCAGACTTGTATCTGATCATGAAGCACAGTTATTCTGACTGTGCATTGTGTGGTATTTCTGACACATGACTGAATGCTTGCTTTGTTCATCTATTCCCTGTTAGCAGCCTGTTCTCTTGTTAACTCTTTCTCAATAAGATATGTGTCAAGTCCTACCCTGGAGGAAAAGGTGAAGTCAACCAGATAGTTATTGCAGTTACAGTTTAGTCACATTTAGGTGTTCAGCACCTTGTTGACTCAGTTGCAGGAGTACAGATTTTCCCACACTGTTTACTTGACACTTGTGAGTCCAGCCTGTACCAACTTCTATTGTATTAAGCAAACACTCCTCCTGCACTAAAATTCCACTCATTGTTAGTGCTAAAGCAACAGGATTTGCTCCAGTTCGCAGACAGCAGAACCTATTGTTATAAGAAAACTCTCTCAAGATGGAATCTGAAAAGAACCATATGACCCAGAAAAGGATTAGCCTTCAGGAAGTCTTTGGGCTTTACCATTTTGTGAAGGCATCCCCAGAGAGAGCAGAAAATAATAAAGTAAAACATATTTCTGGACCGAAGCCTGTTTCAAAATAGATTGTAGGCAATTTCAGTTGTGTGAAAAAAGAACATGTAATGGTTGCTAAATGAGACTGTGACTTAGGGAAGGGAGATGGTGGTGATTTAACACAAGTGAGGTCAATAAACTTGAATAAAAGAACATTTTTACTAAAGGGAGGAAACAAAATCATCTTTGTGGAAATAACTGCAATTTTTAAAATACAAGGCAATTACATCACATACTCTTACACACGCAACCCCTACTGCTTAAATAGTCATTGACAATTCCGTCTCAGAAAGAGATTTCTGTTCTTTTAAGTTAATTTCCATTTTATTCAGCATGCAAAATGGATGTGTTGTCATTCAAATTTTTGGAGTCATGCTTATGAATTTAAAATCTGCTCAGAGTATTTAGACATAGGCAGACTTTGGTAATAAGACAAAGCTGAGATTTCTTTTTACTGTAAAGTGACATGACTGCTTCTTTCTCACTGATAGAGATCAATACTGTAAGTTAAACAGTTTTATTGAGTACTACATTTTAAAATATAAATTACAAATATAAATAAACAAAGCTCTATCAGCAATTATGGAGAAATAAAGAAACAGATACCTTTATATAATAGAAAATACACAGGATTTCTTGGATAGAGAGAAAATAATCACATATATTTACAACACAGGGCATCTCTCATACCACTAAAATAAACTTCCCATCAACATCAGCACTTTCTGGAAATGTCTACTGGCACAAAATAGTAAACTGCCATAAGAAGCAAGAATGTAGAAACTGTAGCACCCAGTGCCTGCCTGGAGTTAGACGTATGGGATGGAGTTGCCCTGAAAAGCAAGCTGGAGACCAGCCCCCTTCATTGTCACTCCAGCAGGCAGCACTACCCACCTTACAGATGTGTGCTGGGAAGGGGCACAGCAGAATCAGGTGCATGTAGTAAAAATCTCATTGTCTAAAGCTCTAGCATGGTTTTCCCTTCTCACTCAGCATCCTTCAGACAGTTCTTCACCTGGCTTTGTGCCAGGCTCCTGTGCTGGCCAACCTTCCCTGAGCAAGTGGCATGGTGACAGGGCCTTGGCCACTCTTCTACTAAGCTAGAAGAAAGGACAATGCAGAGCTCCTCAGCACCAAAGAACTGGATGTTACTAGCCCAGTGAGGCTGCCCAAAAAACCTCAAAGAAACCACACAAAGCTAAAAGGGAGCATGGGGAGCTAAGGAAGTCAGCCCTCTCACTGTTGCTTGTTCACCCTTCCACTTGCATGGCATTTTCTAAGGTAGGGACTATGCCACAAGCCACTCCCCAAGGAGTTCTGCAAGCTGAGCAGAAGTATTGTTATGGCTCTACTTCATGCTTCTACTGAGTTAACACCACCAGAGATAAAATTATTTGAGGGAGGAGACAAAGATCAGAATGCATTCTCTTTCCACTCTCACTTCTCTAGTTTTAATGCCAACCTCCATCACAATAACTTTTATTTTCTTTTTAATCCCCTGAGAATGCCCTTATGGACACAACAAACACAGGCCACACAGAAAGCTGCTGTACTTGTACATGATCTCCCACTTACCCTGTGGCCAATAGCCCATCACACCCCCAGATTCTGGTCACCCTTGAGGCAGATAAGGTGTGCAGTGTGCATCCCCTTGGCCCCATCTCACCCAGATGTGCAGTTTACCTTTCTTTTCACTGGCCAAGGAAGAAGACACACTTTGTACACACCGGTTAGAACAGCTCTGGTTGGTACTTGAACTTCTAGATATAATCTATACTTTTGTTGTTATTCCTTGAAATTCCTACCCAAAGCCAAAAGCCTCTCTTAGGGCAACTGTATTCATTTTTATACCTATAAATAATTTAATATTACTCACCAAAAAGTAGGCATTCAATTTTCTTATACCACTATTTTGAAGGTATTCAACATTATTCCCATCATCAATCTTATTGAAGGATACATGCCTGGGGTGTGGTGAGGATATACAGGAGCCAGCAGGGTGAGAGGAAATGTAGCTAAAATAAGCAGATGGGTGGACAGATGGGCATGAGAGGAAGAAATAATATTAATCTGCAAAATAGATAATAAAAATCTCAGGGAAAAAAAGTGAAAATGAAAAAGCGATGGTCAAAACATAATGAATGAGATAGTTTACTCAGTCAGCTAGCAGGGATTCAGAGTTATTACTGCAGAATTTTTCACTTCTTTTTAACTGTTGTTCAAATTTGTTAATGTGAAAAGAACATATTTCCAGGCTACAATCATCATCATAATGGCTAGGCTTCACCAACGAAGATTTGGGAAGGGCTCTACCCACGCTTGCTGCAAGCACGCTGATGGCTAAAAAGGCCAATGTGAGATAGGC